>JAMJFZ010004056.1:3505000-4105000 GCA_026225945.1 Cricetomys ansorgei
CCCACCAAGAAAAGGTATCTATGTTGGCTTCTCATTTGGACCCCTTCCATGATAAGGGCTCTCTGTTTTGGATTCACTTGAGCACAAACCTGGCATCTGGCTGAGACACCCACACTAGGCTGTCCAGTCTAGGTATAACATACCTTGGTCTGAGCAACTCAGAAAGTTTTGTAGAACCCAGATGAGTAGCCTGGTGAAGGTTAGTTAAAAGACTCATGCCAGTTGTTTCTGAGAGAATGACCTTTTCCTCTGGCATCCTCCATCAACCAGGTTTGAGCCATCCATTTCTTTTTTTTAACCAATGAATCTCAAGGAGCACTGGTGTGTCGTCAGAATATCAATAGGTCCCGCTGGTCTCAGGCAGCCAGGTCAGCAGCCCAGCAGTGGAAGACAGCAATTTATAGGGGAAGCCAAACAGCATCTAAGAGGGCCAAGATTTTTTTTTTCCCCCCAGTGATGAGAAGCCCTCTCTCTTTATCATACTGTGAGCATGCACAGTAGCAGAAGCACAGCCATTGCCCATGTATACAGCTGTGGACTTCCCTTTTTCCCATCTGAGAGCCTGGGTCAGATCAATCACTTCTGATCTCTGGGCTGAGGTACTGGGCTGGGGCCCAATCTTTTTGATTAAAGTAACTACTGCAGCTCCCACATACCTGGTTTCATCTTTCATCTCGTTACAGTCATGAATGAGCACCTGAGAATTGTCATTAGGCAAGAGGTAGCAGGATTGATGGCCGTGAGTTTCTCAAACCTGTCTCAGATAAGGAGTAAGGTCTGGTACTGGGCCTTACTGGGTCACACAGTCATTAGACAGCCAGCATTCTGGTGCTTCTCAGAAGAGAAGCCTTGTCGTGGAGTACTGTGAATATAAGATCTTGACCCAGAATTAACTTGTTTGCTTTCTTTCATTAAACTTCCGGTGGCCGTCACATCTCTTAGACAGGTGGGCCATCCTGTGGCCACAGGGTCCAAGCATTTGGACAGGTATGTCACAGAGTGCTTTCATGGCTTCAAAGTTTGGGTTAAAACCCCTTTTGTCATTTGTTTTATGGACAAACAGATGAAAAGGTTTCGAGACATCTGGAAGTTTTAGGGCTGGAGCTGAGGTCAGAGTTGTTTTTAAAGCCTCCAATGCCTTTTGTTTAGTCTCAGTTCAGATCAGGGTCTTAGTGCCCTCTTTGTGTTGATGTAGAGAAGCTTTGCTATTTCTGCAAAGCCTGGTATCCAGAGGCAGCAATATTCAACTGCATTTAAGAACTCTTGAAGCTGTCCGTCGCTTAGTCTTTGGAGTTGGGATCTGAAGGATGGCAGTAATCCTACTCTGAAAGAAGCTTCTTTTGCCTCCCTTCAACTACCCATCAGGTACCCAAGATTGGAGCCTTTTACAAAGTTGGGCTTTCTTAGTCAACATTCTGTATCTCATGGTCTGTAACTCTTATAGCAGTCCCTCAGTGGCCCTTTTATAATCTATTTTACCAGGAAACCTCTGATGGAAGGACAGGGAATCTGCACTTAGTGTCTTTAAATTTTGGGGCAACCTGGTCCAGGTATGTTGCCCTCTGTAACCTCCCACTGAGTCTGTCCATTTAAAAGCAAAGATGGGTCATCTCACCTCTGCCAATGGATGGCTGAAGAATGCATCTTTCAGGTCCAAGACAGTGTACAGCTGTTTCTCTGGAAGAAACAGATTAATGAGAATCAGAGGTCCCAGGTTTCTTCATTGGCAGGAGAGGCATATTTCAGAGTAGCTGGCAGGGCACCAGGACGCCTGACTCTTCAAGCCAGGCAACATGGACTTCAATTTCTCCTTTTGTTTTCAGGATCATTGGATATTCTTTAATCTGGATGGAGGTGGCTTAATTGGTTAGTTGAACAATTATAAGAGCTTGGTGTTGGGCCAGTCCTGAGGGGCTGGTTTCTGTCCATAAGCCCAGGAATCTTTGTTGTCAATTTGAGAGTTGATAGTTCAACTGTATCTTTTGATTGGAGACAGGACTTTCATTTAGAAGATATTCTTCTGACAGAGGGTAAGATCAGAGAAGGTGACAGCAGCTTTTGGTTTATACAAAGGTCTTATCCCAGTTTTTTGTTGTTAAACACCCTTTGAGCTACCTCTAGAACCTGGGACTTATTTATGTCTTTAAATTTTATAACTTTTCTTCTAATATCTAGAGCTGATTGGGTGACAAATAAAATCTTTTTTGTATCTGTCTTTAATCTTCTTTAAAAGTACCTCATGAAAATAGTTTAAAGTTCCTTGATCAGTGTTGGACAAAAGAGAAAATCTGCTCTGTACAGGCTGTGTGGCCTGGCAGTGACCCCCTGCCAAGCCCAGGGGTGGTTTTTCTACTTTTTTTTAGAGAATGGTTGGTTTTACAGATCACTGGTTGAAACAAAGACATAAATTATGAAAGAAAAAAGGGGTGGAACTTTCTCTTTTCCTTTGGGCTCAGCCCAGGGGAACTGTTCCCCCTCCCTGAGACTGCTCAGACTGGGCACAGAGCAGAGGGAATGCTCACCTGGGGGAACATCTCAAGTTATGTACCCCGAGGAGTTCCCCTGACCACTGCATTCTTCTTCACTTCAAGGGGCTTTGAGACTCCTGATATCTCAAGGTCTGGTCTCTGGGATCTCACTGGGGCCTCCAGAAAAGTTGTGGAGTGTCCATCAGAGAAGTGTCCACCATGCTCGGACATGGGTTTAAACCAATAGAAACTCTTCATTAGCCGACTGGCGTCTACACTGGGTGTTCAGCATCCCAGTGTAGCCCTGAGCCTTTCTCAGGTTGAAATTTAAGCACAAAAACCATATTTTAGGTTGACATACTTCAGTTAACAACAACATTTAGCCAGAAGTGGAATTGCGACTACAGAAGCAAAAAGCAAGCTTAGTATAACTTGAGACTTTCCCAGAACTCTATGGACTTTGATAGATTAGGGTTTTGTTTTAGTTTTGGCTGATGGTGCTGTCTATATGTGTTTTGCAGCCTGAATGACACTTCCATCATGGAGTCAGTTGTGCTAAGGTCTCAGCAACTACTAAGATCTGATATATCACTACATAGCTCTAGCTGTGCTGAAAACCTCAAGGCACACCCCAGGTGACACTTTCTCCAACAAGGCCCAGAATTACTCCAAGGCTACATCTCCTAATCCTTCTAATCCTTTCAAATAGTTCCACTCCCTGGTGACTATGCATGCAAATATATGAGTCTATAGAGGCCATTTTCATTCAAGGTCACCACATACCCCAAACAGCCACCATCTGGAGATGGAGTATTTAAACATTTGAGCCTATAGGGTCCATGCTCATTCAAACCACCATAGCTACAGAGTGAGTGTAGGAATAGCTGCCCCAGTCATCCCCAAGGCTTCCTGCACTCCTGATCCTCTGGTCTTTACCTCCTACGTGCTGAGATTACACGTGTGCACCACAACACTTACTTTGTGTGGTGATGGGGATGGAGCCCAGCACCTTGTGTATGATAGTCAATCACTTGGCTAACTGAACTACATCCCCAGCCAGAGTGGGACTATTTCTTAAAGGCAAGGCATGGCAGAGAAGTAAATTCTGCTGCCAAAGCTGACCAGAGGTAATCTGAGGACACCTGTAAGCAGAACTGCAGTGGAGGATGAGACAGAGCCCCAGGTATGCCTGGTGTCATCTGCACTCCATCCGGTTCCCAAACAGGATACAGTAGAAATGATCAGAGACGTCCCATCCTCCAGCCCAGAGCTACTGCTAGGGCATGACATCCTGAAGGCCGTGTGTATAAAGGGATAATGTAGACTGGTCTGAGGAAAACAGCACAGGCCTGGAGCTAAGTGGGAGGCTTTGGAAGAAGCAGGGACTATGAAAAACAAAAGCAAACAGCCTGCTCTGGGATCCAGTCCTTGCCATATGGGAACGTGAGCTTTCTGTTTGTTTCCAAAAACAGATAATCTGGATTTTCCTGTGAACCAGCCTCATTTCCAAGCACTAGCAATTAATTTTAGAGTGTTAAACATAATGCAGCCAGACACCAACATGTCTGGTAATTGCTTGTTGCCACAAGGATGGTTTATGACCTCTGTCTAGGCAAGCCCATTATTCTAAAAAAACACACCATGCAGGAATCCCACTCTCTGCCCTTACCATGGCAAAAAAGCTCAGAAGAGAGGGGGAAACTGCCCAGGTAGAATTCAGACCCCTTTTTTATAATTTCCTGTGTGGCTTGAGTGGATCACTTTCTTATCCAGGACCTCAGGGATCTGCTGTCTAAAGTGAACAAGGACTTCATGTCCTCTTAAGATCACATTAGTTTCTGGTGTACTGACACGTCACCTCCCTTAACACTGCCCCAAGCATCCTCAGGGGACTCCCCTAAATCTGTTTTAGATTTAGGGGAGGGAAAAGTATTTTATCTTTAATTAACAAATAATTTATAACCATGACGTGGTGGCACGTGTGGAGGATCGTTGAATTTGAGGCCAGCTGGATTATATAACAGCCCGTCTCAATAAACCAAGGCTAGACTGGGGAGACGGCTGAGTAGAAGGGCCTACCCCAAACATGGTACCTAGGTTCCAGTGCCCAGAGCCCATGCCCAAGCAGGATGCATAGTGTGAGTATCTGTAATCCCTGTGCTCCTAGGGGGAGAAAGGGAGGTAGAGATAGAAGAAACTAGCTGGTCCACAGGCCAGCTAGCATGCCAGAGAGTGGCTTAGTGTTACTATTGGTATGATGAAACACCATGACCAGAAGCAGGTTGGGAAGGAAAGGAATTGTTTGACTTACAGTTCTACGTCATAGTCCATCATTGAAGGAAGTCAGGACAGGAACTCAAACAGGGCAGGAAGCTGGAGGCAGGAGCTGATGCAGAGACCATGGAGGGGTGACGCTTACTGGCTTGCTCAATTTGCTTTCTTCTAAAACCCAGGATCACCAGCCTAGGGGTAGCACCACCAACATTAGTCTGGACCCCACACACCAATCACTAAGAAAATACCAGCTGGATGTGGTACCACATACCTCTAATCCCAGTACTCAAGTACTCGGGAGACAGAGGCAGGCAGATCTTTGTGAGTTTGAGGCCAACCTGGTCCACACAGTGAGTTCCAGGAGTTAGAGATATATAGTGAGACCTGTCTCAAACAAACAAAAAGAAAGAAAGACAGATATAAAGGAAATGCTAATATCTGTGACGGTGTTTCACTCAAGAGCAGGGGCAACTATCCGAGATGCAATACCTGGACATCTTAGGCAAAGATCTCACCTCACATGGCTCCTCAGCTTCTGCCCCTAAGTCATTTATTCATTGAGTACTCCCTTCTAGCCCAACACAAGCCTTAATTACACAAGCAAATAGAGCTTCACGTCCCTCAGGGTCTGCCAGCAGACTTGTCGCTATCCCTGAGAGTGTCCAAGCTGAGGAAAACCAGAGTCTTCTCTGTTTTTCCAGCTGCATAACCTGAAATAGCTATAAGGATCCTTCATCTACATTAACATAAACAAATGGCCTGTTTATATGGAGGGCTACATCCATTGCTTTTAGCACAGAGGTGTGAACAGGTGCAGGAAGCAAGTCTTGTAGAGTGAAGCAAGCTGCCCTTCCCCCATACAGAAAGCACGTTCACAGGAGCACGATTCCAGAAAGACAGTATATCTAACTATAAAATATCTAATCCAAATATTCCACTACAGAAAGAAAGAGAGAGAGAAAGAACAAAAGAAAGAAAGAAAGAAAGAAAGAAAGAAAGAAAGAAAGAAAGAAAGAAAGAAAGAAAGGAAGAAAGAGAGGAAGGAAGAAAGAGAAGGAAAGATAGAGGAAGACGGGGGGGGGGGGGGGGGGGGGGGGGAGGAAGGAGGGGTTTGCAGGTGGAAGAAAGCACTAAGGTAAAAGGTGAGGATGCACATTCAAGGTTGACCTTTAACTCCCACGTGTATGTCATAACATGCACCCTCATTCATACACATACGTACATGCTTATGGATTCATTCACATTCATCACACACACACACACACACACACAGGACTACAGTTGGGCATGGTGACACACACCTGTAATCCCAGGGTTTGGGAGGAAGAGGCAGGAAGATCAAGAGTTCAGACGTCTTTTTTGGCTATATAGGGAAATAATCACCTCCTGTCTCAAAAGCAAAAAGGGCCGGCAAGATGGCTCAGCAGGTAAAGGTCCCTGCCATCAGGCCTGACCTGACCACCCATCCCTAGATCCCTAGAACCCACATAGTAGGAGATAATCAACTCCCACAAGCTGTCCTCTGACCTCCACGTGCATATGCCCACCATGGTACACACACACACACACACACACACACACACACACAGAGAGAGAGAGAGAGAGAGAGAGAGAGAGAGAGAGGGTTACAGGGATTTAAAAAAAAAGTTTTAAGAAAACTAGGGCTGGGGATACAGTTCAATAGTGTAGGGCTTGCCCGGCACGCACAAGGCCCTGGGTTCTATCCCCAGCACTACAATAACAATATTGTACTACCCACTGGGATATAAATATCTCCAGAGCTTGTTTCCTTCTTTGTTTCTTTGTTTGAAAAAAGTTCTCATGTAGCCCGGGCTGACCTCCGACTAAATAGGCTGTCAACAACTCCTTCAACTACCTATTCAACTTCAACTCCTGATCCTTCTACCTCCACCTCCCAAATGCTGGCATTACAGGTATGGACCACCACCCAGCTAAATCCTGCACACTCTAAGGGCAGCAGCAGCAGGGTCGGGTGATCACCACCAGGGGTAGTGTGAGCAGTCAACCCCCTAAACTTTCCTCCCCCCCCCCCCCCCCTGGCCTGGGCCATTTGTGCAGCTACCTCAGGGTGACTTGAGGAATCAGGGATGCCAAGACAAGTGTGTCTGTAACACTAACTGCACCCTGGAAGGCCTGCTCTCCTCTGAAGCAGTGTTGGGGATTAGCTGGAGATGAGTAGAGGTTTTGGGTCCCAGATTCTTTCGATTTGGCACAATGGAAAAAAAAAATGTTTTGTTTTGTTTTCTTAGACAAAGTCTCCCTTTGTAGCCCATGTTGGCCTCAGATTCCTCCTGCGTGCTGCGATTAGAGACATGAGCCACCATGCCTTTCTGAAAATTGACAACTGGTTTTATTTCTGCTCTAGTTTCCTTTCAGTTGCTGTGATATAACCCTAACCAAAAGCAGCTGAGGGAGGAAAGGTTGATTGGCTCACCAGTCAGGAGGTGAGAGCTGATTGGCTCACAGTTCACTTAGGGAAGACAGGGCTGATTGGCACACAGGTCACAGTTGCTAATTAGAGAAGCCAGGACAGAAATGCAAGACAGGATGGTGAAGCAGTAAGCAGGGAGGAAGGCAACTTACTAGATTGTTTTTCCAGCTTGCCTGCTTAATTTATACTATCCAAGACCACTTCCTCAACGGTGGTACTACCCAAAGGGGGGGCGGGGCCTCCTCCGTCACTCAGCTACCAATAAAATGCCTCCCAGGCGTGACCATAGACCAAAGCAATCCCTCTACAGAAGTTCCCTCTTCTACCAAGATCAGCCTCCACAGTTCCTCACCCAAATCACAGGAAGAGTCACCGATCTGTGAAACACTGAATTCTACTGAAACCTTGACCTAGTTGTAACAAAGAGCAGCCCTTAGAGAGGGGAACAGATCACGGCGCTACTCAGACAGGAAGACTGTAACATCATCAGTGTCCCCCCAAATAAAATGAGCCTTCACCTTCTGTCTACACCCTCAGCAATGACCAGCCAAGACAAAGCTTGCTTTGTCATTACTTCTACCTAAAAACTATTTCCAATCAAGTCCTGATAGCTATTTTTTAATTTAAAAAATATGTGTATATGTCTGTGTAAGTGTATGCTGTGGAGTGGGGCGTGCCCTCAGAAGCCAGCTGGAGTTCCAGGCAGTTGTAAGCTGCCCAACATGGATGCTGAGAACAGGCTCAGGTCCCCAGGAAAAAACAGTGAGCTCTCCTAACCGCCTATCCATCTCTCCACGTCCTGGTGTTTTGTCTGTTAAAACCATCTCTCCCTGTCTGGGGTTGTATCTGTCAAATGGAAGTATTCCAATGTGTCTCTGGGGCTGAGAATAGTATTGTGTATCTGTAATCCTGGCACTCCAAAGGCAGAGGCAGGAGGATGGCATGAGTTCAGAGCCAGTCAGAATTCTATAGTGAGATTCTGACTCGGCAGGAAAGAGCTCTTGCGATCAAGCATGATGACCTGAGTTCAGTCGCAAGAACTCATGTAAGAAGCTTTGAAAGCCCCACACAGAGTCATACACCGGTAACCCCCAAACCCTTACAGTGAGACGGGAGGTGGAGACAGAAGCATTGGCCAGAAACTCACAGGCCTCTAGCCTGGAGAACGCTGCCCAGTGACAGAAACAAGAGACCCTGCTCTGCAAGGGAGAACCGGCTCCTGAGAGTTATCCTCTAAGTCCATACATGCCATGGCAGGTGCACGCCATACTTACACATGTGTGTGGATGCTCACGCACAGACAACACACACGCACAATAAACAGATTAATTTTTTAAAAGAGGGCAGATTACTCAGCAAGGCCTTATCTCAAAATAACCAAATATCAAACTTCCTTATTTATTTTGCATTTTAAAAACAGGGTCTCACTATATATCCCTGACTGGCCTGGACCTTGATATGTAGAGGAAAGTGGCCTCAAACTCATAGAAATTCACCTGCTCCTGCCTCTCATGTTGAGATTAAAGAAGTGTGCCACCACCACACTTGGTCCAAAAAAAATTCTTTCAAATTAATAATAAAAAGAAAAAAAATTAAAGTACTGGGTGTATAGCTCAATTAGTAGAGCGTCTGCCTGGCAGGTGCAAAGCCCTGGGCTGGATCCTCAGTGCTCCATAAACCAGGCCTGGCATGCGCACTTGTAATTCCGACACTCAGGAGGTTCAAAAGTTCAAGATCATCCTCAGTTTGAGGCCATTCTGGGATATAAGAGACCCTGTTTCAAAATAAATACAGTACATTACACTTAAAAGACACAGAAAAGTGTTAATAATCGTTCTTTGTTGTTCGTATTAAAATTATTCATTAACACATTAAATTACAAATCTCAGGGGTCCAATGCCCGGGCAGCTTAGGCAGAGAGCTCACTCCAAGGCTTCCTCACCCCATGCTCTCGTCTTGGTTCTCTTTCTCTAATTTCCTCATCTCCTGCTCCGCCTCTTCCTCCCTCCTCCCTCCTTGCTCCACCCCTGAATCCCCCAGGTGTTTTTCTTCCTGTTTTCACACAGACCCTCAATAAACAAATAATAGTAACCTCTTGTGGGAGCTGGGGATGGCACAGAGGTGTAAACAAGTAAAAGATGAATCTTAACTAAAATATTATCCACAACTAAAACATCCCACAACAGAAAAGTACCCAATGGCCCCACCCCAAAAATATCCAGGCCCAGATAGATGATTTTGCAAGTGGATTCTAAAGCTATCCACAGGACACAAAATGGGTATAATTTTGATTCCAAAATAGATAAGAAAAATAAGAGAACAATAAGCATTTTCTGATGACTAGGAAGGCTAAAATCCTAAGAAAAATATTAACTAACTAAATACAACAGGTTTTAAGACTATAGTACAGGGCTCGCAAGATGGCTCAGCATTAAGAATACTTCCCATGAGGCCCAATGACTGGAGTTCAAACCCCAGAATTAAGATGCTATAATGAGAGAGTCAACTTCTGCAAGTTGTCCTATACACACACACGCATACACACACACACACACACACACACACACACATACACACATGCATGCACACACACACATGCACACACACACGCACACACGCATGCACACACACACGCACACACACATGCACACACACGCATACACACACACATGCGCACACACACATGCACGCACACACGCATGCACACGCACATGCACACACACAAGCATGCACACACACACATGCACACACACACATGCACACACACACATGCACACACACACACACACACACACACGCACAGTTTTAAAAATAATAAGTATAATACAGTAGTCCTTCCTTTCACTTTCCATATCAGTTACTCACGGTCAATTGTGGAAAATATTAAGTGGAAAATATTAATTAATTAATATTAATTCCAGAAGCAAGTAACAAATTCTAAATTACACGCCATTTTGATGAGTTTAATGAGACATTATCCTGTTCTTGCATAAGACACGAATTTCTCCAGTTTATCCGTGCTGTGTATACAACTTGCCCGTTAGTTACTAATGGCCTTCTCAGTTTGATTAGACACCACAATATTACACTGCTTATTAATCTAACACTTCTTTCATTCCTAGTGGTCTCTTAGTGCAAGAGTCCTAATGCTATTAACTCAGATATGACAAGAGGTTAGATAGAACGTTCCCTTTAAGTGAAAAGGTGAAAGTACAAGAGCGTATTTTGGGAGACTGCATTCATATAACTTTATTACCACACTTTATGGTTGTTTCATTATCAGTTGTTGTTAATATCTGTACCCAATTTATAAGTTAACTATATATGTGTGGAAAAGCCTATATATACAGTTGTCAGTACTACCCATAGCTTCAGACAAGCCCTGGGGAATCTTGTAACACATCGCTCTAGACTTGCCTTCAAGAGTACGTTGCTGACAATCATTAGCATCCCTCCTCTTGTGGCTGATCTAGGGGAAGCTTTGCCTCTATTTGCACTTGTTTTTCCCTTGTGACCTTCATTTGTTCTCACATGGTGTGTTTTTCTTTTGTAGTTTTGTTTTGTTTTGTCTTTGTAGTATTGGGGTCAATCTCAGGATCTAGTACATTGTAGGATTTCTTTGTGTCTGCTTTCCTCCCCCACTGGCTCAGCTTTGGGGAAGAGAACACACCCTGTGTGGGTCTAATCCAGGCAGATCCTCAATCAGAGCCAGTGGGAAACACAGAATTCCCAGGAGCCATGGCAGTCGATGTAGCTCTGTTTATTGAGGGAACGGTGGTCCCTCAGTTTATAGGAGGGGAAGGGTCTCTGTCACCCAGGGTCATCAAGGAAGGCCCATTGGTTAGGGCAACGCAGGTATTACAGCCCTAACCTAGGGGCTCATAACCTAGACCTAGGTGTTTTCACAGGGACCAGAGTGAGAGACCTGATATGGTCATATAGGGAGAAGGAAGTCCTGGCCCTGGGGCTGCAGCATCAGGTAAACATTAGCCAGGTAGCATACCTTTGAGAGATGGTGCCTTTGAAGAGGCAATCCAGTGCTGTGAAAGCAGGCAGCATAGCTGTGGTTTGTGTTGGGGGGAGGATAAAATGCCTTCTGCTCTCAGAGTGAGAATTCAAACACACTTCAACCCCCTCTTTAGCTCTAGGACAGCCCCACAAGCTCTTCCTTTGTTTTTTATTTATAAGGGGGAGGTATAGTATTGAGCTAGAATTTGGTGATGATTTTGGCAATGCTGGTTACCTGTTGTTGTAAAAACTGGATCAAGCAATTAGGGGGTTTGAATAACAAGGCATAAAGGCATTAGGGGTGTAGCAAGCCTGTAGTTCTCACCAGAGATTTTTGAACACTTGTATGTTTTGTTCTATCAGTCCAGATTCATTAACATAAAAACAGCATCCTTCTCCCAACACAAGTTTCCCCTTGTCAAGTGGTTATCAAGTCTAGCACAAACCCTGCAAGGGGAATTATCTGTCCTTGGAGAGATTCAAGGCTAGCAGCGGTGGGGGGCCATGGCGTGGTCAAGTGTATCCTGGAGAACACCAGCCAGATGGTTTGTCTGGACAAGGGCAGCTTCAGCAGAAGCCAATGAGTAGAGGAATGAAGATTTTTCTCCTTTCTTGGTCTTTTCTTAGCTACTAGGCAAGTTTCTTGGGCTCGTATATTCCACAGTAAACCTGTGGAATAATCATCACAGGGTGCAAAAACCTTGGAGGGAAGAATTGGTGCAGGGATTGATAGACCTTTGGCACCAGAGAAGCATAGGAGGGTTGACACGTGTTGGTTTAGAAATAGCGACATTAAGAGAGCACATGGGATGGCATTTAGAGGAGAATCCTGCAAGGCAGAGGAGGGATGGGTCAAAGAGGGAAATGTCCTGTAGCATCTGTGTGAAAAGGGGCATTGAAGATTTGTCCTGTAAAACATTAATAGGCACAACTGAAAGAAGTGGGTGGGAACGTGAGGCACAGAGATGAAACAGAGACATTAAGAAGGCATCGGGGGATCAAGTGGGACCCAGAGAGGCAGACAGGGAGTATGGGAAAGAGGCATACCCCTGGGGAGTGGTCACAGGGGATATTCTCCTTGTGGTTCCTGTAAAGAGAGGTTAGCAGGGACTGTGGCAAGGAGAAGTATGTGAAGCCTTAGGGTGGGCAGTAATAGGAGGAAGTTTCACAGCATATTGGATATATTGTGGCCAGGAGAGGGTGGCTGGAACTTCCTTTTGGACTTGATCTTCCTGTTGGAAAGTGTTTTTGTGAGTTAATACCGGCCTTGGGGTTAAGCTTGTCCGGGTCCTTTTTTTTCACAAGGAGAGTCAAGCCATCTTCTTGATCAGTGTGGGCATTTTTGCGCTGGAACCTAGTTAGGCCTGGATTGGTCCTGTGGGAAGACACAAGTGAAGACCCTTTCTATTGTGAGAAGGGGTTCTGGTCCCTTCCATCCAGTGGGTCACACCTTAGAGCCATTAATAACTGAATATTGTGAGAGAAATTGCCCATTTTTTAAAGTTGATTTTGAGAGTTTGATGTGTCCTATCTATAATATTTTTTGTACTGAAGTATAGACATATACCTTTGAGTTATAGCAAAAGCTATGTATTGAAGTGTATATTATAGAGAAAGCAGCAAATAGGTATTTGTAAATAGTTGGAGCAGATTTTTAAATGGAGTAGAATTATACCTTTGAGTTATCAAAAGGCCACAGCCCTGGAACAAAGGCATGAACATTTTGTTTGTCTAGAGGACAAAAATGTTTTAGTTTGGTGAGAAGCATCTCTAACTTTATATTTTGAAGATAATCAAAGGAAATTTAAAGTCCTATAATAGTGGTACCAGCTTATCAGAACACCATTAAGAACACTTATCTAGAATTTTGTCAGTGTTAAAACTCTGAACCTTTGGACTCCAAATATAACCAATCATTTATAAATATCCTAATACTTTCACAATTTGTATCTATATAATCTTAAAACATCTTTTTTAGATCTTCAGAACATGAATATACCTTTATCTAATCAGTTACCATGAGAGAGGTGTAGATACAGCAAGGCAAAACTCCTTTGAATAAAGAAGTGGCAGAGGTTACTTTTTAGCTGAGTTTACCTCCTTAGGGTCTGGGAACACACCAAGCTGTCCTTCTCAGCCAGAGGCCTCATTTTAGATGTGAAGAGAAGGGAGAAGGCAGCTGAAGCCTTGTGAGAGGAGATGTTCAAGGGAGGAGCTGGTAGATGTTTGATGTTAAACTAACAAAACTACAGTTAACCATCAAAGCCACCAGAGATCTGAGAATAATAAATTATAGAATCTAGACCATCTATGTATCAGTTAAAAATTATAGGGATCCATTTATGTAGTAGTTTTCTGAGGCTTTTGCGATTCACTGGGGGCAGACACCATCTGATGTATAGAAGCAGAATAGCATTTGATCTTCAGCCTGGCTGGGCAGAGCAAAGCAGCCAACCCAAGTGTGTTTACTGTTTGTGTAGAGCCTGGTGGCAGGTGAGGCATAGAGCAGTTTTGTCCAGTGGTTAGCGTTACTACGATCCAGGTAGATTCTTCATTGTAGAGCCCCATTAACCTCTTGAAGACTTTCAGGGTTACTGTTACAAATGGTCACTGTTTATTGTGGAAAGCTTAAACATTTAAATGCCATATTTAGCAGTTCTCTGGAAGATTTGAGGATCATAATCTCTTAGGTATATTTATAACCTATTAAGTATATCTCTATATATTAAGCATATATTGGTTTTTATTTACTTGCTTTAGACTTAAATTTGGAAACACCTATAGGGAGATAAATGAAGTTTATTTTGGAATTAATTACTACTCTGTATGAGTAGAAAATAAATAACAAGAGACCGAATTAATTAGTATTTTGTATGACTATAAAGTATAGAATAAGAGTCCAAATAAAGCTTATTTTTGGAATTAGTTGTATTAGTTAGTAATAATAAATGATATGGGTAACTATCATTATTTATCAATAACAATTATTATCAGCTACCATATAATACTATATAGCCACTCAATTATCTAGTAATTATTATATATTAAATGACATATAGTTTTATGAAGAGCAGAGTTAGGATGTTATGAATTAGGATGTTAAGATAATAATATCAATTTAATATCACCAACACAATAGATAATGTCTTAATTATCTAGTAATTATTATATATTAAATAGCATATAGCCCTATGAAGAATAGAATTAGGATGTTACAGCATTTATCTGTTAAGTTTGAGCCTTAAAAATTTGAGTTGAAAATTTAACATAATCAATAAGTATATAAACCCAAAAGTATTGTTTATTAAGGGACTGGTATGTAATTATATAATAACAGTTTTTGTATAACTCAAATTATCTAACTAGTACTTAAAGAAATATCGCTATGAACCTGATAGATCCCAGCAATTTTTAAGCCTTATTTATCAAACATACCTGGTTTTTAATCATATAATTTTTAAAAGCCTGATGTTGGACAGTTGGCAGAAAAGGTAAGTAGTAATAAACATATTTTTTAAGGCTGATCTTAAGTGGAAAGAAATTACTAAAGGCATCATAATATAAAGCAGTTTAAACTTTTCAAATGTCCCCCAGTTTTATAAATTTAAAAGCTGTTTCCTTAAGAATACTAGCTCTAAAATTTACTCTTAAAAGTTTAAAATCTTTTACCTGTGTTCCTGTTATATTAAAAGGAAAATATCATTTTATTTAAAGAGAGAAACGGCAGAATAAAATTACAATCTGTGTAAAGCAATACATAATTTTAGCAGTGAAACATAATTTTAATAGTTAAAGCCATCGAATAAAATCGTAATCTAGTAAGATCTAAATCACCCGTTGATTTTTAAAGTGGGGGGGGGCATCTTGTCATGTATGTGTGACCAACCAGCATATATGGGGTGCTAGGTTCACAAAATAGCTCAAGAAAACACTGAGGGTAACACGTGGCCAATTTAAAGTTTGAGTAGTTTATTTCCCATGAGATACATATTGACATACCAGGGCTGTTCAATTAAAAAAAATGACAGCCCCAAAAGCTGGCGATGAGAGCCATTTAAACCAAATACATGGTGTCTAGAGGATCTCTCTAATTAGTCAGAACCTGAATACTGGATTGACTCATTATATCTCTAGAGGAAGCAAGGGTTTCTGGGAAAGCGAGTACTTGACAGTAAGCAGAGAAGCAAGGTCAGCGCAGCTGCCAATAGGGGGATTGCTGGTCCTCTCACGGGGAGCCTGGAAACACCCCAGCTCAAATATTCTGGGTCTCGGGAGTCAGGGGAAGTGAGGCAGGGCTTGATTTTGTCCATAGTGGGTATGGAAGTGGGTATGGAGCCCAAAGCAGGAATCTATAGTAGAGCATATGAGGGGTGGGAGTAGTCGGGGCAGATGTGTACGTGTCTGCCAGCGTCCAGGATAGACAAAGAGCACTGCAGGTAGCACAGTACCAGCTGATCTATGGGGGGGTTGGGGAACCACACTCACTCAGCTGGAGCCCACGGCAGGAGGAGCCACCGAAGGCTGGGGACTGGGAGAACCCAAGTCTGTTTTAGACTCTTTTAAGTTAGCGCCCTCTGTCCATGGTGCTGGTTCAAGAGCTTCATTTTCGAAGGAAGTGAGTTTTTGTGTGAGTGTAAAGTAATGGGCTTTAAGTACCTTAATTTGGGGCTCTTTTTGGTGTGAGGAAGTGTTTCCCATGCTAGCAAAGATACAGAAGTACCACAGGACAATGGGAGACTTTCCCGTGAACATGTGGTCTGGGGTAATTTCCCAGAGTCTGAGGTACAAGCCTGACCACAGTTTAGGAGACCGGCAACCTTCCTAGAGCCTTTTAACTGGTTGCTGTGTTACCAGGTTTGAGTTGAGCAGAGAGATTAAGATAATGGCTTTTAGCCAACACTGAGTCAGGCAGTTGAAGCTGAAAATAAAGAAGGAAAAAAAAGATTCGTCTGGCTCTAGGTCGGGAGACAAGGCCATGTGGCTGCTACCCTTTTTCTTTAAGGGGTGCTCTCACCAACACCTGCACATATCGGAAGACTCCTGAGCACGTCCTAACCATGTGGGGCGCCATCTGTAGGATTCCTTGTTTGCTTTCTTCCCAAGGGAGTAGCTAAGCTGTTGGCCGTTGACTGTTGTCTGTCCTAGAGCTAAAGAGAGAGTTGAAGAGGGCTTGAAACCCCGGAACTCTCACAGAATTTGGCCTTCCCCCCTCCCCTACTCTGACAAACCACAGCTATGCTGCCTGCTTTCACAGCACTGGATTGCCTCTTCAAAGGCACCACCCCTCAAAGGTATGCTACCTGGCTGATGTTTACCTGATGCTGCAGCCCCAAGGCCAGGACTTCCTTCTCCCTATATGACCATATTAGGTCTCTCACTCTGGTCCCTGTGAAAACACCTAGGTCTATAGGTCTATATTATGAGCCACCCACATGCAAATGAGGCTCTAATACCTGCGTTGCCCTAACCAATGGGCCTTCCTTAATGCCCTTGGGTGCCAGAGACCCTTCCCTTCTCTATAAATGTGACCACCATTCCCTCAATAAACTGAGCTACATCCACTTACATGGCTCCTGGGAATTCTGTGTTTCCTGCTAGGTCTCAGAACCTCTGCTCGAGGACCAGCCTGGACGCATTGACCCATGCAGGGTGCATTCTCTTCCCCAAAGCTGAACCTTAGCTGATAGCTTAGCTACTTCCTGAGTAGGAAAGCAGACACAATGCAATCCTACAGCACATGCCAGGCAAGTATTCAACCACTGAGCAATACAGCCCAGCCCTTCACGTGTGTTTTCCTCTTGTGAGAAAGCCAGTCATACTAGATTAGAGTGTGCAAGTCCTCAAGGTGCAAGCACTTAGCCTCCCACCCCAGACTACTCTAAACTGCCATAACAGCCAGTTCCTAGCCACTTGAGGCAGGAGGGTGGCCAGCTCTATAGAGAAAAAAAAAAGCCCAAGATCAGGCCACAAAATCTCCCCAATCCCTGAGCCTGCCACAAGACCAGGCCACAAAATCCCACGGATTCCAGGCCACCCTGGAAAATTCAACTTTCCTCCCAAGAAACCCTATATAATGACTGCTTCCAGCTCAGTATTTGGCTGCTTCTCACCCAAGCAGAGGCAGCCATTGTTGTAGAAGATTTTTTTAGTTATGTATAAAATAATCGTGCACTGTTGGGAAAAGAGCTACCTAGGCCTTGGTGTTTTATATTGTTTGCAGGTGTTGGATTTATGTGGGGGATGTTTGATTGCTTATAATCTGTACCTGAGGATTTCTGAATCAGTTAAGAGATCTGAGCTGAGATGCTCTGGGTTCCACTGTGGATTCCACTGGGTTCCACTGTGCTGGCCAGTATGGTGGTTCCCTCTGCTGAAGTATGGCAGAGTTTCCACACATGAGAATGCCTCCATTTCATCCTTGCTGGGCCACCACAACAGCTAACTTCTACAGCCACCCTGCTCCCTGTGTCTTTCCTGATAAATCTCTTGTGTGAGTTTTGTTGTGTGGTGTAGAGTGAAGCTTTTTCAGGGAAAAACCCCTCCCCCATGTAGTTGCAGGCCGCTTGGACTTCTGGGAACAGTTGGAGGGGATAAAAGAGGAGTGGTTGAAGGCAGTTGGACAGTTACAAGCTAAGTATTATAGCTAAGAGTTGCTGCATGATAGGGAAAGAGAGCACAAAAAGCGGATGATAGAGAAGCAGGCAGAAGTAAGGACAGATAAGATGAACTAACTGGGGTTTTTTAAAAGTTACAATTTAGATCTTTCAGTAACTACCATACTGGGAGAAGCTAAACCAGAGTGGGAGTTAGTTCAGAGTTAGTTCAGTTCCCCAGACACAGACAGATGAAGACAGCCAGAAAAGGGCTGTAAATGTTTCTCTTTCCTTCCTATTCTTTCATTTCCTCCCTAACCCTATGAGCTAACTGAGGTTTTAAAAGTTACAAGTTAGAACTCTAGCAGCCGGGAACAGAGGGGCGGAGTCAAGTAGCCAGTGAGAGAAAAACTGTTATATTTTAGATACATCTTAAATACGTTCAGAGCCCAGATCCAAACGGCAAAACAGCCAAACCCACGCCCTCTTTTAAAAAAAATACCCTATACATTTTGAAAGGCATTTACAAAACTTTATCTATTACAGTGTGGTATGACTTGGTGGTATTCCTTGGCTCCCAACTTTCCATCTGAGCTTTTAACACTTACATTTGGAGCCATCAGATAGGCTCTGCTGATGCCTGAGCTTCCGCTTGGGGTCTCAGTTGCATGGAGACCCTATCCCTCATCTCCAGTTCATCAGCAATAAACTCACCTTAAGGCTCACCAGTCGCTCAGCACCCCATCCACTGGTGGAAATTAGGTAAATTTCCTCTTTGGTTTATATAAATGCTTCCTGAGTCTGAGGAAGTGACCATTGAGCATCTGGTACTCCTCTGGGACTCTCGAAGGCAGAGGTACCCCCAACCACAGTCTTTAAGGCTACTGCTGGCCCTCTTTACCTAACCCCATTCCCCCACCCTTGGAGCTGCAATCCTACCATCTCTTTAGGCCCAACCAGGCTAGTGTGCTCCTTCCTGCCCTGTTCTCTTACCTTCCCTTCAGAGCTGTCCATCATCCCACAGCTCCTATAGGTTCTTTTGGTTTTTGCAACCCAGTTCCCTAACCCCATCCTAGAGCTTGGTTTTTCCTCACCTTCTGGCCTGTCCAGGCTAAGCTCTGACCCCCATTGAGTGTGTGATGATACACTAAACAGCTTGAGCCATTTCTCTGGTCCTCTCTTAGTCTAGGGAATGCTCTCTACCACACACAGGCCGCAGTGACTTTTTCCTTCTGTCCACATTTCATCCATTGGAACGGTGTCATCCATACCCTCTCATTCCCCTTGGGATGCCTTTTAGAAAACCTCCGGTCTCTCCACCTGACACTCAACCTGAAGGATACTAAATTTATTCACTTTTGCAATTGAATTTGGTCTCAATACCCCCCTAGATAGTCAGTCCAAATGGCTGCCTAACAGCACCCTAGACTCCAATGGTATTTGGGAGCTTTACAAATACTGTGAGCGACCAGGGAAACGGAAAGAGATTCCCCACTCCCTATGTTCAAGCTTTCTCTTTTCTCTGCTCCAAGCTCTGTTTTCTTTATCTGGCCTCACACATACACATTATATAAATGTCCTGTCTTTTTCAGTTACTGTTGATGGATCTGTAAGTTTGTTACAAAGCGGGAGCCAGGAGCCTGACCAAGCAGGAGGAGGAGAAAATCAAGGAAGAGGCCGGCTGCAGTGTGCACACTCCACACTCACTCTTCTCTGCCTGGTGCATCTCTCAGCTCCCCCATGCAGCGTCCATTTGTAGAAGTTTATTTTTAGTTGGGTTTAAATTAATTGTTTTTGTGCACTGCTGGAAAAGGGGACGCATAGACCTTGCATTTTGTATTGTCTGCAGGTGTTGGATTATGTGGGGGATGTTTAATTGCTTATGACCTGCACGTGGTATCAGTAGAACACCTAAGGAGTTCTGAATCAACAAACACCTGGGTGCAGACGCTCAGGGTTCCACTGTCGATCAAGTATGGCACTTGCCAGATGGTGGTTCCCTCCGCTGAGGTCTGGCAGAGTTTACTTCTATGAAAAGCCTCCTTGTTTTCCTTGCTGAGACGCCCCAGCAGCAGTGGACTATTACAGTGTCCTCTGTCTACATTCAGGGCTCTAAAGTTTTCATTCACTAAGCCTTTGTTCTCAATTTACCAGATTCCATTTTACAGGGATTCAGGTGTCTGTGAGATAGGAGTGGCATTAAATTTCTGTTTTATGCTGGCCCACTTCAATTAAAGCTGGCTCTGGAGTTGGGGTATTGGCTCCCCCTCCTCTGGATTCAAGTATGCTCATCTAAAAGTTTCCTCCAAAAATTTCTGTCCCATATCAGGAGAGCCACCTGACTATGTGGCAGAGAAAGGAGAGCAAACAGAATGAAGACATAGCCTATTCATGATGGGGACCCCTGCTACTCATCTCATACTCTTTTGGTTTTGGTTTAAATCTCTAAAACTTTTGCTCGGTATAAATGGCATCTCAAGATTTGTAAGGCTATTATGTAAACTTTCTGTACATCAAGATTTGTAAGCGTATTGGGTATGGTTAAAAATCTATAAAATCTGTAACAAGGGGTTAACTTAAAACTTGTAACACCAGGGTTGATAGTTAAAAAATCTATATATAAGTAATCTTAAAAGAACCATGTGGCTTGCTGCCATCTTAGCTGATATTGCCCATCTGGATGGAGGCAGCTACATGGCTGACAGCTATTTTGCTAGGGTTGGAAAGAATGGATTTTGCCATGTGACTTCACCACCATCTTGACTAAAAGTGATCAAATGGTATAAGCCTACCAAGGAGACAGCAACTCCTCTTAGCTATAATGTCCAAACTAAATAACTCCTCCACTATTTTCAATCACAAGCCTCCCTTATTGGCCTTAGCCCACAGTCCCTTTGGGCTCCCTTTCTCCCTCCTCAGCAATAGGCTGCTCATCAATTCATAACCTATCTCTTGGTTGGTCTCCATAAGGCTGCCCTTTTCCCCCTAGAGTTTCCCTGACATTAGGGCCAGATCTAAACATCTAGAGGAGGGACTCCTGACTCCAGAGACAAAAGTCTTAGTGCTGGCCTTCAAGGTGTTTCATGGGAGAGATGAAAAATCCCAAAGGCAAAAATACATGATGCTGGCTAAGGCCTTTCAGCTGGTCATGGCAGCTGCCCAGGCTCCCCTGCCTTACAAAGCCTGAGAACCTCCAGGTTCCCGTTTCAAATGTAGTCAGGAGGGTCACTGGCTCTGGGCCTACCTGAGCCCTCACAAACCATCCCAACCATGTCCAAAGTACCATCAAGAGGGACATTGGGTTGCTGACTGTCCTCATGGCCTCATGCCATGCCTCATGAGGACATCATGCCAAGATGGCCCTCAGCCAATAGCCTAGGTCTAAACATGTACAATTAAAGAGACCTGGGTTCCCTTGACTCAACCACTGCCCTCTGACAGGGAGCCTGGGGTAGTCATCACAGCACCAGTGCTATCCATCTTCTTCCTTCTGGACACTAGGGCCACTTTTGGTCCTGACAGAGTTTTAGGGACCCACCTCATCTGTGTGCTCTGGCCCCAGCCAGACTCTTATATGAAAATCGAAGAAGTTAACCTTCAGGTTACCTATTACTGTCTTCTCTCCTCACCACCTGTCCCAACTTCTCACATATAAGGGTCTCCAAACACTACCCCCTTCCTGAGTTCTCTCTTCAGGTAGCTCACAGCTCATTCTTAACTTTCAGCCATGCCTATGTCTCAACATCTCAAACTGACTCAAACTGCTGATTTGACTCTCCCTCTCTCTCTCTATCTCTGTGTATGTGTTTTTTGTTTGTTTCTTTTGAGACAGGGTTTCTCTGATGTAACTCTGGCTGTGCTGGAACTCACTCTGTAGACCAGGCTGGCCTCCAGGTTACAGAGCTCCACCTGCCTCTGTCTCCCGAGTGCTGGGATTAAAGGCTACTGGCACCACCGCGCAGCCTGATTGACTTTTTTAAGGTGTATGGATTGCTTGTTTCTGCTGGCTTCTGCCATTCATCATATTTGATCCCATCGTTACTCAATAAGTGTCCTTTCTCTGGCTCCGGGAGCCTGCTATGCCTTCTGGGGCACCTCCTCTCCTGCTGTCAGAAGCCTCACAGCTTCCCTCCTGGGCTTCTCTCTTGCCTCTCAGCTCCCACTTGGAGCTTATAGAAACTCCCTCCAGCAGAGTTTGTTTTTTGACCCTTCCTTTCTTCCTCCATGGATTCAAAGTTTATTAAAGCCTTGCTTTGTTACCACAAACAGCTTGGCCTCAGTACAGCTCAATGGCCAAAACTGGCATGCTCGACTTTTCATGGTGTCAATTTCTGCCACTGCACAAATGATCCAAAAAACTCTTATATCTAATCTTGCTCTATCCTCCTCTATTTCTTCCTATCTACACCTGTCTGGGGTAGCTCTTACAAATGGATGTTTAAAGTCCAAGAGACCTTCCTCTCTAACCAACAGCCCATCTGAGTAGGGTTGAGAAATTGTTTTATAGCAGGCTACAAAAGACAGATCCAATTCCCTATAACTCCCTTATAATCTCTTTTTCCCCTGGGCGTGCCTGTAGCTGTACACCTACTGTGTAGGCTCACAAGGAAGAGACGGAGGCATTTTCATAGATGTAAACCCTGCCAGACCTCAGCAGAGGGAACCACTATCGTGGCAAGTGCCATCCTGGACAGAGGAACCCTGAGCATCTCATCTCAGGGGTTTTTATTGATACATAAGCTCCTCAGGTGTTCTATTGATAGCACATCGCAGACCATGAGCAATCAAACATCTTTTACATAAAGCCAACACCTGCAGACAATACAACGCCAAGGCCTAGGCAGCCCTTCCCCCAACAATGCACAAAACTATCATTTTAAACATAACTAAAAATAAACTTCTGCAACACTTACCCATTAGACATGTTTCCTCTATTTTTGTATGATAATTCTTGTCCTGAAAACAAAGTCGTAAAAACAGGGATTATGAAAGATAGGGTTTAAAAATAATGCTTGTTTAATAAGCTATTAAAGCTGTACCTTCATGTACTCATATACAAGAATGTATCTTGTGCTGAACTTTGTAATGTAAGAGTCACCCAGGTGGTATTAGTTTTAGAAAGACATGAAAGGGTCATGGAGAGCAACTGAGGCTTGGCACTGTGTGGAAGGGCTTAAGTTCCTAAAGAGAGCCCAGGAGAAGCTATTGGTGAAAATGCAGTCCAATCGCAATGAGAATCTAAAAAGTGTTCTAAGATGTATAAAGTTCTGAGGATGTGAAAGCTTAGGAAAGTTTTGAAGGTATAAGGAAGTATTTTAAGGTATATAAATGTAAGTTCTAATGGTATAAGAAAGTGATTTAAGGTAATGGAAAAATGATTTCCTTCCCCTTCTATGCTATTGTTATACTATGATTTTAAAACTCGAGTCTTAACATTGATCAATGGGTTCTGATAAGCTGATAAAGCATCGACTACTACTATCAGTCACAAGCTCAAGATTTTAAATCTCCTTTGGTTGTCTTCTGAATATAGACTTAAAGGTGTTTTTCATCGTGCTAGAAATATCTCTGTCCAATCTGTGTATCTAGCTTTCTGGACAGAGGAAAAATGTTCGTGTTTTTTAACCCAAAGCCATAGCTTTTACTGACTCAAAGGCATGAGTCTGCTCCAGCTGTTTTGCACACCTGCTAGCTCCTTTTTCTACAGTGTAGATTTCGATACTGATTACAAACAGTGGTAACCTCCTAAAACCAAATCTATCAACAGGTAGATTCACTAGCTAAAAAGTTCTACAATATGGTCAGACACTCAACCTGCTCTATACAGAACAAGAAAGTTATTGTGTGGCTTTAAGAAATAATTCTTGTTTCTATGCAAACCACTTGGAAGCCATTAGAGGTCATTTGGCAGTCCTGAGTATAACCACAGACATTGCCACTGGAACAGCTTTCCTCTCATCTTATCCAGGATCTCCACCAGGTGGCTCAGTCCATCTTCACTCTCCAGGGCCAAATAGCCTCGCTGGCTGCTGTAATGCTACAAAAGCGGTAAGGATTAGACTTACTAACAACAGAGAGAGGTGGTCTTTGTCTCTTCTTCAGGAAGGAATGTTGCTTTTATGTCAACAAGTGGGGTAGGGCAAAGAATAAGATCCAGCAACTCCAGACAGATCTACATAAACATAAGAAACAGCTCGATGCTTCTGGCCAGTGGATAGCTGATAGTTGGATGTGGAATTGGATGCTACCTTTCTCAATCCCCTTTCTCCTCCTTTTCTTAATCCTACTAGTCACACCCTGTTTTATAAACTTCTTGTCTAGATTTCTTCAACAACAGATCCAAAAGATTTCTAACAGATTTTTAATCAGTTGCTATTATAAGATTACTAGCTCCTAGCCACAGAGCCAGAGGCTTCCAACTCCCAATTATACCATGATGGTGAAGATCAAGTTTGCCCCAAGAACTTTGATGTCCCCACTCAGCAGGAAGTAGTCTAATGCTAACATCATCTCCTTTCTTGACCTCTGACTGTTTATCAATATAAACAAAAAAGGGAGAATGTAAAACCCTCAAAGTCTGAGGAGCAACTCCCCTCTCCCCATTCTACTCTAAACTGCCCTAACAGCTGGTTCCCGACCCCCTGAAGCAGGAGAGTGGCCAGGCCAGGCCACATAGTACAGAAAAAAGCCAAAAATTAGGTCACAAAATCCCACCAGTCTCTGAGCTTGCCACAACATCAGGCCACAGAATCCCACCAATCCAGGCTACCCTGGAGAGCTCGAAAATCTTCCCCAAAAAACCCTATATAAAGACTGCTTCCAATTCAGTTTTTTTTTTTTTTTCTTTGCTTGTTTGTTTGTTTTCTTTTCTTGGTTTTTCAAGACAGGCTTTCTCTGTTGTAACCCTGGCTGTCCTGGAACTCACTCTGTAGACCAGGCTGGCCTTGAACTCACAGAGATCTGCCTGCCTCTGCCTAGCAATCGCTGGGTTTAAAGGCGTGGGCCACCACCCAGCTTCCAGCTCAGGTTTTTTGCTGCTTCTTACCAGAGAAAAGGCATCCACTCGGCTCCCTGTGTCTTTCCCAATAAAATTCTTGTATGAGGTGTGTTGTATGGTGGGATTTTGTAGTATTCCTTAGCTCCCAACTGCCAGGATACCTTTCCATCTGAGCTGTAACACTTCCAGAGCCCATCCTAAGGACCTCATCTTAACCTGATATTATCTAAAAACACTGTTTCCAAACAGTGTCACAATCACAGGTACTAGCAGTTGCTTTCACAGTATCTTTTGAGGAGAAACAATTCAGTCACAACCATCTTGATCAAGCAGTAAGGCTTATCTCAGGAATGCATATGTAGTTTAACACAGGCACGTCCTACCTGATGTTGTCTAGCCATCTCCACTCACATGTGCACCTCACACACACACACACACACACACACACACACACACAATGTTACTTTAAAGATGAAATACAAAACAAATACTAAGTGGACATGCTTCTAATCTCATCACTCTTGAGACTGAGGTAGGAAGATCTCAAAAACCCATCTGGGCTATACAACACCTGTCTCAAAACAAACAGCTGGGCATGGTGATGCACACCTTAATCCTGGCATGCAGGAGGCAGAGGCAGGTGGATCTCTGTGAGTTTAAAGCCAGCCTGGACTACAGAGTGAGACCCTGTCTCAAAAAAGAGAAAGGGCAGGACAGGGAGGTGGCTCAGCAGTTAAAAGTACTGGCTGCTCTTGCAGAGGATCCCAGTTCAGTCCCCAGCACCCACATGATAGCTCACAACAATCCTTAACAGCTCTAGGGGATCTGACACTTTCTTCTGGTTCCAAGAGCACTAGGCATACATGTTCTACACACACATACAAACAAGCAAAACATTCATACACATAAAATAAAAATAAATAAATTGTATTTTTAAAAAAGTTGTAAGCAAATAAATCCTCCTTGAATCACATCACAAAATACTTCTGTTGGACACTTTGGAGTGGCTAAAGACTATGCTAAATACCCTTTTTATATGGACCCTGTGACCTTCAAGAACAAAGGGTTCTGTGATGGTCTCCACATGTGCATGCACAGCATAAAAGTTGGCTTTGCCTCTGTGAGACACAAGCCCTAAGGCTAGAATCTCCCTCTGGGAAAACACAAGCTTTGGCTCTGCTCAAACCACAGGAACAATGAGTTTGCTGATCTCTGCCAGAGGCTCAGGAGGGTATTGTTCCCACTCACTGTGCCAAGACACAAGGGTCAGCAGAAACCAAGTTTGGACATCAGCAAAGAGGAATGTGGAAGAGTTTAAGCTGTTACCACTGTCCTTTCATGAGAATTCTCACTCCAGGCAGAACCCCAACTCTGTTATTTACAGCTCTCAGATCACCAATTTGGGAAGTGGGAGGGGCTCTGTTTGTGTTTGTCTGCAGAGGAGGCAGCCCGAAACTAAAGAGACGTCTGTGCTATACTCAGCTGTCAGGAAGTGAAACCGATGACCCCAAGTCCAGAAGCAGCGCTCTCCCTCATAGACGGGGGGGGGGGGGGGGGGGGGGTGGTTGGGGGGGGTTGGGGGGGGGAAACGGACGACGACGACGACACGCCAGCACACTTCGGGCCCTGCTCTTAGAAATGCCCATAACTGGGGTTCTATTCTTTTTGTCATTTATTTTGTTTTGTTTTTCAGTTAAGGGCCCACACTGGAAAAGATAACTGGGAATGACCTCGAACTCCTGACCTCTCTACTTCTGCCTCGCAAGTGGTGGAATTACAGGGGAACACCACTACTCCCGATTAGGTTCTGTCTTTTTCCATGATCTCTACACATATATTTTATCACCTTTACCGAAAGAACAAAACTATTTTCCGGCTTGCAGCCTTCCCCAATCCATCACAGTGTTCAAATCCCTGCCCTGCCAAATCCCGTTATGTGACCAAGGACAGAAACTCACGTGGGTCTCAAACTTCTGATCCTGCTGAGATTATAGGTGCAAATCACACTCTGGCTTTATGAGGTGCTGGGGATGGAGAAGGAAGCATGCTAGGCCAGCCCTCTATCCACTGAGTCATTCCCCAGCTCTCAGTTCTTTTAAATTAGCTAAGAGTCCACACAGAGAGAGAGTAGAGAGATTAAAGGCATGAGTCTCCTTTGAGAAGCCCACTCTCACATTCTTGGTAGTGTGTGTCTTTCTTCCTGAGTGCCTTTCTTACCTTAACCAGAGGGCTTAAAATCTATACTAAAATATCTTAATAAACTCCAAAATGACTCCAGTAGACAAAAGTACCATCCTCAAACCGGAGGACCTGAGTTTGGTTCCTGGAGCCCACATGGTGGAGAGAAACAATTCCTGAAAATTTTTCCTCTAATTACATGAGCACTATGGCACACATGCATCCAACACAAGTACATATACAACACTCACACAAAAGAAATAAATGTCTAATTTTAAAAAATTGTAGAGCCTGTGCACTAGCCTAGTCTGTAGCTCTTACACTTTACCAAAGGAGCTTTAGCTTCACAACAGATAAAGACCATTGCAGAGATCCCTAACTGGTCAAAATGCAGAGAATAAGAAACTGTGGGGTGCCCAAATATGCAATACAACTTCTACACCTAAGGCTCGGGGGAAATCATGGAAGTGGGGGTGGAACCATTGTCAGGGCCAGAGGCATAGAATACTTGTTGTTACATAGAGTCCCTTAGGTATGATGGGAAAAATGTAGCCATCTCAACAATGTAGCTGGCTGAACAAGACCGGCATAAAGACAGCAGTTGACCTGCTGAAGTGGACAGGAAAATTCTACATAGTCTCACCCCTAGATGCAGAGCTGCTGAGAGAGGGAAAGTCAGCTTCCTCTGGGACAAACTCCTGCACAGAATGTCCCTCCCAGGTGCCCAACCCTGAACACGCGTTCATACAAGCAAAGCTAAATGGACTCAGTAGGTTACATGTGTGCATGTATGTGCATATAAATACAAAGGAATAATAATTAAAGCCAGGCAGAGGTGGTGCACACCTTTGGTGCCAGCACTCGGAAGACAGAAGCAGGTGGACCTCTAAGCTTGAAGCCAGCCTGGCCTAATAGATCAAGTTTCAGGACTGCCAACGCTACACAGAGAAACTCTGTTTCAAAAAACAAAACAAAACAACAACAAAAATATTAATAATTAAAGAAGAACCCATTAATTTTGGGGTTTTTTTTTTTGTTTTTGTTTTTTTGAGACAGTCTCACTATGTTGCCTTGGCCAGCCTGGAACTTTGTTATATAGACCAGGCTGGCCTCCAACTCACAGAGATCTACTGTTCTGCCTCCCGAGTACTGGAACTAAAGGCAGGTATGTGCCACCATGCCCCAGCATGACCATGGCTTTGGGGAGGACAAAGTGAGAGATGTCTGAAAGGGAAAGAGAAAGTAGAAATAATGTAGAAAGCTCTTTTAAAAAATCAAATTGACAAAAAAAATAATTCCAAAACAACTAATGAATAATGGTAATAATAATAATAATAATAATAATAATAATAATAATAAACTAACTCCCATTCTGCTTCTTTTTCTTAACTTTTTTCTTAAAAAAAATAAAAGGGAAAATTAGAGAAGCTTTATCAAAAAAACTTCCTGGGCAAGGCAGATTTGAGAGGAAAGGTCATGACACTAGGAGACCGTCTAGGGTGGTAAATATTATCCAGATCTCAGGTGTCAATTCTGTCAATGATTGAACACTGAGGGCCAGCAGATTCCATATGAAGCTCTGCTGGAGCCCCTCCAGACAGTTCCTAAGAGGCTCCCTGCCCTAGCCCATGATATGATACATTGTATCAGTGCCAGATGCTGGGAGGCAGAATGGCACTGTACCCATGAGCAAGGAAGGAAGCAGTGGCCAAGGCTACAGGGCAGACCATTTGGGAAAGCTCTGGTCACCCTTGTTCATCTTGACCTGGAGTCCTGATATGGGGTCCAATGTCACACAAGCAGATTGATGTTTGTTTGTGGTTGTTTGTAAGACAGGCTCTCTCTGTGTTGCCTGGCTTCAAACTCACTAACCATATTCAAGGCTAGCCTCAAATTTCCTCTGTAGTTGATGGTGGGTGTGAACTTTTGGTCCTCCTGAGTCTACCTGTGACAGGGCGAGACAATGCAGAGGTTCCTCCATCTTGTACTCTTGCTGAGGCCATTTCAGGTTTAACTAGAATTTGATCATCTTTACGGAGAATCTCATGGAAAATTACCCACCTCTATTCTAGGAACTGGAGGTCAGGATGTCCTAGCTAACTTAGCTTAGCTTCTGTCAAATCTCTTGCTTCTTGGAAGCCCACCTGCAGCTGCTGATTAGATACCAGGTTTTTGCCTTCTAAAACCCTGTGTCCTGGACATTCAGAGCCACACCTAGGACTCAAATACCCGGGTGTGGTCCTAACCAGCTGGAATAAAGAGTTTCAGTTGGCTATAAACTGTCTGAGTGGTCATATCTGGTAGACTACCTGTAACATGCCTCCTGAGTTCTGGGATTACAGGGATGAATCTCCACATCTCACTTATGTGGTACTGGGGATCAAACCCAGGCCCTTATGCATAATGGGCAAGCACTCTACCTCCCAACACGATAGAAGTCTTTTTATCCAATCTGTAACAAGTCAAGACCGAAAGAGGTGGGATAGTGAAGACAAACACCCAATGCGTCTTCAAAGAGAAGCACTGAATAACAAGTATGCAATTGATTCAGGAGGTGTCAGAAATTATCATGCTCCAAACCTATTTTTAATTAGAAACCAAATTGTAGAAGCATTAAGTTTATTGTGAACAAACAAAACTCGCCAATGAATAATGTGTGTCTAGTCTGTTATTTGGAAATCAGCCAGTCTTTGTGCCTGACAATTATCAACAGCCTCTAATCACCCTGCTGGAAATGAAGGCGATCCGGCCCCTAGTCTCACTTTAGTGCTGTTACTTGCTTAGTAACATTAGCAGTATTTAGTGCCTTGAGAATTAGCACCCGCCAGCTGGACTAATCTGACAATGCAATTTCAACCCCAAAGAAACAGAATGTAATTATATTTATGGGGGTAAGTAAAAAAATAAAAATGTTGTTTCTAAGCACTAAACTAATATGCCACTTCCCTCTCTCTAATAACACGGGAGTAGTTGAAGCCATGTTTTTGTTCCTGAGAGTGTTAGGCAGTGTGGACAGAAAGGTTCTGAATAGTGGGTTGGGGATGTAGTTCAGGTGGTAGCGTGCTTGCCTAGTATGCCTGTAACCCTAGGGTCCATCCCTAGCACCATTTTAAAGAGGTTTGCCAATACATGCCTGCAGTCCCAGTAGTAAGGAGGTAAAGACAGGAAGATCAAAAGTTCAAGGTCATCCCTATAGCGACACATTGAGTCGAGACCAGTCAAGACCAACCAGTGAAGACAAGTCAAGCACCTGTCTGAAAAGAAAGGTGAGGGGAGACTGGAGAGACAGATGCTCAGCATTAAGAATGCTTAAGAACCTGAGTTCAACCCCCAGGACCCTCTTGGTGGGAAAGGAGAACTGACTCCCACAAGCTGTCCTCTGACCTCCACATGCAGCTACCGGACACGCACGCAGGCAAACAAACAAACAGCAAATTGATAACATTTTACAAAGGATTTTTAATGTTACCGATCGTCTTTGTTAGGGTTTTTATTACTGTGATGAAAACACCATGACCAAAGAAACTTGGGGAGGAAAGGGTCCATTCATCTCACGCTCCCACGTCACTGTTAGAGTTGAAGGAAATCAAGACAGCAACTCAAGCAGGGCAGGAACCTGGAGGCAGGAGCTGATGCAGAGGTCACGGAGGGGTGCTGCTTACTGGCTTACTTCCCATGGCTTGATCAGTCTGCTGTCTTATAAAACCTAGGACAACCAGCCCAGGAATGGTACCACCCATAGTGTGCTGGGCCCTCCCCATTGATCACTAATTTTTTTAAATAATGCCTTTCAGCTGGATATTATGGAGATATTTTCTCAACTGAGGCTCCTTCCTCTCTGATGACTCTAGCTTGTGTAAAGTTGACACAAGACCAGGCAGTACCCAAATACAAAGGAATGTCTGAAGGGCAGCTATAACAGTTTACCCTAGTCTGGTTATTACATGTGATGTACATGCACTTTAATGTCACACTGTGCCACATAAACACATACAAATGCTGCACATGTCAACTAAAAGTATACACATATGCTGGCTTGTACCTGAAATCCCAGCTCTTGGGAGGCTGAGGCAGGTCGATCTCTAGGAGTTTGAGGCTAGACTGGTCTACATAAGGAATTCCAGGATAGCAAAGGCCCCGTAATGAGAACCCATCTCAAAAAAAACTAAAGAAAGGAAGAGAGGGGGAGGTCCAGTTTTATAGGTCTGGGGTCATTCAGAGATTCAAAAATCTGACCATGAATAAATGTTAATAAATAAGAGGTTTTATTAAATACTGTTCAGGCCATGGATGCTGACCAAGTCAACATCTGGGCTTCCTAGAATATGGTGCCAGAATTACATTAGTCAGAGGCTTATAAAAACAAAACCCACAAGGCTAGGTACTTCCTGCCTTCATCCAATCAAAGGCAAGCATATATCCTGTAGTACATCCTACCTGCGTACATCCTGTGCAGTTGGGGCAACTAACCTTGTTATAGACGTGACAACATGTGGCTTGTCATCTTACATGAACAACAAGCCCCAGCATTTCAGGAAGTATCTGTTTTTGGTCAAGTGGGGCTTACAGGTTAAAGACATTTTTTGTTTTCTAGATCTCTCAAGCATAGTAATGTAAACTTAAAACACAACTTTAGCCATCACATTCCCCCTTGAGTTGTATCATGAGTCAAATCCTTGACTCTGTGGTGGTACCTGTTTTTATTGGGATCTAATAACTATCAACTTAATGGCACCCAGACAGGGATTTATGTGTCTAGTGAAGGCATTAAGAATGCAAGGGCCAACAGTAATTAGCAGAAACAGGAGGGTCAAAGGCCCTGCTGTGGTTGACATCATCAGAGTTACTATCTAGGAGGATGGGGACCAGTCATTTATTTTGTCTCAGGTTCCTCTCCCCTCTTTTTTTTTTTTTGCATTTTTTAAGTAAATCAAGATTATCTCTAATGATTCCCAAATGGTTTATATAGAAACAATTTTCTCTTAAAGCCATACAAAACCTCCTTGTTGTATATAGTGTGCCCTGTCATATTATAGAACTATTTTAGCTAATGGAGCTACTTGTTGATAGATCTGGGTCTATTTGGTTTTAACAGTTACCTTTCTTGGTATGCCAATAAGCACTATAGGTAGCCATTTTGTCCCTTATGCCAGGGAGTTTCCTTTTGACCTAACATTCCAACTTGTGCTTGAGGATACATGATGACGTATTCTCTTCTTTAACTACTTCCTGCTGAAATTAGGATGTCATTGTCAGGGTCCAGGAAGGCTGGAATACTAGTCAAAGTCCAGGAGGGATTCAGGCAATGGGGCACTCATCAGAAGCATCTGGATTGCTGACCCAACTAAAGAGACAGGGAGTAATCACATCAACTGGACCAGTTCACATCAGCTTACAGCAAGTCCAGGGCTCACAGCCATTTGGAGCAGTTTGTAGTCCACAGCTGATTCCTGAATGGTGTGTGTCAGCCAATTAAAACGACAGACTTACCCACTACCTAGATGGTTACCCTAGGCTCCCATGGTCTCAATGGTGTCTTTGGGGGAAGTGGTTGTAGGTCTTCTGTTGCCATCCAGGACAGCATTTATTCTTCAGCTGCCACACAGAGCAGCATCGGCCTTCTGACTCGGAGAGATTCTCCTGTAGAAGAGGAACATGGGGGACTGACCTTACTTTGACAAGGCAGAACCTGACAGTTTTCACAGTTGGGCAGAGCCCTGGCAGGAGTCAAAGCATAGGACAGTTTTTCCCAGTGGTTATTGTTATCACAACCCAGGTGGAGTTGGCGATGCTTCATCTAACCTCTTTGGAGACCTTAGGGTTCCCTCTAGGAGGGGACATTCCTATCTCGGAAAACTTTTTCCACTAAACATTTTAAACGCCACATTCAGCAGATCTCTGATGAGTTAGAAGATCATTATTAAGTATACCTGATTTTAAATAAACTTTAACTTGTTTTTAGTTACTTACTTTGTTTAGGCTTAACTTTGAAAACACATACAGAAGCTAAATAAAGTTTGTCATTGCAAATGAATCACATTTGAACTTACCATGGCCACAAGCAGTTCTGAGAAGATTTTAAAAAAATAGATCCTTTATGAGGTGACTGACCATTAACTTGCATGTATAGGATTAAGATTTCACAGCGTTATCTGTTAAGTTTGAGCCTTAAAAATAATAATCTCTGAATTAAAGCTCTTTTAGTGTTTAAATCTTAAATACAGTGTAAGCGTTACAACTCTGAGGGGAAGGTCATCCCTATTGTGAATTGCCCAGAGCTGCCTAGGAGCTCACCCAGCCCCCACACTCCAGACACTCCACCCTCTGCACCCTCTGTAGTCAGTGGGTTTTCAGGCTCTCTTTTGTCTCTTCCTTTCTCTTTTTTTTGCTTCTCTCTGCCATTCACCATGCTATCTCCCCCCCTCTCCCCCCTCCCTCCCTCCTCTTCTTCATCTCTCACTCCTCTGTCCTGTCTCCCTCTCCCTATCTCCCCCCTTTTCTCTCTCCCTCTCCCTATCTCCCCCCCTTTTCTCTCTCCCTCTCCCTATCTCCCCCCTTTTCTCTCTCCCTCTCCCTATCTCCCCCCCCACCTTTTCTCTCTCCCTCTCCCTATCTCCCCCCTCCCCTTTTCTGCCTATAGGATCCTGTTCTACCTGACTCAGGGTCCCTCACACTTCACCGTAACTAATAAACCTTTACTGAAACTCGTCAGCATGTACTCATCTAAACTCCGTCTACCGCCTCCGCACATACACAGAATTATCACAGTCCCCAGTGTAAGTGTTAGTCTGAGGTGGGGAAGGTGTCCCCAGAGCAAGTGTTACAGCTCTTGAAGGGAAAGGTATCCTGACAGTCGGGAGCCAAGAAATATCACAAAGTCACACTGCACAACAAACCTCACACAAGAGCTTTGTTGGGAGAAACACAGGAGCGTAGCTGCCTCTGCTCAAGAGAGAAGCAGCAGAGAACTGAGAGGGAGGCAGGCTTATATAGGGTTTCTTGGGGGTGGAGTTTTCTAGGGTGGCCTGATCTGGGGTCATCTCAGGGACTGGTGGATTGAGCTCAGGGATTGATGGGTTTTCAAGTCCTAGAACTGAACTCCTGCAGGTTGGAATGCTCTGAAGGACGGAGCTTGGCCACTGGTGTATCTCAAGGGCAGGGGCCTGTCCACTGGAACATTTCAAGGGATGGGGCTTATAAACAGTCCATAGGGAGACTGGCAACTTTATATTTTCCTGGTCCTTTCATAGCACCCTTACAGAGTATCATAGTTTCTTATATGGCTTGGTTTATCAAAATAGCTAAAACTTAACAAAGTTAGGCAAAGACAAGGAAGTTAGACATGTATTCTTAAGTCAGTCTCTGTTAGCGTGAATAGAGACTGTCTGGTAAGACTCCCTTAGTAAGGAAAGATATTCTATAGGCTCTTTGCCAGACTCCTTACGTCTTTGTCTTGCTGCATCATAACCAGGAACATCATAGTCTCCAGTGTTTAGTGGTTGGTGCTCAGAGCTGTGGCCCTAACTCTTTAGCCTTTTATTTATTATTTAAAATTACTTATTAACAGCTGGGTGGTAGTGACACCTTTAATCCCAGCACTCACTCAGGAGGCAGAGGCAGGCAGATCTCTGTAAGGTCAAGGCCAGCCCGGTCTACAGAGTGAGTTCCAGGACAGCCAGAGTTACATCAGAGAAACCCTGTATCAAAAAAACAAAAATAAAACAAAAAATATATTAATAAAGACATCATAATATAAAACATTTTATAAACGTAAGCTGTCCTGTAGTCTTACTAATTTAAATATTTAAATAAAATATTCAGTTTTTTTAATTAAAAAAAATTTAAATCCAAAATTTCCTTTTTAAAAAAAAGTTTAAAATCTCTCAACTGTGGGCTCCTGCAATACCAAAAATAAATTAAGTACCTTTTTTACTTCAAGAGGGAAGAAACGAGGCACAACCACAATCTGGATAAGGTAAAACCAAACTCCCAACAGTGCAAACAACTCAACAGCTAGGATTTATTCATGATGCTCTGGGCTCCTCTAAGGGGCCTGGGTCACTTTTCTGGCTCTGCCCTTGGCAGCACATACAGCCTATATTCTCCAAAACTGCTAGGGTCCCTCATTGCAACTGGGCTTTCTGTAGGAACTCCAGCCCTGCCATACAGTGCCAAGCCTCAATGGCCCCATGACCCCTCATGCCTTTAAAAACCAATACCACCTGCATGACTCTTACATTACAAAGTTTGGCTACCACTACAGGGTACATTCTTGTATATAAAAGTATAGGGGCACCCCTTTAATGCTTTATTAAACAAGCATTGATTTTAAATCCTATCTTTCATAAGCCTTGTTTTTATGATTTTGTTTTCAGGACAGAAATTACCATACAAAAATCCATCCTAATCCAAAATATCCTGGAGACCTGTTGGTTGCTTCCTTAGCTGGTTTATATCATGTACTCACCTTTAATCAAGATGGCAGTGAAGTCACATGGCATCCATTCTCTCCAACCCTAGCAAAGATGGATGCCAGACACGAGGCTGCCTCCATCCTGATGGGAGACAGAGTTAAGATGGCAGCAAGTCACATGTTGCTTATATCCCAAGATGGCATCACACCACATGGTTCTTTTAATATTACCTATATATATAGATTTTTAACTATCAACCCCCTTGTGATGAGTTTTAAAGTAACTTTTTTTGTTACAGATTTTACAACTTTTTAGCCATACCCAATAAGTTGGCAAATATTGAAGTACAGAAAGTTCACATAATAGTCTCACAAATCTTGAGATAAGGTTTACATCATAACAAAAATTTTAGTCAGTTAAATGAAACCAAATTGTTGCTGTTTTGCTTTGCTGTCTTCCTGTCACAGAGAGTCAGGGGGCTCTCCTGACACAGGACAGAAAGGAAACTTTTTAAATAAGCATGCTTGAGAAGGGAGAGCCACATTTCAACTCCAGAGTCAGCTTTTCAATAAAGTACAACAATATAAAACAATTTTAATATTATCCACACCCAAAAGACACTTGAATCCCTGCAAAACTAAATCCAGTGACCAGAGGCAGGGATCAGGGTAAGCAGAGAAGAAAGCTCAGAGATGAGACTCTGGGCAGGCCAGCTGTAGCAGTGAGCAGCAGTCAGAGAAGAAGGGAGCAGAGAAAGGGTGCAGGCAGCTCTGTGGTCACACTCAAGTACAGGAGGGAGCATCGATAAGGCTGTTTCCCGTGTCTGCCTGTAATAGGAAAAGACAACTGGAGGCACAGAACATACAAGAAACAGACACAACAACAAAAACAATGCAGAAACAAAACAATAAAACAAAATAAAACCAACAACCATAAGACATAGATAGGTGGCCACCAAGACAAATCAGACCGATTTCCATCTTGGCCTGACAAGACACCAGACCAGTTTCCATCTCAGCCTAGCAAACGGAGCGGGTCAGAGGCATCCAGCAGTCCCTCTAACACAGGAATTAACTACGCCACATCCAGCTTTTCCACAGATGCAAATTACAGGCAGACAGTATCTTTATCTTCACCTTCTGAGGTTTTCAGATGCCTCTTTTGACAACTAGATGTTGAGAACTCACAGGAGGCTTCCCCAGCAAGCCTGGGCCTCTCTGATTTCTCAGCTCCCAGTGTTCCCAGATGCCCTCAGGTCTCCTGGCAGTCTAGGCATGAAACCCTGCCAGTGGCTGCCCAAGCACCAGGCCTTTTCCCAGTCTTGCTTAGGCATCCTCAGGATCCCAAGGCCCGTCAGAAAAAAACAAAAACAAAAACAAAACTGGCAGCTCTGGCTGAATGCCCAGATCTCAATGAGACCTCCAAATGTTATGGGTCTGGCATTGTTCACAGAGTCACCAGTCTGACCATGAATAAATTTTAATAAATAAGAGGTTTTATTAAATACTATCCAGGCCATGGACAATGGCCAGGTCCACACCCAGGCTTCCCAGAGTATGCAGTGGGAATTAAATTAGTCAGAGGCTTATAAAGACAAAACCCACAAGGCTTCATGCTTCCAGCCTTCATCCAATCAGAGGCCAGTATATATCCTGAAGCACATCCTGCCTACGTACAGCCTGTGCAGTTGGGGCAACTAACCTTGTTTATAGACGTGAAAACATGTGGCTTGTTATCTTACTGAACAACAGGCCCCCAGCATTTCAGGAAGTATCTGTTTTTGGGCAAGTGAGGCTTACAGGTTAAAAGCATTTTTGTTTTATAGTCTCTTAAGCAGTTTTTCAAACTTAAAACACAACTTATTCCAACACAAAGGAAAAAGACAGAGATATTGTGGAAGTTTATTTTTAGTTATATATAAAGTAATTGTTCTCTGCACTTTTGGGTGAGGACTGTCTAGGGCATTTTGCATTGTCTGCAGGTGTTAGATTTCTGTGGGGGGGGGATGTTTAATTGCTAATGATCTGCACATGCTATCAGTAGAATACCTGAGGAGTTCTGAAAGAATAAAAACACCTGCGCTGAGACACTCGAGGTTCCACTGTCGATTGATTATGGCACTGGTCAGGATGGTGGTTCCCTCTGCTAAGTCTGGCAGGGTTTGCAATTATGAAATATGCCTTCTTGTGTTCCTTGGTGAGCTGTCACAGTAGCTTAACAACTACAGAGAGAGAGAGAGAAAGAGAGAAAGAACTGGCTCAATTTATAAGATGATTACCATGTAACTGTGAGCTGTACTTCAAGATTTACGTATCTTGAATTTACATATCTTATATATTATTTATGTAAGAAGTAGTTAATGAAAAGTGTCAGCGAAAACCACTCTAAGCCATGCTACTTCCTTCCTTCCTTTCTCCTGGTAGCGCATACTCACTTAAACTTGCTGTATATTCAAGAATGACCTTGAATTTATGACCTTCCTGTCTTCACTCCCTAAGAGCTGGAATTACAGATATGTGGCACCACACCCAGTCTATGTTGTGTCGGGGATCAAATTTAGGCCTTGTGCCTCCTCCGCAAGCACTCTATAAACTGATACACCTCTTCAGCCAGCAGTGCTCTTTTCAAGGTGAGGTGTAGTTGGGGTCTGGGAGGCATCTACAAGGGAAAAACACAAAACAGAACAGTTCCCACCTCAAAGGGAATAAGAGTTTGTTCTAGAGCCAAACTTGAGTGACCATGGCCTGAGAACTCAAGTTTAGGGTACCCCAAATTCCATGTTCTCCTGTGGAAGCAGCCCTGTGGAGTTTTTATAGTAACAGAATAAAGAAAGCCATGAGTCAAGATACATTCCAAATATGTTGGTGAATACATCAGAAAGGTATTACAGCAAGATGAGGGCAGAACCCTTCCCATGAGTCTCAGATGCTATCTGATGACATTCTTACCTTTTGGGTTCCTGGAAGCTCGAATTCTGTTAAGTTAATAGACACCCCAAAAGGTTATAATCCATCAGTCACAGGATGTTCTGACAAAGAAGTGGGCAAGGCAGGCTGCCTGGCCCACCCTTGATGTCAGGATTGGTGCCTGGCCTTGTACCATCCTGCTATGCCATGCTCAGACTGTACTATAACCCTGCGGGGACAGTTCTTTCCTGGGGAGAAGGGGGAACATTAGTGGATGGTGATGGGGGTAGATCTGGGGGGAAGATGGGAGAGAATGGGGGTGGAGGGAGGGGAAGAGGTGGGTAGGATGTATTCTATAAGTTGTATGAGAGAAGAAAAATTAAAATTAAAAAAAAAAAAAAAAGTGGGCAAGGAATGGCTCTTTAGGGGGCTAACGCTAGCCCAAGAAAAAGAAATTAGACTCTTGGCTGTAGTTTATTTTTAGTTGTTTTTAAAAAAATAATCATTTTGTATACTGATGGATGAGGGGCTGTGTAGGTCTTGACATTTTTAATTGTCTGCAGATGTTGGATTTATATGGGGGCTGTTGGTTGCTATCAGAACACCTGAGAAGTTCTGAATCAATAAAAACACCTGAGCTCAGACACGCAGGGTTCCACTGTCCAGTGTGGCGCTGGCCAGTATGGTGGTTCCCTCTGCTAAGGTCTGGCAGGGATCGCACCTATGAATATGCCTCCTTGCCTCCTTGGTGAGCAGCCACAGGAGGTGCACTACAGCACTTGACCTGCAATATTCCAACCTCCCTACCTCACTGTAGTTCTGATTAGTCAATCAGTCTCCTGCAGCAACAGTTTATTTCCAGGATTTCTCACAGTCATAGAACTGTGGTTTCAAGCCAGCTTGGGCTATATAGCAAGGTCCTGCCTCAAAAACAAAACAAAAGAAAACAAACCCTGAAAAACTAGAAGTCAATACTCTCTACCAGACGGAGACAGGTGCCATAAGCCTTGTAGCGTCTTGCCAGAAGAATTTACTAGCATTCCTCCCCGCTTCCTCATGGCTTCCTTGTGTCAGGAATTTTTGACAGATATTTTTCCCCGTTAGGACTTATTCTGGGGACTTTTCCTTTAGGCACAGGGTAAGAATTACTGCCTAGCTGAGTGGTAGTGGCGCTCACCTTTAATTCCAGCACTCAGGAGGCAAAGGCAGGTGGATCTCTGAGGTCAGCCTGGTCTACAGAGTGAGTTCCAGGACAGCCAGGGTTACTAAAAGTTTGGTCTCAGTATACTTCCTGACTTTTAAAAAAATGCATGGTAAGAAAATGCATAACGTATAATTTACCATTTTAACTACTTTTTAAACTGAAATTTTTATTCTTTTTTTGTTTTTGTTTTGTTTTATTTTGTGACAGTCTCAGGCAGTCTAGGCTGGTCTGGAATTGGCTACATAGCTAAGGATGACCTTCAACTTGTGACTCTCCTGTTTGCTCCTCAGTACCAAGATAATAGGGATTCACCACTGTTGGGTCCACAAAATAGCTCACGTAGACACTGAGAGAAACGTGCCACCCATTTTAAAGCAGTTTATTTCCAGTGGGATACATACTGACATGCTAGGGCTGACCAATTCAAAAAAGATGGCAGCCCCGAAAGCTGGCTACAAGGGTCATTTAAACCAAACAGGTGGTAGCTAGGGGAACCTTCTGATTGGACAGGATCTGAATACTGGATTGACTTGTTAAATGTCTGGGGCGGGGGTGGGGGGACACCAATGTACTTGGCAGTAAGCAGGGAAGCAAGGTCAATGCCACCCACCACTAGGGAGCATTGGTCCTCACATCACCACACCTGGTTTATGAAGTGTTGGGAAAAAAAGTCAGGGTTTCATGCATGCCAGGCAAGCATTACTACTGGCCTATACGTCCAAGCCCATTTTAACTACTGTGTGTGTGTGTGTGTGTGTGAGTTTGTGTTGGCATGTTTGTGTGTGCATGATGCATGCACATATGTGTGTGGGTGAGGATACCTGTGTGTCTGCATGTGTGTGGAAAACAGAGGTCTAGGTCAGGTATCTTCTGCCTCTCTAGATCTAGAGTTATAGACACATGCCAGTGCACCTAGTTTTTTACAAGAGTTCTGGAAACTGAAATCAGGTCTTCATCCCTGAATGGAAAGTACCTTATCAAGTTAGCTTCAGCCTTAACATTCGCATTCTACTTTGACAATTTCATACATTTATACAATGTGTATTGATTAGTATCCACCCCTAACTTCCACCCCCGCCCATTCACCTTCCTACTTGTCCCCTCCCACCTTCATGTCTTTTTGCCCTTTTTTCCCCCTCATAACACACACTGAGTCCAATTAGTACTGCTTGCTTGTAAATGGGAGTGGGACCATCCAGCTCAGCACAGGTAACCTGCCAGCAGACACACCCACAAAGAAAAATGACAAGAATAGGGAAAAAGAGACAGGAACTAACCATCTAAATAATGCAGGAGTTCCCTGGCCCCTAATCTGCTCAAAGAGAACCCTAGCCCCGGGAAGGAGGAAATGGGAGGGATATGCACATCTGCTTGCATTGCCTCCAGCTGCCTCAATGGGAGCCCTTCCCATTTCGCTGGGCCCAGCAGGATTCCAGGGTTTTGAAACTCCCAGTCTCACTGGCAACCACACATTAATAATCTAAGTCAATTAAATTCATTTAAATAAAATATGCAGTTCCTCCCAGGCGCATTTCAAGCTCTCAGTCCATGTGGCTACTGGCACGTCTGTCACATTCTATTGCTGCAGGAAGTTCTAGGAAAGTTCTGGCTTATAAATATTCTTTTTTAAAAGCATCACAAACAAAAGCCAGGTGCTGAGCTGCAAAAACAGCAAGCAATGAATTAGAACTGGAAAGTGGTCTGCCAAGGAATAGCTCTCGGGAGATCATCATGATTGCTTTGATTTTATTGTTTTCTCCTCATTTAACTCCCTTGACTGCAATCTCTGTCTGCTGTATAGATCTGGATAAGGGTGCTTCCAGTTGAGAGCTGGCATCCTGGGATATGGTTTCCCCAAGTGTTGGAAGGGGGAAAGTGAAGGAGAATATCAGGATGGCTTAGGATGCTTATTTGAAAAGTAAGAGTTCTGGGCTGGGAATTTTAGCTCCATTGTGCAACCTTTTCCTAGCATGAGTGAAGCCCTTGGTTCCATTCTTAGCACTAAAAACTGAATTATTAGTAATAACATGAATGAACAGAGCTCTGGCTTTCCTACCATCATATTCCTATGCCAGACCCGTAATATTCATGTAATATTCATGAATTCCTATGGCCATTTTCCTATGATTGGAACTGGCAACTGGGAAGTTGGAGAAGACCTATGCTTACAGACAGGTGTAATGCTACAAAGTAGAAGGTTGTGGGGAACAGTTTAATTAATTAACCAACTCCATCTTCCAGCATTAATGCCTTGTGTCCTAAAAAATGTTAAAAAATGAAAAGACAGTAGGGCATCATGGCTCAGGCCTTTAATCCCAGCACTCTAGAGGCAGAAGCAGGCGGATCTATCAAGTTCCAGACTAGCCAGGGCTACATAGTGAAACCCTATCTATAATAGTAATGATAATGATAATAATAATAATAATAATAATAAATATCATATCATCATCATCATTATTAAAACAAGACAAAAAAAATCAATAAATTTAGATTCTTGATCCAGTTATTTGTGACTTCTGAACCAGGTGTGGCTAGTCTAATATGAGAGTAGGAAAACTCTGGGTTTGCACAGTCCTTGGCACAGTCCCATTGCTCAAGGAGAATGAGCAGGAGAAGCTCAACTTCAGCCTGATCAAGTTAGAGAGAGCCTGACCCCAAACTGACAGTAAAAAGAGGGCTTGGAATGTTACTTAGTGGCAGAACATTTGCCTAGTATATAAAAGGCTTTGGATTTAGTCCCCAGTACTAAACAGCAACAAAAACAACACACAAACAAGCAAAGAAAGAAAGAGAACAAAGGAGAAAGCAAAGAAACACAAAAGAAATAAAATGAAAAGGACATGACAGAAATCAAGTCCCCTCCTTTTGTTGCCCTTTATTTTCAGTTTTTAACTATTTATTTATTTGTCTCTCTGTGTGCATGTGCGTGCTAGTATATGTAGGTGCCCAAGGAGTCCAGAAGAGAGCATAGGGTCCCCTGGAATTGGAGTTACAGGGGGTTGTGAGCCACCGCATATGGGTGCATGTACCTGAACCCTGGTCCCTGAAAGAGCAACAAACATTTTTTTTTAGTATAATTTATTTTATTTTATTATGTGTTGGGGGGTATGTGCACGTGAGTGCAGTATGTAGTTGTTAGGCTAATGTGTCATTCAACAAGGAGACAAGGAGGCGTTTTCATATGTTCGAACTCTGCCAGACCTCAGCAGAGGGAACCACTATCCTGGCCAGCACCATACTGGACAGTGGGACCCTGAGCATCAGACCTAAGGTGTTTTTATTGATCTAGAACTCCTCAGGTGTTCTACAGATAGCATATGCAGATCACTAGCAATCAACATCCCCCGCATAAATCCAACACTTGAAGGCAATACAAAATGCCAAGACCTAGGCAGACCCTCACCCAACAGTGCACAAAACATAAACATAACTAAAAAGAAACTTCTGCAACAGCAGTACCCTTGGGGGTCAGAGGTATCAGATCCCTGTATGGTATGTAGAGAAACATTTAATCTTTTAATCTGGCAGTATGGCTGCTCTAGGGTAGAAAGGATGTTACACATTTTTAATGCCAGTATTCAGAAGGCAGTGGTAGTGCATGCCTTTAATACTCAAGATGGAAGCAAGTGGAAGCAGAGGAGGAAGTAGAGACAGGTAGCAGAACTCAGAAGGAGTCAGTCTCAGACAGGAAGTGATATCTGGGATGAATCAAAATAAAGAGTAGGCAAAGTGACGAATCAGGAAGAGTTAGCACAATGAGTCAGAGTAAGGATACACCCAGCTCTCATGATATAAAAGCAGGCTTTTAGTTTAGAGAGTCAGGCAGTCTGAGGCAGAGACACTGAGGCAGTTCAGCAGAAGGAGTCAGTATCAGAAAAGAAAAGTGAATCAGTTTGAAGCCAAGCTGAACAGTTCAGTCAGAGAAGTTTCAGCAGTCAGCCAGCTCAGAAGGTCAATATGAACCAGTCAACTTGGAAAAGAGTTTAAGCCAGAACAGCAAGTGAGTTGAATCAGCTAACTAGAAGAGTTCAGAACAGCCCTGAGTAAAGAAGGAGCTAGTTAGAGTGAGTGAGTCAGCAGTAAGTCTTGGAGGCTGAAATGTTCTAGGTTTAAAGAATAGATTGTATGGAGGCTAAAACCCTCTAAGAACCAGGGATTGAATAGCCAAAGAATAAACTGCCTTTCGCCCTGAATCTACGATTACACCTGTAGAAATGAAATTACAGGGAATTTTGAGCAGCCCAACCTGGAACTGGGAACCAAGCTCAGGCCCTCTGAAAGTGCAGAACTTTTGACATCCCTCCCGCTCCAGAGTGCTTTGTTGATGTTGTTCTTGGGTTTAGTTTTTCTGTTAGTTTTTGTAGTGCTAGGGGGTCGTACCTATAGCCTTATTTCAGTGCTCTGTAGCTGTGCTGCAGCCCCAGTCTGACTTTTGGTTTGTTTGTTTGTTTGTTTGTTTCATTTTGTTTTGTTATTTTATTTTACCTATTTGTTTTGTAGTTCCATGCACTGTAGGCTTTTGAATACGGTGACTAGAACAGAGCTCAGCACAGTGGAGTGCTTGTTGGTGATCCTCTCCCATTCCTTACTCCTTTGGCCCAGACAAACTGCGTGCTTGTTGAACCAGAAAACAATGTACATGCCTGGAGTCCCCGCCCCCTTCTTCTCCTCTGATATTTCATTTATTTATTTATTTATTTATTTATTTATTTATTTATTTATTTATTTATTTATTTAAAGGGTCTCTGTTATGTAGCTCTGGCTGTCCTAGAACTCACTATGTAGACCAAGCTGGTCTGAAAACTCAGAGATACACCAACCTCTCCTGAGTGCTGGAATTAAAGACATGCATCACTCACTGTACCTGGTGAGATTTTATTTATATTTTTTGTGAATAGATGATTTGCATGCATGCATGTATACACATGTACCATGTGTCTGGTATATTTGGAGGCCAGAAGAGGGCATCAGATCCTCTGGACTGAAGTGACTGATGGTTGGGAGCCACCATGTGGATACTGGGAATTGAACCTGGGTCCTCTAGTAGAGCAGTCGGTGCTTTAACTACTGAGCCACCTCTCCGGCCCATCTTCTTTATTGTAAATTCCAGTACTTTACGCAGGAAGCCACTCCTCACCAAACACTGATGATGCACTCCCACCCCCACCTCCTAAACACTAGAATAGACCTTTTTCTCCCCTGCTTGACACCCTTCTCTGAGGGAACCATTAGGCTGGGCCCAGATTGGAAAGCTACATTTTCTGAAATCTAGCGCAGGCTACGGGGATTTTGAGATTGAGGCCAACTTGGGCTACATAGCAAGACCCTGTCAGAGAGAGGGAAAAGGAAGGATGGAGAAACTGGGAGGAAGGGAGGAAGGAAGACAGGGAGAAAGATAGGCAGGGAGGAAGACTAATAGAGAAACAACCTTTCCCAGGCATACCTGCAGGCAAAACATCCATACACATAAAATAAAAATGAAATTTAAAACTTTTTAAAAAAATTATATGTAGTGAGCCCTTCAGACTCTGGGCCTAGACCCTGCTGTGAGCCTCTGGCTAAAATTGCCTAGTTCCTTTATTGGGAGATCTTTTGAGCATAACTGAGTCACAAAATATTATAACTGCCCGAGAGAGGCTGGTTTTGGGGAAGTCAAGGTTATCTAAAGGAGTGTCCTTTCTCCAGCTGAACATTCAGCTTTATCATGTGAGACCATTGTCCTAGATGGGCATCTAACTCCACCTAGAGAAGCTACTTCCCTGGGTAAACAATTAGCTTCCCTGAGACGGGTTACCTCCCAGGATAAACGTCCTGCTCCCGCAGAGAAAAGGGAAGTCTCAAAGTTTAGGACTAACTAATGAATGAGATGTTTTTCTCATGGGACCGATATGCTGCATTCTTTGTGACCATTATCTTTGTAACTTCTGTAACTGCTGTAGCCCCTTGAGGGAAGGGGTATAAAAATTGAGAGAAAAATTAAACGTTAGCTCTATTCCACCTGAGCTCAATGATACTGTGTGTGTCTGGTCTATTCCCTTCCCTTCGTGTCTCTTTTTCCCTCTCCTCATAAGGCACGTCAGTCCCACTCCCCATTCAGGTACTTTCTGACTTGCTAGGCCGGCCCTGACAATTATACATATGTATGTGCGTGCCTGTGGGTATGTGCAAGTGGGTACAGGTTCCTGCAGAGACCAGAGACATTGGATCCCTTGGAGCTGGAGTTAAAGCCCATTATAAGCTGCTTGATGTGGGTGCTGGGGCTTGAACTTAGGTCCTCTATAAGAGCAGTAAGCACTCTTAACCACTTAGCCATTTTCCAAGACCCAAACCTAAAAATTTTTAATTAAGATAAAATAAAAAGGAAAAATCCCAGGGTAGACACACTGTAAATCTCAGCAGCTGTCTGGAGAAGGAAAAGAAAAAGTCATACCACTTAAGTTAAGCTGACATGGAAGTCAGCCACATGTGGTCAGACAGAATGAGGTGCGTGGGGAGCTTTCAGAGAAAGCAAGGAAGGCGAAAGTAGCAGCAAAGCATACCTAGGTTCTGGCCAGCATCTAATCGAGAGAGGCGGGGTAAACAAAAAAGGAAAATTGTACGTTTCCGAGACAGACTCAGAAGGTAGGCGGACCCAGCCAAACCCCAAGGCAGCTCCTAGGGGCTGTACTGCTGGGTGGGAGTTCTGGGAAGATAAGGTGCAATGTCTCCTTAAAGGAACAATTACTCCAACAGTTAGTTTAAGGTTAGCCTGCCTTCCTAAGCTTGGACCCACCTTCCTGAGAGGGGTCTTTTAGCCAAGTAATTGATCAATTAGACTGGATTAACATGTTTGTATTTGGGGTCTCCACCCAGAGCGGAGATTCCATCCTCTTGACCAAAAGGAACAGTTTTCCTTTAATGAGGCTTTGCTGCTGCGTCACTAGGGTCTCTCCACCAGGCCGGGGAGCCCCGAGAGTAGGGACCATGCCTCGTAGTCTATGGCTGCCTCGTGTCTAGCACCACAATTAATTTATAGTAAGGGGCACGTAGCGGCTGCTTTATAACACAAGCCTAAAACTTTAATGTTTTTAAAGATTCATTTTTATTCTGTGTGTGTATATAAATGCGCCGACACGTATGTATGCGCATCACGTGCGCCTGGAGCCCTTGGCGGCTGAAAGAGGGTATCAGATTCCTTGGAATTGGAGTTATAGGCATTTATGAGTTGCCATGTGTGTGCTGGGAACTAAACCCAGAGCATCTGCAAGAGCAGCAAGTGCTCAGCCATCTCTCTCCCCATGAAATTTAGAATTCTTATTAGTATATATTAATCATACGTAATTAATAATGGGTTTCCTTCTGACATTTTCATGCACATATATATATTGATCATATTTACCCTCTATTACCCTGAGATTTGTCTGGGCCTGCCTATCTTACCCTGAGTTGAGTTGTCTGAGTCCTGACTCCCTGTCATACCTTTTAAGTGAGGTGTACCTATTTAAAAATGACTGAGGGTGATGTTTACAGGCAAGATAGACAGACTATCAATTCCCCTGCCCTTCTCACAATTGCTCTAGTAGCTTTTCCCCCAAATATCCAAGCCACTCAGTTCTGAGACTGTAAGATCTCACTCTGACCTCAACCCTGGATATATGGGCTCTATTACAACCTGTGTCTAACTCTCCAATATCATCTTGCACTGCCAGATTCTATAACTCTGGCTCCAGGAGGATCCGATCACTTCTTGAGCTCTATAACCCCTTCCTCCTTGCTTTTGTACCTTGATTTGTCCTTAAGAGGTCTGTAGAGGAAGATGCAGGGCAGGAGACACATGATGCTGAAGTTGCTGTGTCCTTATGAAGTCTTCTCATTGCCGGTGTCCTTACTGTAACTTTGGTTTTTACTTTTAGACAAGGTCTTACATTTCCCAAGTTGGCCTCAAACTTAACTTAACTGGATAGTCAAGAATGACCTTGGACCCTGATCCTCCTGCCTCTCACTGGCTCTCAACTGTGACTCCTTCTGCTTCTCTGCCTCTTCAGTGCTGGGATTACAGGCATGTCCCACCATGTTTATGTTGTCCAAGAACTCTAAGAATTGCATTAAGACTTATTATTATTATTATTGTTGTTATTATTATTATTATTATTATTATTATTTTGAAGAGGGTTAGAACTGAGTGTCTTACGGAGCCACACCCTGACCCTGACATGATTTGGGTATGTCCCTACAAAGAGTCCCTGTTGGCTGCAGCCTCGGTTGCTTGGCCTATCCCTCAGCACTTAGATGTCAGCTCAAGGATTCCATTGCTAACCAAGCTTTCCCTCTTCTTGATGTTCAGAAGTTCATCAAGGTGCAAGGCAACAGAGGCCTGCCAGTGGGAGACGGTGTCAGCAGCTATGGTGGGCTGGTGCTAGGAGGATGTGAGAAGCCTGTGTGTGTCACACAGAGGTAGAATATTACACAGTGTTGAATCAAATGAGGAGACAGTTGTTTTTGTGATATCTTCTGAGCCTCCTAGATGGTTCTAAATCACAATCTCATTTGGATTTTACTGAATATTTAACATATATCTAAGGTTTGCTCCTTTACATTGGACCAAAAAGAGAGTGGGTCAGAACAGACAATCATATCTGGCCCAAACAGAAAAATCTCATTTGTCCACAATTTCAAAATATTTTCTTCTCATACCATTGGTGTATGTTTTCATGTTTGTTTACTTTCTGTCTCTCTCTGCCTCTGCCTCTTTCTCTCTCTCTTTCTGTCTATATCTCTCTCTATGTATGTCTTGTTTTTTGAGACACAGTCTCATGTAAACTAAACTGGCTTCTCTCTTGCTATGTGGCCTGGGACGGTCTCAATGTTCTGCTGCTCCAGCCTCCACCTCCTGAGTGCTGAGACCACAGGTGTGCACCACTATATCAGGTTCATTGGATGCTGGGGTGGAACTCAGGTCATCAAGCATACTAGGTAGTACTTTACCAACTGAGCCAAAGTTTAGCCCTTTTTGTTGTTGTTTTGACATGGTCTCATTCTATAGTCCAGACTGGCCTGGAACACACAGCAATCCTACCACCTAAGCTTCCAAAGCATAGGCATGCATCACTGAACTTGGTAATTTATTTTAAAAGAAAACTATAGGGCTGAGTCTGGTGGGATACACCTTCATTCCCAGCATTTGGGAGCAGAGGCAGGCCCATCTCTGTAATTTGAAGATAATTAGATAGATGATAGATAGATAGATAGATAGATGATAGATAGATAGATAGATAGATAGATGAAAACTATTACAAAAGAAAAAAAAACAACAGAGAAAAGATGGAAAAATTAAATCCTGTTTGGCAGTAGTTATACACGCCTTTAACCCCAGCACTTGGGAGGCAGAGTCAGGCAGATCTCTGTGAGTTCAAGGCCAGCCTGGTCTACAGAGTGAGTTCTAGGACAGCTAGAGTTACAACAGAGAAACCCTGTCTCAAAATACAAAAAAAAAGAAAGAAAGAAAAGAACAAAAAAAGAAAAGAAAGAAAGAAATAGAAAAGAAGAGAAGACAAAAGAAAAAGAAAAACTAAATTCAGCTCATGCTACATAATGAGATCCTGTCTCAAAAATACAGAGTGCTGGGGCTGGAGAGATGACTCCAGCAGTTCAGAAAGCTGGCTGTTCTCCCAGAGGACCTGGGCTCAGTTCCCAGCACCAGAAGCAGACAACTTTGGTGGACTCAGAAGTCAGCTGGGTCTTAGGTAGTCCAGTAAATAGCCTGTATAGACAACTGGGGATCCTGTAGTGACTTGAGAACAGAATGGTTAAAGAGTTCTGCTGGTCTCTGAGCATGGGAAGCGATGGGGGAGGTCTTCCGACATTATCTTTAGGGGTAAACCCTTCCCTATATGGGGTACAGTGGACCTAAAACAAAGGAAAGGAAGGAGTTCTATCCATCCTTTGCTGGATTCTAATGAGAGTTTTGTTAGAGTTTCATTGAACATCCTATTTATTCTTTTTACCTGGCCAAAACTTCAAAGTCTATATGCACAATGAAGTTTTCAATCACTACCTAATTGAGAAGTTTTGTCTGTGAAAAACAGGCCATTGTCAGACCCCATTGCTAGGGGGTAGGGCTGTAAATCAGGGGAGCAGTTTTTTACCTACTGTTTGAGCAGTTTCAATAGAAGTGGGGATGTTTCTACTCACCCAGAAAAGGTAGCTATAAAAACTAGCAAATGCTTTTATCCTCTCCTAGAAGGCTAGATTTTGGTAAAGTCAGTTTTCCCAGAGTTCTCTGGGGTGATGGTCTCTCATTTGGACCCCTTCCTGTTTAAGGGCTCTCTGTTTTGAATTCACTTGAGCACAAACCTGGCATCCTGGCTGAGACATCCCATACTAGGCTGTCTAGTCTAAGTATAACATACTTTGGTCTGAGCAACTTAGAAATTTTTTTTTACACCAGCTGAGTAGCCTGGTGAAGGTTAGTCCTGCCAGTTGTTTCTGGGAGAATGATCTTTCTTTCTAGTACCCTCCATCGAACTGTGGGTTTGAGCTATTCTTTTCTTTATTCTTTCTTTCTTTTTTAACATCTCAGGCAGCACTGGGTGGGGTATCTCATCAGTATATCAACAGGCCCCATTGGTCTTAGAGTCATAGAATGGGTAGCCAGGTCAGCAGCCTGGAAGTGGGGGACAGCGATTTGTAGGTGAAGCCATAGCCTCTAGGAAGGCCAAGGTTTTTTTTTTTAATGTCCTTGTTTCCAACAGTGAGAAGCCCTCTTTCTCTGTACAGTATACAGCTATCTGCCTGGTAGTAAAAGCATACTGACCGGTGGTCCACATATATGGTGGTTGACTTTTCTTTTTCCCATCTGAGAGCCTGGGTCAGATCAATCACAAATCTCTGGACTAACTTGGACCCAAATTGTTTCAGTTAAAGTAACTACTGCAGCTCCCATGAACCTGGTTTCATCTTTCATCTTGTGACAGTCGTGGATGAGCACCTGTGTCATCAGGCAAAAGAGTAGCAGGACTGAGGGGGGTGGGTTTCTCAAAACAGGACTTGAGGGTGGGCTAAGAGTAGGGCCTAGTACTGTATCACACAGTCCTGCCAGTCACTGTGGAATGGTGGTAGCCAAGATAGGTAGCCCCTGATGGACAAAATGGTATTCTGTAGCCCAGGGATCTGTAACTCTTGTAGCAGTCCCTCAATGGATCTTTTATAAACTATTTCCCCAGGAAACCTCTGACAGAAAGGGACCAGGAGGTCAGCACTTAGTATCTCATCAAACAGGATTGGAAATTTTGTAAATCTTTGAGGCAACCTGGTCCAGGCAAGTTGCCTGCTATAACCTACCTCTAGGTCTGTCCAGCAAAGATGGGTTGACTCACCTCTACTAACGGGTGGATGAAGAATGCATCTTTCATGTCCAAGACAGTCTACACCAGTTTCTCTGCAAGTATCAGACTCAGGAGACTTAGAAGGCTCAGGTTTCTTCACAGGGAGAAGTATATTCCAGGGTAACTAGCAGGACACCAAGATGCTTGTCTCTCCAAGCCAAGCAATATGTACTGCAATTTCCACGTTTGTTTCTAGGATCATTGGGTATTATTTAATCTAGACTGGGTAACTAAACTAGTTAGTTGAATAGTTACAGAAACTTAGTATTAGGCCAGTTCTGTGGGGGTTGGTTTCTGCCCATGCCCCCAGGAATCATCATTGTCAGTGAGATAGTCCAACTGTATCTTTTGATTGGAGGCAAAACTAAGCTAGGAGATATTTTTCTGACAGAGGATAAGACATCAAAATTATATTGGTTATCTATAACTCTGTGTCTCATTATCAGAGAAAGAGGCAGTGGCTTTTAATTTATGCAAAAGGTCTTATCCCAAACAGTTCTGTTTTTAAATACTTTTTGAGCTAATTTCAGCAACTAGGACCTACTTATATCCTTACATTTTTCTAATATCTGGAGCCAACTGGGTAACAAAGAAAATCTTTTTTAGCAGCTGTCTTTAATCCTTCTAAAAAGAACCTAGTGAGGCTGGGTGGTGCTGGTGGTGGTGGTGGTGGTACCTACCTCAAACTCAGAGTTCGAGGCCAGCCTAGTCCACAGAGTGAGTTCCAGGACAGCCAGTATCACACACAGAGAAACCTTGTCTCAAAAAACAAAAACAAAAGCAAAAAAAAAAAAAAAAGAAAAGAACTTAGCAAAAGCTATTTAAAGTCTCCTTGATCAAAGTGTTGGACAGAAGGGAAAATTTGTTCTAGCCAAGCTGCGTTATCCAGCAGTGGTGCCCTGCCTGGCCTAGGGGACGTTTTTCTAGTTGTTAGTTAGTTTGCTTGTTTGTTTTTTTTTCCTTTTTCCACAGAGAATGGTAGGTTTTGAGTTTTTTCAATTATATAGATCATTGGTTAAAAAGAAGTCATAAATCATGAAAGAAGCAGTAAAACTTACTCTTTCCCCCTTCCCCACAGCTGCTTAGAGCAGGCTGAGGAGCAGAGGAATGGAGGGAGCCTCAGGGGGATCTATTCCACCTCTTCTGTGTGCATTCCATTTAGATGGCAGGGCACCCTAGAGATGGGTCTGGCTCTTCCCCACCTCTTCCCCACAGGGACCAACCCTGATCACAAGCAAGAGTTAAGCAATTTAACAAATGCTCCTACTCCTGGACAGGTAGAGGGTTTTGTTGTTTTGTTTTGTTTCTTTTGATAACCCGGCAGAGCCAAAGGATTTGGGTCCCCAACAAGAGGGGACACAGGTCTCAAACCAAGCTGTTCTCACACCAGAGAAAGCCACTGGTCAATACGAGGAAATAGAACTGACAGAAACACGTAGAAAGACATACAGACAGACTCCCCCCGATACACACACACACACACACACACACACACACACACACACACAGAGGGATATACAATAAAGACAACCAGGGATGGCTACCACACATATACTTGAATAGACAGGGAGAATCCAGTGACATCCCACATGCGCCTGAACACTGGATCAGCAGCAGTATCTGACCTCTCCTGTGTCCAAACAGAAAGTGTCTTAACAAGGCTTACCTTAGGAGGTGACAGATTTTCTTATTTGCTGGACAGTGGAGGTGTCAGATTCTCCCAAAGCCTTAAACAGTGATTGATCAAAGGGAGTCTCTGGGCCCTGGAACTCAGGTTGTACACCCCCAGAAGTTCCTTGGTCCTCTTGCTCTTTCCTGCTCCAAGCAGCTCTGAGATGCCTGGTGTTTCAAGGTCTGGTCTCTGGGGATCTTGATTGAACCTCCAGAAATGTTATGGATATTCACAGAAGACTGCTCAGACATGGGTTTAAACCAATAGAAAGTCTTTATTAGCTGGCCTGTGACTACACTGGGTGTTGAGGATCCCAGTGTAGCCCTGAACCTTTCTCAGGATGAACTTTTAAGCACAAAAACAAGTCTTATGGATTGTCACATTTCAGCTAACAAGAACAGTTAGCCAGAAGCAGAACCACAGAAGCCAAAAAGCAAGGTTAGTACATTTAGAGACTTTCCCAGAACCATGGATTTTGATGGATTAGGTCTTTGTTTTCATTTTGGCAGGTGTGCTGTGCATGTGCTGAGTTTCACAGCTTGAATGGCACTTCCATCATGGAGTCAGTTGTGCTAAGGTCTGGGGCCTGTTATACATAGCATGAGAAGAATAAAAGCCAGGCTCTTGGGCATACAACATGACAAGCAATTTGTTAATAATTTGGAGTTAATGAGCTCTACTTTTGGCAGAATGAATGAACTTCTGATATGAGTCAACTGATGACTATCAGGCTTCTTCTGTGCTCTGCATTATGGGACTTGAACATGCCAAGGAAGGGTACAGGGACACAGTCATTTCCAGTACAACGGCTATCCAATGTAATCAATGAGCTTGTTCCACCTGGTGATGTGCTACTTAAGCATCTTTTAAGAGCTCATTTGTGTGTGTGGGGGGGGGAGGGTTAGCTGGAGAGATGGCTCAGTGGTTAAGAGCACCAACTACTCTTCCAGGGGTCCTGAGTTCAGTTCCCAGCAACCACTTGGGATCAGATGCCCTCTTCTGGCACACAGGTGTACATGCAGACAGAGCACTCATAAATAAATAAAAATAAAGAACTGAAAGAAAAAAACACTCTTGCATATTAAAAAAAAAAAAAAAAGAGTTCATTTCTGCTAATACAGGGTTAAAGCTGGGCACAGCTGACCAAGGTCCTGGGTGGCTCTGTTTCAGAGCCACAATCCTATGAAAGACCAGAGACTCAGGGGAAAGTGCTTGTTAACACTCCCTGTATTTTCCCTGTATTTTAGCTCCTTAAGACAGAGAGGAAGCATGCTAAGGGAGGAGAAAGGGTTGCTGTTGGAAGCCTCCCTGATCCCTGGGGAAACCAGAAGAACTGGTTTTTGTAGCAGTTCATTGAAAAGGTGGCTCACCTACAGACATGGCGAGCCAACTGCATGGGTTCCGTGTCGCTGTGATTACTACCTATCCCAGCAGCAGCAGCACCTGCTGTCAATCCACCCTCCTTACTCCCTCTTTTTTTATTAATCTTGTACCCAGTACAGATTTCTCATTGGTGACTCATGCGTTTTGTGATTTGGTTTTTCCTTCTGGATGGAGCAGGAATGATACAGGTCATATTCTGTAGCTCCCGACTATACTGGAACCCACTATGCCCCCCAAACTTAACCTGTACTCGAAGCAATCCACCTCCTTAGCCTCCTGAATGACGGGGTCACAGGCTTAAGACCCTGCACATGGTTTTATTTTGTGGATCATTAAGATTCCTTCCCACCACTTTCCTGCCTGCTGTCTGCTCTAGCAAAATATATCTCCAGTGATATAGCTTACAAAATCACCCACAGTGGAATTGGGATTTGATGATACTCAGACAATTGTGACCATGCTAAGAATCACTGACTTGACTGAAGTGGGTGAACGGTATCGCCTGTGAACGATAGCCACACAAAGATGTGAACAACAACCCATATAAAACCAGAAAGTTAGCCGGGCGGTGTTGACACATGCCTTTAATCCCAGCACTCAGAGGCAGAGGCAGGAGGATTTCTGGGAGTTCAAGGCCAGCCTGGACTAAAGAGTGAATTCTAGGACAGCCAAAGTTACAACAGAGAAGAAAAACAGAAACAAACAAACAAACACCAAGAACGTTAAGCCAAAATATAGGGCCAATTTATGACAGTATTTGTTTCCTACACTGGCAAAATGTTTGCTGAGTTAGAAAGTTAAATAGTAAACTCTGTCCATTCTGAGCTAATATTACTCTGGTTCTCAAATTTCTGTGTGTGTTGGGGGGGGGGGTGTTTATGCATGCACACACAGGTCAGAGAACAACCTCAACTGTGTTCCTTGGCTTCCACCTTGTAAAAGACAAGGTCTCTTGTTGATGCTGTGTAGCTGTTAAGCTGCTGTGATGTCTCACCAAGGAGGACAAGGAGGCATATTCCTTGGTGCAAACCCTTCTAGACCTAAGCAGAGGGAACCACCATCATGGCAGATACCATACTGGACAGTGGAATTCAAAGCATCCCAGCTCAGGTGTTTTTATTGATATAGAACTCTTCGGGTGCTCTACTGATAGCACATGCAGATCACCAGCAATCAAACATCCCACATACAGATCCAACACCTGCAGACAATACAAAACGCCAGTCTAGGCAGCCCTTTTTCCAACAGTGCACAAAACAATTATTTTTAATATACATAACTAAAAAAATACATAACTAAAAAAACCTTCCACAACATTTCACCCCTTTCTAAATAAGACAATCAAAAATAAATGCTTTATCTCTACAACACAATTTAACACTACACCAGCAAAAGTATTGACAAGAGGAACAATCACAAGGACAGGACCAAATGAAACCAATCATCTATCAAGCTTTTCACAATGTCTTTGGACAGCAGTAAAACATTATCAATGTCCAATTATCTGAAATTCACTCATGATCTGGGCTTTTCCAAAAGGCTTGGATCACTTCTCTGGCTCTGCCCTCTGCAGCACACACAGTTTGTCCTCCAGGCTCTGGTTGTCTCCACTCCACTGCTGCTGCTGTTCTTGGTGGTGGTCCCATGGTACTGGCATATTCAAAATGCTGAGATCCCTTGCTGCAACTGGGCTGCACTTTCACAAATAGCCTCTCCTGAGCTCTTCATGCTGCCAAGCCTCAATTTATCTGCATGGCCCCTTCAATCTGGCCTTCAGCTACTACCAAGCTCCACCTTTACCAACGGCCTCTCCTGGCTTCTCACAGTGCCAAAACTTGTGGCAAAAGCTGGGCCAAAGGTGCTTGGAACCCCAGCTTGAGATGAGGAGCTGGCAGGATCTCTGGGCCCTCCCCTTTGCAGTCTCTGCACTGACACCACCTGTTTTAAGCAATGGCATTACCCCTGAATATCAAAAGACCGTCCCTTGACCCCAACACGATAAATATATGGCCCTCGCATTAAACTAGAGAGAATGCTCCTCTGACAGCATCTCCCAAGAGTTTCTGCATCTCCCAAGAGTTTCTTTCTCTCCGGCTCCCTCCGGGCTCTGATCAAAGGCAGATGGTTGAGTGGTAAGAACCACACTGCGCTCCAGTGCAGGCAGGGATGCGCGTGAGTGAGATTCGTTCCAACAAAACCTCAGCTGCTCTCCATCCATGACCCCTTCATGCCTTCAAAACCAGTATAACTTGGGTGACTTTTACAGTACCAAGTTCAGCTACCAGCATGAGATACAACTTTGGCCAGATCTGGAAGACAGCTTCTGTGTGCTGACCCTGAGGAAACACTTTCTGGATTTTAAGATAGAGCCTGGTTTGCAAGAAAAACAACTAATAACCTTGTCTTCTGCAGGATGGGTTCCCTCGTGGAATAAAGTTCTCATCACCATAGCTGATGTGTCTTGTGTCTTGTCAGGTCAGGATTGCCCTGCCAGTATCTGCACTGCTTGTAGACAGGTTTGCAGGGGAAAAAAAAGAAGAAGGAAAAAAAAAAGATTCTTTGAGGTCTAGAGTTTCTTCTTCTTCTCCTCTTCCTCCTCCCCTTCCTTCTCCTCCTTCTCCTCCTCCTCCTTCCTTGTCTCCACATTTGATTAGCTGGTGTGATGTCATTTCCCATCTTGCAGGTGCCACTTGTAGCAGAACACCTACTGTGGTGGCTCAGAGAGGGAACCACTATCCTGGCCAGTGTCATACTGGACAGTGAACCCCAAATGTCCCAGCTCAGATGTTTTTATTGAAACAGAACTCCTCAGGTGTTCTACTGATAGCACAAACATATCATGAGCAATCAAACATCTCACACATAAATCTAACACCTGCAGGCAATACAAAATGCCAAGGTCCAGGCAGTCCTTTTCCCAACAGTACACGAAACAATTATTTTATACATAACTAAAAATAAACTTCCACAACATGCTGTGTACTTCAGGTTGTCTGGTTCTAGAGCTTCTGGGGATTTTCTGGTCTCCACCTCCCACCTGATGGGAAACACACTGGGATTACAGACTGGAGATACACATCTGGGTTTAGGTTGCTTCTGGGGATCTGAACTCAGATCCTTGTGCTTAGATGGTAAATGCTTTATGCACAGAGCCATCTCTCCACACTGCCAAATTTCTAAGAGTAGTTCACAGTAGGTTATATAAAAACCTGACTGAGGGTCTGATCAGTTGGCTCAGCAAGTAAAGGCACTTGCTACTCAGGGATGACAACCTGAGTTACATCCCCACAGCCTACTTGACTGTTGAAAATTGTCCCTTGGCTTCTACATATGTGCCATGGCATGCATATGTGCATATACATATATGCACCAGAAAATTAAAAACAACAACAACTGAGAGCTCAATAGTCTGATTTTTGTTTTTGTTTGCTTTATTTTTCAATAGAGTCTCAGGTAGTCAAACCTGGCCTTGAACTCACTATTTTGATTCTCCTGCCTCTACCACCCAAATGCTAGAATTACAGGCATATGTCACCATGTGATTGTTTTTGTTGTGGAACATGCCTGTATAATCCCAGGTAGAAATAGGAGGATCTTGTTGTAGGAGTTTATTTTTAGTTGTGTTTAAAATATTGTTTTGTGAACTGTTGGGTGAGGGTCTGCCAAGGCCTTGGTATTTTGCATTGTTTACAGGTGTTGGATTTCTGTGGGGGATGTTTGATTGCTTATGATCTGCACCTGAAGAGTTTGGCATCAATAGACACCTGAACTCAGATGTTCATGGTTCCACTGGCAGGATGATGCTTGCCATGATAGTGGTTCCCTATGCTGAAGTCTGGCAGGTTTGCATCTATGAAAATGCTGCCTGTCTTCCTTGCTGAGCTACCCCAGCAGCAATTTCAACTACAGGATCTGAAGCTGAAGTCCATGTTCTGCTATGTAGCAAGTTTGAAGCTCTAGCTTGGGCTATATGAGACCCTGTTTCCCCCTCTCTCTCTCTCTCTCTCTGTCTTGCTCTCTTTCTCTCTCTCTCTCACACACACACACACACATGCTGGATGGATATGGAAAAATTGGAAAACTTGTACTTTGATAACAGGCATGTGTTATAACCGTAGAATTAGGGCAAAAGAGCAGTTTATTCTTTGTCTAATTCAATCACTGATTCCTAGTCCTGGAGCCCTGGAGCTTTTCAGCATCCATACAATCTTATCTTAAGCCTAGAACTCGAAGGTTTCAACCTCAGCCTCTGTACAATCTAGAATATTTAAACCTCTGAGACTTACCACTAACTGAGCCGCTCTGACTAGCCCCTTCTGAACTCAAGTTTGTACTGAACTCTGACTCCTCTGGTTCAACTCAACTCATTCTGTTCTGGCTCAAATGCTTCTCCAGCCTAACTGGTTCAAACTGATCTTCTGAACCAGCTGACTGTTTTTGACTGAACTCTTCTGACTCTGGCAGACTCTGGCTGATTCCTGACTGCCTCAGACTGAAGAATGCTTTGTTTAGCTTCAAATTGACTCACTTTTCCCTTCTGATACTGACTTCTGCCAAACTGCCACTGTGTCTCTGCTTCAGACTCTTCAGACTGCTCCTGTGTCTGCCTCTGTTTCTTATCCTCAGTCAGACTGCTTCATGGTCTCTGTGTGTTATCCTGACATCCTGAGCTGAGAGCCTGCTTTTCTATCCTGAGAGTTTGGCATGTCCTCACTCTCACTCTGCTAACTCTTCCTCTGATTTGTCACTTTGCCTATCCTTTACTCTGATGTCACTTCCTGTCTGACACTGACTCCTGAGTTCTGCTTCCTGTCTTGTTTCTACTTGCTTCTGTCTTGTGAATTAAAGGCGTGTGACACCACTGCCTTCTGAATACTGGGATTAAAGGTGTATACTTGCATTCTTTCTACAGTCCATCTAGACCACATAGGCCTCTGAATGTGATTCCTTCATATAGACCCCTGGATGTGATCCCTTCAGATAGACCCTTGGATTTGATCCCTTCCTAGCTATCACACAGGCATATTCATCTACAATGTATAAAATGTATAAATGTAGAAAACAGTATAGTGCTTTGTGTGTGTGTGTGCATGGTGGGGGCTGTCTTTCTAAATAGCTGTGGTTGTCCAGGAACTATGCAGACCAGATTTGCCTCAAACTCATAGAGATTTGCCTGCCTCTGCCTCCTAAGTACAGTGCTGAGATCAAAAGTGTTTACCATCATGCCTGGCAATGCTTCCTAAAAATATTAAATAAAAATATTAAACATACAACCTATGATTCATCAATTCTATTTCTAGATAGATATTTCAAGAATTGAAAGCAGGGCTGGAGGAATGGCTCAGTAAATTAAGAGTATTTATAGCTCTTCCAGAAAACCAGAGTTTGGTTCTTGGAATCCATGCTGGGTGGCTCACAACTACTTGTAACTCTAGCTCCAGGGGATCCAATGTCTCTAGCCTTTACAGGCATCTGCACTCATGTGCACATATCCACACACAGATACATGTATTCACACACAATTAAAAATAATGATTCTTGGGCAAGCAAGATGGTTCAGTGAGAAAAGCCACTTGCTACCATGCCTGATGACCTGAGTTTGATCCCTGAGACCCACATAAAGGAAGTAGAGAACTAACTCTGAAGGTTGCCCTCTGACATAAACACATACATGCCATGGCATACATGCACTCATGTGCATGCACACAAACACACAAAACAAGTAAATAAATTAATTTATATATTAAAAAAGATAATTCTTTTTAGAAATGACAAGTCTCCAGATTCAGTGGATCCCATGTGCAAAGCTCTGGGGTTGATCCCCATCCACACAAAACAAGCAAAACCTGAAAACATCTATTCAAACAGATGTGTGTACGTCCATATTCACAGAAAGTCTTATTAAAAGTGAAAAGGTACAACCAAAACATGACTGGATAAATAATGCATGGTATGTAAAACAATGGAATTATTATTTGATCTTTGAAAAGGAAGAAAATTCTGACACATCTGACATACAGATGATCTGAAGGACATTATGCTCAGTAGAAATAAGCCAGTCATTAAAGGGCAAGTACTGTCTGAGTCCACTTTATGAGGTTCCTAGAGTAGTCAAGTTTGTACAGGCAACAAGCAGAAAGGCAGTTGCCAGTGGGTTAGAGAGGGGATATGAGGTATTAATATTTCATGAGAATGCCTTTCAGCAGATACAGATGGAAAAGTCTCGGAGCACGGATGGTAGGGAAGGTTGCAGACCAATCCAAACAATTGTGAGGATGTATCCAGTTTAGTGGGTAAAGCACTTACCTAGTATTACTTGATTGGGAGGTGGTGCAGGCCTGTAATTCCAGCAATTGAGAGGCAGGGCAGAAGGATCCAGTAGCCTCCTCTACACTCTTAATTTGAATTTGGTTTGGAATACAAAACATAACAGAGTATTGGAATTGTTTTATTTCTGATCTTAAAATATTAAACAAAGTATCAAGATCTGTTAAAAAAAAAGGCAACTGTTAATAAAAGTACATAGTTGATTTTTTCAATGCTATTTATTAAATCATTGTTGATATATTAATCACGAGCCATGATAAATCTCAGAGTCCAATGCCCAGGCAGCTTAGGCAGAGCTCCATCCATTGCCTCCTCACATCATGCTCCTGGTTCCTCTCTTTCCTCTCCCCAGCTCCCAGGTCCTTTTTACATTCAAAACTCCTCCCTGTCTCCACCCAGACCTTCAATATACAAATGAATGGAACCTAACCTTAAACAAACGGCCTGTTCATATGGAGATCTGGGTGGTTGCTCCATTGTTTAACAGGTAGGAAGCAACTCCTTTACATGCTGCAAGGCAGCACACAGGAGTATGATCCCATAGCTATAAAATATCCCACAACAGGCAACCTTGAGATTCTAGGCAAAAATATGACCATTTGTGGTTCTCTGCACTGTTCTTTATTTCTAACCTTTTCAAATTGGAAAAAAACTCCCTTTCTCCAATTCTACTCCTATTCCAAACAATTTTCATTAAGAAAACCAAGAAGACCCCTTTGGTAAAGACTTGGAAACCCAGTCTGAAATCTTTTACATGGGCTCCAAGTGTTCAGAAAACATGTTCTTTTGCTAGTATGAAAGTTTTAACCTTTCTACTTTGTATTTTGAAATACCTGTCAACCATAAATTGCAAAACTACTTTAGACTTCCAATCGACTTATTATCTAGTCTCTCAAGAGTTACTATCTGGCTGGGTGGTAGTAGCACACACCTTTAATCCCAGAACTTGGGAGGCAGAGGCAGGCAATTTCTGTGAGTTCAAGGCCAGCCTAGTCTACAAAGTGAATTCTAGGACAGCCAGAGTTACAACAGAGAAACTCTGTCTGGAAAAACAAAAAAACAAAACAAAAGTTAATATCTGACATACCAGAGACCTCCAGAAACTGACTCCAGGGCAATGCAATTAACTAGACCACATTGTGTGAGGCCGGAGACCCCCGGCCCTGGGCATTAATCCTAAACTCTTAACAGGAACTCAGGCTTTCTCTACTCAATACAATAATTATTGAGAATTTCCAGAACTCCCTGTTCCAAGAACTAGCCCACCCAAGAAACCATAAAACAATTATTGTCAAGCTTAATTCAAGGGCACTGTGACCCAGCCCAAATTCCCAAAACTAAAGTATGAGAGGCAGCTGCAGCCGCCTAATAGCCTTGGGCAAGGGACTTTCCACGTTGACTAAGACCCTAAGTGTACATTTCCTGGTGCCCACGACCTTGCTATACGCCAGCTCCAATCAGCTTAAAGGTTAATTGGCCCTAACCTATCAAAATAGAAAAACAATTTGGGGACCAATCGACTTGTACCAAATCGGTTTATGCCTAGCAACTGTCTGTATTTTGTATAAAAAGTTTCGTTTTCTGCTTCTCGGGGCTGCTTCTATCCTGCATGTTAGAACGGCCCCAGCGCTGGTTAATAAACCTCTTGCTTTTTGCATCGATTATCCGACTGTGTCTCTCTGTGGGCGTGTCATCAAGTTGGGGTCCGGTTTGGGAACCCAACAATTGCACTGGATTTCATCTGCTTATCTTCTTTTTGTTCAAAACAAAAGTACCATATAGTTGAGTTTAAAGAATACATTCAAAAACAAAACGAAAAAAAACAAAAACAACAACAACAAAAAAAAACTTTAATCCCAGTACTTGGGAGACAGAAGCAAGCAGATCTCTGTGAGTTCAAGGCCAGCCTGGTCTACAGAATGAGTTCCAGGACAGCCAGAGTTACAACAGAGAAACCCTGTCTTGAAAAATCAAAAAACAAAACAAAACAAAAAAATACATTCAGAAACCCTGGCTTAATTTTGAAATAAGTGGTGTTTTATGGAGGATAGAAAAGGCAAAAGGAGAGACTAGAGGTGTGTAGCTCATTGGTATATGGAGTATATGCTTAGCATATGCCAGACCTAGGCTCAATTCTCTAGCACCAAGTTGGGTGGGAGAGGATATATGAAACAGCTAGCAATGACAGCTGGTGAAATTTGCAATGAAAGATAGGAATTATCTCTTGTGGTGTGGTTCAGAACTTGAAGGAGCATAGCTTTGTTATAGAAAGCAGCTGTCAAACTAACCCTTTATATACATCTAGCAAAAAACAGTAAGTCTTTGCAAAACCTGTCTTATGTTATTAGTTCTAAGCCAGCAAGATTAGTCAGTGGATAAAAGTACTTGCCATGCAAGTTTGATGAACTAAGTTTGATCCCCAGAAATCAGAAGTCTTAGTCAATGTTCTATTGCTGTGAAGAGACACATGACCATGGCAAGTCTTATAAAGGAAAGCATTTAATTGGGGTCTGGCTTACAGTTTAGTCCATTGTCATCATGGTGGGGAAACATGGCATCATGCAGGCTGACATGGTATTGGAGAGTAGCTGAGAGTTCTACATCCAGATCAACATGCAGCGGGCAGAGACACTGTGCCTGTTTTGCGCATTTTAAACCCCAAAGCCCATCCCCAGTGATATACTTCCTCCAACAAAACTATACCTACTTCAACAAGGCCATACCTCCTAATCACTGTCAAGTAACACTACTCAATAATGATTAAGCATTTAAATATGAGCATATGGGGGCCATTCCTATTCAAACCATCACACCAGATGAAAAAAGCTGGATATGGGGCTGGTGAGATGGCTTAGTGGTTAACATCAATGGCTGCTCTTTTAGAGGACTGGGGTTCAATTCCCACAACCTACATGGTGGCTCACAACATCTGTAACTCCAGTTCCAGGGTATCCAATGCCCTCTTCTGGTCTTCGTGGGCACTGGGCATGTACAGACACACATGCATTCAGATACACATAAAAAACAAACAAGCAAACCTGGATATGCTGATGTGAATCTGTTACCCCAGCGTTACTACATCAAAACAACAGGCACAGAATGACAAAGCTGCTTTCCAGCCAGCTAGTCTGGAGTAAAAAGTATGGCAGAAACAAGAAAGACCCTGCCTCAACAAGATAAAAGGTGAGAATAACTCCAAACATTCTCTTCTGACCTCCATGCATGTGTCGTGGAATGTGCACAAAAACACACACACACACATACACACACACAAGTTATTAGTCTCTACCTCAAAAGTCCCGACTGCTTAAGGGCATCACTTAACACTAAGTGCATTTTATTTGCCTAGCTTTCTACTAGGTGGTAGGAACAAAGACAAACAACAGACCCCATCCTCAAGTTGTTCACTTTAAGCACAGTGGTAATTGTTAACAATAATTTCTCCTTTCTCTCCTGGAGCTCTGTCTGGTAGGACAATGCCTTTGAAAACCAAAAGAAAGTCAGCGTGGTGGCATATGACTACAATCCTAACACTGGGGGTGCAGACATTTATCTCAGATTAAATAACTAGCTAATCTTAAATTTACAGGGACCTTCCTGCCTGGGCCTTCCTTGGTACTGGATTTACAGGATTGAACCAACACACTGGGCTCATCATCTGATTTTCCAAATAGCGATTTAGCAATTTCTGACACCGTCCCTAGAAAACTCATCATGAACAAATTAATTGTGAAGGACTAACATTATCAGAATTCTAGGAGTTGGTGCTATACAATGACAGTGTGGTTGGAAGACTGTAATGAGCTATTCCAGTCAGTTGCATGCAGATGTTGGCATTTTCTCTGGAGTGGGCTGGGGAATGCAAATCTTGAGTGAGAAGTGATTTATGAGAGACATACTAAAAGATGAAAATGGTGGTTCCATACAGGTTCCAGGGGCTTAAACCAGAAGATCTTGAGTCCAAGTCGGCCTGGGCCACACAGGGAGACCTTGTCTTAAAACACACACAAGGAGAAAAAAGTCATCTACAAAACACTAGGTAAAGATCAGTGTGGTGGTGCACGTGCAAGCAATTCCAGCGCTTGGAAAGTGGAGATAAAAGGATCAGGAGTTCAGGGCCAGCATGGGCTACATTTGTCTCTGCTTAACAAACCAACCAACCAACCAACTAACCAACTATTAAAAAAAAAAATTCTAGTTTGAGGATTTACTTTAAAAAGTAATTGAAAGTTTCATGTTTTACCTCTCTCCTTAAGCCAAATTCTCACTTAGCTTCTTTACAATACAGATGTTTAAAGTCAGCTTTCCAACTTAGATCTCTTAGATCCAGATTTTAAAAAATAACCTGAAATTGTTAAAACTTTATTTTTTAAACATGGTAGTCTGTAATTTCTAAGTAGGTTATACATGTTAGTCTGTAATTTCCAAGCAGGTTACTTGCATTCTGTCTAGACTCCTGTCAGAGGAAGTAAAATTAAAATTGTTTTTCTCTGCCTTGGTCTCCACGGGTGAATTACAGAATTTAAGAGGTACTTAGAACAAGCTTTCCACTTCCTGCAGAAAGGACTAAAGGTGGACTCTTTCTCCTTGTCTGTCACTTCCCACATTTACTAAAATGCAGCCTGCAAGTTTGAGATGCAGGCATTATTAAAGAACTGTGAGAATAGTTGACAAATCAGGCTATTCAAAAGGAAACCACTTCACCTAATGGCAGATACAGAACTGGAAGCACCAAAATAGCCCTTTTAGGTACCGCTGGATACACTAAGAAACATGGCATTCCTGATTGATTCCTAAATCTCCTGGCAGGGTGGAGGAACAGACAGAAAAAAAGTTTAGGTGGGGGCTTTTAATGACTAGTCAAACAACGTGAGTCATTGAAAGTTTCCAGGTTAACAAGCCCTTCTGCTGTACACGCTGGGCCTTTATGAGCCACACTGCAGTTTAAATTGTAATATCTCACGGTTTTACTGCCTCTTCCACAAATGAATACATAAAAGGAAAGACGCTCTCTGCCGGCTTTGAAATGTAGGGCAAACTCTGGTTGGGGGTGGAGAGAAAAAGAACAAGGTACAGAGTCTGTGAGATGGAGAAAGCAGAAAAGGTGTTGAAAAGGGAGAAAAAAATTCCCCCTATGCTAGGCCTGCTGTCCTGACAGGCTGGAGCGGGTCCTTGCCCCGTGCTGAAGGGCCCGGCCCACCCGCCTTACCCTAGCAGAGGAGACCTGCCCCTGCCCCCACCCTGCGACAGATGGGGCAGCCGATCGGCCACCAGACCTCTGCCTCCTCGTGCTGCCTGCCGGGAGCTCCAGCTGCTTCCGGTGGCGCTTGCTCGCTGAACTCCGACTCCCGTCGGCCCCCGAGAAAACCGCAGCGGGTCTGCGCGGGCGCTGTCGGAACCTGTAGTTTAGCTCTGGGCCGCGCTTCGTAGCTGGAAACGCGGGCGGATATAGCCGGGAACTACCGAGGCGAAGGTACGGGTGGTAGCGAGGGGTCAATCCACGCCAAGCGTGGGGTTGGCGCTGAGGCCGGCGGCGGTGGTTGGGGTTGGGTGGGAGGAGATCCTTTCGCACACACGAGGAGGGTTGAGCCGCCGTCGCCGCGGTCGCGAGTGCCCAGTCTGGACTGTAGTTACCGCCCAAGACGCCGAGGAGTGAGTTGTTGGCCACCGGCCCCTCTGCCTTGCCGTCCTCCCTGGGTCAGCGCGGCCTGCTCCTCCCCGGTCGGCCGCCCTCGCCTCCATTTCCCGCCCTCTCTTCACCACACACACGGCCCTCCCCCATCATGGATCCCGGCAGCGGCGGTGGTGGCGGAGGCGGCGGCGGGAGCAGCAGCAGCAGCGACTCTGCGCCTGACTGCTGGGACCAGACGGATATGGAGGCCCCCGGCCCGGGGTCTTGCGGCGGCAGCTCCATGACCGCGGTGGCCGAGGCCCAGCGTGAGAACCTCAGCGCGGCCTTTACCCGGCAACTCAACGTCAACGCCAAGCCCTTCGTCCCCAACGTCCACGCCGCAGAATTCGTGCCGTCCTTCCTGCGGGGCCCGGCCCAGCCGCCGCCATCCCCAGCTGGCGCGGCCGGCGGCGACCACGGAGCGGGCAGCAGCGCGGGAGGATCTGCGGGTAAAGGGCCGGGCTGGGTATCCCCAGGGCACGGGCGGCGGGCTAGGTCCGGAGTTCCGCGGTGGGTAGGTGGAGAGGACGTGCGAGCCGACCGGCCCGCACGTGGGGCGCTGACAGCGGCGCCGGCTGGTCTGGGTGGGGCGCCTCCAGCCACGGAGCTGCCAGACTTGGGGCGCCCTGGCGGGGAGGAACAGAGACCCAGGCACCTGGCGAGGTTTGCCCCTCCGCCGAAGGCCCCGGTTCACCCCAGACATAGGAACCGTATGGGACCGGGCCGGCCCGGGGCCAGTCAGTGCCACGAGGCCCAGAAGTGGGGGCCGATGGGGCCTGAAGTTCGGCAGGTGTTCAGTGTGAGAGCCTAGGAGTTCGGAGACAAGACTTGTCCCATCCCCTGGCCCAGAGCACTTCCCCTGCTGCAGTTTCTACTATCGAAACTGTAATTGCGTTTTAAATATCTGTGGCACCGACCCGACCTGAAGGAATCCCAAGATGCATTGCTGGCTTGTGATCCGCCAGAAACTGCTAGCTGTCAATACAAAGACCATTTTCCACCCTTAACGTTTTGAATACTTAAAAAGTTCAAAAAATGTCAGAAAGTTTTCTCAGTAGTAACATGTGGAAGAAACCTCATAGACTTATGTGCGGTTTTTAAGCGAGATTTAAGACTTTTCTTCTGAGTGGCACGTTTAGACTTGTGTTGACCTTATACGGGCTGCTTGCTATAAAAGCTTAATTTGTATTGGTAGTCTAGTCTGTTACTTGAGACTATTGAATATTTCTGATAACTTAATAGCTGTCACATGTAGTAGCTACTACATATACTTTCTGTGGTTTCAAATTTCAGTCTTTAAACATCTTGTGTTTTACAAGCTGGCTGTATGGTTGGTAGCCTGCTTTCAGGTATTGATTTTGTAGGAATCCGTCGAGTGAACTTAAGTATTGCCTTCATACTGGTGCTTATTTGAGTAAATATGGTATTATCTTCAAGAGAAATAGAAAAGGGAAGGAAAAAGGCTGACTCTGGTTATTTGGCGGGGACATTGATCAGATCGTTTGAGTTCATCTCAAGGGAGAGTATATTGTTAATTTCTTTTTTTTTTTTTTTTTTTTAAAGTTCTGAACTTTAGCCTGGTGTGATGGTACTCGTAGGTAATGCCTATAGTCCCAGAACTCTGTGGAGGTTGGGTTGGGAGAATGCTTGGGGAAAGCAGAGAAAACAAATGGCAGTATCACCTAGCTTTCCTCTCCCAGGTATGGTGTTGCATGTCTGTAACCCTGGAACTCAGGAGGTTCTGGCAGGGAGATCTTCAGGTGAAGGCTACTAGGACTATCTGGAAAATCTGGTCTTAAAAAAACTAAATTAAAACTAAAGCCAGGAGGCAGTGGAGCATGCCTTTAATTTCAGCGCTTGGGAGGCAGAGGCAGGCGGATCTCAATAGACCAGGCCTGGTCTATAAAGTGAGTTTCAGGACAGAGTTACAACAGAGAAACCCTGTCTTTAAAAAAAAAAAAAGAAAAGAAAAGAAAACCAAAAGTAAATAAAATTTCTTTTGGAGTTTAGTTTCATGGGAAATTTTTGCTTCAATTTGCTCTCCAGAGGTGAAAGGGTATTTATGCTTTTGTGCAGAACTATGTAAACAAAGTTTGAATTAGACTTTTTTTTTGGAGGGGGGAGCAGTGAACTTTGGGGCTATATTGTGCAGGAGAGATTTGACATACATACCTGCCCTTCCCAAACCTGGGGATTTGACTGTTTTATTGACTGGTGTTTCTTTGTGACAAGGAAACCTAGTTAATTCTTTGTTTACATTCAGCTATTTTTTAGCTTCCTTACAAATTGCTAAAAATATCTGATTCTATCTTATCTCACAGCTTTCATTTGTCCAGCCATTTTCTTTCTTGGCCCTCCTTCCTTTTTCTGGAACTACCAGTGTTGAGTAGGATGAGACACTTGGGGCTGAGTTACAGGCCATGTAGTCATTGACCGACTTTCAAAGGGATAGCCATCTATCCACTAGTAGAATGGTCCCTGTGAATGACTAGACATTACTTTTTATGCAGAAATTTTTATCTGATATTTTGTAATTTGTAGTTTTACCAAGTTTAGGGAAATGTTTGTCAGTCAGAAAGTCCCTAAATTATAATGTGTGTGAATTTATAATCAGAAATCCATTTTGGTCTTACTTAATATACCAATTGTTTCAACAAAATGATATTTTTATTTTAAAAAGTTGTAAAAATACTTTCTTTTATGTACATTGGTATTTTACCTGCATGTATGTCTGTGTAAGGGTGCCAGATCCCCTGGAACAGGAGCTACAGACAGTTGTGAGCTGCCATGTGGGTGATAGGAATTGAACCCTGGTCTTCCGGGAAGAGCAGCCAGTGCTCTTAACTGCTGAGCCATCTCTCCAGCCCCTATTTAAAAAAAATTTAATTGTGTGATCACACCAGTTGGGAAACTGAGGTAGGAGAATTTCCACAAATTCCAGGTCAGCTTGGGCTAGAGAAAGAATCTACATTCATTGAAAAGAAATAATAATAATATAAACATTGTGTATGATATCTTAATATTGCCTAAGTAGAAGTCTAGAGCTGTATGGGAGAACAAGTTTGGGACCTTTTTGTCCATGAAATGCTGCCATCAGTGAATCTCACTTGGGGAAAGCAGGAGAAACAACTGGTGGTAGCACCTAGTCTGCAACTCACTAAGGAGAACCCAAATGTTTTTGATGGTGAGGAAATGGTCCATGAGGTAGGTGTGTGACCTGTTTCCTTAGTTATTAAGCCAGTCTGTGGTGGGTGTTTCTGCTACGAGAGCTGTCAAAGGCTGTGGTGAGTGGGGCTCTAGAGTAACCTTTAGGGTTGCCTGCTAATAATGACTATCTTTCCTTTCTCCTGGAAACAAGATGATTTGTCCTTTTTTCTTTGAAATACAGTGCTGCCTAGAGCAACAAGTAGAGGAAGGGGCTTTGGTGCCAAGAATCTTTACAGGTTCCTGGAAAGGCTGTTACTATATGCTGTTCTCAGGCCATCAGAATTGGGGATCTGGTATTGACCTTGTTCTCTTTGAAAATGTAAAAACACCAAATTCCAAACATTGGTTCAGTAGAATTCATTTAAGTGTAATTAAGCATAATCTCTTTAAGTCCAGTTTTTTACAGAGCCAAGTAAATTGGGCTAGTAATTATCAATGAAAATAGAGGTATTAAAAGTGACTGGAGATGTAGTGTGTACTTGAGGTTAAGCAACCATTATCCCTTGATGGATTTCTACTTTTATTTTTGAAGATAAGATCTCTACATGTCTCCCCAATTGCTACATAGCCAAGAATGACCTTGGACTTTTCTGATTCTCTTTCTTGCCTCTACCTCCCAAGTGCTGAGATTATAGGCTTGTACTACCACGTATAGTTTACATGATGTTGGGGCTCAAACCCAGGGATTTGTGCGTGCTAGGTATAGATCTTATTTTGAATTCATTTGTTTCTTTCTCTTTCTCTCTCTCTCAAACCCAGGGATTTGTGCATGCTATGTATATATCTTGTTTCAAATTCATTTATTTATTTCTCTCTATCTTTCTGTCTCTACCTCTCTGTTTTTCTTTCTTGACAGAGTTACTCCATTATAACTCTGGCTGTCCTGGAACTCTCTCTGTAGACGAGGCTGGCCTTGAATTCACAGAGATCCACCTGCCTCTGCCTCCCAAGCACTGGGATTAAAGGCGTGCACCACCAGCCTGGATTTTTTGTTTTTTTTAAGGCAGTTCTTACTATATAACCCAGGTTGTCTACTCAAGTCTTCCTGCCTCAGACTCCCAGAATGTTGTGAACAATTACTGGTGTTTGCCACTATGCCTGCCTGGCTTTTTGATCACTGGAAACTTCAAGAGTTCTTCTTCAGGCTAGAAGATTAGAGAGTATCTGAAATCAAAGTAATGGTTACTTTGTGCAGAAGAACTCTCATATTTTATTATGTTAATCAGTTCCTATTGAAGACTAGATAGTCTTATTTTAATGATGCTGATAGTGAAACCCTGAACCCCTTGTATATGCTAGGCAAGGACTCTACCATCTAGCTACATGCCCCCAGCCTAAGAGAGGTGTGTTGTTTGTGTGGGGGGGGGGCTGTGCATGGAAACTAGAAGATGTAGAGTACCCTACTTTATTACTCTGCCATACTCCCTTGAGATAGATCTTTTATGAACCTGGAGCTAGGCTGACAGTCAGTGATGCTCCAATCTTTGGTCCCTATATCACTGGGGCTACATGCTAGTGTCCATAGTACCACACTGCATTTTTAAAGTGAGTGTAAGGGATTTAAACTCGGGTCTTATATATCAAGCTCTCTGACACAGTCGTCTGTCCAGTCTCCCAACTGACGTGTTTGTTGGAGTTGGGTTTTGTTTTATAATTTAAATGTCTGCAGTAATAAAGATGTAAAAAATGTTTGTAAGCCTCATTGAAATACTAAGTTGAAGACAGTAGGAAAAGATTTGTGGTAAGTACTGTTCCTAGAGTTTTTATTATGGACACAATAATAAGTATTTCTATTCCTGCCTTGACTACTGGTCATTAATTAGATTTGGGTTCTTAGTTCTTGTTTTCACACATGGACAACTTGAGTATGAGGATTCAGGGAGCACTACCTAGTATTAGGTTGAGCAGCTGTTTAAACTTAAGAAATTTTGACTGGAAACAAACCTTTAAAACATGTTTTATTTAGTGGTGTTAATATGTAGTTTATTGCATTGCCGTGTTCTTTATATTTACCCTTTTAAAAATTTTACTACATGATTAGGGCTGGCAAGATGGCTTAGTAGGTAAAAGAATTTGCCAAGCAAGCCTGGTGACCTGAGTTTTATTCCTGGAACACATAAATAGAGTGGAAAAGAGAGAACCAACTCCACAAAGTTGTCCTCTGACCTTCACATACAGGCTATGGCATACATGCATGCACACACAATAATAGTAATAAATAAGTCTTGAAAATAAAATTTATCAGGACAGCTGGGACATAGCTCAGTGGTAGAGCTCTTACCTAGTAATCAAAAGGCTTTGAGTAAGATCTAGATCCTTGGCACTGTAAGGAAACTATCCAAAATTTCTCAAGACAAGTTAGGGAAATACTGTGAAGAACAAATACAAGCCTTGATTTGCTTGCTTTTGTTTGTCAGGGAAGAAATATCTTAAAGGTGTTAAAAATAGAATTATCTTTCTGGTTGAAGAGAATGGAATGAAAAAGACTTAATAAACTTTTGGGGTGAGTTAATATGATAGAATGGAATTTTTTTGCTCAGATATCCATTCTAGCAGTGAACAAGCATTTGCCTGTCTACTGAATGTAGGATGCTATGCAAAGCTTTGAAAGGAGCCTCTGGTAGGAACATCAAGATAATTAATATGGTCTTTGAAAGAGTCCAGAAAGAAACCATGTAAGTTTACTGTAGTAAAAGACTGCAGAAGAGGATCATGTAAAGGCAAGAGATTGGTGACGATCAGGATCTGTCAATAAATGGTTTCAACCTTGTTATGCTAATTACAAAACTAAAGATGTGTCTATTTTCTGCCAGGTGTTTTTCATGAATGCCTTGGCTTTGTTCTGAGACACGTCTCACTAGAATCTAGTCTCCAGGCTAGACTGGAACTCACCTATCCTTGTCGCAGCTTCTCAAGTGCTGGGATTACTTTTAACTTTTCCAGGAATTGGGCAAAGTAGAACATTGCCTGTCTTACTCCTTTATTCTTTATTACCAAACAGCAGTGGGTTTGGGTACCTAAAAGTTTTGTCCTTGTTTTCAGTTAGATTTTACTAAGTAGCTTGACATTAGATAGTGTTTGTTTATTCATAAATAGCTTGTTCTAAAGGGAACTTGTTTCTATTTCCCATAGTAATTCTTTCAAGGGGAAAGAAACAGAATTTCCTAAGCATCTTCCATTACTGTAGCTTAGGGGTGGTTATGCTTACTTCCAAAATAGGTTCCAACTAGGTGATTGAATATGATTTCACTTGAGGGAAATAAGGCAAAAGTACATAATATTGAACAATTTTTTGTATCTTATTGATGCTATCTGAAATGGATTTGATTTATGTATTTTAATATACTTCTAATTATTTTGAAGAGGATGAGATATAAATTGTAAATATGACCTTTTCAGGATTACTTGAAAAATGTAGTGGAGTTTTTGTTACACTATAGAAAGTCATATCAGGTTGATATGTGGCGTTGCTTTGATGATAATAAATAGGTTCTTTGAATGTTAGGCTTGGAAATGACTCCGGCAGAAATACAATTGCAGTTTCAGATAAAACATGCTAAGTGGTTGTCTGAGGTCACTCCCAGAGTTAATGACACAATAGAATCTGGAATCCTGATTTCAGCTGCTAGTTTAGGGCTCTTTCTGCCATACTGTGCTGTTTATTGTGGAAGTAGGGAATACCTATAGCCAGTTTCTATAACCAGCATGGATTTTCTGACACAGGAGCTCTGGAATTTGCTTTTCTAATGTTTGTAGTCTTAAAGGTTTCATAATAAGTACAGGACTCTGAATGCTTGCTGTAAGTTTATGGAGCAGTTACAGTACTTACTATGCCCTTACCACTTAGTCTCCACAGTACTCTCTAGATGCTTGGATACTGGCAGTCAATTTTATAGATGCAAAAATTACAGGTTAGAAAAGCTGGATACTTTAGGAAGATTGTGTCCATGAATAAATGGAGGATGGGCTCTGTTTTCAAAGTTTATTTTAGTGATAGTGACTGTTAATCACAAGGAAAAGTCCTTGTAACTAACATCAAACAGTCTCTATTCGAGACTCTTTTTCAAAACCAGACCCATGGATTTTTGTCATTATCTCCATCTTCTATCTCAGAAGTAGAACAGTGCCAGCACTGCTCTAGTTTCAAGTAATATAACTGCCTCTTCTTGCATTCAAGAAAACATTCGTGTAGATAGCTTCAAACAGTTTTGCCTTTGTACCTTTGCTCTCCCCCTGACTTCTTCTGCCCCTACTCCTACTTTTTTCATTTTCTTTGAGTCTTTCCATGGTGCCCAGGCTAGCCTTAAGCACTTGGACTCCAGTGATCCTCTTCTGCATTCTGAGTGCCTGGGGTTCAGGTGTTCACCACAGTGCTTTACTTTGCATTTATTTGTTTACAGGGTCTGGCTATGATAGCCCTTGCTAACCTTGAACTCACTATGAATCCCAGACTGGCCTCAAATTCAATTATCCTCCTGTCTCACCTTCTTGAGTATAGGCTTGCTACAATGTCTAGTGCCTTTTCGTGCTTAGAATGTTTGGGAATTAAGACAAACCACTGGTATTTTTATGTGATCAGCAGACTTTATTCTATTGTTTTCTTTTACTGTTTTCCAGTATTGGCCTATAGGAGGAGAAAGATACCTCAACATGCAGTTTTGGTGAGACAGTTTGGTCTCCTGAATTCTAGATATGTTTAGTTCCTTTTTTAAGCTATACTTCAACCTCTTGAGCAAGGCACTTCCATAATCCTCTTTTAGAAAGCTGGAATATTCAAAATGGTTTTTACTGTATTTAATTTTTATAAAAATTCAGTGAATGCATGAGGTGGGATAAGAAAAGTGCAGAGAGCCAGTATGGACCTAAATGAAGCTCAGTCTGGAAGCAGATGCCTATAATCCAGGCAGGAAGATTGCCACCAGTTCAAAGCCTGGACTACATTATGAGTTCAAGGCCAGTCTGAGCTACAAAGTGAGACCTTGTCTTTAAAAAAGGTGGGGGGGGGGGAGAGAAGTGGTGGACCATATAGGTCTGACAGCCTGTGTTTGGATCCTCAGAACCCATGTTGAAAAGCCAGGTGTGGTGTGTATCTGTAACACCAATATTCCTATGGCAAAATGAGAAGAAAAAATAAGACAGAATCACCCCAATAGGGTATAAGGCAAGAACCATCTCCTAAAACACTGTTCTCTGATTTGCATGCATATTTATGCTGCAACTATAGCATCTGCTTGTGCATTCTCTAAATTGAAATGATTCTCCTAGGGCTGGGGATATGGCTCAGTCTGAAAAGTGCTTGCTGCCTAAGTATGAGGACCTAGTTAGGATTAATCCCAAGTGCACACATAAAAAGCCCAGAGTAGTTACATATGCTTATAACCCCAACCATGGGAAGGCAGAGAATGGGTTTGCAGGCTTAGCCAGTCTAGTTTGAGAGACCTTGCCAATAAATAAATGAATGAATGAATGAATGAATGAAAGAAAGAAAGATAAATAAATAAATAAATAAATAAAGGCTGGAGAGATGGCTCTTGTTGCTCTTGCAGAGGACCCAGATTCAATATTCAGCAGCCATGTGGTGGCTAACAACCAACTGTAACTCTAGTTCTAGGGGATCTAATAGTCATGTATGATGGTACATACATGTATGCAGGCAAAACATACACAAAAAGACCTAGTAAGCACTAGATCTTAAGTTTTATCTCTAGGGCTGACAAACAACAGTAGTTTTTAGTAGTACACTGCTGTGGGGGCTAAGGATGATGGAAGACAAGGAGATATTTTCATAACTGCAAACCCTACCAGATCTAACACCTGCAAACAATACAAAGTGCCCTAGACAGCCCTTCACCCAACAGTACATAAAACAATTATTTTATATATAACTAAAAATAAGCTCCTTCAGCAATTCCCTTTTCTATATAAAAAAAATTGCATTACCTATCCAACACAATTTAACACTACACCAACAAAACTATTTACAAGAGGAACAATCATGAGTGTTGCTAATGGACCAAATGAAACCAAACATCTATCAAGCTTTCACAGTATCTTTGGATAGAAGAAAAACATTATCAATGTCCAGTTATCTGGAATTCACTCATGATCTTCTGGGCTCCTCCAAAGGGCTTAGATCACTTCTCTGGCTCTGCCCTATGCAGCACACACAGCTTGTCCTCCAGGCTCCAGCTGGCTTCACTCCACTTCTGCTGTTCCTGGTGGTCATCCTATGGTACTGCCATCTTTAGAAGGCTTCTGGGGTCCCTTGCTGCAACTGGGCTGTACTTTCACCAATAGCCTCTCCTGGGCTCTCGTCATGGTGCCAAGCCTCAATTGCTTTACATGACCTCCTTCATTCTGGGCCTTCAAGTGCCACTGAGACTGCACCCTCACCAGTGGCTTCTCATAGTGCCAAGCCTCAGTTCTCTCATTGACCCCTTCATGCCTTCAAAACCAGCATTAGCTGGGTGACTCTTACAGTACCAAGTTCAGGTGCCAGCATGAGATACAACCTCGCCAGTTCTAGAAGACAGCTTTGTGTGCTGACCCTGAGGAAACACTTAAAAACCAGATTTTAAATCTGGTTTGCTGGAAAAGTAACTGGTCACTTTGCAGTAAGAGTTCCCACATGGTGTGGAGTTACCACTTGTAGATAGGTTTCCAGGGAAAAACTGTTCAGTTTAACTAAGTGGCTTTTTGGGCTCTAAGCTGTGGCTTCCATAACATCAGGGGGTCCTAGGCTGGTGGAAAGAATCTCCAGTTGAAACATTCTGGTAGTTTGGCATTCTTTTTCACCACTACTGTGGGGTGGTGACTATAGACCTTAGACCTTCATAGACCTCAAACACAAGATCTTAAGCCTCAATCACATACACACAGCTATCAGAAAACTCAGTTTGTGAAACAGAAGGCTACCACCAGAAGTGGGATGGAGTTGGGCTCCATGATCAGGAAAAGCAGTAAAAACGTTGCTTTTTCCTGCTTCTAGCCAAATTCTTTATCTCTGAGGGCTTCCATTCTATGGCTCTTGTAGCTTTTTTCCTCATTTATTTATTAGTTTCACAACCTCTTCTCTTCCTTCAGGATCCTTCCATTAATATCTTAATCTCTGTCTTCCTGTAGCTTCCCTGAACATACTTTACCAGACTCTGTGAGATCTGGAATTTTTTTTGCTTCCTTGTCTTCACATTGGATTAGCTGGAGAGATGTCCTGCCTCGGGTTGGGCGCCATTTGTAGTAGTACGCTGCTGTGGGGGCTCAGGATGGAAGACAAGGAGGCATTTTCATAACTGCAAACCCTGCCAGATCTCAGCAGAGGGAACCACTGCTGGGGCCACACCACACTCTATCAACAGTATCTCAGCTCAGGTGTTTTATTAATTCAGAACTCCCCCACATAAATCTAACACCTGTAAACAATACAAAATACCCTAGACAGCCCCTCATCCAATAATACATAAAACAATTATTTTATATATAACTAAAACTAATCTTCTGCAACATTAGTTGTAGTTATAATAATAAATTTGACTGCCTTTTATCAGGGACAGGAATTATTTTCCTCAACATTTGATGGTATTGAAGATGAGGTATTTGTTTGTTTTTTTCCCAAGCACAGTCTCTTGTGACCCAGCCTGGCTTTAGATTTGCTTATTAACTGAACTGGTCCTCCTGCTTCTATCTCCCAAGATCTGGGATTACAGGCATGTACTATCACACCCATGTCACTGTGTTGGTTCTTGTAGATGTTATACAATCTGGGCAGTGGTTTTTAAAGATGAAATTTGTAGGTTTCAAATTCATTATTGTTGTGTGTTGTATGACTTCAAGTTCTTTGGTATGTTTTTGCATCTTGGAAAGTCTTTAGCAGTATCATTTATGCTTTGGGGGGGATAAAGATACCAGACCCACATATTTGGGTAGCAGCATATATTTCTCAACTATCTCTACAGAGATGTCATAAACAGATTTGCAGTCTGACCTCTGCAGATTGAATTGTTACTTGATCTTAGTTCTAGAACAGGACAAAACTGGCTTCATAAGAATCACTTTTTAAAAACAATTAATTTTGAGACAGGGTTTCTCTGTGTAGTTGTGTCCTGGAATGTGCTGTGTAGACCAGGGTGCCTCAAATCCAGAGATCAGCCTACCTTTGCCTCCCAAGTGCTGGGATCTTATTAGGCAAGAATGTGATTCACCTTTTCTGAATATGTTAACATATGTATTCCAGAGGGTTTACACAATTATTACTTAGTATCGAATTACTTGGGAGATTTGATAACATGACAATCACAACTTTTTTGGGTTGGAGGATTATCAGAAGACAATAGGGAAGATGTGTGTTGGATGAGTATAATCCAACTAGTTTGATTTGTACTGGGCTTTGTGTTACATTTTTAATGTCAGTGAAGGAAAGATTTGGAAAATGAGAACATTTTTAATGCATTTCCATTATTGAAAATTGTCGGATTTGTGTGGTGAGCTTTTTACCTGCTGAACCATCTTGCTGATGCCCAGATTTCTTTTAGTTGTCTGCAATTGGTAGAGTTTTTAAAAGTAGACTAAACAGACTTCTGATTTGAAAACCCAAGTTAGCATTTGTTCTGAGTTGCTGAGGTTTATGATGTCATTGAACTGCTTTTATTATATGTTAAAAGATAAATAAGCTACAGTTTAATTTCTAATGGAACTTACTTTTCTTAACCAGCACCTGAGGAGTCCTCTCAAGAACAGTCATTATTGTGTGAAGGTAATTTTTTAAATGTCTAACCAAGAAAACATTAAGTTGTTTATGATGTATAATATTAGATACTGTTTTATGAATATGTATTGTGTTTCAATTTCTTCTTTAGGTTCAAATTCAGCTGTTGGCATGGAACTTTCAGAACCTGTTGGTAAGAATTTATGACCATATTAATACAATAATATGAAATTCTTTTACTTTCCAGATTTAAGATGCAAATCTAAGTGTTCTGATGACTGAAATGACTCTGCTTAAGCCACACTGAATTTTTTGCTATTTGAACTTAGAAAGAGTAACAAATTAAGCATTAGCACAGCATTGACAATTTTAATGATTGCAAACAACTGAGTAGAAGAATGCTAGGCAATTGAAACATTTTACTTGTTTCTTTGACTTGTTTGTTTATTTCTTAAAACTTTGTCTTTTGTAGCCTAGGCTAGCAAACTTGCCAAGATGGTCTCGAACTATTGATCCTATTGCCTCTACTTCAAGAATGCTGCAATGACAGGCATGTCCTGTCATGCTTTCCTCGTTTCATCAACATTTTCCATCCTTGTTTTAAATAACCTTATTACACTTAGTGTCCTATCTCTAGTTTGGAGAGATGACTCAGCAGTTACGAGCACTGACTATTCTTCCAGAGGACCTGTGTTCAGTTCCCAGCAACCACATGATGGCTCATAACCATCCATAATGGGGTCAGATGCCCTCTTCTTGCATGCAGGTGTACATTCAGACACAGCACTCATATAATAAGTAAAATTTTAAAAAAAAGTTTCCTGTCTCCAAGGTGACTATTAAAGTTAATGCCAAAAGTTACTATTTACATAGAAATGTAATCTCCTGAATCTCTCTTTTCACACTTCTTATTCTGGTTTTCAAACTTTCCTCCCCATCAGGACATCTTGACAGTAGATTGGTGGTGTTGGGAATGATGGCTCTCTTGTTTATATGTAGCCTGTCCTTAAGAAATGATGCCACCCATCTCTGCATGTGTCAGGAAAGGGACTTAAGTGACTTGTATTTGCCCCTTTAAAGCCTGTGTGTTTAAAGTACAGGCAGGTCTTTTTCAGGATATTGACTTAAGATACCTTTCTTCAGTAGAAAATGGAGAGACAGAAATGTTCCCAGAAGAATCATGGGAGCACAAAGAAGAAATAAGTGAAGCAGAGCCAGGGGGTGGCTCATCAGGAGATGGAAGGCCATCAGAGGAAAGTACCCAAGAAATGATGGAGGAGGAGGAAGAGATACCAAAACCTAAGTCGGTGTTGGCACCACCAGGTGCTCCTAAGAAAGAACATGTAAATGTAGTATTCATTGGGCATGTTGGTAAGTTGTCCTCATAGAATGTATAAGCAGATCAGAATTACTGGAGACATTGAAGTGTTCAACATGTTTAGCTACTCAGAGATGTTGAGTAAAACTGAGTCAAAATAATGAAATAATCTGAAGTGCTTTGTACATATGCACACACACTGAGTCCGACTGCAGGGTCAGATGGGGTAAAGTGCCTTGTTTTGTTTTGGTTTTTTTTTTTCTGTTTTTTAACTTGGTTCAGCTGACAGGAAAAAAAAATGCCTGTGCTTTGTTCTTGAAGTTTGAACTATTTTGTAATAGCATACAAGTTAGAAGAAAATAAGCTTCAGTATATGTATGATGGGTAATTAATTAGTCTGTAGACTACTGGTAATGGTTTACTATGTTGTGATATCTCTTACTTACTATCCAAGAAATGTGTATATTTTTTGTGTGATCTTTAGTTGATATGTTCCTTTTAAGTGGGGTTAACATTATTGCTGTTCAGCTTAATTTTTGTATGAATTAAGAAATTCATAATTTAGAGTAACATCCGGATGCTTGCTAAATAATTGGTTTAGCCAAACAAACAATACCTTGCTTAATTATATGTTTTCTGACCTATCACCAAATTGTGAGAAGAAAATGCTGAATTCTGTGTTATCCCTCCACCTGAGACAAGGACTTACCATGTAGTTGTCCAGGCTAGCCTTCAACCCATGCTTTCCTGACTCAGCCTCCTGAGTTCTAGGATTGCAGATATGCCCCACCATGCTTCATTTATCTCCCTCTTAATATATCACACTCCTTTTACAAAAGAATAACTTTGAGATTTGTAAAGGAATGTCTAGCCTGTTTCCAAAAGTGAGAGAGGAAGACTATTCAAAGTGGCCTGTCCTGGTGGTGCATGACTATAATCTTAACACTCAGGAAGCCGAGGCAGGAAAATCAGGTTCACAGCCAATCTGGCTGCTAAAGCAGATTCTTTGGCTACTTTTGCTGTCTTCTAAGGCTGTTTGGGGGAATGTGTCCTCTTGGTACTGTGCAGCCAGCTGAAGGTCCACAACAATCTGTTTAGAAACAGATAAAATTTCTTTATCAGAAAAGTATTTCTCAATCATCATTGTCCCATGGGGAATCTTAGCCTCATTCATTGTACATGATATAGGGTCCCTACCCTAGACTTTAATCCCCAGATTCTGAATACAGTTCAGTTGCTTTTGCAAGACTTGATTGTACATGCTAAAAAATTGCTGCAGTTGTATTTGTGGATGTTGTTTTGAACCTGTGTTCACATATTGTTGCTATTCCTTTTAGATGCGGGCAAGTCAACCATTGGAGGACAAATAATGTAAGTCTCTTATCTAACGGTAGAGTTAATTTGATTGGATGATTTCAGGCGTTATAAGTGTTCATGTTGCCATACAAGGGAGATAAAAATTGGTAACCACCTCAAACTAGAAACATTAATATTAAATCATCTGTAGAGAAGACAGAGGTTAAGCAATTTTTGTTGTAGTGTGATGGCTAGTTTTTAATCACTGTCAGACTCTCACGGAACAGCGTTTCTGAAAGAAGCAAAAAACTGCATGCATGCGTGTTGTTGATGGTGGTGGTGTCTGCATAATACTGGAGCACACATTTATGTGCCCATACATGCAAAGGCCATAGCAGCTTTATTGCCTTGAGACAGGGTCTCTTGCTGAACTGGAGATTTGTGGGTTTGAATGACTGGCTGGACACCTAGCTTTTAGGATCTGCCTGTTTTTCATCCCACCCTCACAGGAAGTCATGCCCAGCTTTTTGATTTTTTTAAATGTTTTTATTTTTATCCTTTTGAGACAGGGCTATGCCCTACCACACCCAGCTCTGTGCCCAGTTTTTCATGTGGATGCTAGGGATTTTAACTTGTTCCTCATGCTTGTAGAAGAAGAGCTCTTACTGACAAAGCAATCTTCCCATTCCCTCTTTTCAAAAATGCTTCTCTCTCTCTCTCTCTCTCTCTCTGTTTCTGTTTGTTTGTCTGGTTGTTTGGCTAGGCATCATGCTGCATATCTTTAATAGCAGTATTTGGGAGACAGAAGCAGGTGGGTCACTGTGAGTTCAAGGTCAGCCTTGTCTACATAGAGAGTTCCAGGATACCCAGAGCTACATAATTAGACTTTGCTCCAAAACAACATATTTTAAAAGATGCCATTTTTTATGCATATGCACGACTGTATGTATGTGCAACAACTCATGCAGGTGGCTAGGGAGGCCAGAAGAGGTTACTGAATCCCCTGGGGACTAGAGTTACAGGTGGTTTTGAGCTGTCTGGTGTGGATTCTGGGAATGGAACTGGTCTCTGCAAGAGCAGCAAGTGCTCTTAACTGCTGAGCCATTTATCTAGCCCTCCTCTTTTAAAATTTTATGAAAAATAACATAGAACCCAAGATTACAGAAAGTCTTAGTTTGCTTTGAATATACTGATGGATCCTGCCATTAACTATTAACTATACTTTGAACTTTGATCTTTTCCTGGGTGGTCTGATCCTCCTTGATGATGGTGGTGGTGACAGTGAGTGATAGATTCCAGTTAGTGATCACTAAGCTAAAGTCCTTTTCCTAATGTCTGCTGACTAGTAGGATTTGTGTGTTGTGTTCATATGACCTTTTGTGTCTATTCATAAGACATTCAGTGCTTTATTATTAAGTTGGCTTTGTATTATTTGATTTTGCTCAACACTAAGCTAATATAAGTGTTCTGAACTTTTTTAACGAGGTTAGGCTAAGCCATAATGTTGATAGTTTAGGAGGCCTTAAACTCAAGCATATAGTCTAGGATGACTGAGAGCTGTTGATCTTCCCGCTCTACCTCCTAAATGCCTGGATAAAATTGTTTCAGTTTTTGGGGGCAGGTCTCACTGTATAGCTCTGGCTGGCCTTGAACTTGTCTTCCTCCTGCCTTTGCATCCCAAGTGTAGGGATTAAACATCACCACGTCTAGATAAAAGGTATTTTTGACTGGTGATGGAATAAGAATCCATGGCAAGTTGAGATGTATCTGTAATTTCTTTGGAGTAATGAAAACTAGCTGTTTGTTTGTTTTAAAGATGTACTTATTTTTATTTTATGTGTATGAGTGCTTACATATGTATGTGTACCATGCCTGGTGTCCACAGAGCCCAGAAGAGGGAGTCATATCACCTGGTACTAGTTATAAATGATTGTGAGCCACCATGTGGTACCTGGAAATGAACCCAGGTCTTCTGCAAGAGCAACAAGCCCTCTTAACCACTGAGCCATCTCATCCACCCCTAGCTTTCTGTTTTCATTCACCTCTGGTGCTTGTGTTCTAACCCAGGATCTGTGAGTACTAAACAAAAATTCTGCCACTGAGCTACATTCCCAAACCAAAAATTTGTTTTTGACTCACGAATGAACTGTTCTTTTGCTCCTGAAATTTATGTTCTGTTTTTGTTTTTGATTTTTTGAGACAGGGTTTCTCTGTTGTAACTCTGGCTGTCGTGGAACTCACTCTGAGACCAGGCTGGCCTGGAACTCACAAGAGATCTACTTGCCTCTGCCTCCCCAGTGCCAGGATTAAAGGTGTGCACCGTCCCCACCTGGCAACTTATGTGTATTTAATCAAGACAACTAGTCTGGCCATCAATCTATTATCTTTTTTTTTTTAATTAAAGAGGAAGAAAGGTGTTTGAGTTCACATGCATGTGCACTGGTCTGCACATGTGTTTGCATACATGTAGAGATGAAACATTGGTATCAGTTTATTCACTAAGGCAGGTCTCTTAAGTCACACCCAGAGCTCCATGATTTGGCTAGTCTCACTAATCATCTTACTCTGAGATTTTGTCTCTGCTGTTGATGCTGGGATAATAGGCAGGGCAGACATGCCTCTCCCACCTGACATTTACATGGGTTCTGGGAATCCAAACTTCAGTATTCATGTTTGTGTGACAAGTACTGTAACCACTGAACCATCACCCCGGCCCCAATTAGCATTTTATACAAGCCACCTATTTAGAAAGACACGTAGTAATGCATTCTGGTATTGACAATGTTTTAAAAATCTTTTTGCATGTCATTATGATGCATGTGTATATATGTATTTATGTGATGTGTATTGGGGAGAACACATGCATGACATGACATGCATATGGAGGACAAAGGAAATCCTCAGTCTTCACCTTCCACCTTGGTTGAGATAGGATCTCTTGTTTGTTGCTGTGTATGTTAGGCTAGCTATCATCCACCTTCCAACACCTCAGGCTTCTCATCTCCCTATAAAGGGACTAGGACGTCAGGTGTGTCTGCTGCCGTTTGAATTTTATGTGGTTTTTAGGGATCTGAACTGAGATTGTTAAGGTTTGTGCAGTTAATTCTACCCACTGAGCTACCTTCCCAATTTGATACATCTAAAGGTCCTTGAATTGTAATTCCTTCTCAAAATCTGGACCTATTTGTTCAAACTCAGTCATCAGGGGACCCTATGGGCATGTTCTTGTCTTGTGTAGTTGAATAATCCTAAGTGGTAATCCTGCTGTTCTTATTTCTGAAAATATCCCTAAAACAGACATCTTTATTTAGCTAATACATGGGTGCAAGTATTTATACTTGTTTGGTATTTTGGGCATTATCTTTTTTGTTGATGAGCCATATAGTTGGGGTGGCCTTTTCACTTTCTTTTTATTTTTAACATTCAGATTGTGAAGAACATCATACTGTAGGTGATTATGTGGGTAATTTTTGGAATGAGAGAGATGGGGCTTTGATTTGGATTGAGTAAAAGCTAGCAGGCATTACTAGTAAACTGTTCAGGCTATATTCTCACATTGACAAAAGCTATTTTAAATTTATAATCTCACTTTGACAAGTCATTTGACAGGATTTCACTGCCTACATGTATATTAAATATATTAAAATATATATCTTATATATATAAAAGGATCTTTAGTATAAAATTTTAGTCTTTCATGTTCATATGCATGTGGGTACATGTGTCTTAGTCTTACAGAAATGGTACAGAAACAATACAGAGTTCCCATTGTCCCTTTATTCAGTTTAACCTAATATGAATATGGAAATCATACGTAAACTATGGTATGGTAATCAAAATTGGAAAACTAGGGCTGGGGATGTAGGTCAGTATCAAGAGTACTAATTCACCAACCATGGTCTTAGGGTCACTGTTTAAAAAAGAAAAAACATTTCAGGGGCAAAAAGCTTCAACAATGTTGGTTGGTGGTTCATTAGTTGGTGGTCTGCCTGTCTGCCTGCAGGGTGCATCACACCTGGCAAGTTTACAATACAACTTTTACCTCAATGGGACATTTGATGCTCATTTAAAAAAATGAAACAACAGATCTTAATTGAAAATCACCTATTTTTCATTGTTTTTTTGTTTTTTTATGTTCTTGAATTATAATATCTCCATAGCCCTCAATCTGTAACATTTTTATTTCTTTTATGACCATAGTAATCTTTTAAAAAAATTTTAATTGTTATTTATGGGTATGTGTACATGTATCTGCTTGTAATACTTGAGCAGGCTAGATGAGGGGGTTGCATCTCCTGGAATTATAGTAACAGGCAATTGTGAGCTCCTGTGTAGGTGCTGAGAACCAAATCTGGGTCCTCAGCAAGAACAGCAAGTGCTTTCAACCACTGAGCCATCTCTCTAGTTCCCTCTCCCTTTTTAAAAATTTATGTATATGGGAGTATGAGTGCCCAGGAGACCAGAGAAGATTGTTGGCTCTACTGGAGTTAGAGTTACAGGTAATTTTGAGCTGCCTGATGTGGGTTCTGGGAGCTAAAGTAATGTCCTCATAAAGAACAGCAAAACCTCTTAATTGCTGAACCATTTCTCCAGCCCCTGACCTTAGTAATTTAAAGAATTGGAACTGGTTATTTCATAGTGTTCCTAGTTTGGATGTGACAGATACTTTCTGTATTAAGAATATCACAGAAGACATACTGTATTTTTTTTCTGTGGGGATCATGATATCAACAATGTTGTACATATTCAGTATCTTACGAAGTACTGATGATATGGGCTGAGGTTACCTTGGTAAGGTAACGACTGTTAGTATTTTTCTCTATGAAGTACTTTTTTTTCTGCCTATTAATTTGAAATGATACAAATATCCTTTTTATATTTAAACTAGCTCTATAAATGATACATTTACTTTTAAAAGAGCTGGGTTTTTGGGTAGCAAGATGGCTCAGTGGACAAAGATCACCAAAGCTAACCACTTGAGCTCTATGCCTGGGACCCACATGGTAGAAGAGGAAGACTGTCTGCTGCAAACTGTCCTCTGACTTCCATGTGTACACTGTGCGTTTGCACACATATAAATTAGTAAATGTAATTCTTTTTTTACATAGTTGATTTTCTGTAGTTCAGATTCCCTTCAAGTGCATTAATGTTTTCCTTACTTTACTGCGTAATTTAAGTGTATACTTCTTTTTTTGTCTTTAACCATTTTAAGGTATTTGACTGGAATGGTTGACAAAAGGACACTTGAGAAATATGAACGAGAAGCTAAAGAAAAAAACAGAGAAACTTGGTATAGTAAACTTTTGTGACTTTTTATGATACTGTAAGTTACTTTCTAAGGAAACGTGATACCTTTAATGTTTTTGTAATCTGTTCAAATAATATATATTTTCAGCCAGGCCCAGAAGCTATATGCCTATGGTCCCAGTACTCTAGATGGAGTTTGAAGTTAACCTGGGCAACATAGTGAGACCCTATCTCATAGAATAATTTAAAACAAAATTTTTCTCTCTAAAATATTGTATAATAAAGGCAGAATTCTCTCTTCTCACATCATGCATGCAGACCTGCTCCTTATGACTTCCTAACTTACACAAAGGAAACTTGGGAGCCATATAAACATCTAGTAGTAAGAGAATTGTTTAATAATTGTAAGCCATCCATTTAATTGAGTCATTGTGTAATCATTAAAAGATAACATTTAAGCTGGGTACTGGTGGCACTCTTTATCCCAGCACTTAGGAGGCAAAGGCAGTCAAGTCTCTGAATTCGAGATCAGCCTAATCTACAGAGTGAGTTCTAGGACAGCCAGAGCTACACAGAGAAACTCTTTGTCTTAAAAAACCAAACGGAAAAAAAAGATTATATTTATAAAATTTAAAATAAGCAAGACTAGAACTTGATGTTGTATGGCATTTGAAGAGAAAAGAAATATAATTGTAGGATAAGTGATCATGATGTAAGTAAGTACTCGAAGGAAAAAGAAGAAATAGTCATTGCTGAGGCCTATGAGTGGGAGCCCGTACTCCTGAGTATTTACTGAGTAAGAGACAAAGCTATGATTACCTTTGTAGAGTCTGTCCATTGGGCGCCATGATGCAGAGGGAACCAGCCTTTTCTGCAGATGGGTTTGTGGGACTCCACTCAGGAGGGGAATACGAGGGAAAAGGAAAAGTATGGCTAACGAACAAGATAGTTCGTTCTTTATGGCAAATGAACACAGTAGTTCATTCTTTATGGGAGACAGACATGGCAGGCTTACACGTTTTAGAAATGACACGCACAATTGCACTTTAGAAATAAAAATGCAGAAGTGTTCTTAATAAGAAAATTTAACAGTGTACATATATCATGGGGAGGAAAGAGTAGGAGAGGACACCGCTAGAATGGAACTGCGGCCTGCAAACCTGTAAAACCTGAGGTGATTACAAAGAGCATTTGAAAGGAACATCTGAGACACCATGGCTCAGAGGCTCTTGCTGGCTGAATTCAGCTCTTCTGGTGCAAATTCATTTTTTGATGTGCTAATATTAAAGGCTACCTCTTCCCGGAGCATTAACACCTCTCCAGGGGTAGTTTGCCAGGGCTTAGGGGAAAAAGGGCCCTCAAGGTTTCCATGTGAAGCAGCTACATTAGTTTCCCAGCCACCGAGGCCAGCTCAGGCAGGCCATGTAGACATTCTTTTTAAAGATGAAAATTCAGCAAGAAAGGGGAGCAATATAGCTGATGGACTAGTATTTCTCCAGCTAAAGAATCCGGATCTCTGTCAGACAGACTCTATTTAGCATCAGGGATACTCATGGGCCTCAGCAAGTCATGCCTTTCAATGCAAGAGAACAGATCCTGTTTGCATATTTGTGTGCTTTGTAGCCTTACTTATTTTGAGCTTTAAAATTGACATCTGGGAGGAGTGTAGGTGAGAGTAGTAGACTGAATTGCCAGCGTGTGAGAAGGTTGGGTTCAGTCTCTAGCACTTGAGGGGAGAGAGCGTCACACCCACTCGGACACCGATGCTCCTTTTAAGAAAGAACCACATTTCTCTTTAATTGTTGTTGTTATTGAGATAGAGTCTCTGTCATTCTGGTTGGCCTAGAACTCACTCTGTTGACCAGACTGGCTTCAAATTCACAGAGATCCACCTACCTCTGCCTCCAAAGTGCTGGGATGGAAAGGGTGTGTCACCATACCTGGCAAATGGAAAAAGTCTTAATTAGTATTATACTAAAAAAGATTACAAGCTATTACTATGGGTGTTTTGAAATAATTTATATAGAATAATATATATAGAATATATATATAATTCTTATCCAAATGAAGTAAAATCAGTAACTTCTAGTAAGTAACCAGTGTTCCAAAATGATGTGAATGGTGGCCTTGTGGAAAATACGCTTTCTTGAGATGAGGTCTCATTCTGCAGCTCGGGTTGGCCTCAAATTTATTCATAGGTAGTTTACAAATAGTTACAGGTATTGGGTTACAGATATGAACCACTCTGCCTGGCTTTAATATTCTTGTTTTTTAACAATCATTGTATTCTGTCAAATAATTAGAAAAGTGAAGTGAGATTATTTTACTCTATGATATCAGATTTAGTTTTATTAGTTATTTTCTATTCCTGTGATAAAACACCAGGAGCATGAGTCAACTTACAGAAGGAAGAATTATTTGGGCTTATGGTTTGAGAGGGATACAAATCTGTCATGACTGGGAGTCATGACAGGAGGCAATCCTGGTGGCTGGAGCAGCAAGCTGAGAGCAAATTAGAAGTAGTGTAAGATTTTAACTTCGCCAAGCCAGCCTTCAGTGGCATACCTCTTCCGACAAGGCCGCACCTTTGAAGCCTCCCTAAACAGCACTAAAAACTGCGGGCCAAATATTCCATGCCCTAGATTGTGGGAGACATTTCCATTCAAACCACAACATTAGTAACATTATCTATCTTTGTTTTTCCTTTTCTTTCTCCCCTTCTGTCACCTCTTGTTTTTCTTCTTTTATTTCCCTTTTTTTGGTTTTGGTTTTTTGAGATAAGGGTTTCTCTGTTGTAACTCAAGCTGTCCTAGAACTCACTCTGTAGACCAGGCTGGCCTCAAACTCAAGAGATGCACCTGCCTCTGCCTCCTGAGTGCTGGGATTAAAGATGGTGCATCACCACAGCCTGGCTATCTTCTTTCTTCCCAGGATGATCTCAAAATTCAATATCCTTCTGCCTCAGTCTCCCTGATACTGGAATTACAAATGTGTGACACCACACACAGCACTTAAGTAGTCTTTCTCCCCTTGTAATCAGTTTATTTTTTATGAAAAATGTTTGCTTATAGACTAGTTGACTATATACAGGCTCTGTTTGAATCATAACAATGCAAATTCAATTCTCGTTTGTATTTTACTAGCCCTTATGACACAATGAATAGTGGACATGAAATTGGATGTCACATTTAATTGCATGTTTAATGGTAGAAGAGTATTTTAAAGTTAATCATATGTACTTTTAAAACATCCTTCCAGGTATTTGTCTTGGGCCTTAGACACAAATCAGGAAGAACGAGACAAGGGTAAAACAGTAGAAGTGGGTCGTGCCTATTTTGAAACCGAAAAGAAGCATTTTACGATTTTAGATGCTCCTGGCCATAAAAGTTTTGTCCCAAATATGATTGGTGGTGCCTCTCAAGCTGACTTGGCTGTCCTGGTAAGAAAATCATTTCTATTCTGTGTGTATCTAATAGCCCAGGTTGTATCTTCTCTTTATTTCCCACTGGTAAGGCTTGTGAACCCCTGGCCTTTGCATATTGCTGTGGAAGTGCTCTACCACTGATTTATGAAACAGAGTATTGCCATGTAATTCTGGCTGTCTTGGAACTTGAAGTGCAGATCAGGCTGGCCTCAAACTCAGATCTACCTGCCTGTCATTTAAGGTATGCTCCACAACCCTAGTTTAATATTCTAATTCTAAAAGTTATAATAGATTATAACATTATACATAGTCACACTATTCATTTTTATCACTCTGGTATGCGCAAGAACTCTATAATTTATTTATTAAAAACACATTAAATACTTTCTTGTTGATGTTATCTGTGTCTAAATTTAGTGGGTTTTTTTTTTTTTAATGGTAAGCCCACAAAGATTGAAATCAACCTCCTATTTCTCCTTTCCTCTTCCTTTTGCCTTCTGGCTTCATAGTATATGCTGTCCTCAAACTTACTCTTTAATTTTTGTTTTGTTTTGATAGTAGTATTAGAGATTAAACTCAATAAGGGCTGGAGAGGTGACTTAGTGGTTAAGAGCACATACTATTCTTTCAGAGGACCTGAATTTGATCATCAGCATCCATATTGGGTGACTCACAATTTCCTGTAACTCAAGCTCCAAAGGTATCTGATGCTTCTTGCTTTAGCAGGTACCTATACTCAACAGGCGTGCACGCACGCACGCGCGCGCGCGCGCGCGCACACACACACACAAGGGATTGAACCCAGGGCTCTGAAATCGCTGAACACATATTTCATTACATCCTTAATCTGAAAAGAATGTATTTGAAATATATGTACAATATATGTTTATAGATTTAGGGAAGTTGAAAGGATAGAGAAAACATTTTATTTATGTTTGTTGGCACAGTATCAAAATTAACTACCAATGAGCCATACCCATTCAACCCCAAACCCTCAAATCTTTAAGTCATTTGGACACCATGGACATGTCCATTATAACACATGGGCTCACATTTCCTCAGAAGGCTTTCTTGTAGAAGTTAAAGTATAGATGCTTTACTGCTAGATTTGGAGTGGTGGTGGGGACTGAATGGCTAAGATTAAATTACTTGATTTCTTGGAATAGGTAATCTCAGCCAGGAAAGGGGAATTTGAAACTGGATTTGAAAAAGGGGGACAGACAAGAGAACATGCAATGTTGGCAAAGACAGCAGGTGTCAAACACTTAATTGTGCTTATTAATAAAATGGATGATCCAACAGTAAACTGGAGCAATGAGAGGTAAGCCTAAGTGTTTTACTGATGTTTTACAGATATGTCAGTGTGAAGTAAAGGATAGTTTTGTTATTGTTTGCATTGTTTCTTCCAGTTTTTCTAAGCTTTAATTTGTTTACTGATGAAATTAGAGATCACTTAGTTGGCATAATTGAGTTATTTCTAAATATTCATAGATATGAAGAATGTAAAGAGAAACTAGTACCATTTTTGAAAAAAGTTGGCTTCAATCCCAAAAAGGACATTCATTTTATGCCCTGCTCAGGACTGACGGGAGCAAATCTCAAAGAGCAATCAGATTTCTGTCCTTGGTACATGTAAGTAACCTTTTATAACGTTTTTAAAAGGGAGGGTGGGAATATCTTAATAGTAATTGGAAGAAATTTTGGCTGTAGTCTTGGTTTTAAAAATACAAGAAACTTTGCCTTTTAAAAAAACTATGTGATTTTTTCTTCTATTTATTTATTTATTTATTTATTTATTTATTTATTTATTTATTTATTTATTTATTTATTTATTTATTTGGTGTGTATGGTGTATGCTTAAGTGTGTGACATGCAGATGTGCTTGCCCATGTTTGTGTGTATACAGGCGAGAGGTTGACACCAGGTATTTTCTTCTATTACATTATTTTGCTTTTTTTCCAGACAGGGTCTCTCTGTTCTGGTATAACACTGGTTGTCCTGGAACTAACTCTGTAGACTAGGCTGGCTGGCCTTGAACTCAGAGATTCATCTGCCTCTGCCTCCTGACTGCTGGGACTAAAGACATGTCCATTACTGCAGGGCCCATCTATCTGATTTGGCTAGGATGACTGGCTGGTGAGCCCCTGATATCACTCTATCTCCTCCGCAGTGCTGGGATTACAAATGCATGCCACCATCTGCCTTTTACATGGTTGTTGGTGTCTAGACTCATGTCTTTGTGCTTCCATAGCAGGCATTTTACTCATTGAGCCATCTCCCCAGCCTTCTGTGGTACTTTTTTGAGTCATATGAGTTCTTTATGGGAGCTGTGGCCTACAACTCAAGTCAGTAGGTTGCTTGCCTTACAAGCATGAGGCCCCGGAGGTCAATTTCCCAGCTCCACCTACTCAAACACACAAAAATCCAAAAAGGTTTCTTAGGTACGAGTCCCTTACTAGATAAATGGCAAGTAGTTAGCAAGTATTTTTTCCATTCTATATTAAGTTCCTTCTTATCCTTCCCTTTCATTCCTGTTTGTGTTGTGTTGTATTCATTCCTAACTGACCATGTTCTGTATCACTGAGCTATACCTCAACCCTCCATTCCTGTTTTTCATTGTGTGTATGGTACAGGCGCACATGTGTTACAGTGCATAGGTGGAGGTCAGAAGACAGCTGTTAGAGGTTGGCCTCACCTGGCTTGCTTAGATAGAGCCTTTCAATCCGCTGCTTTACTCCATCTGGCCCACGATCTTCCATTCCCTGTCTCTGCCTCCCATCTCTTAGCTGTCCTGGAATTACCAAATCTGTGTTTTGTATTCTTTTGTTTCTTAAAACATAGCTAGTGAAATGGCTTAGCATGTTAGGGTGTCTGCTGCCAAGCTTGGTGACCTTAGTTCACTCCCTGAAACCCACATGGTAGAAATTAAAAACAAACTTCTGCAAAGTTGTCCTCTGAGCTCCACATATGCACCATGGCTATACATACTCAATAAATAAATAAATTTAAGAAATATCAGCCAGGTAGTGGTACATTCCTTTGATTCCAGCACACCGGAAGCAGAGGCGAGTGGATCTCTGTGAGTTCAAGGCCAGCCTGGTGTATAGATCAGGTTCTTGGACTGCAGGACTATTAGACAAAGTAACCCTGTCTTGAAAAAGAAGAAGAAAAAGAAACGTCAGCTGATCCAAGCCTATAAAAGATGAGGTCAGTCTAGTTTCTAAAGTAATTAAGAGGTGGTCCATTGATTAAGAGCATTTGTTACTTTTGCAGAGGACCTGGAGATTGGTTCCCAGCACCCACATGGTTGCTAACAACCAGCTATAACTTCAGTTCCAGGGGATCTCTCTTCTCGCCTCTTCCAATAATAGTAGGCATGCACCTGTGCATGCATGCGTATATACACACACAAATAAAACACTTAATACATGTAAGATTTTGGTACAGTTTCTCTGTTGCATAATCCCCCCCTCATTAGAAATTAAATGATCATAAATTTTGAGAGCTTTTTTTTTTTTCTTCAATTCTCTTCTGTTCAACAGTCATGTTTTACTGTAGAGTTTTGAAATCAGCATGTTTTCCATCTATTTATTATTTATTTATTTATTTATTTTGCTGTTGTGTGCCTTGAACTTCCACATAAATGTTAGGATCATTATAATTACTGCAAACAGCTAGCCTCTAGACAACATTGCCTCACAGTCAGACTAAAGGGGAAATATTGTTATGGAATCGTGATTTTTTTTTTAATGGATCTGATAAGGATTAAATTTCATAGTCTATAAAATTAGATAATAGAGTTGGGCATTGTGGTTCATGCCTGTAATCCTAGCACTTGAGAACTGATGCAAGAGGATTGTGTTTGAAGCAAGCGTAAAATATGCGTAAAACCTTACGACCCTCTTCCTTGTGTAATTAATATTTTAATGTGGGCTGTGACCAAACATTTTTTTCTAGACTTAGCATAAATGTATGGAGAAATCTGGGCTAGCATTGGCTTAGCAGGTCAAGGTGCTTGCAGCCAAGCCTGATGACAAGTTCTTTCTCTGGAGCCCAGAGAGAATTGGGCTCGTAAAAGGAGAGAACTGACTCCTGCGAATTGTCTTCTGCCTTCCATTTGCATTCACTCACACAGATACACAAATACAATATGTCAGTTAATTAACACCCAGGGAATCTTTGTGTTTGGAGTTTTTTGTTTTTCTGTGTTCTGTTTTGAGAGAAGAATCTCACTATGTATGTAGCCTAGGTTAGCTTTGAACTTATTAATCTCTTGTCTGAACCTCCCAAGTGCTGGGATTGAGTCACCATACTTGGCACAGGGAGCTTTTTAAAAGTAAAGTATTTTGGTTTATCTTAGTTTTCTATGGTGTAAGTTTCATGAAATAGAAATATATTAAATGAAAAAATGTGCATGGGAAAAAAAAATGTCATATGATCATTTTTGTTTAAATTACAATGGTATAGCTTCTTAGATTTTTAAGAATTATTATGTTGACTTTCTTTAATGGATATTGTTCTGTTCTCAGTGGCTTACCATTTATTCCGTATCTGGATAATTTGCCAAACTTCAATAGATCAGTTGATGGACCAATCAGGCTGCCAATTGTCGATAAGTACAAGGTACCTCAAATATTAAAGTTACTAGATTTCAGGGGAGGTGAAATCATTGTTTGTGTTTCGTCATAAGTTATTAAAAAAAAAACTTCATTAATAATAATGTTTATTCTCCTTTTGAGGGTTTGCTTATGGAAGGCCATAAAAAAGCTTCTCTTGGATATTTTCAGTAAGCCAGTCATCATTTTTTAGCTCCAATCTTAACACTATGAAAAGGCTGTTCTGAAAGATTTTTCACATTAAAAGTGTTATTGATAAGTAGACTTGCAAGAACAGTGCCCTGAGTTATAACAGTACCAATATACGAGGGCTCAGTTTGTCAGGTACGGTGGTGCATGCTTTTATCTCAACGCTTGGAATGCAGAGACAGGTGGATCTTTGAATTCAAAGCCAGCCTGGTCTACATAGAAAATTCCAGGCTAGCCAGGGCTATGTAGTGAGACCCTGTCTCCACAAAAACAACTCCACACATCCCAAACCACTTCCAAAAAAAAAAATCCACTGCATTGATTTCAATTGGATTTTCAACTACTTTTTTTTTTTTTGTTTTTTGTTTTCTTTTAAAAGTAATTTGTTTTGTAATAAAGGGGCTTGTGTACTGCTGGCAAACTGCCTGCCACTGAGTTACATCCTAAACCCTCAACTTAATCTTAAACTTTGATAGTAACAATTCATGTAATGTTTTACTTGCTTTTGAGACTTCTATCTTTTGACTCTAAAATTTACAAACAAGTACTGATGTTCTAAATTTGTACAAATCAGATCTCCCAACATAAAATTCTATGTTTTCTACATGAATATTTCTTTTTTAATCTTGAGCACTGTTATTTGATATGATTGTACTCAGGGCTAAGATACAAATTATTATGGAGTATATCCTTTGTGTTTAAGGATAATCATAAGCATTCTGTCATTTATTAAGCTAAGATTTTCCTTGGTAAATAAATCCTGTAGAATTTCACTTTGGGCATTTACCTGCTATAATCAGCAATAAAAGTCTGAAAGTTTTTAATTGTTTTCATTCTAAATTTGAATAGGATATGGGGACTGTGGTCCTGGGAAAGCTGGAATCTGGATCTATTTGTAAAGGCCAGCAGCTTGTAATGATGCCAAACAAGGTAAGAGTTTAGTATGTGTTCTTTTACTTAGGCTCATCTTGCACTGTTAGTAGATTCCAGGCTTTTCAAAAACTAGGAAATTTCCACTAAAAACAAACCTTATGCCCAGTATGAAATATAAGAACACATGGGTTTTGTTTTTGTTTTTTTTATTCAGTGGCATTTGAAGGGTCAGCTGAATTAAGCTAAATCCCCAACCCCCCAAGGATCATTTTATAATCCATTACTGAAGAAGTTTCTTTGAAACTAGCGTCTGAGCTATCTGCATAGCCATACTCATAACAGCACTAGTCTACAATAGCCAAAAGGCGGATACACAAAATGTGATATGTATACACAGTAGATTATTATTCAGCTGTTAAGTGGAATACATGACAACCCATTTAGGACCACTCTCATTAGCTGAAAACTCTTTGTTCTGTCTTACACTTAATAAAATTCTCAACACATTAGGAATAGAGAACTCGGCATTTTCAGAAGACCTGAGTTCCATTCCCAGCACCCACGACTGTGGGTAAAAGATTAAAAATAAAAAATATTCTCACTACCTATATAAAAACATGCTCCAACATGGATGCACTTAAGATGACATTAGACAAAGTGAAAATCAATCATAAAAAAATCAAATATTATATGATTTGTGCTTTATCTCTTGTGATACTGGAAATTGAACCCAAGGGCCTGTACATGCTGTGTAAACATTCTACCATTCCCAATCCCACAAGTTCTGTAAGATTTTAGGTGGAATCCCTAGAAATGATGGTAGTTAAAGTGCTTAGAGATAATGGCTGTTGTTTATTGAGTATGTGCAGTTTTCACCTTTGCAACATGGAAGTCCAGTTTTGAAGTTTGATTATTTAGCAGCATTAACTTTATTCATTCATTTATCAACTTAATACAACAAGCTTTATGATTAAAGATAGTAAATTTTAGGGGCTCATGAGATTAGTGATGGTGTGTTGCTCTTGAGACAACCCAAGTTAAGTTTCAGCACCCACTTTGGGCAGCACACAGCTGTTCTATCTCCAGTTCTAGGAGATCTAATGCAGTTTTCTGGACTCCGGGCATTTGTACTCACTTGGCGCACACAGACTCATCAACAAAAATAAATCTTTTTTTTTTTATTGTAAATCTTAAAATTGTATTTGATAATTAAACATTTTAAAAGCTGGATGTGGTAGTGCATAACTGTAATCTCAGTATTTAGGAAGTAGAGGCAGGAGAATCTGAGGTTCAGAATCATCCGTAGAAGGTCATATAGCAGTTTGAGGGCAGCTTAGGTAACTTCTAAAAAAAAAAAAAATTTTTAAAAATAGTGTGATGGTGCACATCTTTAATTCCAGCACTTGCAAGGCAGAGGCAGGCTGATCGCTAAATTGGAGGCCAGCCTGGTCCACAGAGTGAGTTCCAGGACTACACAGACAAAACAAGGGGGGGTTGGAACTGGCAGGGTAACTCAGTGGGTAAAAGGCTTGACCCTTGATACCAGGAACCCTACATAAAGGTGAAAGGAAAGAAACTGCTCCATGAAGTTGTCCTTTGACCTCTTCTCCACGTGAGGTCCATGGCATTCACCAGGCATTCACACACACCAAACACAGAAACAAAAATTCTTGTTAGTAGGTTTAAAGTTAGATTTGATGATTTCTAATTTGAAGTATTATGAAATTATCCCAAAACATAAATTGATGTTTATAGTGCTTTCAAGGTAAATATCTTTTGTTTGCTTTTAAACAAATAATACATGTAATCCTGTGGTACCAATTCCTGTACCATTCCTCCATCCTTCCCATGAAGGGTTGTGGGATGTCCATGAAACAAAAAACAACAACAAAAACAAAGGTGATTTAAGAGAAGATAGCACCACCAGTGACATTTAACACATTAATAATACTGTGCTGACCATTTGCAGTACATGACTGTCTAGTTATTTTCCCACAAGGAAATCCTGCAGTCATTAAACATGCTTTAAAAATTTTTTTACTTATTTAAATTTTGTATATATGAGTGTTTTCCCTGCATCTGGTGCCCACAGCAGCCAGAAGAGAGCAGCGGCTCTCCTGAAACTGGATGGTTCTGGGTCACCAACTGGGTGCTGGGAATTGAACATTGGGTCCTTTGGAAGAGCAGCAGTTGCTATTAACCACTCCACTGTGCCACCTCCAACTCAAACAATATACTTTTAAAATCCAGTTGTTAAAATAACTTTGAGAAGGACATGCTTATTTCAGGATTGACCTGCTGAAGAAAAGTAAGTTTTGAATTCTGAAATTTGTGTCCAGAGAGATAAAAATCCAAGTTTATTTGTCTTAATTTCCTGTGGCTGTGATAAAATACCCTGAGAAAAGCAACTAAAGGGAGGGGCTGGAGAAGTGACTCAGCACTTAGAGCACTTTCTAGCAGCTCACAATGGCTTCTAACTCCTGCTCCAGGGGATCCTGTGCCTTTTTCTGGCCTCCACAGACATTGCGTACATGGCTTTCTACACATACAAACAAGCACACACACTTTACATAATAAAAGTAATTTTTATCTTTTTTTTTTTTTTTTTTTTTTTGGTTTTTCGAGACAGGGTTTCTCTGTGGTAACTCCAGCTGTCCTAGAACTTACCAGGCTGGCCTCAAACTCACAGAACAGAGATCTCCCTGCCTCTGCCTCCTGAATGCTGATATTAAAGGTGTGCACCACCACCACCGCCCAGCTAATAAAAGTAATTTTTAAAAAGCAACTAAGAGGGAGCTGGAAATGTAGCTCGGTAGTTAAGAGCACTTGTTGATCTGCAGAAGTTCTGTTCCCAGCACCTACACAGTTTTTCCCAAAAAAACATAGCTACAGTTCCAGGGGATCTGATGCTGTCAGTCTGATCTTTGAGGCCACTGGGCACACATATGGGACACAAAAATGCATATATACATACATACGTGCATCCATACAAAATACATGTTGAATGAATAAATGATTTTTTTTTTTTTTTTTGGTGAGTGAAGCAACTAAAGGGAACAGGTATACAGTCCATCATGGCAGAAGCTTCTGGTGACAGTGCATTCACAGGAAGAGAAGGATGAATGCTAGTGTTAAGCTCACTTTATCCATTTTATATAGTATAGGTCCCCAACTCAGGGAATGGTCCCAACTACAGTAAAGATGGTTCTTCCTACATCAGTTAATTTAAGGTAATTCTGTATAGGCATGCCCAGGGGCTAAATCCTCACAGGTGTGCCTGGACATTTGCCTCCTAATGATTGCAGATCTTGTCAAGTTGACAGTACTAAGCATCACAGTATTTTAATTGTGAAAATGCAGTTTATTCTATATTCGATATAGAAGTTGTAGAATGTGATATTAAATAAATTGTGGCCAGGCAATGGTAGTGCATGCCTTTAATCTGAGCACTAGGGAGGCAGAGACAGGCAGATCTCTGTGAGTTCAAGGCCAGCCTGGTGTACAAAGTGAGTTCCAGGACAGCCAGAGTTGCGACAGAGAACCTCTGTATCAAAAAAACAAGTTGTGACAGTTAAAACTTTATATAGCAAGGGGTAGAATGCTTGTCTGACATGTCCAAGTCACTGTGATTGTTCCCCTTTCTTTGCCTCAAAATTTTTTATTTTGGGTAAAATAAAACTTTTATTTTGACTTGTGAATTTGTAGCTTAACAAATGAACATGAGGTCATTTTATGTCCTATTATGCAGTACATGTGTCAGGAAACCTTCCAACTTTCGGTTTCTTTTTAAGCACAACGTGGAAGTTCTTGGGATACTTTCTGATGATGTAGAAACGGATTCTGTAGCTCCAGGTGAAAACCTCAAAATCAGATTGAAAGGAATTGAAGAAGAGGAGATTCTTCCAGGATTCATCCTTTGCGATCTTAATAATCTTTGTCATTCTGGACGCACATTTGATGCCCAGGTAAACAAATTAGGGTTTTATTTTTGGTTTGTTGATAAAATTTATAGTAATATTCACTTTGTAAAGGTAGACAGTGATATATCAATAAATGTTTAGTTTGAAATTTCTTTTGACTACAGCATAGTTGTTTGCTCATTTGGAGCCAGTATGTTGGGTCACACTTATAGATAACCAGACTCCAGTTAGTTCCAGGGCATCCCGCACCTTCTTCTGACCTCCTCAGGCACCAGGCATGCAGGTGATACACATATAAACATGCAGGCAAGGCACTCATATATATAAAATAAAATAAATCTTAACCCTTCCCCCCAAAAAAGTATGACTAACGTTTTTCTGTTTTGAGTTTGTTTGTTTGCCAAATACATTCACCTATTTACTAACTGGGCATTGGTATTGAGAAATTGATAAGCTATGGGAAGATCACATCTAGGTGATTTGTTACATTAGATCCCTGGCTTTTCAGAAAGAATGTCAATTTCTATTATGTTTAAGGTTGAGGTTGGGCAATTAGAGCCATTCTGTCAACAAAATAACAATGTATAACACATATTAGAAGTTAGCTATTTCTGTTACTTCTTGGATTAGTATACCTTTGGAACGCTGAAGACAAATTTGTGGGCCTTTTTGTTTTGTGTTTAATTTGACAGATAGTGATTATAGAGCACAAGTCCATCATCTGCCCAGGGTATAATGCGGTGCTGCATATTCATACCTGTATTGAGGAAGTCGAAATAACAGTGAGTTTGTTTTTAGGATAACTGGTTTGTTTATTTGATTTTTAAGAAAGTTGCATTTGAATCTTGATAATTTCTGATCAACTGTTTTTCTGTTTATACTTTTTTTTGGGGGGGAGCTGGGTGTGTCATTGTACATGTGTAGAGGTCAGAGGAAAAATTTTTGGATTCAGTTCTCTCCTTCCACTTTTGTTTATGCTTTAGGTATCGAACTCAGGTTGAGAAGCTTATGTGGCAAGTGCCTATACCTGAAAAAAAGCTATCTTACTGTCTGTCTTTTGTAATTGGTTTTGTTTTTGTTGTTTTGAAACAGGGTCTTACTATGTAGCTTAGGCTGGCTTGGAACTTAATGATCCTCTTGCTCCAGCTTCTTAAGTGTTAGGGTTACAGGTACGGATTTTGCCCAGGTTGAATTTTGTTCTTAGAGTTACTTATATATAACATTTAATTTTTTTTTTCCTTGAAAAACGAAAATAATTTTTTTTTCTTCTTTTCTTGGGCAGGCCTTAATCTGCTTGGTAGACAAAAAATCAGGAGAAAAAAGTAAGACTCGACCCCGGTTTGTGAAACAAGATCAAGTATGCATTGCTCGTTTAAGGACTGCAGGAACCATCTGTCTGGAGACCTTTAAAGACTTCCCTCAGATGGGACGTTTTACTTTAAGAGATGAGGGTAAGAGCTTTCAGTGTCTCTTATGTCAAGCTTTAGTAATACATTATCTGAGTACTGTGGTACACAGCAAGTTCAAAGAAAATCCAGACTTGTGTTCTGAAATTGTCATATGTGATAAGTGTATTGAGTTGAATATATTAAACAATAGAGTTACCATACAACACTATCAATAATGCTCTATGTCAGCGGTTTTCAGCCCCTTTGGAGTTCAATTGACCCTTTCACAGGGGTCACCTAAGACCATCTACATATCAGATATTTACATTACGATTCATAACAGTGACAATTACAGTTATGAAGTAGTGATGAAAATAATTTTATGGTTGGGGTCACAACATAAGGAAATGTATAAAGGGTCACAGCATTAGGAAAGTTGTGAACCACTGCTCTATGAACTTAATTTTAATCTTTTATAATAGTGCTTTTGGAAAAATTAAATTTACTAGGACATTTCTATAATGATTCTATAGTACATATGAAGAATACAAGTGCTATATTATTTTCAAAAAAATATGTAATTCCTATCTTTGGGGACATCCATTTCTACTTTCCTTTGATTGATGCAGAATAGCTGTAATTTTCTTACAGTCCCAAAATTCCTTGGTATGAAAACAAAATGATTGTTATGGAACATTTCTTTGCGAATTAATATTTTTAGCTTAGATGATTTTTTTAAAGTGTTGTTTGTTTTGTTTTTTCTTAAGGTCTCATAGACTAAGCTGTCCTCAAACTTACTAGTGTAGCCTATGATGGTCTGATAATCCTTAACTTCTGATCCTCCTGCCTCTACTTCCCAAGTACTGGGAATCAAACCCAGTGCTTCATACATATTAAGCAGCACTCTACTGGCAGAGCCATCATCCCAACACCATCTATTGCTGTTTTAGACAGGCTCTAAACAGCCTAGGCTGGCCTCCAACTCACTGCAGTCCAATTGCCTGGGTCTCCCGAGTGCTGGGACTGCAAGTGTGAATTCCCATGTCTGGTAACTAGAAAACTACAGAAAGCTTTGTGGTGCAACAGAAATACAGATAACCATTTAACATGGGAGTTTCCGATCCTGATACGCCACCGCTGATTTTACTGTTTTCCCAAAAGTTTGACTGGCCCATGGTTTCACTTTAAAGGCCTTAACTTCCAAATTTAATGTTAATGACATTTGTTGTGCTTAATAAATTTAAGAAGTTTTTGTGCGTGTGTGTGCACGCGCGCATGTGCGTTTTCGTTTTCTTTTTTTTTAAGGAATCTTTCAAGATTCCTCAAATTGACTTTCAAGGCCCAGCTAGTTTTGAACTCAAGGTCTCAAGTGCTCAAATTACAGGCATTTGCACTGTGCTCAGCTCTAATTAAGTTAGTTTCTATTTATATCCCCTTTAGTCTATAGATACACTCCTGAAAGACTGTTTTCACTGAATTACATGCTCTGTTTTTTGATTGTTTTAATTGCTTGGGGGCAGGTTTAGTTTTTTAGTAGCTATATAGATACATATGACCCTTTTTGTATTATTTCATGTAGCAGAGTTTTAGTTTATCCATGTTGTTGAATGTACTGTAATTCATTAATTTTTATCATCAAATCTTATTTTGTTGTAATAGCTACATCACTTACCAGTAAGACTCATTTAAAATTACCTAACCAGATATGATTTGAGTGAGTAAAGCCATTAAGTCAGGAATTTGCACAATGGCAAAACTTTATTTTGGTTAATAAGCTTTAATAAAATTGCTGTTAACTACTGAAAGATGTTTTTTTCAAAATTTCATTTCTAGGTAAAACCATTGCAATTGGAAAAGTTCTGAAACTGGTTCCAGAGAAAGACTAAGCATTTTCTTGACAACCCTGCACAATACTGTGAGGAAAATTGACTGCAAAAGCCTACTTCACACCGCCTTCTCTTATTTTCTGCCCATTGACAAACCTCTCCCCATATTTTGCAAAAAAAAAAAAAAATTCACAGCAAAAGTCCACATTATGTCAGCTTTCTCATATTGAGAGCTCTGCTATGCCACTGTTGAATTTTCCCCAAGATTTTGCCCCCTTTCAAACTTCGCTTCCTTGGACAGATTTGGCAATAGCTTTGTAAGTGATGTGGACATAATTGCCTACAATAATGAAAACCTATAGGAATTTTTTTTTATTTTTCATTTTCCCCTTAGGCATAGTTAGTCTTTTTTTCCCCAGGCAGATCATTCTTAGTGTGCGAGTGTGTGTGCACATGTTAAAAAGACAACTACCATGTTAATAAAATATTCAATTTGAAACCCTTTTCGGTATTTGAATTGCTTTTGAATACTGTTTTTTATCTCAATGTAATATTGTTGCATTAGCTTTTTAACTGCCAAGTAACTGAATACATTTTATTACTTGGATTTTTCTAAACTCTCCCTACCCACTCATTTTAAATGGGGCACTTACAAACACTGCTCAAGTTTGTATTAAAGGAAAGAATTTGTTTGACCCCATATTTTGATGGTTAATGCATACATAAACACCTTTAGGCAACTGTGACACTGCTTTAATACCTAGGACTATTGGTTATTTTCTGCCAACCTATATTTTAATATGATTTCGTAAACCCAGTAAGTTGGTTGGAAATAAACAGCATTACTGTTATCTTTATAAGTAAAGCTTAATGAAACTATACCGTACAGACAATTCCATTAGCTTGTTACATTAATGGAATTCACAGTAAAGAAAGCATGTTGAGACTGGCAAACGCCCTTTAGTTTTTCTAAGAGCTGCATGAATCTAGTATGAAACCCTGTTACACATGCCAGTTCCACAAGTTACTCACTATGTCAGTAACTTTAAAGGGTGGAAGGGCCTTGTTACTTCATGCTATTTCTCAAACCAGTGACTAAATGAATATATTGCAAGTCATCACAAATTGCTCACACTAAAATAAACAGTAACAAATAGAATCAAGCACAGGATAGGTTTTTATCTCAATTATTTGAGTTTTCTTAAATATTAGCTGGAATTTGCTAACCATGATTTGGATGAACCACAGTGCAGCACTTATGTTGTGGTGGTTTTAGATAAAAGGATGACTTTCTACTAAAGCTTTCATGCCTAAAATTTTTTTGTGAGAATAAATGGGAAGTGGAAGAGACAGTTTCTGGGTTTGTCAGAAGCCTCCTTCATATTGAATGTGTGCTTCCATTTATGAGACTTGGCCTCTTTTAATGTTGTGATTCCTAAGATACTTTTTAACTGTATGTTTAATGGTATGGCCCATCCCTGTAATCTTGCTCCCCAGAAAATAAAAGCCTAGCCAACTGTATTTCCAGTCACAAAACAAAAACACAAAGTGTTTGACAATGAAATGCCAATTACAGATATTAATGAGTTGCAATCCTATGGACAGGGCTTAAGTATTGCCCTACAGCTTCTTTGAACTACACATATGTCTGTTAAATTGCATGAAGTTTAAATTTTATGATGTCTGCAAATATCTGGGCTTTTATTTTTCTGTAAAATATGGGAGCTCTAATGAGAAAAAACAGTTTTTATATTTCAGTGCTAATAAGGAAAAATATTAGCAAATGCTTGAGTCAAATGAGTCTTTAGAACCTTTGAGTCACTGAAATTATTTCCAAAGATTTCCCTTTTGAAATGAGACATATTCCAAAAACAAGTTATGTCTGCTATTTTAAAACACACTGTTAAGAACGTTATGTGCATGTTGCCAAGATTCTTGAGTAAAATGACTTGGACAGCACCTCTGAAAGGCCTACCTCTACAAGATAACAAAAATACAAAATAATTACAAAAAATTCTCACTGGAATTATATCACATTAACAGGATTAATCAACACTATACGTTTTAGGGACTTTGAAGTTTGAAACAAGTATCTCCATTTAGCCTCGACGCATTTTAAAATAGTGGTTGTATGTCAGGTTGTCATTTGGATAAGGAGATAAAATGTTTGAAGTAAACTTGGAGTGTATGCAGATGTCGGATTTTTAAAGAGCAATACAGTTTTGTGCTGTCATTCTGTCATCTGCAAGTGTAAATTTTTTATGTGGTTGGCAATGCAAAATAGGATAACTATACATATTGGATATTAAAGATCTTAAATTTTTCAACCATATTTAACATAGGCATGTTAGAATCATGATTTGGTTTGCCCCATTTTACATTAATGATCACCACAAACTTTTATGCTAGGTTATTTAATCTTTTAAGTGAATATATTGAATTTTAAGAAATGGCATTTTAAAACATCTTAACTGTCATATCTTTTTCTTACTGTGGAAGAAGAAATACAGCAATTTTGTTATTGTTGTTCATACAGAATCTGCTATCCAGTTTGGGGCGGGGGGAGATATCTATATAAAACCAAACCACAAGAAGTTGGACTGAGTGTATATTGCCTGAAATTCAATAACAAAGTAACTCATTTGCAAATGATTAGACACATTTTTTCTCCCTTGTTTTTAATTAAAAATTTTGAAATACATGGTAATTACTTGTAAAAACTTTGTAAACTAAAGTACCAACTATTCACTGTAATGAGGTCATTCATGCTTGTCTGCTATTTATGAAAACCACTAGATCTACTTTTAAAATGTGGGACCCTGAAAATTATTTGGTTGAACAATTTCTGGCATCAGTTGAAGTGCTGCAAATATTTTAGCTTATATATACAACCAGATGCAGTTTTACAACTTAAGAATCCATGATGAACATTTGGGGGGAACGGTGAGCTAAACTCCCTTAGCTGTCTCTAGGAATAGTAGTCACTGCTCCATGATCTTGGATTACTGTTTACACATGACAGCACTCTAGCACCTTTGCTCACTGGCATGGACTTGCTACTGACTGCTGCTTCACGAATGATAGAGATTTAGGTAGTCAAGGGACAAAACTGTAGCTATTAATAATGTCAGGCAGCTTCTATCCTTTAAACCATTTGTGAAAATTCCAGTTACAGTACTACTACTATACTTCTGACTGTAGAATGATTAGATGTTATATTCATTGTTGCTCTACCTTATTAGAATAAACTGCAATTAATCCTCTCACAGACCTATATGTAAAGTAGATATACAGCAGTCAACTGAATTTTGGGGATGATTATCTCCAAATACTGTATTTATTTCTTCCAGCTAGTTTTTCAGTGACTCCCAACAGATGCCATGTAATTATTATTCATGATCTTGTTTCTGTAAGAGATCTTGCCATGGCAGCAACTTGGTAAATAAGTATAATTACATATGCACAACTCACGACTTAATAGGCTTAAATTTAGCAATTGGTTAAAGTAGATTTCATAGTATGTGGAATAGAAAGTGTTATTTTCCCAGTAGTAATTAAGCTATTGCATTTGAACCAATTTATTGCCAGAATTCAGATAGGATAGATTTGATACTTGATGGTTTTGGTTCTGGGATATTCTTAATTTTTAGAATCCTAGAACTTAATGAGTCTTCCCTTCAATAAATATACTTCTCACATACCTCTAATCCTATGCTTCCTTGAAACAAAATGCTAGCCTAGTCATTTACTAAGGATTATTATGAAGGTGTGGCGGTATGGGGGTAGAGATTTAAAAACTTGTTTCCTGCGAGGGAAAGGTACGTAGGCACTAAGCCTGATTAGGCAGAAAACTCGGATTTCTTAGGTAGCCCCAAAACAGTATTGCTTTTTTCTGCCTTGTCACACATGCCACTGTGCCCTTTAAATCTTGACCTGGAAACCTCAGGTGTGTAGAACGCAAGGTGAATGGCATTTTGTGCTTCCTGAGGCTCCCCTCTGCTAGGCACATTACCTTAGTGCTTCAGATGTCAGCCTGAGTCCTTGCTACCTCTTTTCCTGCTGCCCCGGGGAAGAGTGTTCGTGCTGGAGCTGGAGCTCTGGCCCTCCTCAGGTGAAAGTTCGCCTCCATTTCTCCCACATGCATTAGGTGAAACTGAGGTCTGCGCCTGCAGGTCTGCATTTTAAGGGACATGTTGGAGCTCTCAGAAATGTATACACTTCTTAACTAGTTTCTTCAGTTTTAAAGGAAATGTGGATCTCTTGGGCCAGAATTTAGTGACGAATTTTTACTGAACTGGTTAATACCTAGAACCCATTTTAAAAGAAAACAAGATTAATGAGAACTGGCTAGGTCTGTTGAGTTTTTAGCCCAATTCCAAAGCATGGGTGAGTGTTCTAGGTAGTAAAGAAACCCTTTTCTTATGATTTGTAGCTACCTACTGTGCCTGACTTGGTGCCTGTGTGAAGATTAATAAGCCCTTAGTCTGCTCTTGCAATTACTCAAATGACTAAAATTTAAAATTTTTGTTTTGTAACAATAAAAATTGTCATCTTCCCTTTTGATGTGCTTGTCTGTTTATAATCACCTGTGCTGTGCTCTGTGCTACTTTCTCTACAATATTTTTGTATCAAGTACTGGAAATATCTAACAAATTTGTTGGATGGACCTAACAGACTGTTATCTCAGAATTTAAAAATATGGTTGCTTGGCGTGTGAGGCTTTTGTATGGTTATATGATGACCTTACAGGACAAAAACAGCCCTGCAGGAAGGGCTATAAGAGATATTAGATAAATAACATCACAGTATGTGGTTTTATGTGAACAATAGAATTGGAGAAACATCAATGATTATTCTGTCCAAACTATGAACCTCTAAAACATTCAGGATTTTTAATAAAGATCAAGATACCAAAAGGCATGTGCCAGTCTTTATTGTGTAGGGGTGAGTAATTTAGCAGAGCTGGTATACACAATGGTTACCTGAATGACAGCAAGGTGAGGGAAGGTTGAGACAGGATCTCACTATGTAGGATAGGCCACCTCAAACTTGTGATCTCAGCTTCTGCTTCCTAATTGCTGGGATTACATGTGTGTACCACCACAGCCTGGTTCCTTTATATATTTCATCCCATGAGACAGAGTGTGTTCCTGCTTCAGCTCTCCTTATGTGAAAGGTTGGACAGAATTTTGGTAATGAGTATGGCGTTAAAGAAAATGCAATAATGTCATGAAGCAGGGTTCCTAAAAGTTCTAAATAGGGGCTAGAGAGATTCCTCATCGGTTAAAAGCATTTGCTTCAAAGGAGTTTGTTTCCACCAAGTCAAATGGCTCACAATTGCCTCTAAGTCCAGCTCCAGGGGATGTGACACCTCTGACCCCAGGTACCCAAAGGCATGTAGCATACAGGCACACATAAAGAAACAATGTGACGTTTCCCAGCAACTATTCAATTTTTCTCATTTTGTTTTGGGGACATTCTCATGTATCTCTAGCTGGAACAGAACTGGGGATTAAGATCAGGCTGGCCTTGAACTCAGATTTGTCTAGCTCAGCTTCCAAAGTAATCTGATTTCTTGTTTTGTTGTTTAGATTGATTCTGGCCAGCCTTGTACTTCCAATCCTCCTTCCTCTACCTCCTAAATACTGGTATTACAGGCATGTGTTAATGGGATCAAACTCTACATGCTAAATACACTCTACCAACTAAACTGTAGTTTTTTTTTCCCCATCCTGTGGTTTTCTATTAAATGACTAGATTTCAATACTTCCCATCAATATATATAACTGCCTCTTTGTTAACAATTCTCTTGATTTCATTAAATTTTGTCTTGAATACCATACCAAGGTACTGTATGTAGTGGGCACAAGACTCACATTAGAGAGTTTAATAGCAAGTGGCACATGGAACCTGTTTTAGACAAGCTCAAAGCAGAGAAATAGCTCTAATTGTCTTAGACATAGTTTTATAGTGAGGGCTTGTGGATCTCCCAAACTAGAACAAATGATGGCCAAACAAAATTTAAAGTTTCTGGATGAGTACTGGTATTTGTTCTACTAAATATCAGTTTAGCATCTGATTATGTGAAGAAAAAAAAAAGGTCTTAGAAAAATTGTTTTCATTTGCCCTTCAAATTATATTAAGCCTTTGTGACCATTTTAATAATACATGAATTTTACAAGTTGTACTGACATTCGTTTTCTTGCATTCAGTTTGTAGAATTCATTCAATATGTGGACCTTAAATGTGAAGAATTTTGTTATTATGAATGTAACTTTCTGATGACTTTGTGCTTTAATCTGCATGAAATATTCATGTTTTCTACTAAAATAAGATACTGCCTAAAACAAGAAAACATCCTGTAGCTGAGAAGTACTTTGTTTTTAAAGTATATTTATTTAACGTGTGTGTGTGTGTATGCGCGCGCACTCGCGTGCACATGCACACACCACAGCATGCATGCAAAATTAATAGGAGTGGATTCTCTCCTACCATGTGGGTCCCACATACCAAATGAAAAGTAATTAGGTTTGGTGGCAAGAACCTGTCTTAGTTATTATTCTGTTGCTGTGAAGAGACACCATGACCAAAACTACTTATTAAAAAGAGAGAAAGAAAAGGCATTTCATTGAGGGCTTACTTAACAGTTTCAGAGGGTGAGCCCATAATCATGTCAGGAATCTGGCAGCAGGCAGGCATGGTATTGGAGGGGTAGCTGAACGCTTACATCTTCATCTTCAAGATGAAGAGAGAGTGAGCTAGACTGAGCCTGGCAGTCTACCCCCAGTGATAACATTTCCAAGGCAATACCTCCTAATCTTTCCTTAACAATACACCAATCAAGAACCAAATATTCAAATATGAGCTTATAGGGGCCATGTTGGTTCAAACCACCACTATATCTTTATCCATTGTGCCACCTCACTTGCCCCTGATTCAGGTCCCAGCACCCACATCATAGCACAGCTTCTGACCTCCAAGAGCATGTGAACACATGCAGTGCTCACACCACAGTCAGGCACACACATTCTTTTTTTAATTAGGCTAAAATTTCTCTTGGATGTGCACTGAGTATCACCTAACAGCTGAACATTTTCTTCATTCTTTGAATGTTTGCGTCATTTTTATTTTTTTTCTTTTTTGGTTTTTCGAGACAGGGTTTCTCTGTTGTAACTCTGGCTGTCCTGGAACTCACTCTGTAGACCATGCAGGCCTTGAACTCACAAAGATGCAGCACCAATGCCCAGCCCTTGGCCACATGTCTTTCTGTGCACCTGGTGCCTACAAGGGTCAGAAGAGGGCATCAGATCCCCAGAACTGGAGTTTATAAAGCCAAAAAACACAAAAATGCAAACACATAATACCAGGCATAGGCTGTCTTTTTCTTTTTTAAAATGTGTATGGTAGTTTTGCCTGTGTATGTGTATAGGCACCATGTATGTGCCTAGTACTCAAGGAGGGACAGCATTGAATCTCCTCAAACTGAAGTTATAGACAACTGTGAACCATCTTGTGGGTATTGGGAATTGAATCAGGATCTCCCTCTGAAAGAGCGACAAACGCTTTTATTGCTGAGCCATCTCTCCAGCCCTGTGTATTTTTATGTCCATTGGTGTTTTGCCTACATGTATGTCTATGTGAGGGTGCTAGATCCTCTGAAACTGAAGTTACAGACAGCTGTGAGCTACCCTGTAAGTGCTGGGAATTGAATCTGGGTCCTTTGGCAAACAGCCCCATTACTACAGCCCATTGTTTTGTTTTTAAAACATCATTTCTGGCAAGGAAGGAAGAACCCTTTGATCTGTGAAGTATCTTGCAAGCATCATTTCTCAGAAGGAGAAACCTTTTGTTCTGTGTTCAGTTTGGGGCTGAGATTTAGGGAGGAGAGGAAAGGCAAGTAGGAACTGTCTAGTTGCACAATCAGGACAATGGTACAGAAAGGGGTATGGTGTAGTTTACATTGGTGACATACACCAATGTAGAGGATTGTTTACTTGTAAGTACAAGGGGTTGCTAGCAGACAGGGTTGAACAATCTCTGTGGGTCCCCTCCAGAAGGATAAGAAGGACTTATCATCTGGGTACCCTGAGTTAGTGACAATATATACATTTCCAGTAAGGGCAAAAGACTCCTGGGTTGCATCAAGACTTGTCCTCATCTGGATTGTCCCTTCCAGCTTGAGGTTCCTCTCATTCTCTGGGACAAATATATAAATCAGTCCCCTTAAAATCCCAGAAATGATGTGGGACATGGGCAGGTGACCTTCCTAGGCTTGCCAAAAAGTAATTTCCCATGAAGTCGAGGCTTAATAGTTTCATGACGACGCCCAGTGGTGGTAGTGCACACCTTTAATCCTAGCACTCAGGAGGCAGAGACAGGCAGATCTTGGTGAGTTTGAGGCCAGTCTGGTCTACAGAGTGAGTTCCAGGATAGAGAAAACATATTTCAAAAAAAAAACAAAATGACTGTTTTCATTGCACCGAGTGACTGGACCCATGTGTCCAGATGGCCTTATCCATAACCTCCCAGTGCAGAAAGAGGTTAAGGAAAAGAAAGGAGCATGGATAGGGTGAAGGAACATACAGTTGCAAGTAAAAAGTCCTGCTTGTGGGAGTGTCTTAGCTTTAGGGACCCTGTTCCTCGCATGGCAGTCCATCTTTGGTTCTGGTCTGGGGCAGGATTAACACAAGAATATTAACACAAGCCAATCAATGTAGTCAGAATGACAGTATAAAGTTCTTTTCTTACAAGAGCTAATTTAAGCCTTTCTTTTGGAGCTTTTTGCCGTATATCAGAAGTGAATGGAAGGGAGCTGGAAGGATATCTCAAATGTTGAGTTCAGCCTGAACCTATTGAAGAGACCGAAAGATACTTTAGAAGAGACTATTTAGTAACTTCCTCAATAATGGGGTCCCTCAAATGGTGAAACAGGAGAGATGGCATCCCAAACATAATCTCATATCTCCTTATAGGAGGAGAGAGAAATCTTTCCCTGAGGAAGCTAGGGACAGGAAGTTGGGTCAATTTCATGGGTTTCTAGGATCAATTTAGAGAAGGTGGATCTAATACCCTATTCATGCATTCAATCTGCCCAGAGTTCTGGGTCTGGTAGACAAAGTGAAGCTTCCAAATTATGTTTAAAGCCTTGCTGACCATATGACCACAAGACAAAAGCAGGTCCATTATCTGAGTCAGGGACAAAAGCAGGCTGAATCTAGGAATAAACTCATATGAAAGACTCTTGACTACCATCAGAGAACCTTCTCTTCAAGTAGTAGCAAAGCTTTCACCCATCCTGAAAAGATGTCTATGAACACCAATAGATATTTATATCTTAAGGATGCTTCATCTCAGTGAAGTTGACCTTTCTCTACAGAAGCTAGTCCCTTCAGGTGGACCTAGGGTACCTTTCATTCCATTTCTGGGTTAACCTGTATAGAGGAAAGACATCAGGACCCTGCCTGAGCAACTGTGCTGTCTACTTTTATGTCAACTTGACACAAACTACAGTCATCTGGGAGAAGGGAACGTCAATTAAGTAAAGGCCTCCATAAGATTGGGCTGTAGGTAAGTAAGCCTTTAGGGTATTTTCTTTTTCTTCTTTCTGTTTGTTCGTTATTTGAGGAGGGGCATTTTCTTAATTAGTGATCGATGAGGAAGGGCCCAGTCTTGGGCTGGTGGTCCTGGATTCTATAAGAAAGCAGGCTGAGAAAACTATGAAGAGCAAACAAATAAGCAGCATTCCTCTATGACCTCTGCATTAGTTCCTGCTTCCACATTCTTATCCAACTTGAGTTTCTACCTTAGCTTCCCTTAATGGACCATGTATGACTCAGAATATGTAAGTCAAATAAAGCTTTTCCCTCCCCAAATTGCTTTTGGTCATGGTGTTTCATCACAGATGTAATAACCATTAACTATTCCAGTGACTAATTCTCAGAGGTTTGAGATCTAGTGCTGGGAAGATGCCTCAGTCAATTTTATAGCTTCCACATGAGTGTGGTCCAATAGTAACTGATCCACCAGGAGATGACCAAGGGCCATAGGGAAGATAATTCTTGGATCTTGCAAGATCCACCATCCTATTGGGTCCTGTTCTACCCTAGCCATTTCCCTCTTCTTCCCAAATGCAGATTGGTTAAAGAGGAAATTTTGGATCAGGAAAGGGTATGGGCAAGACAGTAAAAGACTCCACAGGCAGCTCGAAACTGGTTTCCTTCAGCCACAGGAGTGTCAGCCGTTTGATGGTCTTCTAGCGTATGACAGTCACTTTTCAGAAAGCCAGGCAGCCCTCCGAAGAGTTTTTCTTTCCTTTTGTTCTTTTTCTTTTTTTCCTTTTTCAAGACAGGGTTTTTCTGCGTAGCCCTGGATGTTCTGGAACTAGCTTTGTAAACCAGACCAGGCTGGCCTTAAACTCGGAGATCTGCCTGCCTCTGCATCCTGAATACTGGACCAAAGGCATGTGCCACCATGCCCAGCGTTTTGTTTTTCTCAGTTCCATCCATCAGCCATCAGAAGTCCCTTTTCCTTGTAAATTGTGACATTAACATGTAGAGTTGCAAAAGCATACCGATTGTCTGTATAGATGTTTACCTGCCTGTCCCTTTTCCAGAGCAGAGGCTGAGTGAGCACAATCAGTTCTGCATTTGACTGTGGCAGTACTTAAGCCCAGATGATATCACATTGGGTAGTCACAACTGCCCTGGTCCTCTGGATTCTTCAGACAACTAAGGTTGCATCTGTCTGTGAAGAAGTCAGTGTCTGCCTTGGCAAGGGATCCCAGAGATCTGGGCAGCTGGCCTGGAGATATCCTTGTAGTCATGGAGAAAGACTTTGGTTATTATCAGGCATCAGTGTCGCTGGGTTGAGGATCTGAATGGTAGTAAAGGTGCAGTGGGGCTGAGCCAGTAGCAGGCTGTGATACTGATACAGGCATTTGATATCCACCAGCCATTTGCCCCCACAGCAGGAGGGCCTCTGTAGTATAGGGGAGCATCAGGGTCAGATCTTGGCCTAAGGTGAGCCTATTAGCCTTTTACCAACATAGAAGTTATGGCTACAGTACGTAAGGAGGCTATTCTGAAGCCATCGGTTTCAGGTGCTTGACTGAGTATGACACGGGTCTCTACCAGGGCCCCAGTGTCTGAGTCAAGATGCCCTTTGCAATGCCCTGGGTTTCACAGGTAAAAGGTGGAATGGCTTAATGAAATCAGATAAAGCCAATGCAGAGGGTTGGGGTTAGGGCCCACTTTTAAGTCTTGAAAAGCTCATTTCTCAACCTTTGTCTAACTGAAAAGCCGGTACCCATCATGGCTGAATAAAGGGACCAAGATTTTAGAAAATCCAGGAATTCACAGCCAGCAGTATCCTGCTGCTCCCAAAAATTCACATACCCACTTCTTGGTCTAAGATGTGGAGATTCAGAGAAGAGCCTCCTTCTGGGAGGCAATGAATGTTCTTTTACTTTGGGTGAGCTTATATCCCAGATTGGAGACCTCCATCTTACAAAGTTAAGTCTTTTTGATAGTATCCTAGTAGTCTGGAGTAACTAAAAGTAGGTCCTTGGTCTCTTTAAAGCACCTGGTAGAATCAGAGGACAGCAGAAGGTCATCCATATATTAGAGCAAATTTGAGTTAGGGCGGGATGCCCAGAAACTTGCTAAGTCTTTTTAAAGAGCTTCCCCTAATAATGTTAGGAAATTTATAAACCCTTAGGGTAATCATGTCCAGGTTAACTGGTCCATCAGGCCAGACATTTGATCTGTCCACTCAAAGGCAAGTATGAGCTGGCTCACTGGTGTCAAGATGAATGAAAACAAAGGTCTCTTTTAGGTCCAGGACCATGTAGACCTAATGGTCTGGTGGGAGGAATCTAAGCAGAGTGAACCATAGGATGGATGGCCTCAATCTGCTTGTTTATTTACCAGAGATCCTGATAAGCACATATTCTGGGGTCTCTGGCTTACGGACTGACAGGAATGATGTGTTCCAGGCCAACTGGCATGGGAATGAGGATGTTTGATTCTAACAGTCTCTTGATATGAGGAACAATCGATAGTCTAGCCTATGATTGACAGGATATTGTAAGACTCAGATCAGTTGGTGTGGATACAGCCAAAGACTTTCTGTAACCAGTAGATGGTAGTCTCCAAAGCCCAGAGGGTTTGTTCCTCCCTATATATACCTTATACAACTGTTGTTGTAGATCCTGAAGCAAGTTCCTGGGATCAGGAGTTGCTTCCATCATGGGGTCTAGAAAGGTTAAGGGATATTCTTCACACACGGAGCATTTAGGCTGAGTTGATAAGCAGTTACAAGAGATTTTAGTCTCCTGAGATGTGAAGATATTGATGCACAATTTTCAAGGGATGTTGCAATCTAAGAAGGGGCAGAGGCAGCCCAGAACTACCATGAAGGAATGGGTTACCTGCCTGTGGCTCACACCAATTGTCCTCTCTAGTGTGAGGTAAGAGTCCTTGTCCACACCACTGGTCCCTGAACTGGCCATTTTTGTTTGTAACCAGACACGACTGAGTTTTTAAAATAGAGACGTTCACCTCAGTGTCCACCAGTGCTGGGATTAAAGGAGTATGCTACTACACCAGCAAGTTTTTGTTTTTCTGAGGCAAAGCCTTACATTTTGTTTATGCAGAGATCCTCTTGTACAAAGGAATATTTAGTCTTTTAATATGTCAGCATGGCTGCTCTTAGGTAGAAGAGCACCTTTAATCCCAGTATTCAGAAGACAGTGGTAGCACCCCTTTAATCTGCGAGACAAAAGCAAGTAGAAGCAGAGATAAGAAACACAGCTCAGAAGGATCCAGTGTCAGACAGGAAGTGATGTCTGAGCTGGATCAGAATGAAGAGCAGGCAAAGTGACAAATCAGAGGAAGACTTAGCAGAGTGAGACAGAATGAGGACATACCCAACTCTCACAATATAAAAGCAGGCTCTCAGCTCAGAGAGTCAGGCAGTCAGGGAGTTCAGAGAGGGGAGTATGAGACAGTCTGAGGAGTCTGAAATAGAGACACAGAGACAGTTCAACAGAAGTCAGTAGCAGATGGAAGAGTGAGTCAGTTTAAAGCCGAGCAGAGCAGTTCAGTCAGAGAAGTTGCAGGAGTCAGTCAAAGTCTACCAGAGTCAAAAGAGTTCCATCAGAAAGTCAGCCAGCTCAGAAGATCAGTTTGAACCAGTCAGGTTAGAGAAGAGTTTGAACCAAAACAGCGAGTGAGTTGGACCAGAAGAGTCAGTTGAGTTCAGTACAGCTTTGAGTTCAGAAGGAGCTAGTCAGAGTGGCTTAGTCAGCACTAAGTCTCAGAGGCTTAAATGTTCTACGTTGTACAGAGGCTGAAAGTTTCTAGTTCTAGGCTTAAGATTAGATTGTACAGAGGCAGAAACACTCCAGGGCTCAAGGACTAGGACCAGGGATTGAATTAGTCAAAGAATAAATTGCCATTTGCCCTGAATGTATACCCTTGTCTCCACCTCCCAAGTGCTGGGACTAAATTAAAAATTCTGAAAGAAAAGATAGAATCAACATCAATTTAGGAAAATTTTATGCCTGGTTATGTTGGCACAAGCCTTTAATTCCAAGTACTCTAGAGGCAGGCAGATCTCTGAGTTTGAGGCCAACCTTGTCTACACAGTGAGTTCTAAGCCAGATAGTAAGACACAGTAAGACACTGCCTTGAGAAAAAGGGGGGGGGGGAGAAAGAAACAGAAGAGGAGAAAGGGGGAAGAGAATGAGAATTTTAAGGGTGTGGCTGTGATAGGGCCAAGGTTTCTCCATCTTGTCCCCAACTGCAGCTATCTAAGGTCTTGACTCAGAGCTGACTCCCTCCCCTTGCTCCTTCTATGGGAAATCCCTTAGAAAATTACCCAATCCTATCCCAGGGACTTGAAGTCAAAGTGCCACAGCTAACTGCAGCTTTTTGCTTCTGTTAAACTGCTTGCTTGCTCTACTTCTGCAGCTGCCAACCAGGATATGTTTTTGCCTTTAAATGATCCCTGCAGAGGCCAGGCATGGTGGCACATGCACAAAGCCACACAAATCTGTGAGTAAATTTCAGGACAGCCAAGGCTACACAAAGAAACCCTGTCTCAAGAAACTCAAAAAACAACCAAACAAACAAAAACCAAACAAAAATCACAGTCCTTCTAACAGGCAGAGGAATATAAGGGATTTAAAAAAACCCTTGGGGAACCATGAGATAGTTTCAAATTCAAGAGATCTCTGGACATAGTGGCATAAGCCTTATAGTCCAGTACCTGGAATGTGGAAGCAGGAAGGTCAGTAGCTCAAGGTTAGCCTCAGGTAACCCAGATAGGGTTCTGAACCAGCCTGGATTACATGAGACTCTATCTTAACAATTGTGACTTCAAACAAAAATAGAACCAGATTGTAAGGGGTCAGGAAAAACTGAAATCATTTTAAAGAATTTCACTACAGAAAGACAAAGATTTTAAAACTGTCGCCACACAAGGATTAAGCCCAGAGAGTTCAGGCAGGGCTGTTATAGAATTTGAAACTACTGGGAAAAGACCACAGACTCAATCTAGATTATAATTAGATCAATTTATTAAAACTGCTAGCAAGGTGACAGCCTTAAAGCCAAATAGAAGGCATACCACTTGGGGTTGAGAAAAGTGTTTTTAAAGGCAAAAACCACAATTACTTCATTTTTTTGCAGAATTTGAAGTGAGAAACTGCCTCACTCCCCCTGCATGTAGTGATAATTGAGTTACAAAAGCCAGAACAAGCAGCTAATCATTTCACAACAGTTACACCATTCTGGGGAGCGGGCAGGGTGTCCAGAGCTTATTTCTTTCAGGAATTTAGGTCAGAGGACAAGCCTACTAAAATGGGTGCCTGGTACAAAATGGAGTTTCCTTAGCCATCACATTCCCCACTGGCTCTAGATTATATAAATCAAATCACTGTGTTGAAGTACCGGTTGATAGGAAGCCTGTAGGACTCGTATTTTAACAGTTGATTCTACTTTTAATGTAAGTCAGTAACCAATTTAAAATGCAGGAGCCAACCATGATGCCAAGGAGTAAAAGAATAGGCCCAGCTACAACCATTAAAAGAATGATAAGCCATGGGGACCAAGAGAAAAGAGACTGATACCAATTAAAAGTCTCAGCTTACTCCTTTGCCCTTGTATCTAAGTTTTTCTGAACCATACCTAAAGTTTCTCATGTAACTCTTGAGTTATTTATTGGCACATAAACATTTTTCACCTAAGGCAGCACAAAAATGTCCTATCAAAACCAAAAAAACAACAACAACAACAAAAAAAAAACCCAAAACAAATCTAGTCCTTAATGATTCTGTAAAATCATTTCTGCTAGGGAAGCAACTTGTTTTTCAAATTGTTTGATAGAGTCCTTCAGGTTCATATGTCTTGGTCTACTTTATTACTTAGCTTTTTTAAAATTCTGATCTTGGATAACTAGGGCTGATGCTCCCAAGGCACCTGTACCTGTGATTTTGCTGTTATGAGGATGGGTGTAACTATAGCTGAGATTGCTATTCTCTTTTTTCTAACAAGGCCCTGCTGAACCTGTGAGGTTCACGGGAATGTCTTTTATTTGCAGACAAAAGTTTCCTATCCTCCTCTCCAGTATACATGTCTACTTGGGTGAAGATATAGGCTAGAATAAAGAGATTTCCTTCCTGTAGCCCCAATTCAAGGTATTTGGCTGTTACATATTTAGCAAGCCTGAATACACAGGCCCACCATGTCTTTAAAGGGGATAGGAATTACATGCTAATATGCTCAGACCAGTTGGTATGCAAGTATTACAGGCTTGGCTATTAAGGGAAGCTAGGTAATTACAGGTTGAAGAGATTAATCGGGTACCTATTCCTTGGAAATCTCCCAGGGTGGGTTTAGTTTCCTCTGGTTTACAATTTAAATTTGCTGGTGGGTTTGCAGTTGGGTTAACAGAGAAATTGACCCCTACCACCACATAAAAGGGAGGCCTGGGACCTAGTCAAAGCAAACTATCTCTTCCCAGGCTGGGATGAGTATGATATATCCAATTATGCAATAACTTCAAAGTCTTGAGCTCAGGGCATCATCAGGGGATAAAACTTTAAGTCCATTCTGGAATAAGGTTGAGGTTGAGTCTGTTACCATAGGCCCTTGATTGTGACTGTGGATCGATTTACAGCTTTGGGTAGAGTGGTCTGAGAAGGATGAACAGAGAAAGGAGACATCCTAAACCCTGAATGAGGCAGCCAGCTCCTTCTGGGACCTACAGGATTGGCCCGGTGGGGTGGTTCCTTTTTTTGTATTGTAAATTCTACACCAGGACTATTTCCGTAATTCTTAAATTTAAGCACAAATCCCCAAGTCCGGCCTGTAAGCCAGTATTTGGCATTAGATTCATTCCAGGCCACAATCTTTAAAGTGAAGGGGTTGCATCTCCCAGGTTTGCAATCCCGGGAAGGATATACCCGTTGAATGGAGATGTATGGGTCTTTATGTCCACCCTGGTCAGACTCAGTCTCACAGCCTGAGATAGAGCAGTGATAATCACTTTTCCGTTTATGACAATGTGGAGGACCATCAGCCGGGCATGCATAAAACGGTGAAGACCAGAAGGATAGTTCCCGCATTTTCATCCCACACTCTGGGTGAACTGGACTATAACTTCCCCATTCGGCCATAAGTTCATTGTTATCAAAGAAATCACACAGGTCATATCTAAACACAGGTTGGGAGGTGGCATTCCGGACAACACCTATTATTTTCCTATCTGCGGTTCGAGACAGTTCCCAATCCCAGACTTCAACATTTTTAGTTGACCACATATGGGAGTTAACTATTAAGATTCCCAACATTAGTGTCAGTCTGAGTTCAAGGTGTAGATGGGCCACACCTCTAGAGGGCACTGGGGATCTTGCATTACCCTCCATGTGTCACCTTTCTCCTGGATGTTTGTGTCTGCCTTTAGATGGGAGAAGTGGATGCGAGCTGTGGCCCCTTCAGGAAGGTTGCAGAGTTGCTGGGTAAGTGGCAAATCCACACCAAGTCCCCAGATTGGAACCTGTGTGCTGGTCCAGTCAAGGATGGCTCAGGCAGTGGGTGTCATAGATGACTCTGGATGTCTCTAGTTGTCTGCTGCATTTCCTGTAAGGACTTCTGAGGAAGGAATGATTAGACATTTCAATAATCTGTGGCCTTCCCTTGACAGGAATAAGTGGAGGTGCTCAGTCAAACATTATTTCAAATGGTGGCAACTTGTCCTGGTAGGGGGAGGCACCTGAATCTAAAAAGAACAGCAGGGAGCAATTCCACTCATCCCTTTGCCAGTTTCTGCCCATAATTTATGTTTCTCTAATAGTTTTGTTATCTCTCTCTACCTGTCCTGAACCGTGACCTATAGGCAACAGTATAATTTGCAATGTATTCCTAGAGTTTTAGTTACTTGTAGAAAGCTTTTGGCTGTGAAGGCCAGGATCTGTCAAACCCCAATGAGGAAGGAAGGCCAAATAGGGGAATGATCTCCATTAGTAACTTCTTAGTAATAACTACATTAGCTGTCTAATCTGGTGTGAAAGACTTCTACCTATCCTAAAATAGTATCTTTAGCAAATATTGGTAGCAAACCTCATCCAAGCAACTTCAAATAAAGTCCAATTCCCAGTGATCACTGTGTTAAGTCTCCTTTTGCAAACACTCATATGTACTGGCTTTCCTCCTCTCAGATTCACCTAGGAGCAGACATCACAGTGGCAGGTAATTTGTTCAACCTTTTCATCCAGTGGGTGTAGAAAGTACTTGTCCCTGATTAACTTTTAAATTGGTCAATAACAGGTGTGTACTCAGATGAATTTGTGAGAAGGCATGGCCACAGGGCTTCTGGCAAAATGGTGCGTCCATCTGGAAGAATCCACCAGTCCTGTCTTATTGGACCCTTGTTGTCTGGTCCAATTTTCTTCCTTAATAGTGTACACAGCACATTCTAGCAGATTTGGCTCAGGCAGGCAGGAGGGAGGGCCTAATGTTTGCAATGTACCCACTGGCTCTGTGGCCACTCTTTGGCTGCGGCATAAGCAAATCTGTTGCTGATGCTTCAACTAAGTCCCCTTTCTGGTGTCCACAATAGATAATAACAAGCTTTTCTGGCAGCCAAATAACTGCTAGGAGAGCTGAGACCACCTCTTTGTTTTTGATCTCCTTTCCCTCAGGGGTTAGCAAGCCCCATTCCAGGTACCAGGCACCATGAACATGTGCAGTGGCAAAGGCATATCTGCTATCAGTATAGATGTTGACAGTTTGGCTATTTCCCATCTTAGTACCTAAGTCAAGGCTATCTGTCTGCTTTTTGGGCTAGTATCCCTTGAAGCAGAGATTGGGTCCAGATTACCTCAGTGAGTGTCAACACAATCACTCCTGCATACCTCACCTCGTCCTGCATATAGCTACTTCCATTGGTGAACAGGGTTGCATTTGTTTTCTAAGAGGCTGGTCTCAGAGGTCGTTATCCATATTGCAGATGGTCAATAACCTAGACAAAGTCATAGGACTGGCTGTTCTTCAGGGTCAGGCAGAAGGGATACTGGGTTTAACACTGCAGAAGGTGAGAATCTGGTTGCATCTAAAAGGAGAGCCTGATAATGGGTGAGCCATGTGTTTGATATCCAGCACTCAGAGGCTTCCTGAAGGAGCATTCCAATGGAATAAGGAGTGGTAAGAACCAACACCTACCCCATAGTCAGTTTATCAGTTTCCTTTAGCAATAGTACAGAGGCAGCAATGGCCTGGATCCAAGCTGGCCATCCTGCTGCAATGGGGTCATGGTGTTTACATGAATAGACTGAGGTCTTTTTCCAAGGTCCCACTGAGTCAATATGCCTTTCAGCACTCCATTCAATTCATCCACAAACAGATGGAAAGGTTTAGCAATGTCAGATAGTATGAGCGCTGGAGCTGACATCAAGGCTTCCTTGAGTTTTTGGAACTCCTGCTTTGCCTTGCCTTCTCAGCTGAGGGGGCCATTTCTTCCTATGCTCTGATACAATGGATTTGCTATTTCTGCAAAGTTAGGTATCTAGTCTGCACCCAGGAATTCTCCCTTGTCTTTTTTCCTGTAGTTCAGGAATATTCAAGATAGCTCGGATCCTCTTTATGAACAGGGTCCTACTGCCTCCCTCCAAGCAATATCCCAAGTAAGTTACTTACTGGAGCATGATTGGGCCTTTTTTGTCAGACATTCAATAGCCCAGCTGCTGGAGCATTTCAAGCAATTCCTCTATAGCTTGCTGGCGCTCTTTCAGGGTACGTGCAGCAATGAGATCATCCAAATACTGAAAGAGGGTGATGTTTGGGTGCCCTTGGTGGTATTAGAGCAGGTCTGCACTAAGAATCTCATCAAACAGAGTGGGGGAGTTCTTAAACCTCTGCAGTAGTTGAGTCCAGTTCCATTAGCCACTGAACCCTGACTCAGGATTGTCCATTCAAAAGCAAACATGGGCTGGCTTACAGGCACCAGAGGAACAGAGAAAAGGGCATTCTTCCGGTCTAAGACAGTGTATACAGTTTTTCCTGGATCCAATAGGCTGAGTAAAGTAAAAGGATTGAGCACTGTCACTAGTTTCTACTCACTGATTTACTTTTCAAGTCACCAACAGGATGGTAGTCTTTAGTGCCTGGGTTAACAAGATTGAGTAGTAGAGTATTCCAAGGCGAATGGCAGAGGACCAAAATTCCTGCATCTCCTGGATCTGTTCTCTAATGCCTGCTTTGGCTTCTTTTGAGAATGAGTATTAATTAACCCTTACAAGCAAAGCTGAGCTCAAGAATTGAACAAAAATTGGATTCCACTGTGAGGCCAGTCCTGGGGAATTGGTCTCTACCCATAGTGCAGAAAACTTCAGCATTAATTGTTAGGAGGGGGTCATCAGCTCCTAGTTTTTCAGTACTCATTTCTGTCACTTTATATTCTTTTAAAAAGGAGCAATTTACCAGAGTTGCTGAGTATGTACTCCCCAGGTCCAGAATGACTTTATTCTCATTGAACGTGGTGGTGGCACCAAGCTTTCTTAACAAATCTCTGCTAATCAGGGGATATGGACAATCTTGCATTAAAAAAAAAAAAAGTCATAGTACCTTGTCCACTGTTCCTTTCTCAGTTGATGGTCCAGAGGTAGATGACAGTTGCTGTGGCCCCTTTGATGGTGGTCTCTCCTTAGTGATGGGGCCCAAGGGTTGAGTCAGCATTGAATGGGCTACATCTGTGTTAACCAGGAACCAGAGTTTTGCCCTCTATTTTCCTGTGACCAGGTCCTGAACTGGCTGGATGTGTGGACTGTCAGGTGGAGGAATAGCTTCCCCCTTTGCAGGACTAGAAAAAAGTCCAGGCATTTACTAAGGTTTTTACTCACTCCTCCATGGCCTCTGTATCTACTCCTGCCTCCAGGTTCCTGCCCTGAGTTCCTGTCCTCATTTCCTTTGATGATGAACAATTTTTATGGAGGTGTAGGCTAAATAAACCCATTTCTACCCAAGTTGTTTGATTATGGTATTTCGTAACAACAATAGTAATAATAACCTTGACTAAGACACTTAGTTCGCCTTATTTTGTTGAAAGTTGTAAACTACTAAGGGGAGGTACAAATTCAGTCCTATTGATTCAAAGATGAGGTCATTACCTTGAAAAGGTTCATTTTGAGCATGGTGGTACATGCCTTAATCCTAGCACTCAGAAGGAAGACACAGGAGCATCTCTGTGAGTTCAGTCTACATAGTCAGTTCAGGACAGCCAAGGCTATGAAAGAGAAACTCTGTCTTAAAACTTTTGTGCCCCTGGGCAAAATGCTTACAAATAATTCAATAAATGTTGCTTACAGGATTCATTGGGTAAACTGCTTGGTAGGTTTGAGTTTTCAGTATCCAAAAGCCAGGAATATGCTGGGTAGTGGTAGCCCATGCCTTTAATCCCAGCACTTGGGAGGCAGAGGCAGATGGATCTTTGTGAGTTTGAGGCCAGCCTGGTCTACAGAACGAGTTCCAGGACAGTCAGAGTTACAACAGAGAAACCCTTGTTGTTGTTGTTGTTGGTGGTGGTGGTGGTAGTGAGACAGGAATGGCAGTGCACTTCTTTAAACTCCATAGCTGGGGCACTGAAACAGGTAGCTCCCAGGGCCTTGCTGGCTAGTCAGTTTAGATGAAACAGCAAACTCCAGGTTAGTTAGAGACTCTGTCTCAAAAATAAGGTGGAGAAGCAACTGAGGAAGAAATCTATCTTTATCTAAAACAATGACAAAAAGAATTTGAGGGGAAAAGGTTAATTTCATATTACAACTCTCAGGCTATACTCCATCACTGCAAGAACTCAAGGCAGGAACCTGGAGGCAGGAACTGAAGCAGAGACCATGGAGTAACACTGCTTATTAGCTTGCTCCTCCCATAGTGGGCTGGGTACACCCACATCAATCATTAATCAAGAAAATGCTCCAGACTTCCCTACAGGCCAATTTGATTAATGGAGGTATTTTCTCAATTGAGATTTCCTCTTCCCAGATGACTCTAGTCTGTATCAAGCTGAAAACTATAAAACTAAATGTCTTACTGCTCTATTGCTGTAAAAAGACATCATGACCACCGCAACTCTTATAAAGGAAAGCATTTAACTGGGGCTTGCTTACAGTTTCAGAAGTTTATTCCACCATTATCATGGCAGGGAGCATGGCAGCACACAGGCAGACATGGCGCTGGAGAAGTTGCTCAGAGTTCTATACCCAGATCCACCAGCAGTAGAAAGAGAAACATGGGCCTGGCTTGGGCATCTGAAACCTCAAAGCCCACCCCCCAGAGACACACTCCAACAAGGCCACATCCCTAATCCTGTCAAATAGTGCTACTCCCTGGTGACCAATCATTCAAATCTAAGGGGGCCATTTCATTCAAAATACCACACTAACCAGCACAATATCCAAATTCAACCTCCTCAAATATTTCCTAACATTTGGAACACAACGTATTCTTACCCCTCTACCCAACCAGTTTCTTTTCTTTCCTTGTTTTATTTTGTTTTGTTTTTTAAGACAAGGTTTCTCTGTGTAGCCTTGGCTGCCCTGGAACTTGCTCTGTACACCAGGCTGGCTTTGAACTCAGAGATCCACCTACTTCTGCCTAGGATTGCTAGGATTAATGGCCTGCATCACCAAACCCGGTTGTTTTCAACCATTTCTGTTTCTTGGCTCTCTTTTCTCCTAATCCACAATTAAAGATTTCTTTATATCCCTATTTTTGCTTTGTACTATTTGCAATCTCATCTATTTCCACAGCTGTGACCATTCCTATGAAGATGGCTTGTAAGTTTCCTTTTTTTCTTAGAAATGCCCTTTTCCACATCCCAGAATTACTTAGATATAGCACTGGAACTTTAAACTTGAAATATTGAAAAGAATATTTAAAAATATATTGTATTGCATTTTCTTTGTGTGTGTGTGCATTTGTATAGGCATACCTGTGCTATGGCTCATGTGCCAGAGCTCACATGTGGCAATCAGAAGACAACTTGCAGGAATCTGCTTTCTCGTTTCATGATGTGGGTTCTTTGGACCAAATTCAGGTTGCCAGTCATCTCACCAGACCAAAAGAATCAATTTCAATAGCCTCCAAATCTGTTCCTTTTCTTCATTTTCAAATGTTATTAATACCACCTATTTGTCCAGTAATTCAAGTTCAGAAATTTGGGATAATCTAGGTTTCCATGTGTCTCCAAGGTTTTGTTTTTTTCCTCTTCCTCCTCTTCTTCCTCCTCCTCTTCTTTTTCTTCATGTAGCTCAGACTGGCCTTAAAAATGCCAGATAGCTGAGATTTACCTTGAAATTCCTATTTCTATTATTCCAAGTGCCAGTATCAGGGGTGTGAGTCACCAAACCAACACAGCAAACTATTTTTGTTGGTTTTAAAAGTCTCATATCCCATCCCTCCATTCTGCAATTCTCTACCTACAGTCATTTACTGTTTCCAAACACCTCCAGGATCTATCATCTGAATACATGCCATTTCCTTGGTGCCTGGGGCTGGAGAGATGGCTCAGTAGTTAAGAGCACTGGTTACTCTTCCAGAAGACCTGGGTTTGATTGCCAGCACCCACATGGTGGTTTACAACTATATGAAATTCCAGTTCCAGGAAGATCCAACACCTCTTCTGGACTCCACCAGCATTGCACACATATGGTGCACAGATATACATACAAGCAAAACACCCATACTCTTAAAATAAAAAATAAATATATCTCTTTTTAAAAAATAAAAATAAATAAAAAGTCTGGTTCTCAAATCTGAATCCAGGCAAGAGAACACCTAACACCACCAATGCTCGCTCTATGGAGTATATTAGGAAGCCTGGATACCTCAAGCCAAATGTAACAATTCACTATGCTAAAAGTCTATTTTATACTTGATTCTAAAATAGACAAGAAGAAGTAGGTGTCAATGACTTTTTTCAAAAAGACTTCTACAAGTTAACTTAAAATCTTTATAAAACACTAGCAGAACATTATTATTCTTTCATAGAAGGAGCACTTTTGGATAACTGACAATGGAGAGCCTTTCTATTCTCATTTCTTCAGGTCTCAAAAAATTCACATAGCTAGCTGTGACAACACTGTCAATATCCTTAATATTTACCCAAAAGTTTCTAAATAAATTATTCAGCTGTGCCTGTACAAGGTGAGGGAGGGGACTCAATTTTTGTAATTGTAATCCTAGCATCTGGGACACAGAGAAAGAGGATCACATCACATTTCAGGACAACCTGGGCTATATAGCAAAATCTGGACTAAAAAAAATAAAGTGGGGCGTGGTGGGGAACGCTTTTAATCCCAGCACTCGGGAGGCTGAGGCAGGAGAATGACTGTACGTTCGATGCCAGCCTGGTCTACAATAGAGTTCCAAGACAACCAGAACTGCATAATAGAGACCCTGATTCAAAAATAAAATAAAATAAAATTTAATGGTACCATTCAGAGCTTCCTGTACTGACTGAGAACAACTTCAAAGACACTGTATGAAGCTAGGTCAGCACAATCGGTATGCCTGGCAATTACTCTTCATTAAAAAATTAAACTTAATTATATCTAGTAGTAAAGAGAAAAAAAAAGTGTGCTTCTAACAGTTCTGGAAAGTTCTAGAGGGTGGTGTCCTCTGCGGTAGGGAGAAGACTAGGAGGGAGACGTTCTGGAGTATTCCCTACGCGTTATCCCGTTTTTGTGGGTCTTACCTTGGCCGACGCTCCAGAGAGGCCGACTCATTTTTTCGATCCTCACGCAGCTTCATGCGCCTGGTGTTGGCGATTCCTCATTATTTCATGTGAACATCACCAATTTGAGGAAAGCAACACCCAAGCCGCAATGGGGCGGAGGAGTCACGGCTACCCGCTCTTCAGAGGACCGCACGGGGTTAAAGAAAGGCTCTCCTCGTTGCTCTGTGGAGAAACGACAGGGCTTGCGGGTCCTGGCGTCTAAGGAAGAGCCGGACGCAAGGAGAGGAGCCCCTCAAGGGTGACTCCCATCGCAGCCAGCGTCCGCACCACCAACCACCCCAGAGGGAAGCCGGGAATCGAATTCCCCGCCCTTCCGGATGTGACGCAACGAGACCCCTGGCGTTCCATCCGCCGCGTTCCGGTTCCGGGCCTCGGGCCTGCGCGTGCGCAAGTATCCCGGGCTCTGTAGTGCCGCACGAGGCCAGAGCTTCATGGAGGGTTCTTCGTCCGCCTCTGCCCCGGCCTCCGCCGCCGCGGCGACCGCCCCTGCGATGCGAGCGGCCCCGACCGCTCGTGAACAGCTGGACAGAGAGCAGGCGAGTGGCTTTTGGGGACAGCGACTGGGAAGCAGGGTGGTTAGGGCACGGGTGAAGCGCGGCGTGCGGGGCGAGAGGCCTGGAAATCCAGAGCAGGCCCGCAACGGTATGGGCTCCCTGGAGCCCGAAGGAGGTCGCTGAAGACGCATCCCAGCGGGTTCGCTTCCCTCGGGCCTATGGCTCCTCTGCGCTCCATTCTGCAGGGTTACAGGACTTTTGTATGTGCACGTGCACTAAGTAGCGTTTTGCACAGGGCCTGGCTAATGATGCTCAGTAAATGCTGCCGGCGCTATGCGCTTTTCCTGATTCTTTGCTTTCTCCTGGAAACTAGGAGAAGCTTCCGTAAAGCCCGTTCTCCTCAGTAGAAAGGACTCCTTGTAGGGGAAAGCAGATACTTGGGTGTTTTTAATGGATTCTTAAATTGCTCTGAGTATAAATTGTAAGATCCCAATAAACTGATGAAATTTACCCAATAAAAAGAAAGAGGAGCAAAGGAAACAAACATGTTTGTGTGTATATACATGTGGGAGCAATTGTTAACCTAGATTGAGAAAATTAATTCATTTATATGTCTCTGCAGATTGGAAAGGCTGTGGAAGCCCTGTTAGCGCATTCCAAGACCAGAAAAAAAAATGAATTGCTTTCGAGTGAGAATGAGAATTTATTTTTAATGGTGATATTATGGAAAATCCCAGAGAAAGAACTGCGGGTCAGAATGTAAGTTCTAAGTTCTAATTTATCTGTTTAGATTTTTTTTTTTTTAAAGATGGTCTCATTACAAAGGCCTACCTTGCCCCAAATTCGCAGTAGTAGAAGTAAAGTAGCCTGTACTTCTTGAGTGTTGGGATTAAAGGTATGCACCACCATGCCCAACCTTTAATTTCCTTTAACTTATTTATTGTGTGTGTGTCTATGTCTGTTTCTGAGTATACAATATGTATACCATATGTACCCAGGGCTTGTAGAGTCCAAAAGAGGGTGTCGAGTCACCTTGAACTGGAGAGACAAGAGGTTGTGAGCAATCCAAAGTGGGTACAGGGAACTGAAATCCTCTGGGAAAGGAGTAAATACTCTTAACTGTTGAGTGTACTTGATCCTGCATTCTCTCTCTAGCCCTGTATATTCCTTTATAAAATATTTTTAGAACCAAGTATGGTGGCAGAGACAGGCAGATAACCAGGACTTCACAGAGAAACTGTGTCTTGAAATTAAATTAAATAAAAATATTTTTTAAATGTATTTACTGTATATATATACATAGTGCATACTTGTGAGAGTCAAGGTAAATATAATTTCTCCTACCATGTTGGTCTTGATATTTGAGATCTAGTTATTAGGCTTGGCACCAAGCACAGCACCAATATGTATATTTTACCCATTGATTCATCTGCCCTACCTGTATGTATTGTATATTTTTGTTACCTATCTTGGTCAAATTCCTCTGCTATAGGGTTGGCAGATTTAGAAGAAAAAAAAGAATGCCAATAACTATGTTAGTATATGTTGGTACTGTACAAGATTTGATAGCCTCTTATACTAAAAAAAATTAGTGGTCAATCGTATTTGATGAAGAGTCTTGTATATTGTGTGACAGCCTACTTTTCTGTTAAGTCAGCTCTGCTTAACAAAGCAGTATGTAGGATTATAGCTTGTTTTTCCCCCAAAATGAGAGTGATGGGAGGTTTGGAGAGGACTTTTGATTACCAAAATAATTTTTTTATGTATTTATTTTGTGTATATGTAAGAGTCAGTGGTGTTCAGAAGAGATTCAGAACCCCTGGAACTGGAGTTGTACAGGTGGTTGTAAATCATTGTGTGAGTGCTGAGAACAAAACTTTAAAGTTTTTCTATGTGGGGTTGGAGAGATGGCTCAGAGGTTAAGAGCATTGACTGCTCTTCCAGAGGTCCTGAGTTCATTTCCCAGCAACTACATGGTGGTTCACAGCCATCTATAATAGAATCTAATGTCCTCTTCTGGCATGCAGGAATATGTTTAGATAGAACACTCATATAAATAAAATAAATCTTTAAGAAAAAAAGTTTTATATGTGTATGATTGTTTTGCGTGTGTGTGTGTGTATATATGTATCACATGTGTGCCTGGTGCCTGTGAAAGGCCAGAGGAGGGCATTGGATTCCCTGGAACTGGAGTTACATACAGCTTTGAGCTACCAGGTGAGTGCTAGGTATTGAACATAGGTTCTCTTGGAGTACAGCCAGTATTTTAAATGCTGGGCCACCTTTCCAACCCTCACGTTATGTTAACACACATGTCTATGTGTGCACACATGTTTTGGGATATTTGAGCACATGAATATGTAGATCAGATGGAGAGAACCAATTCCTGAAAGTTGCTCTCTGCCCCACATATGAGCCATGGCACACCCCCAAAAAGGTTATATTAAATGAGGATAAGTACATGTTCTGGGTAGTATACGTATTTTCTGGGATAATGCTTTGCTTCTTATCTTTTGTCATATGTTTTGCAGGTCTTTGCCTCATAGTATTCTATCAGATTCATCAGAAATCTGTTTGTTTACCAAAGATGACTGTGAATCACCTGAACAAACAGAATGTTTCTATAAAAAGCTTTTGAAAGAGCATGGAATTCACAGCATCTCTCGGGTAGGAGTCATGTTAATTCTTTAAAGTTCTTTCAAAGATTTAATTGAAATGAAATATGAGACAATGCTGGGGGTTTTGTTTGTTTGTTTTTGTTTTTTTTTTTTGGTTGTTTTGTTTTTTGTCTTTTATGTCTATTTTTCTCTTTATTTCTTTTATGGGTAGGTGTGTGTTCTAAGCTTATATGTGTGAACCATGTGGATTCTGGTGTTCTCAAGGGCTGGGGGAAGGTATCAAAGCCCAGGAGCTAGAGTTTCAGGAGGGTGTGAGCTGCCTGATAGGGTGCTGAGAAGTAAAACCCAGGTCTTTCAAATGAGCAACAAGTGCTCGCAACCCCCATTTTTCTTTTTTTAATCTAATTATCACAGCTTTTGTTTGGCTCTATTCCATTTTACTTGAAAAGGTGCTGTTACAATTTGTGAATGAAAAGATAAATAGATGTCAGATTTTATATCTTTCATATTGATTACATGTTTTTAATTGTCTTAAGTATGGTGCCTAAGGAGGCATATAGAATCTTATATGGGATTCTCTGCAATTGGAATTGCAGGAGATTGTTTCCTGTTTCGGTAGGTGCTGGGAATTCAACTCAGGTCCTTTCTGTAAAGAGTAGTCAGAGCACTGAACCACTATAATAATGGGGCTATAATAATGGGACTAAAAACTTAATTGTGTCAGTCCCTCTATACTGTTTTGTGATTATTCTTACTACTTTCTAGTTCTTTTTATTTCTCCTGGATAGTAGGAATTGAACCCAGAGCCTTATACATGCTAGGCTACACAACTCTACCCCAATCTTAAAGTGTATCTGGTTATTTTGTCTGTACACCTCATATATACAAGTACCCGTGGAGACTAGAAGACAATCTTGAATTCCTTGTAGTTGGAGAGAGGTACATACAACTGTGAGCCACTGTGTAGGTACTGAAAATCAAACCCAGGTCTTTTGTAAAAACAGCCAGTGCTTCTAATTACTGAGTTATCTCTTCAGACCCTGTTTTACTTTGTTTTAAGATAGCATCTTGCTCAATTGTCCAAGCTAGCTTCGACGTTAGCATTCTCCAACATGAGACTCCCAAGAAACAAACAGGTTATGTCAGTGGTTTGAACCGTCCTAATATTATAGCCCTTTAGTACAGTTCCTCATGTTGTGGTGGACACTCTCCCCCCACAACCATAGAATTATTTTTGCTACTTCATAACTGTAATTTTGCTATTGTTATGAATCATAATGTAAGCATCTGATATGTAGATTGTCTTAAGTGACTCCTATGAAAGGGTCATTTGACCTACAGGATCACAACCCACAGGTTGTGAAGCTCTGGGTTATGTCATCTACTTTAGTCCTGTCCTATGTACTGGGTTTTTATTTGGGGTCCTTGATAGTTTCTCAGTGTCTCCCAGAATTTGACAGTGTCCGGCATATTTTAGTTGCTCTGGGATTCATTAAACTGAGAGGGATGTGGCTCTAATGTTAAATATTTGTCCTGTTTCAGGTTCTTAACATTTTGTGGTTTTGCTCCTGTTTCTGATTTCTAGGTTATCCCTTTTAGAACTTTAAAAACAGAATATAAAGCCTATGAAGCCAAGCTCCGCCTCCTGGGTAGCTTTGACATCTTCATTACTGATGAAAGAATTAGACGGCATTTGCCCACACACATAGGAAGACATTTCTATCAGAGGAAAAAGTGAGTTTCTTTGCAGTAACTGGTCTTCATGGTATGAGGTTTTGTCTGTGTATGCAGTGTTCTGATATGTGTGTTTTTGTAGAGTTCCAGTGCCTGTAAACCTTCTAGCCAAGAATCTGTCCAAAGAGATTGACCGCCGTATCACAGGGACTGTCTTAAACATCTCTAAACATGGCTCTTGCAGGTAACAAGAGGCACATCTGTATGCCTTTTTAAACTTTATGTGTCATGGTGATTGAATCCATTTTTTCTTTAAAAGGACTGTATTTAATGAAACCAGGTTCTTCTATTAAAACCCTAAGATTTATTTAAAAGACTTCTAGGAAAATTTTCTTATAAGTAATTTTAATCCCTCATTAATAAGTTCATTGTCTGTCTTGTGTGATTTTCCTGGACAGATGTGAACAAATGTATTCAGCCCAGGTAGGGCACCAACCAAAGACCAAATGATTCCTAAGTCTGTCTTGATGAACCAGTAAGTTTATTGCACTTAGAGTGGCACAGGTAATGACTTACGAAAACATGTCTGATTTAAAAGCAGCTGTATCACTGAAGGGCCTGCCCCAGCATGGGTGACAACTCAGGAAAACTGTGTCACTGGAGTTCTCATTCCAGCTTTATGCAACTCTGGAAAATGTCTACTGTTCACATATCCTTGGGGAGGAGTCTCTTCATTCTTGTATACCTGTTCAAACCTGGTTCCCTCCTTGTTTCCTCCACTTAGAAATATTTCAGCTGGAAGTAGCTATATAATTTATCCCTAAGTTCATTTTTACCCAGGATCCTGAGCTAGGTAGAGTCTTAACACATAGGCTAAGGAAAAGACCTTTAAATCAACCGGGTGGCACCTGGCCACCAAGCATGAAAATCTGTTTGATCCTTAGGACTCAAATGATGAAAGGAAAGAACCGATACCTGCAAATTGTCCTCTGACTTCCACATACTGTGTCTCACATATAAAATAAAATTGAGACTGGGGAGACAGCTCAGCTGTTTTCCAGAGAGCTGAAGTACAGTTCTCAGTGCCAGTGTTAAATGTGATTCACAACCAGTGAACCAGTTCTCAGTGCCTCTGAGCTAAAAGGTCACCCACATGTTCACATGCACAGACAACACACATAATTTAAAATAAGCCAGGCATGGTGGCACATTCCATTAATCCTAGCACTGGGAAAGCAGAGGCAGGCATGTTCTGAGTCAGGGGCAAACTTGGTCTACATAGAGAGTTACAGCCCCACTAGGGCTATATACTGAGACCCTGTCTCAGAAAATAAATTGTAAAAATCTTTTTTGTAAAATGTAATAAAATGTTTTCATTGTTTTGACATAGGGTATAGCAATATCCTACTGTGTGAGCCCACAAGAAAGACAAGGCCACATTATTGTAGATGCAAACACTGTCAGATCTCAGCAGAGGGAACAACCTGTCATGGCAGGTTTCGTATTGGATAGTAGATCCCCAATCATCTGATCTCAGGTGTTTTTATTGATACAGAAGCTCCTCAGGTGTTCTGTTAATACAGAAACTTTGCCCCCTCATCCAAAGGCCTTTGCATAGTAAAGAAAACCTGAAGCCTAGTCTCATCCCACAACCATTTAGCAGCCAAGCCATGCCACCTTCAAGGTTGGGGAACTCAAGGCCCAAGGGGATCCCACAACCCTTTATCGCCAGAGCTGTATCATCTTTACAGTGGAGAAGCTCAAGGCCTAACTAAGGGTGTTATCTAATTCTGGCTGACCTAGAACTCGGAGATCCTCTGACTCTACTTCCTGAATGTTGAGATTTAAGATGTATGTGCCATCGCAACTAGCTTTAAAAGGATGATTGCTTTCCAACCATAAGTGGTCAATATAATGTCAGTGTGTGCCTCCAGTATTAACAGAACAGGCAATATAAGTAGGCTTCCCATTACCTCCTGCAAAACTAACTCCTTAGTTAAGTAACTAAGAAGAGTTATCATTGGGCCTGGCCTCCTTCCTAAGTTATAGACTGGTGTCGGAGTCCCAGTGTAAAGAATGTTGGAGATACCAAATATGATGGCTTACGTGGTCCCACCACAGAAGCTGAGCCAAGAGCACCTGGTTTGAGGATAGCTTGAGCTGCTGTAGGAACTCTTCTGGGCTTCCCATTCATTTCCTAATTGTTGTCCCTTAGCTGTAGGGATGGTCTTGGTCTTTGCTAATATATGCTGTCCATTAGAGACAGGAAGAGCAGTGGTTCTCAACCTTTCTAATGCTGTGACCTTTAATACAGTTCGTCATGTTGTGGTGACCCCAACCATGAAATTATTTCCATTGCTACAGTTATGAATCGTGATGGAAGCATCGAGTATACTGATGGTCTTAGGCAGCTCTGTGAAAGGGTCATTCAACCCACAAAGGCTTCTTGACCCATGGCTTAAGAACCACTGCTTTGCTGCACACTTTTAATCCCGGCACTCAGAGGTAGAGGCAGGTAGATCTATGAGTTCAAGGCCAGCCTGGTCTACAGAGTGAATTCTAGGACAGCCAGAGTTACAACAGAGAAACCCTGTCTCCAAAACCAAAAAGAAAAAGAAAAAAGAAACACTGCTTTAGAAGGGCACGAAAACTATGTGGTAGCTGATAACCCTAATGGAATGATTCTGCTCAGAACAGTTTCAGGGTCTACTTATGGATTTTCCTTTTTAATTTTAAATTATTACCATTGTGCTTGTGAGTGTGGGTATCCAAGGGCAGTTTCTGGGATCAGTTCTTCCCCCATTAGTTCACTGGGAGTAAACTCCCATCCTCAGGCTCCATGGCTTGAAGTCAAGTTGTCAGGCTTGCGTGGCAACTGGCTAAGCCATCTCATGGTCCAGCCTGTGGATTTCTTTCAGTATGCTGGTGTTTTACTTCAGGGAATGAAGTTCTAATATACAAAAGTTAAAAATATTTCTCCATTGCTTTATTAAATCCTAGTACTATACGTGTTGGTCACACTGGAATGGAGACTCAGAACATCATTGAAAATATCCTGGCTGTCTCAGAAATGCTTTCAGAAAAATTGCCAGAGGTACAGTATGACAAGTGCATAAGTCTGTTTTCCATTCAAGAGAAGAAGAGGTGTGTGTGTATGTAGGCGACATTATTTTTTGTTTGTTTCAGAAATGGCAAAGTGTGAAACTTTTGTTCCTGAAAACTGAGAAGTCAGTTGCCCTTCCCATCTTTTCGTCGTTTGTCACGTGTCAGGATGAAAACATTGTATCCTTCCGTAGTGTGAAGAGAAAAGTAAGTGTGGCCAGGAAAGATCACAGCAAGTTCAGCTCTAACTTGTGCTATGAGACCCTATATTAAATTTAAAACTAAAGCTGAAGGTATGTCTCGGTGGTAATGCATTTGCGTAGCATGTGGGTATAGTCTTTAGGGGGAAAGTTCAGGCTAACAAAATACATCTTGAAATATTCTGTGTGCATTGGTGTTTTGCCTGCATGTATGTCTGTGTGAGAGAGCTCCTGGAGCTGGAGTTAAGCAGTTGTGAGCTGCCACAAGGGTACTAAGAATTAAACCTGGGACCTCTGGAAGAGCAGAGAGTGCCCTTAAACACTGAGCCATGTCTCTAGCCCCAACAAGACACATCCTATTTTTACATGCTGGTCAACGTCGAGTGTCTTCCTCAGTTGTTTTCCATCTTAATTTTTAGACAAGATCTTTTGGTAGAGGTCACTGATTCCCTAGGCTAGCTGGCCAAAAGCTCCAAGAATCTTCCTGACTTTGTACACACCCATCCACAATTAAGATTACAGATGTCAAACATTATGCCTGTCTTTCTATATGGGTGGCAGGGATTGAACTCTAGTCCTCGAACTTGGATGCAGACCATTTGCCAACTGAGCCATCTCCGCAGTCCCCAACTTAATTTTGATTTATAGGTTTAATACTACAGATGTCTCCAAAACAGGACAGAAAGTTGAAGTGAAGATTAGTACTGTTTTAGAACGCTGTAGTTTGAATTCTATTTGGCTATGTCAATCACTTCTACTGAATTTTAGTTTGGGTGTTTTTTCTTATGTCTTTATTTCTGAAAGTTACATATTATCTTAGTCGGTGTTCTATTGCTGTGAAGAGACACTATGACCATGGCAACTCTTAAAAAGGAGAGCATTTAATTGGGTCTAGCTTACACTTTTAGAGGTTTAGTCCATTGTCATGGCAGGAAACATGGCAGCACATGGGAGAGTAGCTGAGAGATCTACACCCAGATCCTCACACAGAGCATGACATTTTACCTGTCAGGAGCTTTTGAAACCTCATAGCCCACTCCCAGTGACAGACTTCCTCTAATAAGGCCACACCTCCCAATCTTTCCAAATAGTGCCACTCCAGTGAGTTGCAATTTGAATGACCAAGCATTCAAATATAAGAGCCTATAGGGGCCATTTGTATTCAAACCACCACAAGATTTTGTTTCACTTTTTGGAATACTGTTAAAAGTCATTTCTGTGTTTTTGTTTTTTGTTTTTGCTTTGTTTAGAGATTGTTTATTTTGTGTAAGTGAGTGATTTACTGTGTTCTAAGTTTAATTCAGGTCAGAAGAGGGCTTCAAATACCCTGGAACTGGAATTAGGAACAATTGTGAGCCACCATGTAGGTGCTAGGAATCCAACCCAGATACTCTTTTAGAACAAATGTTCTTAACCTGCTAAGCCATCTCTCTAGCCATTTTTTGTTTTGTTGAGACAAGGCCCCACAATGTAGCCTTGGCTGATCTAGAGAGAACTTGCTATGTAGACCAAGCTGGCCTCTGCCTCCTCCTAAGTGCTGGGACTAAAGATGTGCACCACATCCAGCTGTTAATGCTTTAAAACTTGTAAGCATGGTCTAAAAATGCAAAGAGCTCGTGTTTTTGTCTCTCCCTATAATCAACTAACATTGAAATAGTAACAAGTTATCCCACACTTAGGTTGAAAACCCTCTAGTTGCTTGATCAACTCAACTAGGCTATGTGCTTCAGCACTGCCAAGCTGGTGACAAGGACCTAAGGGTTATTGGAGAACTGCTGGTGCTGGTAGTGTTGACAATGGGGTAAACCAACTCAGCAGCCATAGGGAAAACCCAGCTAGCAAAAGGCACTCTGGTAACCTTTCCTCCTCCTTCCTCCATGCTCTTTATTATCTGGGCTACTACTCAATTTAGTAGTAGTAGTTTCACATCCCCTAAAGTAATAGTTTTCCTTCTGAGGGTCTCAAACCCATTCCTAGTCGAATGACCCTTTCACAAGGGTTGTATAAGACCATCTGCATATCAGATATTTACATTATGATTCATAACTCTAGCAAAATTACTGTTAGGAAGTAACAAAAATAACTTTATGGTTGAGGGTCACCACAACATGAGGAACTGTATTAAAGGGTCGCAGTGTTAGGAAGGTTGAGAACTGCTGTATTAAAGAAATCAAGGCAGTCTCAGTTAAACCTTCCTGTTCAGATGATTCCAGCTGTTAAGTTGGAACATCCCAGCTCTTTATCACTGCAGTTGACAGTCTATAAAAACAGTTACAGGTATAGGGATGATTGGCATTTTACCTGTAGGCTGGAACCTTGGGAGTACTCTGAATCTACGACCACCCTAAGGCACATTGAAGACTGGAAGTTCACGGCTGAGGAGATGGCTCAATTAATAAAAGTGTTTGCTATGCAAGTGTGGTTCAGAGTGTGATTTCAGTTTTGAGGAGAAAGATGGATTCTTGGGCTTTCTGGCCAGTCAGCTTGTTGTAGCCTAATCATCAAGCTCCAGATCTCAGTGAGAGACCCTGTCCTAGGAAAGTGCGTGACTTCTGAAAAAATATCCTAAGTTGGCCTACGGTGTGTATAACATACATAAAAGACAGATGGATAGGTGATTCAGACCAAACTAGGGTTTAGTGAGCATGGGCTCTGCTTCCTGGTTTCTTATTTATTTATCCTGGAATGTTGCCCCTTATGAGGAGTATTTTCATAGATTCCAAGTATATTCATTTCTTCCTTAGTGTGAGCACTGGGATTTAATTTTTCTCTGCTTTACCCTTCACCTCTCATTTGCAAGCATATGTTTTGATGGTGTGTGTTGAATCCATGCAGGTCCTTGGGCATGGTAGATACATTCTCTAAACTAAATCCCCAGTTCAAGAATGTTTTAGGGGCCTTATAAAATAATCAGAAGTGCAGCTTCTAAATCTGTACTATTTGTTTTCTGTAGATGTTTTCCCCTACAAAACATTTATCTGATATTTTGGTAGGAACTGAAGAAAAAAAAGAAGCAGGAAAAAGAAAAATTGAGAAAGAAAAAAAAAATGTTAAGCAAAAAGTCCAAGAACGCTGAATCTCTTCTAACTGAAGGTGACTTAGCCAGTAAAACCAGCAGTGCTCCAGAGAAAGGCCCAGCATCCCAGAAGACTGGCAAAGTAACAACACAACCTAAAATGACAGATGAGTGTGAAGAAACAATTCCACAACTGGTCCCAATAGGAAAAACTCCAGATAAAGAAAATGTGAAGGTATTTTTACTGATATTAGTAGACGCTATGTGTTAACTCTGAGAACCAGGAAGGCAGAAACTGATTTACTTTATCCTAAAGCATCCTGACTAATGTGAAAGCCCTGTGTTACTTTATGACAGGGTATCTTCAAGAAGTGTATCTCATATATGTGGGCGTTCATTGTAGAGGGCACATAAAGTGGTCAGTACATGTGGCCTCTCAGTGCATTCAAAAAGTGTCAACACAGGATATGTCTGCAACCGCCATGGTATAACATACTGGTTTAAAGGGATTTTGTTTTATTTTGTTTTGGTGTATGTTTTTTTGTTTGTTTGTTTGTTGTTTTGTTTTGAGACAGGGTCTTGCTGTATTGTTAGCCCATACTAAGCAAGTTTTTTTGTTTTTTGTTTTATTTCAGAGTTCATGCTAAAATAAAATCTATGTGTGCCGATAATTGCAGGCTAAGACAGGAACATTATCCATTTGAGCCCATCCTGGATGAGTTCCACTCAGATAAGACCCTGTTTCCAATCCAGGCATGGTGGCACACGCCTTTAATCCCAGCACTCTGGAGGCAGAGGCAGGCAGATCTCTGTGAATTTGAGGTCAGCCTGGTCTATGAAGTGAGTTCCGGGACAGCCAGAGTTATAACAAAGAAACCTTGGCTCCAAAAAACAAAAAAAAAGACCCTGTCTCGAAAACAAATGTATGATAGAAAGGGCCATTCCTTATTCATCATGCTGACATTGTAATTACAGGGTTGCAATCAGAACAGTGGCTCCTTAAGTTTGATTGCTAGATCTTGTTCTTTGTTGTTTTAGACTTAATTTTTCTTTCTTTCTTTTATTTTTTAAGACGCAAGAAAATGTCACAGGGAAAAAATCTACAAAAAAGAGACCTGATCCAAACACATCTGGTGGCAAGAAAAGGAAGGCACTACCAACTACCGAGACCCCAGAATCTTCAGGACCTGGGATCTCCTTGAAGAAGGGGAAAAAAGACATGGAGGAACCCAAAAAGCCAGATGCCAAATCCTTCTCTACTCCCAGGAAATCTGTAAAGAAAGCTTTCAACACCCCCAAAGTCAAAAAACCCCAAGTGGCCCACTCAAACTAAAATTAGCACCAGAGTTAACCTAGAAACTTTCTTTTCAAGAATACTTAGGCAGAGTGCGGAGATCTGTGTGGGTCTGAGGCCAGCCTAGTTGTCTGCATAGGTAGTTCAGGCCACCCAGAACTATATAGTGAGACCTTGTCTCAGCAAACAGTTTGGCCAGGATTGAGTGTGCACCAGCAGTTTGAAGGAAGCCTTGGATGCAGCAAGGACCTGTCATTAAAGGACAGACTTAAGTCCTGGTATAGCATTCCCCATTGCAGCCTTTCTCAACAATGAGTCCTGCACTTTTAAAGTGTTTTTGTAAAGTTTGCAGGGATGATTCTGATTCAGTGTTTCTGCTTATAAAAACTAGGGGTTTGAGTCAAAAAACCAAAAAAATCTATTTTTTCATTGTTCAGTTTATTTGCTGATAAAATTGCTTATGATTTTGGTGGGTTGTTTTTTTTTTTTTTTTTTTAATTAAAAGTATGACATCTGCTTCTGTATACTGTTGGTGTTTCCACATCTCACTTGACTAATTTGAAGATATACAGTGTTGCAATAAGCTACTGTTTGGCTCAGCAAAGAACACAAGGAGACAGTTTCATATCTACAAACCCTGCCAGACCTCAGCAGAAGGAATCACCTGTCACGACAAGCACCATACTGGACAGTGGAACCCAGAGTGTCTGATCTCTGGGTTTTTTATTGACACAAAAGTTCCTTAGATGTTTTATGGATAGCACATGCAGATCATAAGGACTCAAACATCTTTTATATAAAGCAACACCTGCAGATAATACAAAATGCCAAGGGCTGAGTAGCCCTTCCCCCAACAATGCACAAAACAACCATTTGGTTTGGCTGTCCTGGAACTCACAGAAATCCACCTGTCTGCCTCTCAAGTGCTGGAGTTAAAGGTGTTCACTACCACTGCCCACCTTAAAACAACTATTTTAAACAAGTAAAAATTAACTTCTGCAACAATGTAGCAATACCTTTCCATCTACATGGGTGATTGATTTAGTCACTTTTGTAAACATTACCTAATTACTAATGAGGGGATTGATACATAAGTTAACTATAGGGCATAGAGAGATGGCTCAGAGGTTAGGAAAGCTGACTACTCTATAGAAGCCAGGTTCAATCCCAGCAGCTTCATGATGGCTCATAACGTACTCCAGTCCATGTATCTGAGGCCTTCTGGGAAATGGTACACAGATAGATGCACGTGCTTGTAGGCAAAACCTGGAACAAGCAGATTTCTTGCCCTGTCCACCTCAGATGGCTTGTCTGGTTGGGTTTTGGTAATGAGCTAGCATATAATGCTAAAGGGTATTATGGAGTACATTATAATATTACATGGTTTTAATCTTGGGAGTATAAGATAGGGAACCAGCCTCTGATACAAAGTGAGATGTGTCAAAAGAATAATACCTTTTAAAGGCACTAAGTGAATTCTGTGATTGGAAGTTATGTCTTTAGCCCTCTCGTTTTTTTCACCAGTATTATATATCATCCTATACAGGTAGGCTTATATGTAGCAATGCTAAGATAGGTATGGGAAATCAGCAGTAAAGTTGATGCAGGTGTTTTAAAGCAGGTTTGATATTATTGGGAAGGATGTTGCAGCACCAGGGCTGGAGCCCAGAGCAAGAGCTGTATAGCTGAGCTTCATGCCCAGCCCAGTAAACGGTTCCACATTTCTACTGCATTGAGGTTGCCATCTGTAGTCTGAATACTTCAGAAGGCTGAAAGAAAGGTGTCCATTCAAATATTACATACTTTAGAAACTAGGAAAGTACCACCAATTAAATGTTAGCTCTTCATATTGTGAAAACCTCTGAAAGAAACTGACTCTGGACTACTCTGTAAGACAAACTCACAAGCTTAGTCATAATATTTCTACATGATGCAGTTTTCCAGTGAGTGGGACAGCCTTTTAATCCCATTTCCTAAGCAGTTAAATATTTTGCAGCACAGTGATTTTGACCTGTAGTTTAGGCATCTTTACTCCCAACAGGTTCCTCTGGTCATGCATGAAATGTGTACAACATCTCTGTTGAAATAAGCAGACAAATTAGACTAGGCAGTAGTTTTTCTATGGGAGACATTTGGATTAGAGATGATTCTGAGTTACAGAGAAAAAAATTCCCTAGTATGTAACTCAGTTCCTTATGATAGCATAAACAGGTGTCCCATGCCTATGATCTCAACACTTGGACGGTGGAGGCAAGAGGATCAAGAGTTCAAGGCCAGCTTAGAATATATGAAGCTTTAAAATACTAGGACTTAATGAACAAAAAGTCCTTCAAGATTGCAGGCATACGGTTTTCATTTTGTTTTTTGAGACAGGGTTTCTCTGTATAGCCCAGGCTGGCCTGGAACTCGCTCCATAGACCAGGCTGGCTTTGACTCAGATCTGCCTGCCTCTGCCTCCCGAGTGCTGGGATTAAAGGCATGCACCAGCACTGCTCGGCCGCATGTGATTTTTAAAATAATTACAGCTCTCTCAAATCTTGATATCTGCTGTAAAAGATTTGATTTTTTTCCCTGTTTGACAATATTATTTCTAGTTAATAGTAACAAAACGAGAGCTGAGGACAGGAAAGAATGGAGCTCAGTGGTAGAATGATTAGCATATACAAACCCTTGTTAGTTAAACAGCCTTCTGTGATGACACACACCTGTGGTCCCAACACTGAGCACTGTCAGGTGGAGTTGGGAGCTGCTAAATGCTTACTGTGCTCAGACAGGGCTGGGAAATGCTGGGGTAGGGTGTGTGTTAGCTGTAAATCGTAGTAACATTCTAGGCCAGGAGTCCTGAGATGCAGGCATTTAATCTCAGCGCTTCCAGGCCAACCTGGTCAACATAACAAGTTCCAGAGTTCCAGGATAGCAGGACTACATAGACCCTGTCTTTTAAAAAAAAAAAAAAAATCTCAGCAGGTGGAGGCAAGTTTAAAAGGCATAAGTGTAAAACCTCTTCCCGTTTTAACATTATCCTCTACATAGGATAGTCCAGTGAGCTACTCTCATGTGTGCTCCTTGCTAGAACTTTCTTTGGTTTCTATATCACATTAGTGGATAAATTGAAAAAATACTGTGTTGCATGGACTTCCCTTCCCCACCATGAGAGTCCATGTTGCTTCAATTCTGCAATCAAAGTCCTAATGTATAAAAATGAAGCACAGCCCTGCTGACTCTCACCACAGGACCCTTCCTTTCGAAAGTCCTCAGTGCTTTGGAAGAAACCATTTCTGACATTCGTTGGCTTATTTAAAAGCTCCACATTATACCAGGTGAGAAAAACTATTTCTTTCATAAAAACTAGCTTGCATTTGCTTAGGGTCAAATGAAAGTGCTTTTGAAGTCACATCTTTATGCATATATGCATATTAAGTTACAATTTGCACTTCTTCAGTGAGGATTCTTGTCCATATCCCTGGTCTATTTTTAAGATACTAAAATTGGCAGTGGTGGTGCATGCCTTTAATCCCAGCGCTTGGGAGACAGAGGCAGAATCTCTGAATTCCAGAACAGCCAGGGCTACACTGAGAAACCCTGTCTCAAAAAAAAACAAGAAGATACTAAAATTCTGGATTTCTGGGGACTGGAGAGATAGCTCGGCAAATAAGAACACTTGTTCTTGTAGAAGACTCAGCAGGTACTATCTCCAGCACCCACATGGCTGCTCACAACTTTCCATAACTCCAATTCCAGGAGATCTAATGTCCTCTTCTGAACTCTGAAGGCTCAAGGCATGCATGTGTACCAAAATACATGCAAACAACAAAACATGCATACACATAAAATAAGTAAACCTTTAAAAAAACTGGATTTTTTTATTTGTATGTTCTTTGTATTTTAAAGACTTTAACACTTTATATTTTATTAACTAAAAATACACTGCAGTAATTTAATTTTTTGTTTTTTTTTTTAAGGTAGAGTTTTGCTATGTCAAACCTGATATTATTTAGCTCAGTCTGGACTTGAATTTGTAACAATATTTCTGACTCAACTTTGTAAAGGAACATTTGGAATTTTTATGTTAAGAAAAGCTTTTGGTTTAACTAGAGGCTCCTGTTCCCACCTCAGCTGTGGAATAGTTTACAAGTTGGAATTGAATGCTTGATTCAGGTGACTATGATATGGTTAGGTGCAGTCATTCTGGCACCTGTATCTTGTCTTTGGGATTCCGTGCCGTATGGGTTTATGGGAACTTTAGGTCTGAAGCCCCCAGAGTTGGGGTGGGAGTTGGTGGTTCGTTGGTTGGGTTGCTGTACTTAGTGAAAAAACAAAGGTTGGAGAGATTCGAGCTTAGGACAGCCTAAAAAGAGGCTGTGAGGATTTCTACCTTTCTCTCTTTATGTATTAAGGCCGCTTGTAAAACCAGTGAAGATTTTTATCTTTCCTTTCTCCTTCCCTAAATTGAGGATAAAAGATTGTAGCATACACAACCTCCCAAATGCTGGGATTATAGGCATATGCTACCATGCCCAACCTGAGCCACGGTCTCATCTCTGACTGTGGGTCCCAGGATAGCCTCAAACTCAAGATTCCCCCCACCTCAAGTTCCTGAGTGCTAAGATTACAGGTATCCTGCCCCTTACCCCTGACTATAATATATTGTATTCCCAAATACTTTTTATTTTGTTTATTTGGGGTTCTGGGTTTCATTTTTCTAATGTTCTTGGAATATTTTCTTTAAAAGTTGGAGATGAAGCAGTCAGGGTGGTACTCTAGAGGCAGGCAGGTCTCTGGTGAGTTCCAGGTCATTCTGATCTACACAATAAGTTCCAGGGCAGTCAGACATATATGGTGAAACCCTGTCTCAAAACCATAAATTAATTCAGAATTAAAAAAAAAAAAAAAAAAAAAAAAAAAGAGTCCCCGTTGGTCCTTGCTATGGTGCTGAAGAGGATTAAACCCAGGCTATGCACATGCCCAACAACACCAATGAGCTACAAATAGGCTAGTTTTTGTTTCTCTTTTTGTTTTTTGTTTTTTTTTTTTCCTGTGTAGCCCTGGCTGTCCTGTCCTCAAACTCAAATCTATAGACCAGGCTGGCCTCAAACTCAGAGATCTGCCTTCCTCTGCCTCCTGAGTCCTAGCCACCAAGGTTGTATTTCTGTGTAATTTTCTTTTTCTCTTTTGTAGTGTTTAGAGTTTTGTTTTTGTTGGTTTTATTTATTTGTTTAAAGAAAGTGTTTCACCATGTACCCAGTCTGGCCTGGAATTCAAATTTCTCCTGCCTCAGCTTCCAAGTTTGGGGATTACAGGCACCAGGCACATGCTGTCACTTCAGGCTAGCCCACATTCTTCTTTGAATTCCACTGTTTGTATGAAGTATAACAAAAAACAAAACAAAATAAAACTTCAGGAAGAGGCAGAACCTACGTATTTCACTGCTGAGTCTAGAACTACATTCTTAGTCTTTCTAGGTGTCTTGAAATGACCTGCTGACACCTATAAACAACTGATTTTTTTCTTCCCATGAGACAGGGTCTCACCATGTAACTGGCTGTCCTGGAACTCTATGTAGTTCAAGCTGGCCTCACAGAAATTCACCTGCCTCTGCCTCAGGAGTGCAGGGATTAAACGCATGCGCCATCACACCTAGCTACACAAGAACCACAGTGGAGCTATGGGTGTAACGCATGAGGTCATTAGTTACTTCCTCACACACCCCACCCTCCTCACACCCCACCCCTACCCTCCCTATACCCCCACCCCCTCACCTTCCTCACACCCCACCCTCTTACCCTCCCACCCCTCACCCTCCTCACACACCCCCACCCTCCTCACCTCCACCTCCCATCCCCTACCCCCCACCTTCCTCCCTAAAAGAAATAGTACTCATGTCTGGTCTTCTTCAAAGGAATTCTTGTTTTGTTTTTGTTTTTTCAGACAAGGTCTCAGTCTCATAGCCCTGGCTATTTTGGAACTCACTCTGTAGACCAGGCTTGCCTTGAACTCAGAGATCTGTATGCCTCTGCCTCCGAGCTCTGGGATTAAAGGCTTGCACCACTATACCCAGTCTCAAACACTATTTTTTAAGACTCATTTACTTTATTATTTTATGTATATGATGATTTTCCCTGCATGTATGTGAATCATATGCTTGCCTGGTGCCCTTAGAGATAAAAACAGGGGAGCTGAACCCACAGAGTTCTGAGCCACCATGTAGGTGCTAAGAATGAACCTAGGCCCTCTCTGAGAGCAACAGGTGCTCTTAACCACTAATCTATCTCTCTTAGTGCTTCATGCAGACCATCCCTTTGAAGTACATCATCACTGGATAAGCCTTGGCCCCAAGCTCACTATGAAACCTGAATTTGCTGGGAATTCTGGATCTCTGGCCTAAGACTCCCAAGTACTGGGTTACAAGCATACGCCAACTACCCAGCTCTACATAAACTTGAGCTGTTTCTGACTTGTAATCTTTCTCTCCCTCTATCACTGCAGAAAAAAAAAAATCACAGTGTACCAATCTCTCCAAATGGATGATACTATCAGCCTCATAAGAACATGGGAGGAGGAGCCTGCAGAGGAGGAGCCTGCAGAGGAGGAGCCTGCAGAGGAGGAGCCCCCCAAAGGAGCCTGTTCGATGTCTCTCTGAATGTCACTTGTGGTGGATGCTAGCCTCCATCATGGGCATGCTGGTTCTGACTCTGGGAATGATTTTCATCATCCGTGACTCCCAGGACCGTGTGCCTTTTTCTGTTGGAATATGCATGACAGTTGCAAGCCTTATTCTCCTTGTCCTCAGTTGCCTGCAAGTTTTCTCTAACAACAATGAGAACTTGAGACAATGGCTGGGGCCAGGAAGGAGGACAGAGTTTCCCTCAGGCATCTCCCAGCCTTCAGTATTGGTCAGCACCAGACTGTAACTCTATACTGACCTTGATATCCTAGGCCCACTGAACATAAATTTTAAATCTGAACATAGAAATAGATCTGAATATACAAATAAAAATTGTCTTTTAATAGCTTGTTTTCTAATAAAGAACAAAAGCAAGAATACACAATGGTAAGAGCCTTTTGTCTGATTTTGCTGTTCTCTTTGGCATAATACATTCCCTCTGAGGTCATGGGCCTTTGTATCATCAGGAGATGACTTACTCTTTCATTATCTTCCTACCATTATTAAAGGTCTAGCTGTTCTTCCTGGCTTTTCACATTGACTCCTGCAACTTTAAGCATACATAGAAGTGACCCAGATGACTCAAGATTGGACCTTCTATATACAAATACAATGCTGGGCTGGTAAGGTGGCTCAATCTGAGAGACTCCCTCAGGAACCAGTGGTGGAAGGAGAAAACCAATTCCTGTTCTGACCTCCACACCCATGAAAGTGCCATGTCTGAGCACACACAGAAATAACATGTCCTTTTTTTTTTTTTTAAATCCTATCCAATTTTCTCATGCCCTCTTACTGTAAGAGCAAAAGTTATGTTTTAAATTTTAATTACTATGTTTAAGATCTATAGAACAAAGACAACTGGAGTGCTGAGTGGGACTATTCATGTGAAATACCAGAAGATAGAATCCTGTCATCTCACTTGTCTGAGGACATAACATCCTGGACTGTTGGGTGGGGACTATGTAATTCTATTTGGTTAATCCAAATGCACTAGGTATCACTTATAGGCGGTAGGCAGGAGATAACTCAGACAGGAAATACACTGGGGATAGATGCTTGCACCTGATTGGACCTGATGGGAAATATGTAGCCTTATGGGTTCTGCCTTTTTAAGCACCTGTTCCATGTGACTCAGGGCCATTTTGTGTGAACTTGAGAAGCAACAAGACTACCCTGTGGGAACCTCAGAATGGTCTTTCTCAGAGCCCATCTTCCTGGCCAGTATTTAATTAAAGCTTGCTTCAAATTTGGCTCAGAATTGAGGTGATGGTCTTATTCTCCACCAGAGGAATTTGCATTACCTGTAATATCTCTCCCCATTGGAGAATCACTTCCTTAGTGTTATGTATCTTGAGACATAATTTATTTATGGGGCTCCAGAACATTCCACATCCCACACCCTGAGAATTCAGCCTTTTTACCCTTGTCTTTGTCCATGCCTGCACTGGATCTGTTTCTGCTGTGATAGGAGAGTTATCCAGCCCCTTCTGTTGCCCAACTTTTATCTGGTACCACAGTGGATCCCCCCTAGAAACACCACAGTCTTCCACTCTAATTCCTCACCCCTTCTCTGTCCCACTGGAAGTCCTCTTCATAAGCCTTGCATCTACTTTCATGTCTTTGTGTTGTGTGATGCACTAAGTTTAATTATGGCTACTTGCATGAACATAGCACTTTACCAGTGGCTACACTACTGAGGAAAATGTCACCCCTTTATACGCACTGCCCCAGCAATCAGGAACCATAGTACTTCAAAAGCCCCTTCCCCGTCCATGATGGTATGTTAATGGACTAATTTAAAAGATTCCAAATTGATTTTTATACAGAGGGTGTCACAGCTCAGCAATCCGAGTCTGTTTTCCACTCACTACAAAAGCACTGATTTTCTACCTATCAGTGTGTTAGCAAAGTGTTCAGGCTTTCCACTGCTGCAGTGTACAAGCATGCTCACTGGATGGGAGTAACCAAGTCCAAAAGATGTTACAAAACTCAAGCTGACAGTGCATGTCAGACTCTACCTCACTTCTAGCACTGAAGTTCATTTGACAATGCAGCATGTGCAATCATGGAAGAGTCTCAATCACATGCCATCACAGGAAGAACTCCATGCAATTCTCACACTCTTTAGAACTCTAAGGGGCACCCAGTTGTCAGCCTTGAAAAAAATGACTATCTTAATGAATGAAGAATATAAAATTAGGCTGGCACTGCATAGAAACAGCATGGTGGTACATTCCAGTAATCTCAGCACTTGGGAGATTGAAACAGAATGATGAGAAATCCAAGGTTATCCTTGGCTTTGTAGCAAGTTTGAGACTAAGTTGGGATGCATAAGGTCCTGTCTCAACAATAGGAGGCTGGAGAGATGGCTCAGTTGTTAGGAGCACTCCCAGGGTTCAGTCTCTAACACCCAGGTCAGACAGAGCTACATTCAGCAAGGCTCTAGGAATGGACCTTACTGGGGCATGGAGGGAATGAAGAAAAGACAAATACATTGACACACAGGAAAGCTAAGATCAGGTAGTTTGGGCTCTCTGATGGAGGAAACTTAGCACCACAGAAACTCAGCATGTACAATTGAACAGAGAGGCTGGGGGATTGCATACAGCTGAATAAGAAGACAGGGTTGGTTAGTAAATACAGATAAACAAGGAGGCAGGGTCATTACTTATAAACAAGAAGGCAAGGTTACTAATACAGATAAACAAGGAGGCAGGGTCATTAATACAATTAATAAGAAGGTGGGGTTTATGGTATACAGCTGAACAGGAGGCAGGGTTTAGCTAATTTCAGTAGGATCAGCTCTGTAGGGAAGCAGTCTCAGGTCATAAATATCCAGCAGTTGAAATCTATGGTGAGCACTATCTGCACACACTATCAATATCAGCACATGGACCAGAGGAAGGCCTTGCCATTCTTCTGAGCCTTACCTGCCGCCCCCCTTGGGAGGGGCTTTGCTATTTTCTATGGGTGTAAGGGTTCTTGACATGATGGCTCATGTTAACAAGGCACATTCACTTGGGACTTCACAGACTCAGGACTTCCACAAGTCCCCAGAATAAGCATATGTAGCTCTGGCTCCAGGAGCTCTAATGACTTCTTTTGGCCTATACTGACACTCCCATACACCTGTCCATACACACATATAGACACACATACACATAGATAAAAATAAATATTTTAGGGCCAGATAGATGGCTCAACAAATAACAGTGATTACTGTTTTTCCAGAAGACCATTCATTCTCAAACCACTTGGTGGGAATTCATAATCACTTGTAACCCCAGCTTCAGGGGATCCAATGCTCTCTTCTGGCTCCTGTGGGCAACCACGTGTACATAGACAGATACATATATATGAAAAAAATCAACATGGAGCTGGAGAGATGACTTAGTCTAAGTGATTAAGAACACTTGTTGCTAGTGCAGAGAACCCAGATTCAATTCCCATCACCCACATGGTGGCTCACAACTATCTGCAACTCCAGTTCTAGGGGATCACACAGCCACTCTTGGCCTCACTTAGATATACACAGGCAAATACTCATACACCTAAGATAAAGATAAATCTTTTAAAAAATGGAGTAGCAAGATGGTTCAGCAGGTAAAACTGAAAGCAATTGCCTCCTAAGTCTGATGACCTGCGTTTGGTACCCAGAAACAACCAGAAAGCTGAGTGGGGATATAGCTTATTTGCCTAGTATGTGGGAAGCCCTAAGTTCAATTTCCAGAAGTGAGGGGGGAATCATCACCACCTGTGGGCTGGCATTACCTGCATTTTGTAGGCTGAGGCAGCAGGATTATAAGTTTGAAGGCAAACTGAGGTAGCTAGACTGTCTGTAAATAAATATATCAGAAGTTATCAGGGTGCTCCTGGAAGAATCTGTAAAAAAGCCTTCAGAGTTGAGTGGGGAAACATTTCTCCCAAAATTTTTTAGTACTTTGAGGTTGAACTTAGTTTATTTTCTTGCCATTTGCAAATGAAGTTCTCTTTTCCCCAAATTCTCTCAACTTTTACATTTGGTCTGCAATATTCCACTAAGGTCTTCTGCCTTCAAGAGTGACTCTCTCCCACTCTACTTCTCCTTATTTCTTGAGGGTCTCCTGTAGTTTAGGTTGGCCTCAGATTCTATGTAGCTAAGGATTATTTTGAACTCCTAATCCTCTTGCCTCTACCTCCCCAGTGCTAGGGTTACAGGCATGTACTCTATGTTTTTATGTGGTGCTGGCAATTGAACCCAGTGCTCCCTGCATACTAAGCAAGCACTCAACTGAGACATTTCTCAGCCACTTTTTTCTTTTTTGAGACAGGGTGTGTGTGTGTATCTCAGGCTTCTGTCACACCCGTTACCCTCCTGTCTTGGCTTCAAGTGTGCTGGGATTATAAACCCAAAACACAAACTTTATCAAGAGTAGATACTTGTGTTGGGCCTGGTTATGCAGGTCTGCAATCCCACCTACTAGGAAAGTCTGAGGCAGGAGGCCTTTGGCTACAGACTGAGTTTAAAGCCATCCTGGGTAACTTAATGAGCTCCATTTCAAAAGGGGGAGGTAAGAATATAGCTCATTGGATCTGCCTGTCTCTGCCTCCTGAGTGCTGGGATTAAAGGCGTGTGCCACCACCACCTGGCCTGAAATTGTATTTTTAAGTTAAGAAAAAAAATGTTAGAATGTAGCAGGATGCTTTGCTAAGAAGTCTTTTGTCCTGTGCAGCCTTCCTTATAGTCATGTGGCACTTGGACTTCTGGAACTTTGCTTAGGTTATAAAGGAGAGTGTTGGCCATTGACAGTAGCAGTTGGTGGTTAGGTAGTTAGAAAGATGTCAGTTCAGTTCAGCTAGTTCATTCTGCAGTTCCTGTTATCTAAGTTAAGGACAGGCAAAAAGGGACAGTGAACTTTTATCTTTAAAGGCCACTTGTAAGAACAGTGAATTTCTTCTTTCTTTCCTTTTTATCTTTTTAGAGATAGACGGTAAAAAAGGCACAGTGGGAATCAGTTACAAGTTAGGAATCAGTCTCAATAACAGTTGGGGCAAGAAGACAGATTTTCAGTTACATTAGAACTCTTATGAAAAAAATATATTGTCAAATTCTAAAAATTATATAAACAAATCTTTAAAACATGCTTTAGCCAGGTGTGACAGCACACACCTTTATTCCCCGCAGTACTTGGGAGGCAGAGGCAGGGAGATCTCTGTGAGTTTGAAGCCAGCCTGGTCTACAGAGTGAGTATAGACTGGTTAGGGGAACAGAGAGAGACCCTGTCTCAGAAAACCAAAACATTCTCAGAAGGCATGCTGTGCACAAAACACAGCTCCTCAGTGTTTAAAGTTGTTTTGTTTATGCTTCTATTGGTTCTCAATTTACCTAATTGCCAGATTGTTTACAGCTTGAATTTTACTTATGGATTGTTCTTAACCCTCAGAATATAAATTGTCTAAGGTTCTAAAGAAAGTTGGCTATTTCACAAGGCTTTAACCTGCCTCATTTATTGGCTCCATTCTCCCAGGTCACATTGCCTGTAGAATAGTGACATCACACCACTACGCCTGGTTGACTAAATATGTTCTAGTCACCCTGGGAAACAATACTGAGAACAAGACAACAACAGTGAGACACTGTCTCAAAACAAAATATATAAACAAAAAAGAGCCATGAGTCCAGCAATGTGAGTTATAGGACATGTAAGTGCATACATACATATATATGTACTTGTATGAGATGGTGTACATGTGGAAATCAAGTCAGAGGACTTGATTCAAGTTGGTTGAATCAATTCAAGACCTCCAATTCAGAGGTCTCCCTGCCTCTGCCTCCTGAGTGCTGGAATTAAAGGGTTTTGTATAGTCCGGATTGGCCTCAGGCTTGCTATATAGTTGATGATCTTGAACTACCATTCTTCCTGCCTTCACCATCTGAGTGCTGTGGGTGTTTAGGATCACGCATAGGGGTAACTGAAGAAATAGAAATGCTTTTAACAGAGCATGGGGTCACTCTCAAGGGATTGGATATTGTCCTTTCTTACCAAAGTGTTTTTATTGTTTATAAGACAAAGCTAATTGAATTTTCCCCTAACAGACACAAAGGCTGATCTTGTTTCCTGAAGAAAATATCACCCTTGCAGGATCTGCCTGTTATTGCTATTTACAGTACTCAATAATCCAAAATTTCCAAGTTTGCCAGGAACATCTTATGGCTTAAGTATCTGCAAGAGTGATAAAGCTCCTTCATTAATAATTCTATAAACAAACACCTTTTAGCATAAGAGTTCTTCTGGGGCAAAATACATAGGGGGAGCTTTGCCAAGAAGTTTTTTTGTACTGTGTAGCATTCCTTATGGTGATATGCCACTTGGACTTCTGGAACAGCTTGTGGGGAGCTATTTAAGAGTGTGTCTCTTGGAAAAAACAGTTGGTTGGGTGGTGACAGGTGAGACAGTGAGCTCCAGACCTTGATGACAGGGAAGATGGGCAGAAACAAGGCTTAGATAAAGATAGATCATTCCAGAGAATAATAAAGAAGACAGAAAGCAATTAAGACAGCCAGAAAGGACCGTAAAAAGGTTTTTCCTTCCCTTCCCTTCCCTTCCCTTCCCTTCCCTTCCCTTCCCTTCCCTTCCCTTCCCTTCCCTTCCCTTCCCTTTCTTTCCCTTTCCTTCCTTTTAGAACTAAAGAACCTTTGTAACTAAAGTTACAAGTTAGGAATCTTTCTCAGTAACAGCCAACAGCCAGGAGCAGGGCAGGTGGAGTCAAGTTGCCAGTGAAAAGTAACAATTACAAAAGGCTTTAAGCTTAGATAACAGTATTTAGAAATGCTTACTACTTTTTAAGAAAACATTTACTGTAGTCCCGAGTGATGGAACCTTCTCCCACCACTCGGCCTGCCACCTCCAGCCTCTTGTCTGGAGTTCCAGGCTGCCAGCGGCCGCTCCAGGCCAAGAGGCTCTACGTGGTGTGGCTGCCCCATGGCCAAGGGTCTCGGGGCTGTGGGTTTCACCTCATCCTGCTGTGATCTTGGCAGGCCTCCTTGAGCTGGCAAGTGGACAAATGACCACCTGGGATACGCTTTGGTGGGTGTCTCATTTATTGGGGCTTTGAGGGTGCCTTTTATGTGGCACGGTTGGGGGGTGTGGTCTGGCCCCCAAAATGACACTAATTGGTTGAGACAAAGGCTTTTAGTGCTGCCTCAGATGAACACATTTGACCCTGTGTCCCCTGCCTGCAGGGGCAGACAAAGCATCTTTGCTTCAATGAAGTAGGCAGTATTTAATATTTTGCTGGGTTCTGGCCAGGGCTAAAGTGAGGAGCAGCTGAACGCCTACTGTTCTCATCTCCTGGGATGACACAGGGTTCCAAGCCAGCTCCGACCAACTCTTAGCTCTATGACAGTCCCACAATTTACCTTTTGGCCCCCAAACAAAGGCGCCTATAACATGACAACAGAAAACAAATATGCATTTGAAGAAAAACTTTTAAAACTTAAAAAAAGAAAACTTTAAAAAAAAATTTTAAAGTTAAAAAAAACAATTACCTCAACCAGGTGTTTACATCAGGTTCATGATTCTATAATAAGTAAATCTCAGGAAGCACTCATTAACTATCAAAGGTTGTTTACAAGGATTTCCTCAAGGCCCAGGTGCACCTCAAAAACATTTCCTACACCCCAGTGTTTTTCTCTAATACAGAGTGCTAGTTTTTGAGTATTTTTCTTCCTACCCCTTTACTGAAGATTGAAATTAGAGCCTCAAGCATGCTAAATGCTTTATCACTGAGCGACGGCTGCAGCCCAGAAGAATTGTGATTACAGGCAGAAGGCACACACCAACATTTAATTCTGAGTAGACACTACATTTGGTAGATTGTGGGTCCTAGCAATTGGACCTGGGTACTGCTGACACTTGAGGTGTTATATTAGGTCCCCAAAATAGCTCAAGTAGATACTGAGAGATATGGCCATACAAAACAGTTTATTTCCATGGGGCACATTCTGGCATTCCAGGGTCAACAAATTTAAAAAAACAAAACATGGAATGACCAGATGCAGCCACATGAGCTTTTTAAATGAAACAGGCAGTGGCTAGGGGATCTCTCTAATTGGTCAGGATTTGAACACTGGATTGGCTCCTTACATCTCGAGAGGAAGTGGAGATCTCATGGGGAAGCGAGAATCTCCCAAGGAAGCAGAAAACCGAGATCAGGGCACCCCCACCACAAGGGGGCCTTGGTCCTTTCAGACAGATGAGTGGAATTCCCTGGATCCCACTCATGACTCTCAGAAGGCCAATTCCAGGTGACTTGAGCTCCAGAGCTAATAGGGACCAGAGACTTATGGGCAAGATGAACTCCGTGAGTCTTGGGGATGATAAACTGAGATAGTGAATATAAACACATTTGGGAACACATCCTGTGTTTTAACTGTGAGGTAGGGAAGATTGGAAGCTAACTGGACGTGAGCCTGGGAGGCCAGACTTCCTATGTTCTTCTACTCTGAGACTCCTGGGAATAACATTCATTTAAAAAAATTTTTTAAAGCTGGGTGGGGTGCTGCATGCCTTAATCACAGCACTCTGGGAGGCAGAGGTAGGTGGATCTCTGTGAGTTCGAGGCCCTGGTCACAAGTTCCAGAACAGCTGTGGCTGATATATAGAGAAAGCCTGTCTTGAAACACAAAACAAAAAATTTGTTTTAGCCAGGCATAATGGCACATGCTTTTAATCCCAGTACTTGAGAAGCAGAGGCAGGCAGATCTCTGAGTTTGAGGTCAGCCTGGTTTATAGACTTAGTTCCAAGACAGCCAGGGCTACACAGCAAAACTGTCTTGAAAAACCAAATAAGTGCGAGGTGGTGGTGGCACATGCCTGTAATCCTAGGATTTAGGAGGCAGAGGATCTCTCTGAGTTCAAGGCCAGCCTGGTGTACAGAGTAAGGTCCAGGAGAGCCAGGGCTACAACAGAGAAACTGCTCGAAAAACAAGATAAACAAAACCAAATAAGTGATTTTTTTTTTTAAGACAGGGTCTCACTATGTACCCAGGTTGGCCTCAAACTCAGAGATCCTCTTGCCTCTGCCTCCAGAGTGCTGAGATTAATGGTATGTGAACCATGCTCAGCCTAATTTCTCTTCTATTAAATGTCAGGCTGGAAAGATGGCTTAGTGGATAAAGACACTCACAGACAAGTCTGACAGCCTCAGTTTGATCCCCAGTTTCCATGAGGTAGAAGACTCCACAAAGTTGTCTCCATGTGCACCTCTGTGTGTGTACAAATGTGTGTATGCACACACAGGTATACAACTTTAAAACCATGATTAGATGCTTCATCTTCCCCTAATACAAGCAGGGACTTGGTGTACTACAGCATTCAACAGTATAAAATTTAAACTGAGTATCTTTAGATTTATTTTTATTTGTATGATGGTTTTGCCTGCATCTACATGCATGCTTGAAGCCTTTGGAGGTCAGAAGAGGCCATTGAATCCCTGGAATTACAGGCAGATGCAGGCAGATCTCTGTGAGTTGCAGGCCAGTCTGGTCTACATAGTGATTTCCAGGACAGCCATAGCTGCATAGTGAGACCCTGTCTTGAAAAAAACAAAAACAAAAAGTCTGGATAACTTAGTGAGACCCTGTCTCAAAATAAAAGCAGACTAGGGCTGGAGAGATGGCTCAGTGGTTAAGATCACTTGCTTCTTCCAGACGACTGGAGTTATTTTCCCAGCACCCATGTCAGGAGTCTTAAAACCTCTAAATCCAGCTCCAGGGAGAAGACACTCTCTTCTGGCCTCCTCAAGTACCCATACACACATACATGCACATTAATAAAAATTTTAAAAAAACAAAAAAATCACTGCAAAGAAAGAGAAAAACATAGTTTAGAATGGTAACACACACCTTTAATTCCAGAATGTGGAAGGCAGAGGTAGGCAGATCTTTGTGAGTTGGAGTCCAGCCTGGTCTACACAGCAAGGTTCAGGCCAGCAGGTCTATATAATAAGACCTATGTCAGTAAAAAATTCCATTGTATCTGGGAAGGCTTAGAGGAGGGGAAAGAATATGAGCAACATAGATGAAAAATTTAAAAATAAGAAAAATGTAATTAAAAATAAAAGGTAGCTGGACATGAGCCTAGGGGTGAGCCACTGAGTTGCATTCCCCCATGGTCTCTGCTTCTGTTCCTGTCTTAAGTTCCTGCCTTGACTTCCCTTGGTGACAAACTGTAACTTGTAATCTTAAACAATCCCTTTCCTCCTCTAAAAATGAATGAAAAAAGGACTGTCATAGGCAAGGTTTTTTATTTCATCACCAGTTTGGGGGCATATAACTACTAGATAAAATGCTGGTGAAATATAAAATCTGTCCTATTAGCTCCAAAATATCTTCCCATTCCCCTTTTAAATAACACTCTGTTTCTTATGTATTGACTAATGGCTAGCTTGTATTTAGTGACAAGTATAAGTTGATGTTCAGACAGCATGTGGGCAGTTTATGTGGTTTTTGAGACAGGGCCTTATTCTGTTACCCTGGAACTCTACATAGACTATGCTGGCCTGAAACTCATAGAAATAATATACTATGTGCCCCAGGCCTGTATGCTCAATGTGCCAGAGGATAGAAAATAGAATAAGGGCTGGGCATGGCAGGACACACTTTTAATCCCATCCCGGTACTTGGGAGTCAGAAGCATAGAACAGTTCCTCAGCAAAAACACCTGTCTAGTGCAGCATCCAAGGAGGAAACAGAAAACTTTCGTCCACTATTATAGAAGCCAAAGGAAGCAGAATCTCTTAAATCTTATTTTCTAAGGCTAGAGAATGTCCATCAATGCTCAGCCCTTGTTTCCTTTGCTCCATACAATAGGTATATAATGGTAGCCCCAGGAACCTCACTGTAGCAGGATGCTTTGAATATGTTTTTTGTCATATGCAGCTTTCCATAAGATTGCATGTTGCTTGGACTTCTGGGTACTTTGCTTAGAATATAAAGGAGGTGGGGGGGCAGTTGGCAGGTTGGTTTGTGAGATGCTACCCCAGTACTCTAAGATAGACGCCAGTTCTCTCTGTGGTTCCTGTATCTAAGCTAAGGACAGCCAAAAAGGGCAGTGAACATTTCTTTTTCTTTCTTTCTTCTTTCAAGGCCACCTGCAAGATTGGTGAAGATTTCTATCTTTCCTGAGCAAGAGGGTAAAAGGCACAGTGGGAATCTGTAACAAGTTAGAAACCTGTTGTAGTAGCACTCTAACTCAACTGGAAAATGTGAATCTCCATGTGTGACCAAGGATCACCTTGGATTGTCCACCTGGTTCAAAAGCAATCAAAAGTGCTCTCATAAGGGAAAGTAGACAGCAGAACAGTCAGAGGAGGCGTGCTGATGGGGGACTCAGGGAGATACAAAAGGGAAAAGGCTGGACCATCCTCTGTTGACTCTGGGGATGGAGAAAGGGCAAGGAGCTGAAAAGAGGCAAGGGCTCTTTACTTGAGTTTCCAGAGTAAACAAGCCTTGTCAGCCCTCTGACTTCAGCCCAGTGAAATACCCCACTGCAGACACTTGTCCTCTAGAACTCTAAGATAAATCTATGTTGTTTTAAGCCAAGAAAAATGTAGTCCTCTGTTACAGTAACAGGAAATTCATACAATCTCAAGCTTCTCTTTGTACTGGCACAATACTGCAACTTCCTAGGCTTCACAGTAGCACTCTGGGTCCAGTCAGCTTCTATCTCCAGTGCAAGTTCTTTCCTCTATCCCCATGGCCCTGTATCTGGGTATCTCCTGCTTCATAGCCAGGGAAGACCTGGAATTCCTGAACTCTTCCCCCATTCCCACTGTAAAGGTAAAGCCCCTCCCCCTTATGGTTACATGCAGCTTGGGCTTCTGGGAATAGCTTAGAGGGAGACAGTGACAGTTGGAAGATGGAGTAGAGACTGGTGGACTGAGCACTAATTTTGGATGGTGTCAAGGGAAAAGTGAACTCTAGAAGCTGATGATAGGAAAGCAGGCAGAAATTACTGAGATAACTGGAGTTTATAATGTTATTGGGATAAAAGAGTTTAGAGTTAGTTCTGTTCCCCAGACTTAGACAGATTAAGATGGCCAGAAAGGCTGGAAAGGTTTCTCTTTCGTTTTTTCTTTTCTTTTCCTTCTTAACCCTTTGAGCTAACTGAGGTTTTAAAAAGTTACAGTTAGAAATCTTTCAGCCGGGAACAGAGAAGCAGAGTCAGATTGCCAGAGAAAAAGTTACAGTTACAAAGGCTTGAAAGCTGAGATACAGAGCCCAGACCCAAATGGCAGAAAGCAGTCACACCCACATTCCTTTTAAAAAGAAAAAATCTTTTACACCCCATGCTGCTATTATAGGGTTATACCACCACACCTGGTTTATTTGGTGCTGGGAATCAAACCCAAGGCTTTGTGCATGCTAGGTGTTAGTGTTTTGTTCCAGCTCGATAGAGATGGCAAGGTGCCCTGCCAGTCAGGAGCCAAGGAACCACGCAGCTATTATAGGAGGACGGTGTTCCCAATAGAAAGTGTTAACAGTTCTGAGAGGAAAGTTGTCCTGGCAGTCAGAAGCTCACAGCACTGAGGTGAGGAAGGCATCCCAGCTGAGCTGTAGTGTTACAATGTAACAGCTCCACTCTGCTCTGTAGAATTTTTTTTTTAAAAAAAGGGGTTGTGGGTATGGCTGTGTCCTGCCCTTTGGGTCTGGACTTTCAAAGGCTGTTAACTGTTACTTTTTCACTGGTAACTTGACTCTATTCCTCTGTTCCCGGCTGAAAGATTTCTAACTTGTAACTTTTTAAAACCTCAGTTAGCTCAAGGGGTTAGGAAGGAAATGAAAGAAATCTGTCTAAGCCTGGGGAACTGAACTAACCCTAAGCTCCTTTTTTCCAATAACGTTTTTCCTCCAGTTATCGAAGTGATTTCTGCTTTCTTTTTCTCTAGAACTACCTGTCTTTATCTGAGCCTTGTTTCTGACTGCTTTCCTATCATCAGCGTTTGGAATTCACTTTTCTTGACACTTCCCAGCTAACTCTGGTGCTCAGGCTTCCCTTGTCTTTTTCCCAATTGCTATTCCAACTGTCACTCTCTCTCTTATATACATCACTCTGAGGTGTTCCAAGAAGTCCAAGGGGCATGTAACCATAAGGGGGTGGGGCTTTACAGCACAAACTTCTTTAGCAGAGCGTTCCTCTCTAAGAGAAGTTTCCCCAGTGTTGCATCTCTTAGGGAAATATTCCCACCTGCTCTGAGTTCTTCTTTGCTTCTATGCTTTGCTTCAACAGACAACAAAGACAGCTTATTGCAGCAAATCTCACAAAAAAAGAATCATTGGGCGTGGCTGACTCCACTCAGGAGGAAGGCAGCAACTAAAGTTGCACCATGAACTGAGCAGAATAAGGCTCTTTTTATACTATTTGGGGTGTGGGGGGAGCCAGAGTTTTTCAGGGTGACCTAGGATTGGTAGGATTTTTCACCCTATTTTAATAATCGGGGGAAAGGCCCATTGAGGGGCTCTAAAGGGCCATTAGGGCTAGAGGTTGTGTGTGTGTGTGGGGAATTAGCTACTCTCCCTTCTGAAATGGCCATTATAGAGGTGGGGGCGGGGCTTAACTACTAACAGTCCACCCCCTCAGACAGCATCCCGCCCCGCCAAGGCGTCTGTCAGAACCATTTAGAATTAGTCTCCTTCGTCCTCACCCTAAATCTATTTTTGGAGTTAGGGATTTTCCAGATTATTGTAAACCTTGTGAGGTGAGGTCAGGGGCCAGGCACGCGTTTCCATGGCTACACCCCCCCCCCCCGACACCGGGAGCTTTCCTGAAAACCACCCGCTTCACCTACCAAACCTGTAGTCGCCTGGAAGCCAAACCCCCAGCTGCCTGGAAGCCTCTATGCCTGCGGACCTGAGCCCGGTAGAACTCGTCGGTGCGCGCCTGAGGAGGAGGGGCAGTGGCGCCAGGCTGTGAGGCGAGGCTTGGGAGCAGGCCCGGTGAGGGAGGAGAGAGCAGGTGGAGGGGGAAGGCTTACACTAGGCAAGCACTTTACCAACTAAACTACATCCTCAGCCCCTTTCACTTTTCTGCTTGTCCCTTCTATATATTGTTCTCACAGGAATATGAAGCAACTTTCTAAAACTGTAAACTAGACTTTGGAATTCCCATCAAACATAGGAATTCCAAATTTCATGCATTGGTTCACCCTGTTTCTCTGCGCTTTCTAAACATAAACACACACACTTTGGTCTTCCCTGTCCCTCAGCTATCCAACTCCAGCTTCAGGAGCTTTGCTTTTCCTCTGCCTGAGAGCACTCTCCTTCCCACTTTGAATGGGTGACACTTCTCTGAAGCCTTCCCAGATCCTTTCTCTGTGAAGCAGCAACTCCACACTCCTTGTCCCAGGGCCTTTGGTCTTCGCAGGCTTGTGGCTCCACACTCCCATTCTGCTAAGACTCAGCCTTACATTGCTCACAGCTGTGCCTCGGCACCCTATGGACACTTGGCCACTGGGGCACAGGTAAGTTGAGACTTGAAGGCCAGGGGGAACGAGACTTGACTGTGGAGCCAGCGTTGTTTCCGAGATCCGTGCCTACCATTCATTGTAAGACCAGTGCACCCTATTTTCAAGACGACAGAGAGACCTGACCCCTAGCCGAGAGTAACTCGCGGGATAGAGAACCGATCAGAACAGGGCGCCCGAATCAGTTTAGGTCACCTCCCTGTTCCACGCGGGCCCCTATGCCCGCCATTCATTTGAAAGGGCAAGGCTTTGTCCGTATGGTTTCCAGGGTGATGCCACCGGTGTCGGGGAGCAGAGCAGGACGCACGGGATAAGTCAGTGCAGGGACCAGATTCCGGGTAAAGGGACACCCTGGTGCCCGGATGAATCTAGGTCACCTTCAGTCCCACTCTGGTCCCCAAGCCGCGGGGGAGAGGCCGAGGACGCTGGGCTTGCGGACCTGCGGCAGCTCACCCTCTTCCGTGTAGCCGCCCGGCTTCCGCAGCACCGAGGACCCGACGTGGCGCCTCCATCCTCGGCCTGACGCTGTCCGCCCAGCCAATGGCGGCGTTTGTAGGGCAGCGCGCGAGGCCTCCGGCCGCCAGGGGGCGCCGCCCCGAGCGTCGCGGACTGGCAGACGCTGCGGGTCGCCCCGAGAAGCTACCAGACTGTGAGAGCGAGAGCGGGTGAGCGCAGGTTCCGCCGTCGCCTCAAGCCCCGCGTCGTCCGCGCCCCGGGTGCCGCCCTGCAGGTGAGGGAAGGGGGCGCCGCGGGGAAGGCCGCGCTCTCGTAGTCGCGGCGTCGCCGGCGCCTCGTGCTCGCGCCCGACCGTTAACGGACCCGGGCGGGGGAGGGGCACCGACCCGGGAAGCCGGCGGCTCGGGGATCTTAGCCGGGTCGCGAGCCCCGCGCGCGCGGCGGCCCCTGCCACCCGGATATCCTGGCCGACATCCGCGCACTTGCTTTTGCTGGTTTCACACTTCGTTTTTCCCGGGTGCTGGGTGGTCGCGGGGGATCCGGGTTAGTGAGTGTCTCGGTTTGGGGGCGCGCACGGTGCCTGCCGAGTGCGCGCTCGCTGGTATCGGGTTCGCCCCTGCGGGTTTTGTGCGCGGCGCACCCTGGAGATGGGTGGCGACCGGTTTCCGGTGTTCAGCGGGGACTCTATGGGGGTTCTCGGTTTTCCTTTCCCCACCCTTAAAGAATGAAGAGCTGTCAGTTTCCATTAGCGGGAATTTCCGGTTAAGGGGTGGTCAATGCAGGGGTGTGGTCAGGCTGGCCGGTCCTGGCTGGGCCCAAGAGGTGGCGCCTGCGCTCTGATTGGGTGAATTTACTCCGAGGTTGGGCGTTTTCGGGTACCCAGATGTTATAAGGGATCAAGGAGGTCACGGTGTTGGGTTTTTAAGACCCAAGGGGTCCGGTGAAACTAGACCTGCGCTGTCCACTAAGGTGGCCACTGGTCATTTGGGGCCGTCGAATACTCGAATGTGGTAAGACTTAATTGAGAAACTTCTGTTTTCAATTTTAAACTCTGATTTGCAAGATTTAGTTTGGGAGAAAAAAAGGTCGTAAAAGGTCTCCTTGGTAAGCTCCTGCACTTAAATTAGCATGTGTTTAGCAATGTTACATAGTTAATTGCGGTGATAATGTTGTGGCCATGTTCGAATAAAACCAAGCTGGCCGGTTTCTTTTTGCTTTTTTAGTATGACCACTTGGTTATTTAAAATGGCATGTATGGCTGGCATCGCATTTCGATTGGACAGCGCTCAACTGGAGCGTCGGAATGGGGGAGGGGCTGCTGCCATCTGCTCTTTTCCTGCTTCTCTGGAAGTGGCTGCCTTTCCTGGATGTCCTCAAGGAATCGAAGGTTCTTTTCATCCTCTATTGAACTGATGGGCAGAGCTACTCATTGTGTGTGTGTAATGGGGGGGGGCACGGAGTTGGGGTCGTGTTTTTCATCTGTGGACTAAATCAAGTGCATGAACAGTTTTCTCTGTTGAAAATTTCCCCTTTCTGCTCTGTTGAACCAGCAGGCTGAGCTTCAGTTGGGAATCAGATTGAGTTATTGAGGTTGAATATTGTCAATATTTGGAGAGGTTGTTGTGCAAAGAGCCTGTTGATTTAGTGTTCTCCAGATGAACTGGGATACTCCTTTTCTGCTCTGTGTTCTGGTGACTCTTGGATGAAGGTTATATTCTGACTACACCCTCTTCCCTTGTCATTTTCCAGATCTATCAGTAACAACGTTCATTTGTCAACTGTAAGGCATAACAGTTGTTAAAATTGACTAATTTTTTTTAACCTGCTGAATTGTACATGTTAAGTCCATTTGTAAGTGAAGAAATCAATTGATAGACTGTTAACTTGGAAAGAATTTGAATAGCTAGTTAAGAAAGAGACAGACTGAGTACCATGTGAGGAAACTTTTGTCTTCTAGACAATACTTCGGTGTGTTTTGTCTCAGCAAACCCACATTTTTCTTCATAATCTTAGTAGTGAAATGCATTTACAGTGTGGGCTGTCAACTGGGTTCTGTGGGCTGTAACTCTAATTTCAGCCACTTGTCATAGTGAAGTGGGAGGAGGCCTTTGAGCCCTGGAGTCCCAGACCAGTTTGGTCTGGCAAAGTAAGGTCTCATCTCAAACAGCAAACAACAAAACCGGATGCAAAACTTCTGAGGTATTTACAAATGAAAAGCAGTTCGAACTCCCTGTCTCTTCCCATTCCCCCTTTTTTTAAAAACACGTTTCACCATGTGGAGTGGCCATCAGGCTCAACAGTAATTAATGACTTTAGCTGTTGAGCATTCTTGCTACCCTCTCATGGCCCTCATAAGTAATTTCATTGATTTAAAAAAAAAAAAAAAAAGGTTACTTCACCTTGCCAGGTTTTGCCCCAACAAGAAATTTGCAAATTTGTCTTTAATTCTACAAATTTAACAATGTGTTGTCTAGTTAATTTCATAAACATTATGAAGCTTTGTGAGCCATGGAATGGTGAGAGGCAAAAGGTTCTTTTCATGAGTAAGAGAAGATACGAATTTGGAGCAGGGGGTTGCTCAGACATGTCTGTGAGAAGGCAAGAAATGTCAGGCCTTGCGCAGGAGGGTCTCCTGGGGATCCAATGCGTATCATGACTATGGTGATGCAAGCAAATTATCTCAATGAAATAGTTTCTGTTGAATAATCTGAGGTTCGTATATGAGATGCAGTGTTCCTGTGAGCTGCCTTGTCTGGCTGGAGGCTCCTCCCCTTTACAGAATCTGGAGTCTCTTGGCAGTTTCAATGTGAACAGTTCTGTGGAGGAAGAGAAGACTTAGCCCAAATAAGGAGTTAACTTCCTGGTACTGTTTGGTGTAGGCTCTTCCAGTTTTCAGGAAAGGGAGCTGTCTCAGGAAAGGGAGAAGCTGTTTCAGGAAGGGAGAAGCCTTTTCAGGGAAGGGAGACCCTGCTTAGCAGGGTTTCTCTACCTGGATTGCAGCAGGCAGGGTGTGGCATTTTGCCCTCTTGCCCAGGGCTGGATGAGTGAAGGATCAGCGAGTGTACACTGTTGCAAGACAAGGTTCACAGTAACATTACTTGAACTAATTGGTAGTTGTTTTTATCTGGTTCACAGAGAGGCTTAAGTCTGAGGAGAGAATTACAATGAAATGTTTTACTTGAAACTTGGAGTTTCTTAGGCAGTGAGATAGCTCAGTGGGTAAAAGTGCTTGCTATGCAAACCTCAAGACTTGAGTTCAATTTCCAGAACCCACATAAAGGTGGAAGGAGAGAATCGACACCATAAAGTTGTTATCTGACTTCTACTTGTGTGCCATGGCATACACAGGCTCACATACATATCACATACAAATAATAAAAATAAAACCTTGGGGATGGATACTTTTTAAAAACAAAAGTACAATGATACTGGACTACTTTTTCTTTCATTCTTTAAAAATATCTTTTATTTATATTTTGACAATTTCATACACATATATCATGAACCTTGATCATATCCACACCCAGAATGCTTTGCCAGTCCCATGTTGGTAGTTGAATCAGGATCGCCTGGTTGTCTTGTCTGTTGGTATGTCTTGTAAAGAAGGTGGCTTAACATGAAACATTCATATCTAAACATGTTCTGACCAAGCATATCCCATGGAGTAGTTTTCCTGAGAGTATTTCGTGGTTCCTCACTTGAGCTGTGATGCTTGAAATGATTCCCTGCAGTTTATTCTATTCTTGAGTGACCATAAAGTGCCCATCTGTGGCTCCGAGACCAGCCACCTGAGACAGATGCTGATCCCCCTCTAGGAGCCTTGGTAGAATAGTGAGCTGCACAGGAGCCAGGCTGGCTTTGAAATCTAGCTTTACCACTTCCTGGCTCTGTGGTCTGGGGCCAGTTCTGTGTCCAGGGTCACTTCTCTGTGTATCCTCATAGCACCTATCTCTTAAGTTTATCAAGATCAAATGACTTACTACAGGTAAAGCACTTGGCCCAGCCCATAGCACCAGAGAGGGTGTCAGCTGCTGTCTCAGTATATTAGAGTAACATCTTACTTTTCTTGGGATTTCTGCTCATGAACGGGTTTCTCCCCATGCTGTGAAAGGCTGTGAATTTTACCATACTGGCCTTGTACTAGACTGAAGGTGCCTGTCACCTAACAGAACTGACTAAACAGGGAATTAGACTAGGGACCTAGGGACCTTTTTCCCTTCCTCGGGTAACTTCAGGCAAATAACAAAATTTAAGACAGCTGATCTCTGAAGGAGGATATTCTAGCTGGTGAGAATTTAGTTAATGAAACTAATTCCTACTTGATTGAGTTTCCTGATTGGAAGTATACTGCTAAAAGTCCTCCCTCAATGTTGAGATGTGTTCTCCTTTAAAGCCAGGACTGACCTTGGACTTTTTTGATGCTCTTGTCTCCAGAATAACTAGGATTACAGGAGTGTGCCACCACTCCCAACTCCTAAATTGTATTATTACAAGAGCCTTCCTCTTAGTTTCCTTAGGGAAGTGGATGGGGGGTAAGGTGAGGACAGTGCAGAGCACTGTGCTGGGAACAGGGGCTTGAGACGGGGTCTTAACAGGCTTGGGGTGCATGCTTGGGTTCTGGTGTTGTGATGCTATCATTGGTGGGCTTTGAGAGCTGGAAATTTCTTAGCTCAACAGTACTTGGTGCTCTTGCAAAGGACCCCAGGTTTGGTTCCACATGGTAGCTTACAACTGTCTGTAACTCCAGTTCCAGGCTATCCAATGCCCTCTTTTGACCCCCAAGGGCACCAGGCATGCACATAGTATATATATATCTATATACAGGTAAAACACTCATACTCTAAAACTTTTTTTTAAATTTACACTTAGCATCATCAAAAAAAGTACAAACAGCCCTAGAATTTTATTTATGAAAAAAAATGGCCTTTGATGTGTCAGTGTAGAATAGATGGAGCTTTTTTCTAAATGTTTGGAAGGGAGATTCTTAAATTTATATGTACGTTAGCATTATTGCCTACTGTATAATAGTAGATCATATTTTTAAAATTTATTTAATGATTCATAATGTGTGGAAGCCACAAGTTGATGTTAGTTGTCACCTTAAACTACTCTCCACCTTATTTTTGACTAGGCTAGAATGGCTAGCTAGCCAGAGATTATCCTCTGCCTTATCAGCACTGGCGTTACAGGCACATTCCTGGGTCTGGCATTTATGTGGATGCTGAGGTCAAACTCAGGTCCTCATGTTTGCAAGGCAAGTACTTTATCAAGTGAACCATCACTCTGGCCCCCAGATTTTCATTTTTTCATTTTACAAGTTGAGGTGTGCATTTCTGCGCATCATGTGTATGCAATACACATGCAATATGCAATACCCACAGAGGCCAGAAAAGGGCATTGGATCCCCTAGGGCTGGAGTTACAGGCAGTTGTGAGTTGTCATGTGGGTACTGGGAATAAAACCAGGGTCCTCTGTAGTAGTAGTATGCTGCTGTGACAGCCTAGCCAAGAAGGACTAGGAGGTGTTCTCATACATGCAAACTCTGCCAGACCTCAGCAGAGGGAACCACCATCATGGCCAATGCCATACTTGACAGTGGAACCATACACATTTGAGCTCAGATGTTTTTATTGATGCAGAATTCCTCAGGTGCAGATCATAAACAAACATCTCCCACAGGAATCCAACACCTGCAGACAATACAGAAGGCCAGGACCTAAGCAGCACCTCACCCAACAGTGCACAAAACAATTTTATATATAACTAAACCTAAACTTCCACAACAGTCCTCTGGGAGAGCAGTCGGTATTCTTGACTGCTGAGCCATCTTTCCAGCTCCTAGATCAGATTTTTAAAAAAATAATAAATATTAGAAGAAAGCACGAGAAGGGTATTTTATATTTTCAGAATGAGTATATTTCTGAGTATGTCAGACTCTAGTACTTGCTTCAAAAGCACATGCACTAAAATTGGAATAATACCAAGATTAGCGTGGCCCCTGTGCAAAGATGACACACAAATTCATGAATATGTCAAACCCCAGAAGACACAAAGGAAAATACTGCTGAATTCAGCTACTGAGAAATAAAATGCTTTCTATGGGAAGTCTGAGAACAGAGTAAAAAAGTTTTTTTGACATAAAATTGAGAGACAACCTGATAGCATCTTAGTGTGTTAAGGGTTTTGTTACGATAAAGAGTTCCTATGAGTAGTAAAGCTCAGCTGGGTGAAAATGGGCCAAGGCTGGAGAAGCAGTTCATGGAGGAGACACAAGTAATGGAAGTCTGGGAAGATTTTGAGCCTTGACCCTAGCTAGACAAGATGAGTTCTCACTGTGTTCTCATCTTGCCTTCCTGGTTGACACAGGTAACACTGATAATTTCCTGGTGGAATGCTAAAACAGGAGTGCTGTGACTGTTGGTGGGTAGTGTCCTTAATCCTACAGAGATGAGAGGTCCTGACACATTCATGTGATGCCCTGTGTGCCCAGTGAACTTGCAAGGTTATTATCAGCAGGGTGTGCACATCAGGGCTTGAGTTGTGGTACAACCTAATCATGAAGCATTATGTATTGTATGTGTAGATGGATGTGGAATGCTCTGAGATCTGGTGTTCAGTGCAAAAGGCCAGGTACAGAACATGCTAGTAGCCTTAGAACATACAACCCATGCACAAAATGATTTTTATTTTGAGATAATTATAGACTCACAGAAAATCACAAAGGGAGTACATAGAGTCCTGTGAACCTTTTACTCTGTTCCCTCTGGTGACAAACACATTACAAAGCAGGAAAAGGCCGTAGGTATAATATAAGACTTGCCCAGCATACATACTGTGCTGGCTTTCCATTAACATTCATTTGTGCTTACGTGTATACATGTGGTGTGTCATTCTGTAGTGTTTTGTCTAGAGGTGCTGGTTCAGTTGAGACAAAGAAGTTTGTTGTTGCTGTTTTTTCCCTCTTTGAGACAGGGTCTCATGTCGCCAGGCTAGCCTTGAACTCACTGTGTAGCTAAAGATGGCTTGAAACTTCTGATCCTTCTGCCTCCTGAATGTTGGGCTTATAGAGATGTCCCATCAGGCCTGCTTTAAATAAACGGTTTTCTCTTTCTTTTTTTCTTTTTTTTATTTTAGGTTTTTCAAGGCAGGGTTTCTCTGTTGTAACTCTGGCTGTCCTGGAACTCTCTGTAGACCATGCTGGCCTGGAACTCACAGAGATCCGCCTGCCTCTGCCTCCCGGGTGCTAGGATTAAAGGTGTGTGCCACCACAGCCCAGCTAAATAAAAGATTTTCTATAGGGTATCTTTGCAGGACACATAAGAGACTCGAAGCAGTGATTGGTTGTCTTTGGGGAAGGCAAGTGGTATGGGCAGACAGTGCTGTTGGGAAGGAAACATTTCTTTTTTTACTATTATAGTACCTTGTAAACAATTTAAGACATTGCCATGATATCCAAATGGAACCATCAGAGACAGAGTCATCTGTGGCTCTTTTCAGAGGTGAATGGTGTGGTCAGTAGTCAGGAGGCCTAGCTGAGTGTCCTTAACATCTGGTCATTGCTAAGGTCCTCTAGGGAAGAGGATGGAGAGATCTGGAAGGAGTCCAGATGAAGCCTCAGGGTGTTCATCTGTGCAGAGGCCAGGTCAAGATCCAGGCTTCAGGCTGTGAAGATACAGTGGCAAGTGAGGTAGGGACAACCTCGTAAGGGCTGTGAGGGACTGTGAGGAAGAGTCATGGAGTGACACTTGAGATAGCACAGCTTTTGCTCTGTGTGAAAGGAGTGACTATTGGATCTTCTTTAAAGAATTCTCCTCATACTTATCTGGCAGGAGACCAGCATGACCAAGAAGGTGGTTTTCCCAGTTGAGCACATTTGGGGTGTGTGGACTCCTGCGATTTCCCCAAATGCAGGAAACACAACTGAGTAATTTGTAGTAGTTGGGGGATTGCATTCATGTTTTCCCCTGTAAAGAGAAATATTCTCAGCAGGTCATGATGGTGTACACCTTTAAACCCAGCCCTTGGGAGGTAGAGGCAGAGGCCAGCCTGACCTACATAGTGAGTTCCAGGATAGCCAGGGATACATAATAGACCCTGTCTCGAAAAAGAAAAAGAATGAAATAAGGAAAGAACAAAAGAGAAAGAAACCATTCTTTTTAAAACTGAAGCCAGACTTTCCCAGGATTGAAGAATAAGGTGGTGAACTGGGGTGTGGTAGGCAGGCAATTGTTACAGTGCTGACTAATGTTCAGGGAGTCTGAGTTTTATTCCTCAGAACTGCAGATAAATACACACTAAAACCACATACCAAAAATAAGGTGATAAACTAAAACTTTAAAACTCTTTAAAATTGGAGGCGGGATTCTTTTCCAAATAAAAGTTGTAGTGGAACAGTGTCTATTTGAGTGGGTGGGATTGGCGTGAGCATGGCTGGGGAAGGGCCTGAGTGAATGCTGGGCCAGTAGTCTGAATCTTTACAAGGTTGAGTGCTAGGATTAAAGGTGCGTACCATTATGTCTGGTTGCCTCACAGTGAATTCCAGGCTGTTCTGGGCTACACACTGATACCCTGTCTCAAAATAAAGGGGAGTGGGGTGGCAGTATGGAGAGATAATACTGTATATGCTGAAGTGCTTGCTTCATGTGCATGCCCCCACCCGTGTGTGTGTGTGTGTGTGTGTGTGTGTGTGTGTGTGTGTGTGTGTGTCTGTGTGTATTGAGATGACACCTTGCAGGAGTGGTTCTCTTTTATCATACAGTATTCCAGGGTCAAACTTCTGTTAGCGATGGTGGCAAGTTTCTTAACCACTGAGCCATCTCACTGTCCCTGTGATTTAGTTTAATTTTGCAAATAAAGTGAATTGGTATTAAGATAGGAAAGGCAGGTTGATAAAGATAGGCTGATGTGATAAATATTAAAAATATTAATTATAGAATCTAGGTAGTATATACATACATAGTCTTCATTGTAAAAATGTTTACAGTATATTTGGAATATTTTATTAAGATTTAAGAAAAAATTTTAAATTATTAAAGTTGAAGTGCTATTATATTGTTTAGGTTTATTTATTTTATTTTATGTGTTTGAGTATTTTGAGGCATATACATCTGTTCACCATGTGAGTGTCTGGTGCACCCAGAAGGGTGTCAGATTCTCTGAAACTAGCTTTATAGACAATTGTGTGTGCCTAACCACGGAGCTCTCTCTCTAGCTCCTCACACTGTGTTTAAATGCTTCCTGATATACTAAAGTTGTGGGTATTTTGGGCTAGGGAGTGTACTCAGTGGTAAAGCATATTTGCCAAACATATGTGGGTCCTTGAGAGTTCAAAGCCAGCCTGGTCTGCATCAAGAGTTTTAATCTAATCAGGACTACAAGGGTGAGGCTGTCTCTCAAAAAGACAAAGCAACAGTAAGTGTATGCGTCTTATTTCCTTCTAATCACATGCTTGAATTGTCAGTTCTTTATCCTGTGCTCTACAATTCTTACAAAAGAGGTCAGAGTTCAAGGAGTTTCAGCACTTTCTGGGGAAATAGTCCCAAGGCTGTTAGCTTGGCCAGTTATCATTACCCAGGAATCCTTTCTTAATCCACAGATTTGCTTTATGATTGAACCTTAGACTGTTTCCCCACCTCAGCTTGGCAGAGCTGGAGAAGGATGTACTACAGAAGAGGGGATATTTCCTGCACCTTCTCTGGCCCTGAGTGGTAAAATTTGTGGGGTTTGTTTGTTGAAAAAGAGGACTGGAACTTGATTGCATACTGTCTTGAACTTGGGTCCAACCTCCAGCCTTGAGCACTGGCATTACAGATTTTTACTATCATGCTCAGTTAAAACTTTTTTCTTTCTTTATTCCTCCTTGTCCCCACCTACGTACCCTTTCTTTCCTTTCTTTTAAAAGCATTTTATTTTTTATTTGTGTATATGTGTGTATGCCACTTGTGTTCAGGTACCCTCAGAGTCCAGAAGAGAGCATTGAATGCCAGTAACCAAACTCAGATCCTCTGCAAAAGCATTGTGCACTCTTAAGCACTTTAGCCACAGAGCAATCTGTCCAGCTCCTCTTTTCCCCTCCTTCCCACACTCTCTGTGCTGGTAATTGACTCTAGGGCCTTATGCAAACTAGGCAGATTAGCCAGCTAAGGTTATGACTCTAAATCTAAATTGGGACATAGTCTAGTGGTAGACTACATATTTAGCTTATGTGAGGTCCTGAGTCCAGCCTCTGGCACCTCCCTCCCCCCACAGTAAAAAAAGGTGAGGGAAATTGGCCCCATTTCAAGTAAGCAGATTAAAGCCTCAGAGTTTGTCTTTCTCAGGGAAGCCTCAGGGGCAGCACAAGTGTTCTGAACCTTGGAGCCATCTCTCCTGTCCCTTGATTAAACTATTTTAAAAGCTGTTTAAAAATTCAGAAACAGTGCCATTTTACTTCAGTATCATGAACTTAAAAAAATTATCTGTTTTCTGTGTGGGCGTTTTGCCTGCATGAATGTCTGTGTACCACTTGTGTGCCTGGTGCCAGAAGAGGGTGTCAGATTCCTTAGGTCAGGAATTACAATTGTGAGCCACCATGTAGGTGTTTGGACTTGTGCCTCGGACATGTGGAAGAGCACCCAGTGCTCTTAACCCCTGAGCCATCTTTCCAGTCCCCAGTGTCATGGGTTTTTAAGCTTATTCCGGACAATTTCAAAGACATGAAAGTGACTTGCTGTACTTAGTATCCACGGTTTTCAACATTCTGCCTTTTCATTCTGATTCCACTCTTATAAGTATTTGATTATTTATTTATTTATTCATTCATTCATTCATTTATTTATTTATTTATTTATTTATTTATTTATTTTTCAGGCAGGGTGTGTAGCCTTGGCTGTCTAGGAACTCACTGTGAATAAAGACATGCTCCACTGTACCCCATTTAGTTGGAATATTTGAAAACAAGTGGTAGATGTCTTTTCTGAGTACCACCTTTACAGCATCAAATACAAATATTTAGCACTTAACAGTGTTGGAAATACCAAAAAGACAAGTTACAGTCAGCCTCTTAAAATGACATTACAATGGCAAGTGGTAGTGAAACTAGAACATTTCAGCTGCCTGCCTGAAGAGTAGGTGGGATTTCCCTTCTGTCTCCAGATATCTTGTTCATCGTAGGTCTCAGTTCTCATCGGAGGGTGATTGGATGCCCCGTCTCTGCCAGCCTCCCAGGGATGTTTGGCAGTATCTGGAGATACCTTTGATTTCAACAGCTGGTGGATAAAAAGTCTGCTAACCTCCAATAATGCAGAGGGCACCCCACAAATGAGCTGTTCTCAGACGCTGAGGCTGGAATCTAGCTTTGGGGATCAGGGAACCCACATTTAAAATTTTTTTGGGAATGGGTGCCTTGCCTGAATATAAGTCTGTGCACAACATTTGTGCAGTGCCTGAGTGGGACTAGAAACTGAAACTGGAGTCACAGATGGTTTGTGAACTGCCAGTGTAGGTGCTGGGAATTGAACCCAAGTCTTGGAAGAGCAACCAGTTCTCTTACCCACTGAGCCATTTCACCAGCCTCCAGAAACCCATATTTTGTCTCAAGAAGGGACTCTTAGTGGTCTATTAACTTGCTGGGAACTGCTCAGTGGAGGTTGATCAGAGGGACACACATCAGTTGCATGAAGTCACTGTGTTAGATCTATCCGTATTGTCAATAAGGATCAGTTCTGAAGGTTTGGGCTCCACTTACTAGGAAGTCAGATATGCCCCTAAGGTTGGCGGATGTAAAAGTTTTCATTTCTGGAGATCTTCCAGAAGCTAAACAAGGCTGAGATTGTTCTTGTGGCAGCTTATGTATGTGGTTGACAGGGAAGAAACAACCTGTCAAGGAAGGGAAGATGACTTTGTATAGAGACCATTTAGGAGAGGCGTACAGGATCACAGAATCATGTGCCCTGAACAGTCTGAAAATAATATGCTGTGGACACAAAACCACAGGGCTCAAGAGAAAGCTCTGATGGGCTCCTCAGGGTCCAGGACCTTTGGAGATGGATGTGTTGTGGCCTAAGTGAAGGGCCTAGAGTTACGGATGTTTTATTGGGTGTCCAGAATTTCTGGAAGCAGCAGTAACTTTGTGCCTTGTTTCTTTGCAGATTGCTCATTTAGCAAGTGGATGTGCAGGGTAACATGTCCAGTGTGTCCGAGGAGAGAAGAAAAAGGCAGCACAACATTAAGGAAGGTCTACAGTTCATCCAGTAAGAGCTTGACATTTCATGGTGGGCATGCTTGTCCAACAGCCACTCCTGAATTAAGGGGTCCACACATGTGGAAAGTCAGAGAACTCTTGGGATTTTCCAGGCTTGTGGTGTTCTATTTTGAGATAGAATCTCACAATGTAGCTCAAGAATGCCTCAAACACCTAGCAGTTCTCTTGCCTTAGCCTCGCAAGTACTGGATTAGAGGTGTGATCCACCATACTTGGCAAGACTGAGATCTTTCATAGTATTCAAGGTGGGCTGGAAAGGACATGTTTTCATGCCAGCACTTTTCCCCCTTCTCCTTTTGTATATTCTTAAGTTCTTAATATTCCTGGTTTGGGGGCTAAAGCCCAGAAGTTGTAGCACCTTCCCCCCCCAATTAGACTGAAGAATTGGATGTGTTTTCATAAGAAGCTTCTGGTGAATTAAACATCTGAAGTGAACATCTGCAGCATAGACAGGTTTTGCCTAGAGGACATGTCAAGGCAGAAGAGCCTCTTTGTTCCTTCTGGGAAAGAGACATTGACTTGCAATAAATCAGATTAGAGAATGTCAGTAGTGCTGTACTATTTTTAATCTTATTTGTAGAAGTAGCTCTTTTTAAAAAAAAGTAGATTTGAAGAGAAGTGTTGTATTTAGGGGACAATAGCTGCAATGGCAGCCCATGCCTGAAATCTCATTACCTGGGAGCCAGTGGCATAGGATCAGGAGTTTGAGACCATTCTGGGTTATGTGAGACCCTGTCTCTTTTTTTTTGTTTGGTTGCTTTTTTGTTTTTTTGTTTTTTTTTTTGTTTATTGAGACAGGGTTTCTCTGTAACTCTGGCTGTCCTGGAACTCACTCTGTAGACCAGGCTGGCCTTGAACTCAGAGAAATCCGTCTGCCTCTGCCTCCTGAGTGTTGGGATTAAAGGCCTGTGCCACCACTGCCTGGCTGAGACCCTGTCTCAAAAAAAAAACAAAAAACAAACAAAAAAAGCTGGGCAGTGGTGGTATACACCTTTAATCCCCGCATTTGGGGGACAGAGGGATCTCTGAATTCAAGGCCAACCTGGACTAACAAAGTAAGTTCCAGGACAGTTTGTACTACTCAGAGAAGCTGTCTCAAAAAAAGAAAAAAAAAAAAGGGGTGGGTGGGTGGATGGGTGACCAACACCAAGCTAAAAACTATAGCTTTTTTTTTTTTTTTAAAGGTTTGTTTCATTTTTATGTGTATAAGTCTTTTGAATCCATGTATGTGCCATATGCTATATATATATGCCTGGTGCCCTCAGAAGCCAAAAGAGTGTTGGATCTTCGAACTACCATGTGGGTGTTGGGAACTGAATCAGGGTCCTCAGCAAGAACAGCAAGTACTTTTAACCACTGAGCCATTTCTCCAGCCCCTAAAAAGCAGTTTACAATAACTTCTGGCTTAATAATGCTGATAGGGAGTCTACTATGGTGGAATATTCTCCCAGCACTTGGCTGGAGGAGGCTAATCTCGGTAAGTTCTAGGGCAGTCAGGGCTACTTGGTGATTATAATAGATTTGTTTCTTCTTCTCAGGTCTCCGCTGTCATATCCAGGGACCCAGGAGCAATATGCGGTAATGACTTTGGGAAGGGTTATGGTTGGTCACTGTGGCTTAAGAACTATAATCTGCAGCAGAATTTGGCAAACTCAGGCCTTATGTGTCACATCTGGCCAGCTGCCCTCTTTTACAAAGCTTTATCAGAACACTGCAACTACAGTCATTTGTTTATTTTTTCTCTGTGGCAATTTTGTGATACACAACAGAGTTTAAATGGCCTACAGTGTTTTAAATATTCACTTTTTGGCATTTATAGAAAAAGCTTACCAACCCTCTTCTATCTAGCACAACCAACTGTCCTTTATTTTCTTTCCTAGGTTAGTGTAGTTTAAATTAGTGTGCATTTTGAGCCCTTTGCCAGTTAACTATTTTATCAAGAAAAAGTGGGATGGAATTTAACAGAGTATTGGGGTATCATCATTTTTATTTTTGATAAGTCCTGACAGCAGTGAAGGAAGATTGTCCAGATAGCAAGAGGGAAGAGCTGGGGATGAACTGGCCAGACACAAGGAGAAGAAGGTCACTTTTCTGGGACTTGAACTACAGAACTGTGGCTCGAATCTCTGAGGGTGTGTGTTTCCAAGTTTTCCACATTCCTCCTTCCCTTGTATTAGGTTCCCTGTCTTCCTTCCTCTCTACACTGAGGAGAGTCATAAAGTATTTGAGCTGCAGTACCTAGGAAAATCCTTTTGTTTTTCTCATGTGGGACTGGGGTCCCCAGAGTTAAGTGGCATATCACAAGCCACATCAGGTGCCTGACTTGTTCCTTAATAATCTAGTCGGTTCAAACATGTGCTTGTCAAAAAAATTACCTGATCTTGTGATAGAAAAGGTCTTTTAAAGTATCAAACATTTTTATACATATCAAAAATGGGTATAATCACTCAATAAGCAAATTACTTAGCCTAATTTCCTACCCCCTGAATCAGGAAATGATCTAAACAAATAGTTTATGAAAGAACTACAGGGGCAGAGAGATGGCTCAGCATGTAAAGGCACCAGACACAAATTCTAATGCCATGGGTTCCACATGGTGGTGGGAGAAATATGATTCCCACAGTTTTTTTGACCTTCACTCATGCGCAGTGGCATGTATACAACCACTTCTACCAGTGCCCTGAAAATAATGTAATGGTTTTTAAAAGAAGAAATGTTTTTCTAAAAAAAAGAAAGAAATGTAAATGACCTGTAAAAATGTGGGAAGGTTCAGCCATACTGGTAAAGACATGAAAATGCTAAATACAAATACACTCACACTCGCCCAGCGTGCTGCATAGTGTGCATAGCAGCCCACTAGAAGCATTTATAACTATGCCCATAGATAGGAATATTCATATTCAGGGAACAGAGACAATTGCACAGCCACTGAAGAGGGTCACTTCTCATGGACTGACCCAGAGCTTGTGTCCTCTAGGTAATTTATTGAGGAAAAGCACCACCCACCGATACAAAGGTCTTAATTGCTTAATAAATAGAACATCCACAGTGCACCAACCCCAACTGATGACACAATCTGATGACCTGATGTTGTTTACTGGTGAAGTCAAGACCCCAGGCATGCAGAGGCTGAAGGGAGGAGACCATGAGGGGCTACTCCATATTAGCATTAATATAATGGGGTACTTTCAACACAAAGGTCTCAGTGGGCAAAGTCAATGTTAGAACAACAATTGTTCATCCATAGGAATTTGAGTAGACAGTTGCTGGTGCTCCAAACTAACATTCTTCCGAATACAAGAAGGCTACTGCCTATCTACACGCAGAAAGCTGACTCTAGCAGCTAAGGAAGGTGACCTTCTTTCAGTAGCTCTATCTGCCAGATACAATGGCTATTCAAAGTTCATATTACGGCACAGAAGTGCATGTAGCTTTATAATATTTGAGAATAAGTTTGAATATTCCATTACAATTGTCTTGTCAGAAATGCTAGATTACTGAGATTACAAGTGTAGCTCACACCTGTAATCTCAGCTCTTGGGACAGAAGCATAGGAGGATGGCAGCAAATTTGAAGCCATAAATGTAAAATGTACTCTCTTGGGACTGAGGACTTACACCAAGTGTCTGCCACCTGCACGGAATCAGAGATGCACACACGTTTACAAAGTGCTTTTGGCTCTGCTTTTCTTCATAAGGAGAGTGCGTTTTCTCCTGCAGGAGTAGGCAAGGTGAACTTCCTAGCAAGGCAGCAGTGGTGGTCCTCACAGCAGTTCACCCTGCTGTCCAGCAATGTTCTCTGGAATTTAGGCATAAACATGATATTTAATTCTGTTTTATCTTGTTCTGAGTTAAAGAGGCAATTTTCTCTTTTTAGGTGTATTTGCATGCTCTCGTGAGAAATCTTTTTAATGAAGGAAATGACATTTATCGAGAATGTAATTGGAGTAGCTCTGTAAGTCAGTACTCGGAAGCTTTGAATATAGCTGATTATGCAAAGTCTGAAGACATTTTAATTCCTAAAGAAATCATTGAAAAACTTCATATAAATCGTATTGCCTGCTATTCTAATATGGTGAGTTGGGAGTTTTAAAATTAATTCTAGAGAGAGCTTTCTTCAGTGATGTAGTACATTAATCAAAAGTCATTGTCCTTATTTTTGCTCTGGACTAGATGTGGAGCCTAAGGCCTTTTGCTTTTGCAGCCCTAGCACAATAGTGGACATCTACCACTGAGCTGCACCTTGGTTCTCTAGCTCTGTTCATGTGTACTCAAAGATGGCTGATACTGCTGTCTATGATGCATTCCTGATCAGTAAGCTATTTAGGAGTTATATTTTATTTTACTTTTAAAAGTGACGTATCAGCATTGGAGATTTGTGATGTTCTAATGATGTGTGTGTGCTGTACAGCATTCAAACCAGGATAAGTTGTTTGCTCATAGTGAGAGCATGGAAAATCTCTTCTTTTTTCTTTTTCTTCTATTTTTAAAATTTCTTTTTAATTTTATGTTTACAAAGAATAGTTGCTATAGTTCTATGCTCTTAGAGGGCTTCTGGGTGCTAGCCCACAGCAGTCTCTTTCTCTTGCAAGATAAATCTGCAGTATTTTTTGTTGTTTTGTTTTTCAACAAAATAAGTTTCATTTTATTTCTTTCAGGGCTAAGGTTGGAATCTAGGGCTACACATGCTAGGCAAGCGCTCTACCATTTAGCACATTCCCTAGCCACTTTCTAAGCTCTCTTGAAATATATAGCACACTATAATTACTGTAGCTACGCACGTGGCATTTAGATTTATTTTATTTATCTATTGTGATGGGGGAGGGCAGAGAGAATGAGAGCATAGCAGTCAGAAGACAACTTTTGGTTCTTTCCTTCCACTGTGGGTCACGTTAGACAGCAAATGCTTTTTTTACCTTGTGAGCCATCTCACCAACCTCCATTTGACTTTAAAAATAAATTTTTTTAGATCTATTCATTTTGTTTTGTGTGTATGAGTGTTTTACCATGCATGTATGTGCACCGTGTGTATGCAATATACATGAGTGTTTTGCCTGTGTGTACAGCACCATGTTTGCCTTGTGCCTGTGGAGTCCAGAAGAAGATGTTAGATCCCCTGGGATTGGAGTTATAGGCAATTTGTGAGCTCCACATGGATGCTGGTACTTGAACCTGACTTCTCTGGAAGAGTAACCAGTGTTCTGTTCTTACCCTGCTGACCCATCTCTCCAGTCTCCATGTTTGACATTTTTAATGGATTAAAAAGCAATGATGGCAATGAGGAGGAAAATAGGGGAGGTTATGACACTGGGGCACCAGCCATGTCCCAGAAACTTTCTTCTTTGGAGATCTGGGGCTCCATAATGAAGTACTCATGTATGTCTGATGTAAAGTAGAAAGCATATAGATATTTATGATATTTTTCCTACTTTTATGTATGTAGAATATCCTAACAAAATTTCAAATGAAAAACATCAATGTGAACTTTGAGTTTAAGTTGAGGGTCATAGAATGATGTTATACATTTGTTTTCATGTATGAAAACAGGAATCAGAGTGAGATATTAATCATGTGATTCTGGCTTTCTCTTTTGGCCTCTCCCACCAGGGTTTCCATGATAAAGTTTTAGAAGATTGTAATGCTGTCCTCAGTTTTAATGCCGCTAACTGCAAGGCTCTATACCGGAAGTCTAAGGCTTTAAGTGATTTAGGACGCTACAGAGAGGCTTATGAGGCTGTAGCAAAGTGCTCTTTAGCAGTGCCTCAGGTATGGACTTGACATTTTAGTTCAATTATTCGCATTGTATTTTATTGCTCTCACATGGAGAAGTGGCATGGTAAAAATTCAGGTTTTCATATAACCTTCAACCTGCTTCAGATACATGTAATAACTAATAAAGCAAGTATCTAGATGGGAAATGTCACAGCCCTGTTCCACCTGCAGATATATTCATTAATATTGGCTTTTTTTTTTAGGATGAACATGTAATAAAACTAACTCAAGAATTAGCTCAGAAATTGGGATTTAAAATAAGGAAAGCATATGTTAGAGCTGAGGTAAACAAAACTTCTCTCTTAGGATTTTTTCATTTTGTTTTATAATCTTGAATCAGTTCTCTTTTGAAATTGTGTTTCATTTTATTTCAGCTCTCACTGAAACCAGTTCCTGGGGATGGGGCTGCCAAGGTAGGATTACTATGTGTACAAAAACCATGCTTCTGACAAAAGGAGGGATGGAAATCTTAGCAACTGTGCTTTTTGTATTTTTAGTGTGTGTCTCTTTGATGCTTCAAACATGAAATTGGCCATGGCTTCCTGTTACTTTAGAGAAGAGAACAAAACAATTTAAGTACTGTATTTTAGTCTTAGCCAGCATTTCCTGCAGGCCACTGGAACATGTGACAGGATGTGAACAGATGCTTGGTTTTCTTTGAAAACTGTGGATTGAGGCCAGATACTAGTTTTGAGAGACACTGGGGTTTAAAAAAGAAACTAGCCAAAAAAAAAAAAAAAGGCTAGAGAGGTGCTCAGCAGTTAAGCAGTTAAAATGCTTGCTTGGAGAGGACCCAGGTTCAAGTCCCAGCACCCATATGGTGGTTCACAACCATCAGAACCTCTAGTTCCAGAGGATCTGATGCTATCTTGAGACCTTCTGGGGTACCAAGCACAAGCATACATGTAGTGCATATAATATATGCACACAGGCGAAACATACATAAAATAAAGTGAATAAGTCTAATTTTTAAAAAGTTTTTAAAAAATTAAAAAAAAATTTGTCAGGCATGACTATGGATGCCCTTAGTCTCCGGAGGCAGAGGCAAGATCTCTTGAGTTCAAGACCCGCCTGGCGTATGTAGTGAGTCCCAGGCCAGCCAGGGCAACATAGTGAGACCCTGTCTCAAAACAACAATAACCACAAAAAAGAGTAGGAGATAATAAGTTATGCTTCTGCTGGTTCGAACGTTCCTTTGGTTTCTTGTTCCTTAGTCAAATATCTTTGCAAATTTGCATCACTCTCTTAGGATGAGTTTTACAGGATGTTTTAGAGTTTAGAATCCTGAAAATATAATTCACTGTTTTAATTTTTAGGTTGTGAACTATTCTGTGGAAGACATTGAACCAGGTACATTTTTACTTGTCATTTTAACCCTCTGAAGTAGCCCTTCCTGCTTGTCAGTTTTAGACAGTGTGTTATATAGTACTGTGAAGTGATATTGATGTGTGACGAAAGCAAGATTGACTCTTTTTATATTTTCACCTAGTCTTTGATGGCCACTGTTGTTAGCCATTAACCCTCCTAGCTGGTGAATACAGTGGCTTAGGGTGAATAAATTATGTATGTTACAGATTTGCTAACCCCAAGGCAAGAAGCACTTCCAGTTGTCTCCCTTCCTACATCCATTTTTTCTCGTGACATTGGGAGTGAGCTGGCCTCAGTTCCTATTATGCCTGTAACGTCTGTTTTGCAACTGCAAGTGGATGAGAGTCCTCTGCCATCTACAGTGTTTGCAAATGGAGGGAAGATCCCCTTCACGATATCAGATGCTTTTGTAGATGATGGAGACATTGTCCTCGGGGATGAAATAGACGATCTCCTTGATTCTGCTCCAGAAACAAATGATGCTGTTATGGTGAGTTTCATTGTTTAGTTTCTTTTTAAAACGTGTGTGTGTGTGTGTGTGTGTGTGTGTGTGTGTGTGTGTGTGTTGTGTGCAGGTGCCAGTCACCCACAGAAGAGGGTACCAGATCTCCTGGAGCTGGAGTTATAGGCAGTTGTAAGCCACCCCCTGTCTATTCTGGAAACAGAAACTCAGGTCATTTGGAAGAGAAGTGATATTAATTGCTGAGCCATCTTTCCTGCTCTGTTTAGTTTCTCTCTTCTCTCTCTCTCTCTCATTATATCTCTTTTATTTATTTTTATATTTTTAACGAAGATTCTAGGGATTGAACTCATGTCCTCATGCTTACAAGGCAAGCATTTTACCCACTGAGCCATCTCTCCAGCCCTACTTTCTCTTCTCAAGGATATAGTTACCTCCTGTTTAAATTATAATGTAATGTGGTAGATAACTTGTTGTGTCTAGGATTAACTTTCACTTTCTTATCGTGACATTTTCTTTACTTCTCTATGGATAAGTGAATAACTTGGTCATTGCTGAAATAGAAGAAAGGAGCATGCTGTCTAGAAGTTAGTCAGTGTTTCTGGAATGCAAAGGTCAAGCATAACATTCTGATAAGAAAATAGGCTCAGGAGATGGTTGAGTAAGTAAAGGCCTTGCCATAAAAGCACAAGGGTCTGAGTTTGATCCCCGGACCAATGTAGGTATGGTAGCACAAGCTTGTAATCCCAGAGCTGGAGAGGTGGACACAGGCAAATTACTGGAGCTCACTGGTCAGCTAGCATACCTAATTGGTGAGCCCCAGGTCCCAGTGAAAGACCCTTCCTCAAAAAATGAGGTGGGTGGCTCCTCAGGAATGACACTTGAGGTTGATTTTTGATCTCTGGCCTCATATGTATACTCAAGAGCATACCTACTCCTACACACACACACACACACACACACACACAGTTGAAAAATCTTTAGCCAGACATGGTGATGTATGCCTTTAATCTCAACACTTATGAGGCAGAAGCAGGAAGATCTCTGTGAATTTCAGGTCAGCCTGGTCTATATAGATTTTCCAGTCTAGTTTGGGCCATATAATGAGACCCTTTCTCAAAACACACACACACACACACACACACACACACACCTAGATATATAGGAGCCAGATAATACATACATAATAATATACAATACATATCAGCAATTAAGAGCACTGGCTACTCTTCCAGAGGATCCAGATTTGAGTCCTTGAACCCACATAGTGACTCAAAAAGCTGTTACTTCAGTTCAAGGGGATCTGACGCCTTCTTTTGACCTCTGCAGATACTGCACACATGTAGTGCACAGACATACATACAAGTAGAACATCCACTTAAAACAAATCTAAATGTATGTATGTGTGTATATATATATATATATATATATATATATATATATATATATATGTATGTATATATCTCTATACATACCTATATGTATGTATGTGTATATATACACACACACATGTAGGTATGTATGTGTGTATGTATATACATATATGTGTGTGTATATATATATATATATCATAAGGCCTAGAGATGGCTCATCAGTTAGGATCACTGGTTGTTCGTCTAGAGGCCCCAGGTTTGAGTCTCAGCACCCACATGGTGGCTCACAACTGCCTGCAATTCCAGTTCCAGAGAATCTGATGATTCTTCTGGCAGGGAAAATACCCATACATATAAAATAAAAATAAATAAATCTCTTTTTAAAAATGTAATCTTTTTTTTTTTAAAGTCTTAAGTTTACTCAATGGGTAAAGTGCTTGCGGACCTGAGTTAGGATCCCTGGCACACATATAAAAGGTATGCATGGTGGTAACCTCAGAACTAAGGAATGCAGAGATTAGTGGTTCCTAGGGGATTTTTGGCCAGCCAGTCAAGCTGAAACAACAAGCTCTAGGCTCAGAGAAGACACCCTGTCTCAGAATAAGGTAAAGCAATTGAGGGGGACTCCCTGACATCAGCCACTGGCTTCCATTCATGGCTGCATAAATAGGTATGCCTGCACACGTTTTTTTTGTTTTTTTGTTTTTTTTTCTTCGAGACAGGGTTTCTCTGTTGTAGCTCTGGCTGTCTTGGAACTCACTCTGTAGACCAGTATGACCTTGAACTCACAGAGATTTGCCTGCCTCTGCCTCCCGCCAGAGTGCTGGGAATAAAGGCATGTGTCACTGCCTCCTGGCTACCTTTTAGCTTCTTTTACACTTGTGTATGTGTGGGTGAGGACAGGCTACAACATGAGTGGGGAGGTGAAAGGACAGCTTGCAGAAGTCGGTCCTTCTCTTCCACCATGTGGATCTTAGGATCAAATTCACAATGTTGGGTTTGATGGCAAGTGCCTTAACTGCTGAGCCATCTTTCTGCCCCCATCTCCCTTTTTAAAACAAGTCTTAAAAGTTTAAATATAAATGCAAAATGAAGTGTGATATCAGCTAAGAATGTAGCTCAGAGGGTAGAGAACTTGCTAGCTACATGAAGCTCTGGATTATATCCTCAGTACTGCCTGGTGGCTCACACCTGTAATCCTACCGCTTGGGAGGTAGAAGCAGGAGGATCAGAAGTTCAAGGTCATCTATGGCAACATAGTGAGTTTGAGGCCAACTTGATCTATATGAGACCCTGTCTTTAAAAAACTAAGTCTCTACCGTGACTCAGTCTCTTAGTTGTCAACTGGATTTCAGAGGATCCATGCCATCATGGCAGGTGTGTGGCATGATGAGCAGAGAGAAGGGTTTGCATTGTTGTAATGGACCTCCATTTAGATGCAAGCACTCCTGTGCAGACAAATCCCTGTTTGGAGATCTACTTTGATATGCTGGTGGTGAAAGCAGGAAGCTAAGCCAATGAGAAAGGGTCATGAATCTTGATGCCATTTCTTCTCTTCAGCCCTCCACCCTGGTGAGAGGACCCTTCCCGACAGCCAGTGTGGCTCCTAGCTTGCCCTTCAGGACAACGTCCCTGCTTGAAACCTTGCCCATTGGTGCGAGGTATGCTTCTCCACCCTCCTTTGCAGGGTTGTATCCGCCTCTGACCTCATCCTTGGAAGACTTTTGTTCTTCTTTAAATTCATTTTCAGTGACTGAATCCAAACGAGGTAAGACTTTCTCCTAAATTATAAACAACTACAGTCAATTTTCTAAAAATGACAATGTGTATGGCAATTTTGTGAAGCATCTTATGTGGTAGTTTCTTAAATTGTTTTCATTGTGGCTAAAATATAAAGAGGGAGCCTTAAGGTTTGAACTTGGCTTGACTTAACTGTGCCATTCTGTGAAGTAAGGGCATGAGGGTAGGTGTTGATGTGGCACTGGTTTTAGAACGTATGCTTGGCTAAGCTGGTGTTCATTGTTTGTGGGTAAAGACTTGAAATGTATTCTGCAATGGAACTATGTTCCATCTGAAAGGATGTGAACTGGCAAAATGTTAAAACTAGCTTCACATCTAGGTTTAGTATGATGACATTTAGACCTAGTTGGAGCTTCATTGTTGAGCTCAGCAAATTATGCCCTCATTTTATCATGGAGTACTGAGGTCTTGGTCTGGCCAGTACTAGGCTGAATACTCGGGGTTCTTTGTTCTTGTTGTTTTTGATTTTTTGCTAGTTTTTGTTTTTCTAGGGTGCTAGAAATAGAATCTAGGGCCCTTACATACTACATAAAGTGCTCTATTCTGAACTACACCCTGGGCCCTCCTTTCTACGTACTATAAATATTGAGAAGTCTTTTTTTTTTTTTTTCTTTGAGACATTGTTATATAGTTAAAGGGTGAAAGTCTAAATTACTGTTTCAGAGATTTATAGTGAAAAGGTTAAAAAAAAAAAAAAAGGATACAGAATGGAGAGGGAAATAATTGAATGGTAGATTAAGGTGAGCCAACCTTTGAGCCTCCTGCTTCTTAGGAGGCTCCTTTCTCAGTTGGAATGTGGATATTTTCTTAGATTTGTCTTAGGCCCACTCAGTAGACCATGCCTTAAATTTCTCCAATAATGCCTAAGGCTATGTTCCTGGCTTCTAGAAGAAAGACCCTACCCCTCTTTTGTCAGTAGTGAGTAAGAAAGCTTATAGGATTGGGATGGGAAAACTGTGGGAAGTCATAGCCAGTCAGCTGCAAAGCCCTTGTGTGCTGATTCCATGTAGAGTGAAAAGGTCTGTTGAAGTTTTTTTATTATTTTAGATCTGTCCACCTCAACTGCTAGAGAGGGAACAACGCTTAACAACAGTAATTCCTCCCTTTTACTTGTAAGTGTCACTTCCTCTTTTGTGAATACATCGCTTAAATTGAACGTAGGCCTGTACTTAAGTAACTGAATTATGTGAATGAAAATGATAGTCTCCCTCAAAGTTTCTGTGTGCTGTGGGGAATAGTATAATAAGCCTCATCCAGAACATCCAGTAATAAATGTTTTGTGTGTGACTGGATCAGTCAGAGAAAATTAATCACCATTGCAGATAGTACAAGCGTTAGCACAGCCTAACAGAACAGAGACATGAGAACAGAGTGTGTAAGATGTGTGTCCTGTGGAAGCAGAACAGTTGTGTGTTAGTAACAGCCCAAAGAGGATCACTAAGGGGCCCAGAGTCTAAAGAGGAAAACACAGAAACTGACAGTTTGTCATAAAGAAATGCCTTGTCCATCATTCCACAGGAACTCAGTGTCTTTCTTTAGTGATAGTACAATATTTGTTGCCTGTTTTTGTTTTGTTTTGTTTTGTTTTTTTGTTTTCTTTTTCTTTTTGCAGATGAATGGACCAGGTAGTTTGTTTGCCTCTGAAAATTTCTTGGGAATTACAAGTCAGCCTCGAAATGACTTTGGAAGTTTTTTTGGAAGTGTGATTGCTAAACCACCTTCAACAGGGATTCCTAGACATCCCCTCGAAGGAACCCATGAGCTGAGACAAGCTTGCCAGACCTGCTTTGTAAAATCAGGTCAGCACTAAACTGTGGATAGCAGGGTGCCAGTTTTGAGGACCTTGTGACTGGGTGGAGACGGCCCTGGCTCTGGTGGCTCTACTTTGAAATGTTAGGAAAGAAGCAGTGAAAAAAGCTGGCAGTGTCTAGTCCAAAAGTGATTCAAATGGTGGCCTGTTTGTACTTTATGAGCAATTAGAATTAGAATAGTGGCATCCAGATTTCCCTAGTAAGGTGCTTGGGTGGGGCTGCTGTTGAGAATAGGACATTGTGTGACCTGAAGGATGGCACAAAAGGTACAAGTCTACTCGAGTAGCCAGTCCATGTTCACCTAATTGATTGCTCATAAACTGCCTATAAAATGAAAAGATATTTGTTCTGCCTCTGAGCAACCTTCTCTACTTCTTTTTCAGGTCCTAAGTTAATGGATTTCACTTTCTATGCTAATCTAGATCATAAATGTAAGAAAGACATTTTAATTGGTAGGATAAAAAATGTTGAAGATAAATCATGGAAAAAAATACGTCCAAGACCAACAAAAACAAATTATGAAGGACCATATTATATATGTAAAGGTATTTATTGTAATTACTTAATTGGTATATGTTATATGACTAATCAACTTTTGGTAAAATCACTCTGCTAACCACCAGGCCTTGTCATTTGTACATGTTGACTATATTTGTTCCAGCATTTCCTATTATTAAAAACGGTTAGACTAGGAGAAAAGCAGTACCTTCAATTGAGTCAGTTCATATTTTCTCTATTTTTGCTTATTTTTTTTTAACATACTGTGTATATTTTATAGTTTGTGGAGACAAGGCCTAGACTGAGTTTAAATAGAGAACTGTTTCATCTCCATAGAATCACAGCACTGGACTCAATCTCTGAACATGCTTCTGAAATAACTTGCATTTTCCTTTGATTTAAGTTTTATCTGAATGAGCTTTGAAAACCACTAAGAAAAAAAGAAGGAAAATCATAAGTGATTTTACTATTTTTTGTAATTTTCATTTTTATTTATTTATTTTATGAATATGGGTGTTTTGCCTGCGCATATGTCTGTAAACTACATACATGCACGGCCTGCAGAGTCTAGAGAGCATCACATTCCCTTGGAACTGAAATTACAGAAGGTGGTGAGCCACCATGTGATTCTGGGAATGGAACGTGGGTCCTTTGAAAGAGCAGCCAATGCTCTTAGCTGCTGAGCAATCTCTCCAGCCCTGATTTTTTTTTAATGAGAGTATTTATTGTTCAAAATGATATTTTCATACATATGCCACACATACTTCAGTCATATTCAACTCCCACTACCCTCTCACGTCCCACTTTCCCCACTAAATGGTTTTAACCTTGATGGAGCGTGTATGAGTACTGAAACGTCTTCTTCCCATTGCAGTCAGAACCATTTCAGCTTGAAGACTGAACCCCACCCCTCTTGCACAAGGACGACTGTCCTTGCTTAGAGCTCTCTGAATTATCAGGGACATTCAGATGCTGCGTAACTGTGCTTGCCATTGATGGCCCTGGAAATCAGGCATCTCCGTCTCTCCTTACTTCCTAGATGTTGCTGCAGAGGATGAATGCCGATATTCTGGCCATTGTACATTTGCTTATTGCCAAGAAGAGATAGACGTGTGGACCCTGGAAAGAAAAGGGGCATTCAGCCGAGAGGCTTTCTTTGGTGGCAATGGAAAGATCAGCCTTACTGTGTTCAAACTTCTCCAAGAGCATCTTGGAGAATTTACATTCCTTTGTGAGGTGATTTCTCTGTGACATTTTCTGCTGTAAAATTTGGTGATGGTGGGGGAATGAAACCCCTTGGGGAGCACTTTCCCAGCATGTATAGAGGCCCCAGCACTGTATTTAAAAAAAAAAAAATTGTGACCAGTGTTGTGGCATGTGTCTTTAATCACAACACAGTTCTCTGAATTTGAGGCCAGCCTGGTCTCCATAGTGGGCTGCAGGTCAGCCAAGACTATCCACAAAAATCAAAACAAAACTAAATTGTGTCCAGGTGGTGGCTCACACCTTTAACCCAGCTCTCTTGGTAGGCAAAGGCAGGTGGATCTCTTAGGAGTTTTAGGCATCTTGTCTACATAACAAGTTTCTGGCCAGCTAGGCCAGTTTCAGGACAGTTTCAGGCCAGAGTGAGGCCCTTTGTGAAAACAAAAATCTGTAATAATTTCTGATTTGTAAGCCTCATTGTATGAAGTGCACAGCAGACCCGATCATATTGTATTCACTCAGTAACCAGTAGCTACCACTATTATATGAAAGAATAGAAGAAATCTGGGCCTGGTGGTTCATGCCTATAATCCTAGTGCTCCGGAGTTTGAGGCAGAAGTATTAACTATGAGTTCAAGGCAAGTCTGGGCAATACAGAGATCATGTCTCAAAACAACCAGAGCAGAAAAATTATAAATGCATAAATTTATAAAGATACCAAAACTAAGGCAGTATCCTGGGCACAGACTTGTGTTTATTTGTGTGATAATCCTTCTTTTCTCTCTATTCCAGAAATGTTTTGATCATAAACCTAGGATGATAAGTAAAAGAAATAAAGATAATTCTACTGCTTGTTCTCACCCGGTTACAAAGCATGAATTTGAGGACAATAAGTATGTAGCTTCTAATTTGTATAGTGACAAAAAATAGACTTTCTTAGATTCAATAAAGGTAGTAGTGGACTAGTATAGGGGTGCACACAGTTAACACGGCAGAGGAGGCAAAGGCATAGACCTCTGAGCTTCAGACTAACTAGGGCTCCCTAGTGAGACCACACTGCCTCAAAAAAAAAAAAATGGCAGTAGAAGACATTCCTCCTACCCTTCTGTTGTTCTGAGAAGTAATTATTTTTAAATGTCTTTTAGCTGGTTGTTATGGCACATATCTATAATCTCAGCATTTGAGAGGCAGAGGCAGAGGCAGAAGAATCACAAGTTTGAGTCTAGCCTGGCCTACATGGCAGGCTAGAACAGCCGGTGTTACATAATGAGAACCGGGTCTCAAAAAGCAAAATAATGACCCAGTGAGATGACTTAGCAGGTAAAGGCCAAGTCTGATGACCTGAGTTTGATCTCCAGGACCTACATGGTAAAAAAAAAAAAATCAGATTGTTTTCCATTTCCAACAATTCCATGTTGTCCTCTGACCTCCAAAAGGCACCATGGAGCATATACATGCACTTGCAAATACACACACGCATGTGCACACGCACTAAAAAATGTATTTTTGCCTATTTTTCTGAGAATCACGTATTGAATTTCTTGAATTACTAGATTATTTAATATAGAAAAACACATTAATTTTTAGCTACTTGTGACATGCATTTAGATTTTTTGTTGTTCAAAATGTAGTTGTACCATTATCAGTCTCCTCCTCCCTTTTAGCCCAATAGTTACATGTGTAGTTTTTTTCCTGATACTTACATTTTAATAAAATGGCTTCTCAGACTAGAATTTGACATTGTGTATATGTTTATGTACATCTATATGCATAGTTTTTCACAGTTGGCAGAGCAGAATTAAAACGTCATTTTGTTTTTGTCTTAGGTGTCTTGTCCACATTTTGCGAGAGACCACAGTAAAATATTCCAAAATACGTTCTTTTCATAGTCAGTGTCAGCTTGATTTATGTCGACATGAGGTCCGTTACGGTTGCTTAAGGGAAGACGAGTGCTTCTATGCCCATAGTCTTATTGAATTGAAAGTCTGGATAATGCAGAATGAAACAGGTAGGTCTGTGTTGGCTTGTTACTGTCCCTGTAGGAGAAGTCAGGGAGTGACAGAGCAGTGGTAAGGAAGCCCACCCTTCTCATCCAGCTTATTTGATAACAGTTATGTTGGTGACATGGCTCATTGGATAACAGCACCTGTTGCCAAGCCTGATGATCTGAGTTGGATCCCTGGAATCCATGTGGTAGAAAGAACTGACTTCTGCACATTGTCCTCTGATCTCTACTTGTGTACATAGACACACAGAGTAAATAAATTAGGTCTTAAAAAAAAGTAAGCGTATAGTTCTATCCCTCAAATCCAGTACTGGGGATTGAACTTTGAACCTTGTACACTGTAGGCAAGCTCTCTACCACTAAGCTTTATCTCTAGTACTTTTTTTTAATGTTTATGTTAAGATAGGTCATCACTAAGTTGTTGGGCTGACCTTGAACTCCTTTTGTAGCCCAGGCTGACTTGAATTTGGAACCATCCTACCTCAGCCTCTTGAGTAGCTGAGATTGTAAGATTGAACCACCGTACTTGGCTACTGTAATGTTTGGTTGTTTTTAAGAGTTAATTTATTTTGGATGTGGTTTCATGCAGTTAATTGTTGATACAATTTTGTACATGTAGCATGGATTTTGAGAGTAGGGAAAGGAATCCTCAGAAGGCATAAAGAACCGTGCTTGTAAATATTCTGTTTTTAAAAATGTGATGTAATGTACATTCATCCTTGATGGATCAGGCTGCCTGAGAACTAGGGAGTTAAGGATTCTCTTAGTCTGAGTGAGACCAGCTGGGTGGGTTACTTTGATGTGTTCTTTAAGAGAAATGTACATTTCCTAGGTATTTCCCATGATGTTATTGCTCAAGAATCCAAACAATATTGGAGAAGTTTGGAAGCAAGCATACCTGGAGCTCAGGTAGTCACCCTTGTGTACTTCTGGAGTTGTATAGTTGGTACTAGGTTGACAATAGATTCAGGTTAATACTTGCAGTCCTTGACTTAATGTTCATTGAGTTGAGTAACTTCTGTTAAAAAAAAATTTGCATTTTGGTTGATCACAATAAAAAAGAAAATGGCATCCTGTAATATCTGCCAATGATGTAGGATACTGTTTTCCGGTTTAGCTCACTTGGGAAAACAGTGGGTCTTGGGCTTTGGCAATTCTTGGATAAGGGAGAAGGATTATGCTGTAGAGTTTTTTTCCTGCTTGGTTTAACTTGTTTATTATTCTCTGTTCTCCTTGACCCACCCAAAAACACTGAGTTCCAGTGGTCAGTTCCAAAGCTAGCTTTTGTCAGTTGAGGTTTGGCACCTATAATTGGTTTGTATCAGATTCTTTTGCATATGTGAGACAGTTTAATTATCAGCGCATATGTATTTGTGAAGTCAAGTCACAGAGCCAGACAACTAAGCTATGGTGGTACAAAGTGCATGATGATCAAGTATGCTGATTTAGAAAAGTCGTTTCTATTATAATTGACCTTTTCATTGTTTAAGGTACTTGGCAATCAAATAATGCCTGGATTTCTTAATATGGAGATAAAGTTTGTATGTGCTCAGTGTCTGAGAAATGGCCAAGTCATTGAACCAGACAAGAACAGGAAGTACTGCAGTGCCAAAGCACAGCACTTGTAAGTATGTGTGGACGCCTGTCACTGCCCTCTGTAGGGCACAGCACACGTGTGAGAACGAAGACCAGGACTTCGGAGAGCGATGCCTAGATGTGATAACGGAGTGGAAGGGTAGAGGCTTTTAGGATATAGTAGCTGGTATTTCATAAGTAGTGTTTTCTTCGGTTCTACCACTTTCTTTGTTTAGAATTCGTAGTGAATGTTGATAAATGTCAGGAGAAAGTGAAACAGTAGACTCCTGAGGCATCTCAGAAGTATTGAGGAGGAGAAACCTCTGGTCCTTTGGGTGCACATGCTGTGCCTCTCCTTTTATGTTATGTCTTTGCCCGAGTGTTGTTTTTTTCTGAACTCCATTTTTTTTAGGTGGACCAAAGATCGTCGTGCGATGAGAGTGATGTCTTTTGAACGTAAGAAGTGGATGAACATCCGTCCTCTCCCCACAAAGAAACAAATGCCTTTACAGTTTGATGTACATACGTAATTTTTAAGCCACTTTTTAAAATTAGGCATCTCCAATTATTAGAAAGTAGCGCTAATTCCGATTGAAGCTCAAGCCCTTTAAGTACTACTCATGAGTTGTAATGAAAATTGAGGCTGCTTGGGCTTTTCCTCGCCCTTGGTACATGTGTATGACTCTAACAGTTTTATATTGATTGTTACTTCGTAGGTTACTTGCACAGAGACAACCAGTGTTGAGGAAAAGTTATGGGCATAATTGATTTTTCAAAGGATTTATCTTTGGGAGGGAATGAGGATTTCCTTTAATTTTGTTTCAGTTTGAGATGACGCCTAGGACATTCTATTTTGTTAGTAATGCTGGATTCTCTCATTTTTCTTATTGTACCCTAGTTGTTTCATTGAAACAAGGGATGCAAGCTAAGAGACACTTAAAGATATAAGACTTCCTGAGGTGGCCCAGAAGAAAATGTCAGTGCCAGAGATGCACACTATGTTCTCCACACCTCTTGGGAAGAGAACACCAGACCAACTTAGCATAATGATAGCCTTTCACTCATGCAAAGGCAGTTCTTGTTTTGGGAGGGCCTTAAGTGGCCAAGGCAATAACCAGGCAGTTCACTTGTTGTCTTTGGACTTTGCTTTTCATAAGACAGTGTGTGGGGAGGGCTAAGAGGTATCAAACTGTGTTATCTAACAGATAGGGACAGGTGGAGTATTGACAAGCAGTACACTTTCTGCTCTCAGGAGAGAAGCATGGATAGATTGTCTCATCAGACATGCTCCTCTTGTAGTGAGGTACCCTCTGAATGACCAGGAAAAGTGGAGGAAGAGGCCAATGAATTTCACATTACCTGTATGCCTTGTAGCTTTGCAAGCGTAGTGCAAGTCACAAGGCCAGTTGTTGCAAGGCAGTGATTTGTCTGTTTTATCTGAAGTGGAATTAGACAGGTTTTGTATAAAAAGTAAAGAGATTTATTGAAACCTTGATATCTTGGGCCTTAAAAGATGAGGATGTGCTGGGCGATGGTGGTGCATGCCTTTAATCCCAGCACTTGGGAGGCATTGGGAGGCAGAGGCAGGTGGATATCTGAGTTTGAGGCTAGCCTGGTCTACAGAGTGAGCTCCAGGACAGCCAGTGTTATAATAGGAAAACCCTGTCTCGAAGAAATGGGTTGAGGGTGATGGGATGGATGAGGATGTATGTTTATCAGAGACTTAGCTAAAACAGGACAACTGGGCTGTAGCTGAGTTGTAGCTGAGTGCTTGTCTAGCATGTGTGAGGTCCTGAGTTTAATCTCAATATTGCCAAAACAAACCAATGGTTCTTATTGTAGTTCCTGAGGCAGCTTCCCAGGACTGTTGATACTGTTGATTTCCCTTTAATCTTGAATGTGGTGAGCTCTCTCACATAACAAATTTAGTAGCTTATTGCCTTTTTTTTTTTATCCCCAACCATGTTAGATGTTGCTAGGGCTAGGGACTCTTTTCCTAGAACAGATAATCCTCAATCATCTCTGTCTCTCACCGTGTGTGTGTGTGTGTGTGTGTGTGTGTGTGTGTGTGTGTGTGTGTGTGCGCGCGCGCGCGCTCTCACATATGTGTTAGAGACTATGGGGAGATAGAAAATATCTTCTTTCAGAAGGGTCCTGTCACATTCCTTGGCTTCTGTCAATGTAGTAAATGAAATCATTATGTCATGGGAACAGTAATGTGCCATGGGATTCTTTGAAACTCAGCACAGTGCCTGGTCTTGTCCTTTGATTCCCGGTTCTTTATCATTGAAAGCCAGGAGTGGCAGCTCACATCTGTAAGTAACTCCAGAAGAGTAAGGAGAGTCACCACAAATTTAAGGCTAACCTGGTGTACATAGCAAGCAAATTCCAGGCCAGTCAGAATAGACCCTATCTCATAGTCTCAAACAAAAGAAAACAAGTCAGCAATTAAGGATTTATGCTGCATCACAACCAGCCAGCTGGTGAGACCTAGGAATGAGCTTTCTTGGTGATGGAGGTTTTCCTGTTTTTTTGGAGACTAGTGATTCTTAGGGAGAACTTTTCTGATGATTGCTGTCACTTCATTTTCTTACTAGTGTCTCCCTGTTTTCATTGTTTATTCAAATTCCACATAACCATAGGAGTGCTCTTTGAAAGTCTCTTAACTCCCTTGCCTGATTAGCAGGTGTCTTCAGATAACACTGTATCTCGTGAGTTAGCTGTCATTAGCTGGAAGCTTCCTGGCATTGTGATAACCTCTGGGGCAAGTTGCAGTCTCTTTCTGTTTCCAGCACTGACTTGGATGCATTCTGAATATTATAGGGAAAGAGCAGTAGCCACCTGACAGGAAGGGCATCAAATATTCACTGAAGAGATGAGGTCCCCAGTATGTGATTTTGTAGGAAATCTGTACTTACTAATTCTCTGCTTCACTTTCTTTGGGAAATTTTCTGAAATAGAAATGTTTGCTATCACTATCTCAAGTATTTTGGACTTGTGGTCCATTTGGATAGAATTAATCTTACTTAAAATTTGTACTGCTAAGCATTAACATTGATAATAAGGACGACCTTGCTTAAGTGTAAAAATTAGTTATACTAAGCAATGCCTTGTCTTAAAGTGTGTGTGTGTGTGTTTTTTTCCCCACACAGCTATGCAACCATATTGCTTCTGGAAAAAAATGTCAGTATGTTGGCAACTGTTCCTTTGCTCACAGTCCAGAGGAACGAGAAGTGTGGACTTACATGAAGGATAATGGAAGTAAGTTCATGTTCTCTGTGTCCTTGACTTCTGTGAAGTTGAGCTCTCCATGAGCACAGAAAGCAGCTAGCACGGTTTAAACAAGCAGCTCCGTTCTGTACTGCTGCTGTTGGCTGGAAACATGACCACAGCCTTCTTGGTGTAGAAGCGGACTTTTTTTTTTTTTTTTACCTGAAACAGAGCTTCTCTGTGCAGCTTTGGCTGTCCTGGAACTCACTCTGTAGACCAGGTTGGCCTCAAATTCACAAAGATTCTTCTGCCTCTGCTTCCCAGGTGCTGGGATCAAAATTGTGTGCCGCCACTGCCTGGCTGTAGCAGCTCACTTCTGATGTAGGTTTAGTTAGGCTACATTTGGGTGTGAATCTGTAGTTCTACATCCTGGATGTAATAGGCATCCTCCTTAAAAGAGGTCCAGGATAACTCAGTTCCTCTATGGCTTTGAACAAGAATACCTCAGTTGTGGCCCATTGGGAGTTTGAGAGGAGCTTTAGGCAACCTTTCACTTTTGAACCTAAACTGTTTTGCTACAGAAATTTTTGTTTTAATTTTAAATAAACTAATAGAAATGCATGCCTCCAGTCTGTCTCTCTATTACAAGAATCACTTTGAATTAAGACTGACCTGCCATGTATTTATTCTACTTGAAGTAGACCTTGCTGAGACTCTTCCCACTTTGTCAGGACTCTTCCATGATTCCTCCTGCCACACTCTTAAGGAGAAAGAATCTCCACTTTTATGCCTCATTTCTGTTTCATGATTTAGTGTTGGAAAACTTCAAGGCCAAGTTTAGATTAGATCTTTTTACCAGAGATTTTTAACAGATTCTCAACTGAGAACACATTTGCTGCATAGCCTTCCTTCCCTGGGAACATCTGACACTGTCTGGAGACATTGTCATAGTCATGACTAGGGGGGGTGAATATGCTACCGATTACTAATAGGCAGAGTCCAGGGATGCTGCTAAGCATTCTGTGATGTGCCAGACAGTGCATTATCCAGCTAGAAACAAGCAGAACTGAGCTGAGTTTAGCAAACCCTCATCTTAGTACTTGATAGAACATCTATTTGTTTTTTGTTTTGTTTTTTGCTTATTTGTTTTGGTTTTTTGAGACAGGGTATCTCTGTTGTAACTTTGGCTGTTCTGGAACTCACTTGTAGACCAGGCTGGCCTCAAACTTAGAGATCCACCTGCTTCTGCCTCCTGAGTGTTGGGATTAATGGCATGTGCCACCACTGTCCAGGTAGAATACACCTGTACCCAGGAAGCAGTCTACAGCCACTGACCAGGACCTGGTCATGGTGATATTGTTCATTGTACCCTAATGTATTGACACTCTAAGTCTGTGGCTTGATTGATGGGCTCCCACCAGGGTCTAGCCTTGCTCTAGTGGGATTTCCCATCTTTCCCAATGGCTAGGATGCGTCTCAGCTGCAACTCCTTTCTTGCTGGTTGTGGCACTGGCAGAGTGTTTGTAGTATGGGGTAACGTGAAGCAATGCTGAGGCCTTTTGTCAACAGTCTTGTGATTGTTCCTTAGTTTTAAACCTAATGTTTAAACCCAAAGTTTCTTGCCAATGCAGGAAGGAATTAATAGTGAAACTAATGTTTACAATCTTAATAGCCCTGAAATTGGTTCTTCTGCATGAGAGTTAATATGCTGCTTAGATTGTCCCTTCCCATGTCTAATATAAAGTCTGTTTTATTTTATTTTATTTTATTTTATTTTATTTTATTTTATTTTATTTTTTGAGACAGGGACTCACTCTGTAAAACAGGGTGGCCTTGAACTCAAGAGATCAGCCTGCTTCCCAAGTGCTGAGATTAAAGGCATGCAGCACCACACCATATCTGTTTTGAAAATGTACTCACTGATAGGAAATAATACATGCTTTTGTGTGTATTTGAATGACATTTGTGATTGTTGCTGAATACAATTCCTTTTTCTTCAGTACATGATATAGAGCAATTTTATGAACTCTGGCTGAAGAATCAAAAAAGTGAAAAAAGTGATGATGTAGCCAGTCATTCTAACAAAGAAAACGGGAAACAGATCCACATGCCAACAGACTATGCTGAAATTACTGTAAGTACCATTGCTCACTCACTTCTGCTTCAAGGCTGCCTATGTAGCCTTTTCCTTTCCCAGCTTCTCTAAAGCCTGGCTCTGTGGCCTGCAGTCTGTCTCCTCTGGTGTCTTTCTTCTGTCCTTTTGTTATTGTTGTTGCCATTAGCTTAACTCTCCTTGTGCTGCAACATCCTTACTTGAATTCTTAATTTCAAAAACATAAAGAAGCTTGGTTGGGATACAGCCCAGTTGGTAGAGTCCTTGCCTAGCATGGATTGTACCCTGGATTCCCCAGCACCACATAAACTGGGTGTGGTGTGGTGGTATATGCCTGTAATCCCAGCACTCTTGGGAGATGAAAGCAGAAGGATCAGAAATCCGAGATCATCTTTGGCCACCTGGCAAATTGGAGGCCATCCTGGGCTACATGAGAACCTGTCTCAAAAATCAAAAATGCCACACATGGTGGCATACACCTTTAATTTCAGCACTTGAGAGGCACAGGCAGGTGATCTCTTGAGTTCAAGGCCAGCACGGTCTATATAGTAAGTTCCAGGTCATCTAGGGCTACACAGTGAGACTTGTACAAAAAGTAAAGAAAACAGGAATGGTTTGAGCCCACCGATCCACGTTAACCAGTGTTAATGCTTTGTGTCTGTAAAATAAATGAAAGTACTACAGATACTTGGAAGTAAGTCTTTTCTTCCCAGAGGAATCATATCCAGTGTGTGTTTTTTCTATGCTATTTTTGTGTATCAGTGATGTGACTTTTTTGTTTTTTCAAGACAAAGTTTACTATGTAGTCCTGGCTGTCCTGAAACTCACTCTGTCGACCAGGCTGGCCTTGAACTCAGAGATCGCCTGCCTCTGCTTCCTGAGTGCCAGGATTAAAGGTGTGCACTACTGCCCAGCATGACATTATTTTCTTTTTTCTTTTCTTTTTTTTTTTTTTTTAAATGAAAGGCAGGGGTTCACTCTGTAGCCCAGGCTGACCTTGAATTAGAGCAGTCTTCTTGACTCAGCCTCCAGAGCAATGTGGTTATAGGCTACCATGCCTGACCATCATTATGTAGTTATTTTTCATTTGTAGTCAGCCTGGCACATTTAACACCTGGCAGGAATGTGTGTGTTCTGCTGTCACTTGTTTCTTGCCTTCTTTGTTGCATCTCACCCCTTATCCACTGCAGGGCTGAGTCTGTCCTGGTCTTTGTGTGTCTGCTCAGGTCACATGTGAATTTGAATCTCGCATAGTATTTAAACTTCTCTGTGATGTGTAGCTCTGTCCTTGCAGGGCCAACATCTTTACTTTCTCAGTGCCTGATACAAATCTGATACAAATCTGGCGTAGTTGAGACTCACTCATGTACAGAATTGCTGCTGGTCATTCTAGAGCTGACCCACTCTAACCTTGTGCAGCTCCTGATTTTCCTCAGGGTGTTACTTCTGTCCAGAATCTTTAACTGCCTTTCAGATGGCCTTGTTTGTACAGCAGCTTCTCTGGCCTTCCTACCAGAACTTAAGTGAATGCGCACAGGACCCATCCACTCCTCTGCTCCTTATGTTGGCTTATGTTCCAGTATTGTAGTTAGTCCTGTTCATATACTACCTCTGATTTTGGGTTATAATGTCCCCTGTTTGGCTTCCCTGGTGTGGAGCCTGAGTTGAGCTCAGGCAGCATTGGAGGTCCAAGCTCTCAGGCAGTACATTTTCCTACACTCTTTAGGTGGACTTCCATTGCTGGATGTGTGGGAAGAACTGTAACAGTGAGAAGCAATGGCAAGGCCATATCTCCTCCGAGAAGCACAAGGAGAAGGTTTTCCATACTGAGGATGACCAGTACTGCTGGCAGCACCGCTTCCCCACTGGGTACTTCAGTATTTGTGAGAGGTATGTAGGCCCCTTCAGCCTCTCCCTGTGAAGACAACTGATCTCATGGGACTTATGTGGGCATTGTATCTGCAGACAGTTACGATGTGGGTGGTAAAGTCTGGTAATGGTGCTGTGCCTGGTAGGCCCTGGAAGGATATGCAAATTCACCCTTACTATCTTTGGATTCTCAGCTCTGATTCTCTGATCTTTTGTTGCAATCAATGGTCATCAGAGTGGCCTTTAAGTTATATTTTAAAGGTAAACTTAGAATATAGCATTGGGCTGGAGGGATTGGCTCAGCAGTCAGGAGCACCTGCTGCTCTTGGAGAAGAACCAGGCCTGCTTCTCAGTACCCACATTGAGTGATCATAATCACTTGTAACTTTAGTTCCAAAGGATCTAACATGCTCTTCTGGTCTCTGCAAGCACTTGCATGCACACAGTACACATATATACTCAAGTATTCCACATACACAAAAAATAAAAAAAAATTTAAAAAAGAAAGGAAATAGCATATCCATATCACTCCTCTGTCTTTAGGTGTGGGGACTCAATGCCTATAATCCTAACAGCAGGAAGCCATGGCAAGAGATATTGCTACAAGTTTGAGGCTAGCCTGAGCAGGAGTATCTCAATGAAAAAAAATAAGAGAAAAGACTATGATTTTTGGATAGCTATTTACTTTTTAAAAAAAAAAATCAGTTTTGCAGCCAGGCAAAATTTAAATTTTTAAATTTTAAATTTAAAGCCAGGAGATCCTTAAAATCTTTGTTTTACACACTCCACCCCCAACCCAGGCCTGGAAAGATAGTCCAGCAGATGTGAGCACTTACTTCACAAGCATGAGGACTGGAGTTTAAACCCCCAGAATTCATGTAAAAAGTCAGACATGTTTGTCCTGGGACAGGAGGGTTGCTGGCACCTGCTTACCACCAGCACTGACTTAAGGTCAGTGAGGGATGCTTTAAGAGAATCAGGTAGAGAGTGATAGGGCAGGGCACCCAGTGATCCTCCTCTTGCGTTCACATGCTGGACAAGCGCTTTACCGCTGAGCTATACCTTAGCAGAGGGTGTATATACCCTCAGCACTTTTGATGAATACTTTTAAATGGTTACAGTACTAATTTCCCTATTGTGTATGTTGTGCCTACAAAAGATTTATTTCCCAGACTTAAGCTTCTTAACTGGTCTGGAATGCAACTCAAAAAGGAAGGAACATAATTAGCAGGCAAGAGGCCCTATGTTTTTGTGACTGCAGATTTTGTGACTGCAGGTATATGCAGATTGGTCACACAGCTAGGGAAGAATGTATTTTCAAGAATCATGACACTATTTTTCTAGTTGCCTCATGGATGCTAACCACCCTGCCTCCTTCTAACAGGTATATGAATGGTATTTGCACAGAAGGAAGCAGCTGTAAATTTGCACATGGAAATGCTGAACTTCATGAATGGGAAGAAAGAAGAAATGCCCTAAAGATGAAACTCAACAAAGCACGAAAAGATCACTTAATTGCCCCAAATGATAATGACTTTGGAAAATATAGTTTTTTGTTTAAAGATTTAAACTAATATGCTGGCTTTTATGTAACCTAATCAGAGCACTGACCAGAAAAATTGGAAGTGTTGAAAGGCACGTAGCAGAGGAACCGCAGATTTTCTGCTTTATTGGCATCTCTTGTTCCTCCTGAGCAGCAACCCACAGTAGATAGGAAAATGGCTGTTTGACAGGCCTGGCCAAGCTCTCTTGGAGCCATTGGCATCAGATGGCAAAGTGACTTGCTGCCGGGTTGCCATCTGTTGAACAGATTTTTGGATGAAGTGTGTTGGGGAAGAGGATAAGGTTTACATCTAGGATGACTCTCTTGAGTTGGTCCATCAGATAAGAACCATGACCATGAGAGAATAAATGTACACTGGAATCAGAATACATGATGGATGAACTTCTTTATGCGTTTTAGTGGAATAAATTTTATTTAATATGATAAAGTTTGCTACTTAATCTGTACGTAGGTTGCTAAAAAGGATTTTCTTAACTCAGATTTTTAAGCCAAATAACCATTTAACACTAATATCTGTTAAATGGTCTATTTTCTGTATTTGTATGTTTCACTGTGATAAAGGGAACTGATGATCATGTACATCAAGAATATTTTGAAATAATCAATTGACACAAATTTCATTTCTTGGTCTTTTGCTGTTTAAATGATGATTTTGAAAGATTAAACTTGTACTGTTGGTGTTGTGTAGTGTATTGACCAATATTGCCTGTAATAAAAGATTTTATATAGAGATGACTTTCATAGTTTTGGTGTGGTCCTTTCTCCACAAAGAATTATTGGAACTGGGTTTTACAGAGGTTTTGTGTATGTGTTGGGGGTGGGGGTAAGGGTCCTGGGGCTTGAACCCAGCACTTTTGTACATGCTAAGTGGATACTGTACCTCTACACTAAATGCCAGCCAGTTTTTACTTTTTGAGGCAGAGTTGAGCATGTAATCCTCCCACCTCTGCCTCCTAAGTAGCTGTGATTATAGGCCTGTATCACAAGTCTATTCAAGCTTTGAAATCCTGATCCTTCTGTCTCCATCTTCCACATGTGAGAATTAGGGTTATAGGCATGTGCCACCAAGCCAGGGTTTACAAGTGAGATGGGTATTATTTTTTAGTTTATTATTGTGTATGTGTGTACATGATCTGTGTGGGGGTACACACATGCCACACTGTGTGTATGCTGACAAGTCTGCATTCAGTTCTCTTCTACTACCACCTTTATGATTGAACTAAAATTTCCGGGCTTGTGCAGCAAGTGCTTTTATCTGCCTAGTCATCTTGTTTTAGAGTTTTTTGTTTGTTATAGCAGTTACTATTCTCATGTGGTTTCAATAAGAACAAAAAGACAATCTCTGCGGTGTAAAGCCTGAACCACCTAGGCAGAGGGACCAGTCTCTCAGATGGACTTAGCCAGAGCACTTGGAATTCAGGTGATTTATTGATTGAAACCTCTGTCCTATTGACACTAAGGCCTTTATGCATTAATGAACAGAACTTCACACTTTGCAGCTTTAACCAGCCAACTTGGTGCCACCAAGAAGGCTAAATTAAAGGCTGAAGGATTCAAAGTGTTTCCTGGGTTCTGGCTGCAGAAGGCTGAAAAGGTGCATAAACAAATGCCTTTAACATGAAGATTTCAGAGGGCAAGGTATTTTGAACACAAATTGTTCTAGGTGAGAAATGTGAGCAGGTACAGGCTATCTGGAAGCAAGTCCTTAAGTTACTGACACCAAGCCAGCACTACAGCGAGAAGCAGTCTACAAAACCTTTAAGAAGTTCCCTTCCCTCAGCAGCTGTGAAAAGCAAACAGGAGCATACAGCATCCAATCATTCACTGCAGAGATAGTACATACTACTTTACAATATCTGGAAATAGGTTAAAATATTCTAGTACAGATTGTTTTTGTTTTAGACAGGGTTTCTCTGTGTAGCCCTGGAACTCTCTATACTAGGCTGGCCTCAAACTCAAGAGATCCAATTGCCTCTGCCTCCCCAGTGCTGGGATTAAAGATGTGGGCTACCACTGCCTGGCTACCCCGTAAGTTGGTTCTTTTGTTGTTTTGTTTTTTGAGACAGAGTTTCTCTGTTACAGCCCTGGCTATCATGGAACTCACTTTGTAGACCAGGCTTGCCTCAAACTCAAAAGAGATCTGCCTGCCTTTGTCTCTATGTTGAGTTTTAAAACAATTTATGTTCTTGGACAGTGGGTGACAAACTGCAACTTGGAGGTACATGGGAACAGCTCTTCTCTTTACCCCATAGCCTCAGGATTTAGACTGAGTAAGAGGATCCTCATGTTAATTAATACCCTTCAGGGCTCTTACACATCTCACTGAAGGAAATCAGATTAGCAGGGAGGGAAGAGGTCAGCTTCTTTTGGAATTAGAGACATGAGCTATGGGAGTCCTCAGAGGCATTGTGTATCTAGTTCCCTTAACAGGCCCTTGGACTTGTTGACACAGATCACTGAGGGCTTGTATAAGATGAAACAGAGGGAAAAGACTAAGCTTGTCTCTCTTCAGCTTTCAGAGGCAGGGACCAACAAGCAAGGGAAAGAACTAGCAGGGCAGTGGTTGGTAGGCAAGGGTGCATAGTATGCTGCCAGTGAGGTAGGGGATTCATGAGAACTTTAAGGATCTAGGCTATGAGAAGCAACTTTTTAACCCCCCAGTCAGAATTCGTTCCTCAGATGAATCTGAAGAAGTAGGATGCTGAGAAATCAAAGAAAGGTGCTGGTGTTAAGTATCATGGAGACAAATGAAAAGCAGCTTCAGGATGCAAAGCGTCAAAAAGAAAGGTAGAGCGGCACAGCCTTCAAGAGACTGACCAAGCACTGCTTCTCCGAAGCATATTTATTGATAGTTACACAGAAACCAATTTAGGGTAGGGCAGAGTTCCACATACCAAACCTTTGATCAAGGTGTTGTTCTAAAGAAAATACAACCCACAAGAAGCCACAGCTCCTTATCGAGCACTGTTCCTAGTGATCAATAAAGCAAGATGTCCAGGTGTGCCAGGAATGTCTTGTGACCAGGTTTTATGTGGGGGCTGCAAGCCCCTCAGAAACAGCTTGATCAATCATAGAAAGCAAGTATTGATTAATCATGGATGTCTTCAAAGCCCAAGCATGTCTAAAAGCAGTTTCTTCATATCTAATTATAAAGTCAAGTACACTGGCTTACTAATTTCCTACTACAGAAAGGGTCTGCAGGTAGTTCAAGTGAATAGAGATTTTTGGAAGGTAGCATGAGAGACTATGGTTTCCCTACATGTGAGTCCCCAGAGACTTATTACAAATTTTTCCAGGTGGTGTGTAGACCTCTGGGGCTAAAGAGCAAGTTGAAGTCGCTAAAGGGTGCCTTGTCCTCCCCAGGTGGGCTAGCAGGACACCTTGCAAGCTCCTTCTCTTCTAGCCCTGGAGGGACTATAGTTATTCACAGAAGCAAAAGGAAAATAAACCTGGCAAGCTTTTTGCCTGCCCTGTGGCTGATTGGACACCTCCCTCTGGCTTTGCAAAGATCATGAGGCCAGGTGCCCGCCCTGCCCCCATGCTAATCAGACTTCCCCACCCGGAGTACCAGGACCCCGCCTTCTCTGGGGAAAGATATTTAAACAGGGAATAGCCCACCAATAAACGAGTTCAACCTGGGCCTTTGCACTCCTGGCCAAAGAGCGAGGCCCGGGCTGGTGTGCGGGGTGAGATTCAACCTCCAGCAGATCAGATCCAAGGTTTGCATGCAGGGGACCAGGAAGAAACCAACAGTGGTGGTGGCACATACCTTTAATTCCAGCACTTGGGAGGCAGACACAGATGGATCTCTGTGAGTTAGAGGATAGTCTGGTCTACAGAGTGAGTTCCAGGGCAGCCAGAGTTACAACAGAGAAACCCTGTCTTAAAGAAAAAAACAAGAAAGAAAGAAAACAAAAGTTTCCACTAGTACTGGGGAGTGAACCTAGGGATGGATCTATATATATATATCTGCGATCTACACTGACTACAATCCCAGTCCTTATCTACTATCTGCTTTTGCCACTGATAACAGGCTTGAGCCACTCTGCCTGCTACTTTTGTTTGCTTACTTCTTATCTATATCTTTTCCAGGGAGGAGTAAGATACAATTAGAAGTTGTCCCTGCTGCTCTGTTTCATCTTAAAGATAAATGAATTGAAGCTTTGGGCACTTACCTACACATATAGTGCAATCCACAGCAGTACACTCAAAAGGAGAGAAAGTTTTTAACTTTTAAACTTTGGAGTCTGGACTAAGAAACAAAGTTTGAGGTCTCATATATACCAGTGACACCCTCCCCCCAATTCTCTTTCATTTTCTATGCCCCACCTGCTCGGCAGTTTGCATCTTTCCAGAAAATTCCATTTCTGCCTAAACTAACCCATTTCATGTTCTGATTTGCAGCCACAGCCTGGATCTCCACATCACATACTGACCCCATCCTACTAAACAGAGAGAGTAGTGTGGGTATGGGTGTGGGGCTGGCCAATCCTCAAAAATCAACTTAAAAAAACTCCCAAAGTCACGCCACAATTACTGGTGAGATGGTGAGTCCCACTGAATGGGACATGGAAGGCACCTGACCTACTGCTAACCACAGGAAGGAAGGGGATTCACTTGTGTCTTCCCACAGTACTAACCCAGGCTTATCTAGATCCCAGCTCAAAATGTCCACTGATCAAGATGGCCCGGCTCTCCTTGGAAGAAAAGAGGACCCAAACAAATTCTACCTAAGGCTGGTACTAACCCACAAAAACCTCCACCAGGAAGATCAAGTCCAAAAGGAGGTTTGAGCCACCCTTTCCTGGCCACAATATATCCAGTATGCTGTGGAACTTCTTCCTAATAACCATCCACCCTAATGGTTCTCAATGCCTCTCCTTGCCACAGTCCCTGTTAACCTCTCTTTACAGGAGCTGCAGGGAGAAAGTTCCCTGGAACCACCTCTCAGGATGCCTCTCTCTTCAACCAGACTCCTACACTCCCTGTCTGCCTCTCTGGGTCCCACTTGACCCCCAATTCCCAGTACATTCTTAATGTCTCTGTTTCACTTCTGCACCTCACTTTATCATCCACTGCTTAGGGCTATTCCTGTTAATACCTCTTTACAGGACAAATCTTCAATGCCCCTTTTCACACGGATGCTACAGAATGTCTTCCTCTTTGACAACCTTCCCCCCCCCCACCCCACCCCCACACACCTTGAAGGGTCCTCCTCTAAATCCCATCCCATGTGCTCTCTTAATGTTACTATTTCCAAACCAACATGTGTCAACTCTTCTGAGCTTCTTTGGTGCCAAGGGCCTATTAGTCCTTGTATCAACTTTCCTCTCCAAGGTTTCTGCACCCCATAATTATTCCATGGGTCTACTTATGAGCTTGAGAAACTTGCCTGGCAGCTGAGAGAAGACCAAAAAAGGAGAGAGATCTTCATCCCTCTGCTCATCAGTCTTAGCCTCACAGTTTTCTTAGATGTCACAGGAGCTGCTGGAGCTGGCCTTGTCCAGAATCACCATCTGGCTGGTGACGTCCAGGATAAGCTTGACCAAGCCATGGCCTCCACCACAGCTAGCCTCGAATCTCTCCAATGATAGATAACCTTCCTTGTAGGGGTTGTACCAAACAACAGGAGGGCCCTAGACTTGATAACTACTGAACAAGGGAGAACTTGTGTTATATTGGGGGAAGAATGCAGTTTTTATGTGAAAAGTTGGGGCTGGTAGAACAAAACATATACTCAAAAACTTTCAGCGGGACCTATAGGCCTGTCATACCCCTAACACCCCTACACTTTGGTATTCAAACCCCTTAATTGCTTGGCTCCTTCCCCTCCTTGGCCCTATCCTGGCTATTGAAACTCTCCTTACCCTAGCCCCTTGCATCATCCAGTTCTTGCAGTGGCAGATAAACAGCATTACCCAAATTGCCACTAATTAGGTCCTGGTTCAATACCAAACCATCTGACAAATAGAGACCAATGATGATGATGGCACCTCGCCCTTATAAATAAAAAAATAAAGGAGGGGCTGGCCTAGAGCTAAGAGAAGGTTGAAGTGTGCTTTGAACCCCAGATTTTCTCACCCCGAGAACGGAAAGCATTTGGCTGCTCCCCTTTCCTTACTCTAACAGCTAGCAAAGCTCCCTTGGGTGCTGACATGCCTTAGGTCACTAGTTACTGATAAAATCCTGCCTCTCCAAGGTATGTGGCCTGGTTAATGTTTATCTGACCACTGTGGCTGGAGAACCCTGGGCTGGCCTTCCTCTCTCCTTATATGACCTTATAAGGTCTCTTCCCTTAATCCCTGTGAGACCTCTGTTTATGCAAAGGAGGCTTTCTCAAGATTTATGGCCCCAAGTCAGTTATACTAAACCACCCATACCTGGTTGTGAAACCCCCACATGCAAAAGAGCTCTCCTTGTGTCACTGCCTAGCCAATGACTTATCACCACATAAGGCATCTCCTGTTCCTCTCTACCCTGTATATGTCACTCCCTTTGCTTCAAAGGGTGTTTGGTTGTTTTTGCCCTTTGAATCTGGGATCTCAAAAGCTGCTTTTCTCACTGGCAACATGACTCCACCCCTCTGTTCCCAGCTACTGTATTTCTAACTTGTAACTTTTTAAACCTCAGTTCATAGGGTTAGGGAGGAAATGAAAGGATAGGAAAGAAAGAGAAACCTTTACAGCCCTTTTCTGGCTCTCTTAATCTATGTTTGGGGAACTGAACTAACTCTAACCAACTCTGATTCAGCTTCTCCCAACACGGCAGTTACTGAAAAGATCTAAATTATAACTTTTCTAAAACCCTAGTTAGTTCAATTTATCTGAGCCTTATTTCTGTCTGCTTCCCTATCATCAGCTTTGTGCTCTTTCCCTATCCTGTAGCAACTCTGCTGTAACTCTTAGCTCTAACTGCTGTCAACTGCCAACTTGCTGCCTTCACACCTGCCCCTCTTTTATACCTCCCTCCAGTTCCCAGAAGTCCAAGCGGCATGCAACCACACGGGGGGGAGGGCTTTTCCTTGGCAAAGCTTCACTCTACACAACTCATATAATACAAACCTCACTTTCTGAAAAAAAAAAAAAAAAAAAAAAAAAGGTAATTCACTCCATAGCCTAGTCTACCTCAGCACTCTTAGTGCTGGGATGGCAGGTGTGAGGTAGACATCATATCAAGCCTTTACTAAAAATCACACCTTTTACCCAGCATTTACCAAATTTACTGACTCCCTTTGCCTCCCAAGCGATAATCATGAATCTGCTTTCTGTCTCTGGGCTTGTCCGTCAAAAATGGTCCATATAAATGGAATCATACAATACACATCCTTTTACTGATGGCTGAGTTCTTTAGCTGAATATAATTATTTTACTACTTATCTGTACTTGTCTTAGTTTTCTATTGCTGTGATAAGCACCATGAACAAAAGCTACTTGGGGAGGAAATGGTTTGTTTTGCTTACACTTTCCCGTCATAATTCATCATCGAAGGAGATCAAGGTAGGAACCGGAAGCAGGAACTGAAGCAGAAGCCATGCCTGTTTGTTTCCTTACAGAACCCAGGACCACCCAGAACCCAGGAACCTAGGGGTAGCACCACCCCTTTGTGGGTCCTCCCACACCAATCTTTAATCAAGAGAATGCCCTAAAAGCTTTCCAATAGCCAGATCTTAGGGAGATATTTTCTCAATTGGGGATCCTTTCTCTCAGATGACTCTAGGCTGTGTTAAGTAGACAAAAAAAATCAATAAGGACACTCTATCACTTTTTGTGGCCAAATAGTATTTTATTGTGCAGATAGAGTTTTTTTTATCCATCTACTAGCTAATGGACATGTTGGTTGTTTCCACTGCTTGGCTATTGTGCCTGTGCACATTACTGTGTGGATTTCTGTGCCTCTAGCTTCATTGGTTGCAGTGAACTTCTCCATCTATCCTGGAGTAGTCTGAGGTAGCAGCAGGGAGAGTTCCTCCTAACCCCCAGGTACTCCCCTTCTGCCCAGTTGCTCCTACCCTGTGATTTAGATGCGCTGGGTGGCAGGGCTCCATTCTCTTCATTCCTTTTTTTCAAGGCTGCTTGTCCTATGGGGACCTTTTACAGAACATCCTCACTGTTGAGACTTAGTTCCAGGGACTGTGATCAATTGAGATATGAAGGGCAGTATTCTCCAAGCCACTGGTACAGCTTGATCACATTCTCTTAGCTAGAGAGGTTGGAATACAGGCTTCTTGTATTTGTTGTAAAAGATGAATGTCAACCTGTAGAAAGCTCATTTTAGGGGTCATGATACAAAGTCTCCACTAGCTGGACATAGAGGCTGAGGCAGGATGGCGGCTAATTTTTAACCGGCCTATGCTACAAAGTGAAACTGTCTCAACAAAGCAAACCAGTGTCTGGGAAGATGGTTTAGCACGTAAGATACTTGCCATACAACTCTGTGTGGACTTGAGGTTGGATACCCAGTCCCACAGAGGTAGACAGATCCCTGGAGCCTGCTGGCTAGTATAGCTGAATCTCTGAGTACCGGGTCACAAAGGTGGCAATGGTGGAGTCTCGCCTTAATATCTGGTTCTTAAGACCAGTTTAGTTTGTGTGCGTATGTTCATACCTGTGCACATGAGGAAGCCCCCTTTCTGAAAAGCAGAGATAACAACCTGCACTTATCTTCGCAGGGTCCGTAGGTCACAGCGCTAGCGACAATCACAGGTGCGAAAACAGCGAAAGAAGACCACAACCCCACCTGTACACGGAAGGAACGACCAACGGAAGGACGTGCTAGGAGGCATCACTAACAGCTTCCGGTCACGAGGATGAAGCGCCCGCGCAGTTCGGAGATGAAGGGCGGGGCCGAGCGTGAGTGACTGTAAACCTGCGCAGACTCTGTATAAGCGAGGCGGGACCTGTGGAAGGATGACGCGACCGCAAGTGCTGCGATCTACTGCGCAGACTCTGTAGGCGCGGCCCTGGGGGGCGTGGCTTTCCGGGGGGAGGGGGCATCTGCGCAAACTCTGGGGCGGTGGGCGGGGCATCTCTGAAGTGTGGCTGACGTGGACCGTCCGGGTTAGCGGGCGCAGCTGGCGGCGAGGTCTGGGAGCGACGTGCGGGGCCGGATCCCCGGGCCCGAGGCGGCGGGAGCGGCGGTATAAAGCCTGTGACGGGGAGCATGTAATGTCGGAATGCGGAGGCCGCGGCGGCGGCGGCGGGAGCATCAGCAGCGGCGACGCCGAGGACGAGGGTGGCGGCGGCGGCCACAAGGGCTCCGGCTCCCTCAGCCCGGCCGGGGCGGCGGTGTCCTCGGAGGGCCGGCTCCGCCGCGGGCTGCGCGGCGCCTCGCTCATGGCGCGCCAGCGGCCGGAGCTGCTGTGTGGGGCCGTGGCGCTCGGCTGCGCCCTGCTCTTCCTCCTCAAAATCACCTGCAGGTGAGGCTGCCGGGACTCGGGCTCGGCGGACGGAGCTTCGCCAGCCCGGCTGCGCGGGGTCCGCTTGGGGCTTCCGGGGTCGGGGGTCGAACGTCTCCCATGGGGAAGTCTGGCCTGACCTTGTCTGCGGCTTGACTCTCCCGGCTGGCCGCAGTCCCCCACTACCCCTGTTGCGCATGGAGTGCTTTCAGGGTGCTGCTCCCTAACAGCTTTGTACCTAGGGCGTTTGGTTGTGTTTCTGAGCTGCTTCTCACCTGTTGGGGTCTCTCGGGGTGCACTTGTCAATTCTTACCCAGGCTACAGTACTCTGTTTTCATCAACTCCATTTCCCTAAATGCTTTCAGTGTAGTGATGCGCAAGCCATTTATGAGTCTTAGTCGCTTCGGGGAAGGAACGCAGGCATGCATTAGATCTAATGACAATCAGTGCGCCCTTTGTACTCATGACTCGTTAATGCTGAAGGTTAATGCTGAAGACAAAAACTCTTGTTCCCTCGTGTATTCATTGAGGTGATATACAGTAAACAAACACTTCAGAGACCGTAATAAGTGCTGTGCAGGGAATAAAAGGATGCGAGGATAGGTAGGACAGAAAGGCCATTGTAAGAAAATGCCATTAGAATCTTACACAAGAGAGAGGAAGGGGCCAGTGCTAGAAGATCTGAGGTAAGAGTGTCCACTACGGAACAGTTAAATGCAAAGATCTGCCGGCTGCACAAGCTTGGTCTTTTTTGAAACATGGAAAAGACTTGAATAGGCTAGAGTTTAGGAAGAATGGAAGCTAATGTGCCTCTTTTTAGGAAATTGCACAGATACAAAGTTTATATTTCAATTATACTGCTTGCAGCAGATCATCAGTGTATCATCTGAGACTTCAGTTTATAAAATCTGTTGTCACTTAGCTATCCTCTTGGCACTTCCGTCTAGAGGGAAATGTTATATGAGCACATCTCGAGTGTAATGACTACAATATGAGGTCCCTGTGGTCAGGACGGGTCAAAGGATTGGGGGTTTTATTGGAAAGAGACTAATTTTTCTTTAGTGTTTGCCATGTGCCAGGTCTGCTAATACTGGGACTAAAGGCACGTGTGACCATGTCTGGGCTGGAGTTTGAATTTTTTTATCTTAAGCAACCAGCTTTTATTTTCTTCATAAGGAAAATGCAGAAAGTACTTTAACAAGGTGGAATATTGCAAGTTGGCATTTGGATTCAAAGGACGAAAACAGCCCTTCCCTCACTTGAAGGCGTTGATTTACTTCAGTTTGTCCAGCTGTGGAAATAGTGCTCAGTGTGTCTTGCCTACTTTTGGCCATCCCAGTGAGCCTGCAGTGTCACTTGCTTAGGTATCTTTTTCCTGTGATGCTGGCAGTTTGTCAGCCTTTTTAATAAGTTCAGAGTAATGTTTCTGAGGGTTTTTGGAGGAATGGTGTCAAGATATTATGGTAAACTGACCCTGGCATTTCTGTTGCCCTTTCCTTATTTTAAGAACTTTAATGAGGACAGAGGCTTAAGGAAGAATAAATAGGGTCTTTAAAAAAATTATTCATAGTCCAGGTCTGAAAAAAAATACTTCCCTCTTCAGTGTCTATTGCTTAGCTGAATTCAGAGTAGATGGTATATAAGAAGTGGGATTTGCAGTTGAACCACAATGATACATTGGGCATTTCTGGGCATCTAATCTTTGCCCACTTCTATTTATGGGTTTCCAGTCTCCATGCATTCATTCTGCTTGCTTTCCTTGATTCCCAACTTTTAGAAGGGAGGTTTAAGGTATAAATTTCATATAAGAATTGAATTTGTTAGCTGGCAATATGGCTTAGTGGGTAAAGCACTTACTGCACAAGCCTGACAATGTGAGTTTGATCCTAGAATTCACGGTGAAAAGTGAGAACAGATTCAAGAAGTTGTCTTCTGACTTCCTTGTGAATGCCTGCGCTCATACACCTTCTGTACACAGACATAGTTCATCTTTTTTTTTTTAGGCCTTTATTGTTCACAACCAACTCTTGTTTTATGTCCTTTTTTTTCTGATTTACGTATAATTTTTGAAAAATGTAAAGTGAATTTTGAGAGATACATGAAAACCCAAGAATGTGATAGAGCCTAAGGCCTTGTTTCTCTTCCTGGCTGTTTATTTTTTGTTTGGTTTGGGTTTTCTCTGCCTTTTAACTTTAAGAACTTCTCTGCACCTGTAAAAAATAATAAGTTGATATCACTTATATGTCTCTCAGATTGTGTTATTTTATGCTTAGCATGCAGTTTTTCTTTGTTTGTTTTTGAGACTGAATCTCATGTAGCTCAGGGTGATTTTAAACTCCTGACCCTACTGCCTTTACCCCTCAAGTTCTGGGATTATGTGTGTGTATAACCATGCCTGGCTTAAAAAAAAAAAAACAACTAAATTATGTGTATGTGTATATGTGTGCATTTGTGTGGGTATGTGCACAAGATTCCCTGGAACCTGAGTCACAGGAGATTCTGAATCACCCAACATGGGTGCTGGGAGTCGAACTTGTATCCTCTGCAAGAGCAGTACCCCTCTTGACTGCTGAGCTCTTAACAGCACCCTGGTTTTGTATTTAAGCCAGGGTCTCACTTTAACCCAGGCTAGCCTGGAGCTCACTGTCCTCCTGCTTAGCCATCTGAATGCTGGAATTATAAGTGTGTGTTATCATGCCCAATTTAACATGCATTTGAATGGTAGAAAAATAATTCCACCAAAGAGCAGTCTTTAGAATCTCTTCAGAATGTGCCACTTTTTCTCCACAGGGCCCTCTCCACCTCCTTGCATGGCTATCTGCTTGTCATTCAGGGCTTAGCTTAAGAGATACTTGATTACCCCGTCATCAGAAGCTGCCATGTCCCCATATTATTTCTCCATACTGAGGTCTCCCACAACAATGGCCATTTTATGTAGCTTTGATTGCTAATTGTTTATATACCTGTTTCTCCTTCAGGAAGAAAGCTCCTTGGCAGTAGCCTCTGACTGTGTCTAAAGCACAAGAGCAGTTGCTTTGAATAGTTGTGTGAGGAATTGAGCTTCTCAGGTTAGGAAAATATCCTCCATAGGCAGAAACACTCAAACACATAAATAAGTCTTTAAAAAAAAAACTTTTATGTGTATGAGTGTTTCACTGGTATGTATGTAAGTGTGCATGGTACCTGCAGAGGCCAGAAGAGGGCATTGGGTCCTCTGGAATTGTTGTTACAAATGGTTGTAAGCCAGTATGTGGGGGCTGGGAACTGAGCCTGGGTCCTTTGTAAGAGCAAGTACTCTTCACCACTGAGCCATCTCTCTAGCCCCTGTCTTGTATATTTTAAGATACTACTAATGCAGCATTTATTTATTGATATGTGAAATGTAAGGTTGTCAGAGAACAAATTGCCAAAAGTTGGTTCTCTCCTACCATGTGAGTCTCTGGGTTTGAACCCAGATCCTCAGCCTGGGTGGCAAGCACTTTTATCTTCTAATGAATCATGCCAGCCTTTGTGCTTATTACTGACATTCATTTATTTGTTTTTTAAGATAAGGTGTCCTTATGTAGCCCAGGCTGGCACTCAGTTCCTGAGTGTTGGTCTCTGTGTTTTTACATTTTAAAAAGTATCTTTTAGGTGATACATAACTGGGGTTTGTTTTGAACTAATAGTCACTTCTTAGTTAGGTGTCTTAATCTTTTTTTTTTAGTTGTGATTGTTGATGTAGTTGAGTTTTCTTGATACTTGTTTTCATTTATACCTTTTGTGTTTTATTCCTTCTTTGGTCTTCTACTTTCTTTTGGGTTAATATATTGTTTTAGGGCACTGTGCTCAGGGCTTTATGCTCTAGCAGTATATATGTGTCTGATGGGAGGGTTGTGTCCCCTCTGACTGGGGAACCTTTCCAGTTAAGGCTCTTGCTTTGTTCTTCATCTTTTTAAACATTGGTCTATTGTTTGTATGTAGAAGTCTATATTATTATTGCTTTTCCCTGAATGCTCTGGATAGAGGCCAACTCCACTTAATAAATTATATTTTCTAAAAGTTGAGTGAACTGTAAATGTCTCCCATGGGAGCTGCACTAGTGGTGGCCCACACGGTTTCTCCATACTTGTGAGCTTTAGAGCAGGTAGCAGCAATGCCTAGAGATCAGTTGCTTTTGTGGAGAGTCAGGCTGCAAAGAGGTAAGGCTGGAATTTTGGGTTGTGGGCGGTGAGACCATGGATCATGTCATTCTTCACTGCTCTCCTAGCCCACACCTGCAGGGACAATACTCAAGAGTCATTTCTAAAATATTGCCATCTGCATTGCCCCAGACAGTATATTGCTTTTTGCTTCAGAACAATGATTTATAAACTCTTTGTTTTCCTACTCAAAAGAGGCCTTAAAAAAGGCTTCCTTTTCCTTCCATACAAAGCTGTAATGGGAGAAGAAAGTAAGCCAAGAAATCTTGTTTGTGTTTACTCTCTTTTAGTCGAGCAAAAGATGTGATAATACCAGCAAAGCCACCTGTCAGCTTTTTCTCCTCGAGGTCTCCAGTTCTTGACCTCTTCCAGGGGCAGCTGGACTATGCAGAGCATGTTCGCCAGGATTCCGAGGTGGTGCTGCTGTTCTTCTATGCCCCATGGTGTGGCCAGTCCATCGCTGCCAGGGCAGAAATTGAGCAAGCAGCCAGTCGACTTTCAGATCAGGTAATGTACACGTTCCACCCAAGCAGCACGTGACTGTCAAGTCTGTGTATCAGAGAGGATGGCCCCTCAGAGAAATTGTGTCGGATTGGCAGTCATGTCCAGGCAAACTCCAGGAGGACCTTGTCAGATGCAAAACCTGAGAGGAGCAGGAAGGATCTTGCCATGATGGTCAGAGTGGCAAGAGTGGGGATCAGTTCTGTGGCTTCAGAAGGAAATGTGTGCTCACTCAAGATACCAGGCTGTGTGTTATAGCACTGAAGATGGTAGAGACCAAGATCCTAGTTCTCTCATGACCAGCTTATGTGGCTTGTTATCTCTTTTATGTTGTAGGTGGCACAAATGTGAGGTTAGAGAACAGCTTTCAGGAGTAGGTTCTTTCTTCTACCATGTAGCCTGCTATTTAAATATTTATACAGGAAAAAATTATGTATAAAAAGACTAAAGGTTCCTGGATGTGGTGACACACACCTTTAATCCCAACACTCAGCAAGCAGAGGGAGGCATATCCCTGAGTTCCAGGCCAGCCTGGTCTACAAATGGAGTTCCAGGACAGCCAGGGCTACACAAGAAAATCCTGTCTTGAAAAGCAAAAAAAAAAGAGACTACAAGTACTTCCCACCAAGCCAAGCCTGATGATCGGAGTTTAGCTCTTTGTAGAGTTAGTTTTCTCCTTTAGCCTTTCTGTGGTTCCAGAGATTAAACACAAGTCACCAAGTTTTTGTGGCAAGTGCCTTTACCTGCTGAGCCATCTTGCTGGCCCCTTGGTTAATTAAATAAAAAAAAAGTAATAAAATATATAAATATTATATATGTGTGTATGTGTTTTGTGTGTGTGTGTGTGTGTGTGTGCATACTTGTTTTAGCAGTGTGTCCTGAGTAATAGAATAGTAATAACGGTATTCCTGTGTGTCAGGTACAATGCTCATCTTTACAATAGCCCTTCATGCTCGTGTTTTTAGCCTTGGCTTTCTTAAGCAGGGCTTCTGGATTGTAGGGTCTTAGCAGTCTTTTAAAGTTCCACAGTGACAGACAGTAGACATTGTGCAACTCACAGTGACCCAACCTGTTCTTTTCAGTTACTTCTAAATTAAGAGCTTATAGTTATGTGCACAGTAGGGAAAAGAGAGTGAATTTGTTTTTAGAAACATGCAAAAGTCATTTGAGCCATAATGCTTAGTCAAATTAGTGAGATGGTAGATTATGCCCTATTTTAAGTTAAGAAAATGAGATAGGTAAAGGTAAAGATTGTTGCTTTTTTCCCTTAGAAATGGACTCCAAGGGGCCAGAGAGATGAGTCAGTGGTTAAAGGAGCTTGCTGTTCTTCCAGAGGACCCAAGTTTGGTTCCCAGAACCCACGTCAGGCAGGTCACTATTGCCTATCCTGGCCTCCAGGGGCTTGCGCAGACACATAACATATACTTATACAGACATAAATACATAAGTAAAAATTAAAAATAATAATTACGAAGAAATGGCTCCTGAAAGCTCTGAGGAGTTCCCATTAACTCTGCGCGTTTGTGCTGGACTAGTGCAGAAAGCAGTTGAAGTAGCCTTTTGTCTGGTGACTTCATAATGCTTTCTTCATAACTTTTTCAAAGTTTTTTTTTTTTGTGTGTGTGTGTGTGTGTGTGTGTTTTTGAGAAGAGGTTTCTCTGATGTAACTCTAGCTGTCCTGGAACTCATTCTGTAGACCAGGCTGGCCTTAAACTCACAGAAATCTGCCTGCCTCTGCTGCTGCCTCCCAAGTGCTGGGATTAAAGGCATGTGCTACCACCGCCTGGCTATGTTTTTTTTTTTTATTTATTTTTATTTTGTGTGTATGCATGTTTTCTCTCCGTGTGTGTGTGTGTGTGTGTGTGTGTGTATGTGTATGTGTATGTGTATGTGTATGTATCATATGAGTGCCCAGTGTTCACAGCAGGCATAGGGCATTGCATCCTCTGGAACTGGAGTTGTAGATGCTCATGAACTATATATCAAATAGGTGTCAGGAACCAAACCCGGGTCCTCTGAAGGAGCAGTTTACTGCTAAGTCATCTTTCCAGGCCTGACTTTTTACTTTCCTTTTTCGAGACAGGATTTTTCTGTAGCTTTTGCTGAAATAGAACTTACTCTGTAGACCAGTCTGGCCTCAAACTCAAAATTGGTCTGCTTCTGTTTCTCAAGTGTTGGAATTAAAGGTGTTGAGCCATCACACCTTACCCAACTTTTTTTTTAAACTTTAATTTTTTTTCTTTTTTCTTTTGTGTGTGTGTGTGTGTGTGTGTGTGTGTGTGTAGATATGGTGTGTAGATAATGTGCTACAGCATGTGTGGAAGACAGAGGACAGCTTTTGGGAGTTGATTCTCTTCTGTTGGGGGATCCAAGGATAAACTCAGATCCCTGGGCTTGGGCAGCAAACACTTTTGCCCACTGAACCATCTCACTGGCCATGAATAGCTTCTTATGAAAAACTTGAGACATAGAAGGTAACAGATTTTACACACCCTGAAGTCTGTGAATGCTGTCTTGGTTGTTTTGCCGTGTGTTGCACTCCCACTAGTCAGGAAGCACTCTGTTGCTGCTCTCAGGTCCCTGGAGACATTTGGTTGTGACACTTGAGAGAGAGGGGTAGTGGTATGAGGTGGGCAGGGGCAGGAAAGCTGGAAGACACTGCTCCATCCTGTGGCCACTTCTAGGACCTCTTACACCAAAACCAGACAGTCCTGACTCCTCAGAGTGATAGTGTGCCAGTGTGGAGACACTATTCTGATTCATTCATTAATCTTAGTTTTGGCACATTTCAAAGTAAATTGCAGATGGGGACACATTTCCCTAAATACTTCAACATCTGCTTGTAAATGTGTATTTAGTCCATGTTTTTACTGTTTAGTACTACCTTCTGGAACATGGCCTAAATGTTATCTTTATAACTTTTTAAAATAGTCATTGGGCTGAAGAGATGGGTCAGTAGGTAAAGGCACTTGCCACCAAGCCTAAGGACTCGAGTTCAATCCAGGACCCACATGATAGAAGGACAGGTTATCCTCTGACCCACTCTGACCTCTATAAGATGCCAAATACATGTACACACTAAATTTAAAAAGAGAAAGAAAAAAGTAGTCATTAAATAGTTCTTTGGTTTTGTGACTGTGTTTGTGTGTGTGTGTGTGTTTGTGTTGGTTGATTCAACCTAAGGTCTTCCAAATATTAGGCAAGTGCCTAACACTGGAAAACATCTAGAAATCACTAGATTCCACCTCAGATATTCCCTTCAACTGGGGATGGCGGTGCACACCTTTAATTCTAGCCCTCTGGAGCTGAGGTAGGAGGATTTCTAAGAGTTCAAGAACAGCCTAGTCTACATAGTAAGCTCCAGGCCAGCCAACGCTATGTAGTGACACCCTGTCTCAATCAATCAATCACTCAAGTTAAAATCAAATTCCTTCAAAGTATTACTTGTTCATTTTAACATTAAAAATAAGTAATTTTCCTCTTTGACAGATTCAGAGTCCTAGCTGAACTATAGAGAAGTGTTTGTGTTTCTTTGAAATTTATGTATTTATTTTTTGAGACAGAGTTTCACTATGTAGTCCTGGCCATTTTAGAATATGCTATGTAGACCTAGCTTGCTTCAGATTCAGCAATCTGCTTCCCTTTTCCTCACAAGTACTAGGATTAAAAGCATACTTGATTGTTTTTCATTAAAAGAAGAAGGATTTGTTTTTACTTTTTATGTGTATGGATGTTTTTCCTGCATGTATGTCTGTATACCATATGCCTGGTGCCTTAGGAGATAGCATTGGATTGTCTGGAAGTGATGCCTCTGGAGTTACAGATAGTTGTGAGCCACCATGTGGGTTCTGGGGATCAAAACCATGTTCTCTAGATGAGCAGCCAGTGCTCTTCTGAGTTATCTCCCCATTACCTATTTTTCGTTTTTTGATACAGGATCTTATTCTGTAGACCAGGCTAGCCTATATGTATGTAACTCATGGCAATTCACCTGCTTCAGCTCTCTCCCCTTCTTCCCCCATTCCTATGCCCCAGGATTGTGATTACAAGTGTGAGCTAGCCTATCTTTTATTTTAGTGGTAGATGTCACCTTAGAAAGCTTGAAACAGGGTTTGTTTGACTTTTGTTTATTATTTTCTGTTCCAGCACCAGGGAGGCTAGTTCTGTTTCTACAGTTGTAAGTTTTGGTAACTGTTGAGTTGCTATTCATAGTCATACGAAACCTTTTTTGCCTCTGCAGGTGTTGTTTGTGGCAATTAACTGTTGGTGGAACCAGGGGAAATGCAGAAAACAGAAGCATTTCTTCTATTTTCCTGTAATACATCTGTATCATCGGAGGTGAGGACTTGCAATGGTGTTTACAGTCCCACTTATATTCATCAGTTTATCAGTGAACTTTATTTTTTTTTCTGTACCAAGTTATTAGATAGTCAATGTAGAAAACTAAGAAAATACAAATAGGCAAAAATAAATTTTAAAAAATGTAAAGGGATTTTTGTGATTGCATCAGCCACGTGCAACTAGTGTGTTTTGATTGTTCTTTTCTGTGAATGTATATGTCTGCCCTCTAATTGTAAGCCAGAGATGGGATTAGACTGTAATGTTATTTCTTAAATTGTTCTTTCTACTTTTGTGAGCATCACTGTATGTTTGTATCAGTGTATGTTAAAGCATTGTTTTAAAAAGTATGAATTATTCCAATGTATGACTGTACTTTTTAGTTACTCGAAGAGTTATACAATGCAGAAGTACACTCAGTTTCTCATCCTGGTAGCTTGCTCAAGATAGTAGCTTTTGCCAGGCATGGTGGCATATGCCTATAATCTAAGCTACTTGGGAGGTTGAGGCAGGAGGACTATTTGAGGCCACCCTGGACAACTTGGTAAGACCCTGTCTCAATCAGCCATCCAAATAACTGGGAATATTAATTCAGTAGTAAAGTGATTTCTTAACATGGGTGAGATCCTGGATTCAGTCTATAGTATTGCAAATAAGTACAGGGGTGGAGGGATGAGGTGTTGTACCATTTCTTTCAATTAGGAAGGAAATTGCTAGTGGTCTATAACTTTACTTCTATAGTTCTGAAGTGACAGAGAATGGAAACTCTCACCTTCATGATTTTTTTTTTTTTTTTTGTTTCCAGTTGCATTTATTTTGCCTAAAGTGACAAGCTACCTATGGTTTTTATTTTAAGCTACCTTTTTTTAAAAAAAAATATTTATTTATTTTATTTATATGAGTGCTCTATCTGCATACCAGAAGAGGGCATCTGATTCCATTATAGATGGTTGTGAGCTATCATGTGATTACTGGGAATTGAACTCATGACCCCTGGAAGAGCAGTCAATACTCTTAACCACTGAACCATCTCCCCAGCCCCTGTTGTGTTGTTTTTATTTTCAGTCTTTATTTTTAGTTATGTATATATGTGTGTGTGTATATATTTTGGTTTGAACACATGTACGTGCGGATGCCACCTAGGCAGAAGAGGGTGTCAGATCCCCTGAAGTGGGAGTTATAGACAGTTGTGAGCTGCCAGACAGGAGTGCTGGAAACCAAACTCTGGTGCTTTGCTAGAGCAGTTACACTCTCTTAATTGTGGAGACATCTCTCTGGGCCCAAAATTTATTTTATTATTTATTCTTTATGTGTGTGTACTTGAGTATATGTGTATGTGCCAGATGCTCAAGGAGGTCAAAAGGAAAGTATTAGATCCCCTGGAACTGTAGGTACAGAGGGTTTTGAGCCACTATATATATTGGTGCTGGGAATCAAATCCAGGTCCTCTGGAAGAGTAGACAGTGCTCTTAGGCTTTGAGCCATCTCTCTATTGAGCCATCTCTCTAGTCTGCCTGCCTGGCTGCCTATCTATCTATCTATCTATCTATCTATCTATCTATCTATCTATCTATCTATATCTATCTATCTGTGGGGTGGTGACAGGATCTCTTTGGAATCATTGGGCCATCTCTCCAGCCTATCTGTCTGTCTATCTACCTACCTGTCTGTCTGTCTTATTTATTTGTGGGGTGATGACAGAATGGACCTCACTATATAGTCCTGGCTGGCTTGTAACTCACCATGTAGGCCAGCATTGCCAGGAACTCAGGGATATCTGCCTGCTTCTGATTCCCTAGTGCTGAGGTTAAAGACATGTGTCACCATACCTTGCTTTGTTGGATAAGTGGTCTCATGCTGTAGACTGGCCTAGAACTTAGTGGTCCTGTCTCAACCTCACAAGTGCCAGGATAATTGTTATCTGCCACCACATTTAGCCTTAAGTTATTTGTTTTTGCTGAATATATGTTAATGTTTGGTTTTGCAGATGTGCTTAGACCCTACTATGGATGTTAAATAATGTTTGAATAATCTGATTTTGGGCTATTTATTAATAGAGTCTCACTGTGTAACCCTGGCTGTCCTGGAACTCACTATGTATACTAGGCTGGCCTTGAATTTAGTGATTGGTTTTCCTTTGCCTTCTAAGTGCTAGGGCTAAAGGCATGTACTACCACACCCAGTAATTTATTTTAATTTTGAGACCATCTCATTTTGTATCTCAGGCTACTCTTAAACTGATGATCTTCTAGCCTAAGGCAGAAGATGGAATTTAGGCTTCATTCAATGTGATTGGCTTAAAGTCTGTAAAAGACCAAATGGGTAAAAACTTGATTAGTGACAGCTTTACTTTTAGAGTTTCCCTTCCTATCCTCATGTACCTCCTGGGTCTTGTTATTAGGGACTCATGGCAATCATCAGCAAGCTTCTAGTGACAGCTTCTCTATCCCGTTCCTTCCCACTTGCACACTTATAGCATAAACTGCTATTTGTCTCATAGTGTTTTCCTGGAACGACTGATATTATTTAGGCCAGACTGCCTCTTCCATCCTCAAATTTATACTGCATATGAAATATTTGTGGTTTTAATATTCACCGAAGGAACAAGCTAGCTTCTCTTGGTAGCCATTTAAACTGGCTTCTGTTCTTTCTACTCTGCTTCTTGTCCAGTAGGTTCTTCCTATGCTTTGAAGGTTCAAGTGCAGAGTTCTTAAATATGTGTACACTCCCAGTGACCATCTCAGGAATAGTTCTTTGTTCTTTTTTCATTTTTATTTTATGTATTGGTGTTTTGCCTGTATGCATGTCTGTGTGAAGGTATCGAATCTCTTGGAACTGGAATTGCAGACAGTTGTAAGCTGCCATGTGGGTGCTGGGAATTGAACCTGAGTCCTCTAGAAGAGCACCCAGTTCTCTTAACCACTGAGCCATCTCTCCAGCCCCATAATTCTTTGTTGAGGTCAACAGAAAGCCTTGTGCTGAAGGGAATGGTGGGCTTACCCTACTAAGGCCCCCCTATGTTACTCCTTGACTTTGAAAAAAATGACACAGGCACACACCTTTAAGCACCTCCTAGCACTTGAGAGGCAGAAGCAGAGGCAGGCAGATCTCTGTGAGTTTGAGGCCAGCCTGGTGAGTTCTAGGACAGCCAGAGTTACAACAGAGAAAACCCTGTCTTGAAAAACTAAAAAAAAAAAAAAAAAAAGCACAGATGCCCAGTGTAAAATTTTGCAGGCTGCTAGAGATGGATTTACCTTGATGTGACATCAAAATGAGCATTCCCTTGAATTGAGATGAAGGTCATTTTTACATGCATGGGAATACAACATCAGCTTTTTGTGCCCTCAAATCTGAGACATGCGAATAACCCAAGAGTAAGAGACACTCCAAGATGCAAAGAAGGGGGCACCAACCTCAAAGGACTGAGCCCAGAGCTGGCTTGCAGAAGCACTTTTATTGGATGCCACACAAAAGCTATTTAACTTTTACATACCAGAACTCCTGATTTAATCTTTATGTCTCCTGAAGAAACATTATCACTGCAGTGAGACTCTGAAGTCTCAGCCTTTTATTGAGTACTGTTTATAGTACTCAATAATCCAAGCCTTCCTGGTTTGCTAAGAACATCTTCTGATTGAGATCTTGCAAAGGCCATAAAAATTCCTCCATAAATAATTTAATAAACACCTTTTAACACAAGGAGTTCTTTAGGCCAAAGTACTTCTAGCAATAAATACTTCAACCAAGTCTTTATACAATGGCTCTATTAAATTTCCCACCACAGTAGACCAAGCTAGGTGTTGTGCTGCATGCCTTTAAACTCTGAACTATGAAGGCTGAGGAAGGAGGATTGTTGTAAGTCTTAAGGTAGCCTGAGCTACTATGTGAGATTCTGTTTAAAAGGGGGGAGTAGCTACCCCTGTTTTATGCATAGGGCCTTTGAAATGCCCACCCTTCATCTTAGCCTGCTGCTTTACTTGGTTAAGTCTGTTCAGATGCCTTTCTGTTTATTTCACCACTTAGTATCCAGTGTTGGTACAACAGTGCTAAGGCACAGAAGTTCCCCAAAGATATCTTTTCATGTTCTGAGAATCTAGAGACAGCTTTATACACGTGCATGCACATCTGATTGGTTCTATCAGCTGAAAGCTCCTGGGGCATTCCTGCTTATAGTGCTGGGTTTCATGAACCGAGCAGACACTGCTGTTGGTGTATTTTTGTTGCTGCTGTTGCTCTCATTTGTTGTAATGCTTTATCACGTAGCTACTTAAACTAACGGGCTTTTCTGCTTCGTGGAATAGGTTTTGGGGTTTGTACTAATGTCATTCCAAAGTTTATGAAATAGAATTTGGAGCATGGAAATGGATTCTCACCACCCTTTGCTAATGCTCAGGAGCTCTAGATCAGCTTATCCTACAGGTATGGCTGTAGTTTGGAATAAAACATTTCTATATCCTGCATCTTGAGATCTCATTTGCTTTTAAAATTTACTAGGACACTTTACTAGGAAAACTCAGCAAAGCATGATGCCTTGAATAGATGAGATTCCTAGATGTATTGTGTCCTTTTTGCTGGATAAAATATGTTACCAGACGCTTTCTTTCTTTCCTTTTTATTTTTTATCTTTTGTTTTTTCAAGACAGGGTTTCTCTGTGTAGCCGTGGCTGTCCTGCAACTCACTCTGTAGACTAAGTTGGCCTTAAATTCAGAGATCTGCCTGCCTCTGTCTCCCAAGTTCACTACCACTACCTGACCATCAGATACTTTCTTGATTTCTTTTTTTTTCTTGTTCATTCATTCATTCATAGTATATTTGTTTGAGATAAATTATAATGTAGCCCAGGCAGACCTCAAATTTTATATCTATAGCTATAGCTATATATTATATAGAGCTATATTTATATAAATAGGTAGATATAGATATGTAGTTGATATAGATAGATAAATATAGATAGATATATATTTGATATAGATATATCAGAGGATCACCTTGAACTCCTCCACTTCCTGAGTGCTGAGATTAAAGGTGTGCATTACTACATGTGTACTTGTTTTTTTTTTCCCTCTTTAAATTAAAATTTGTTGACAATTGATGGTTTGGGTGGTGATGGTGGTAATTAAAAAAAAAAAAAAATTAAGAAGCATTATCTACGTAGCCCCGGCTGGCCTAGAACTCACTATGTAGACCAGGCTTGTAGTAGACCAAACAACTATCCACTTGTTTGTGTCTTCAAGTGCTGAGATTAAAGGTGTGTGCCACCATGCCTGGTCTCTTGAGTTGGTAGAATTCTTACTCCTGTCTCCCAGCTATGCTTGTAGAATGCTATGCTTACTTTTTTTCATGCTTCTATTCCTTTGGTATCATATTCTGTAGTATACACTGAAGAATTGTGTTTATCTCAATGTGTTTGAGTTTTTATAACTGTTACACCATTGTGAGTACTGTATATATGTAATTGTATACTGAGCTCTGTGAATTGCTGTTGTTAACAGTAAGCTTAATGTCAATCTCTTTAGAGAAAAGACTGGTTGCAGAATTGCTGAATTTCACATACCTGGCCCCCCATCATTCAGTAACGTTCATGTATATTGTAGGTCAAGGAGACTTGATGAGTTTGGGAGGACATTGAGGAAGCCAGGTGAATATCTAATTAGCTGAATGGTGGTGTTAACTATTTCATAGCTGGAATAGATTCCTATTTCAAAGCATAGTATAAGGGACCAGAAGGAAGATGTTTCTACATTCCTGACTTCATCCTTGCCATTTTGTTCCTGTTGTAATAATACTTGAAACAGGTGTCAGGTTCACTTAGTGATCCTTTGTGTAAGTGCCTTTTTAGTAGAGAAAGGGCTAACTACCCAATGTTTCTTATTTCAGAGTTTCATGTAAAAGGAATCTGCCTACATATGTTGAGTGTTATAGCAAAGATACTGGAATTCTTTATCATGTGGTTAGTTTCCAAGGTCACCATTTTCTTTTTTAGTAGAAATTAATTAGTTTAGTAGAAACTAATTTTTCTTTTGGAGAGTAGAATGAGTTCAATTTGCAGCTGGATTAAGATTGAGCCCATAGAAGTGCTTGTATCTTACCCCACCTAAAATGCTGATTCTCTGTACACCTCTTGAGCAAGCAGGCTGTTTGCCTCTGACCAGTTGCTGAAGCAAAGGTGTTTTCATTGTGCGGTGCTGATGGTTTTTGTTACACATTACAAGTTTAATGCATGGTGTATTGTTTTTATTTATTTATTTGTTTTTTTGGTACTAGTTTTGGACCAATCGAATACAAAGGCCCCATGAGTGCTGTTTACATTGAGAAGTTTGTTCGCCGGGTGATGAAACCACTTCTCTACATCCCATCTCAATCAGAATTGCTAGATTTTCTCTCAAACTATGAGGTACCTATCTTTCTTATCTCCTCTGTTCCCAAGGCCTTTTATACTGGGTTGTACTGGATTGTTTGTATTAAGTGGTTTTTAGTTTATTTTGTTTCATTTTGGTATATATTTCTTGTACATGATAATGGGTTTTATTATGACATTTTCATACTTTAAAAAAAGCCTCCTGCATTTCAGCAATTTAAAAAATCAATTTGGTGAGTGGAGAGCTGTCTTAGGGGTTAAGAGAATGTACTGTCCCTTCAGAGGACCCAAGTTTAATTCCCCACATCCATATCAGATGGCTCAGAACTGCTTGTAACTCCAGTTCCAGGAGGTTCCATGCTTCTGGGCTCCTTAGGCAACTTCACTCACATAGATGTACTTCTTCCCCAACAATTAAAAAATAACCAGAAAAAAAAAATCATGATATAGAGAAGCCCCAGGTCAATGCTCTTCAAGATGCTAATTATAAGGGTGGCTGGCCAGGTGAGATTTCTAAGACTGGAATACTTCCGAAATCTTGTCTCTGTTTTGTTTGGGGATTTTAAACAAATGTTAGCTTTGTCTCACAATTAACTAGAATATAGAGTTAGCTCATAGTTTTCTATGCAGCTACTCATTTTGAAGAATATTCTTTGATGCTATAGTATTGAACAATGAGGTACTTTTCTTTTCAGTTGTAGTTTAGCTTAAAAAAACAAACTGCAAATATGGGGCTGGAGAAAGGACTCAGTGCTTAAGAGCACTTGTGCCTTTTTTAGAGGACCCAGGTTTAATTCCCAGCACCTGTATCAGGTGGCTAGAAGCTGTCTGTGCTCCAGTTCTAGAATGTTTGAAGCCTTCTTCTGGCTTCCATGGGCATGCCTACACATATACATAAATAAATAATAAAAGAAACTCTTTTTTAAAAAGGGTTTGTATATGGGTGTTTTGCCTGCTCGTGTGTCTGTGCAACACATGCATGCCTGGTGCCCACAGGAAGCCAAGAGGATACCTTGGGACCAGAATACCAGATAGTTGGGAGCTGCCATATGGGTGCTAAGAACTTCAAACCTAGAACCTCTGTAAGAGCAGCCAGTGCCCTAACTATTGAGCTCTCTTTCCAGCCTCTGCAAATATATCACTTTCTGTTTTATTCAAGGTCTTATTTTACAGAAAATATTTTAACTTACTAACATGGCTTTTTTCCTGTAGCCCCATTGGCAACTTCAACACCTCTTAAATGATTGTTACTGTTATAAGAACCTTCGGGTTGATGGTGTGGTGGTGCATACTTATTATTTTCTTTTGAGACAAGGTCTCTCTTCATAGCCCTGGCTACCTGGAACTCTCACTGTAGATCAGGCTGGCCCAGAACTAACAGAGATCACCTACTTTTGCCTCCCAAGTGCTGGGATCAAAGGAGTACATCTCTATATCTAGCTTAAAATATTTTTTAGAAAAATATATTTTTGTTTTATGTATTTGTGTGAGTTTGTGTGTATGCTACTTGTTTGTGAGTACCTTTGGAGGCCAGAAGAAGACATTGGATTCCCTAGAGCTGGAGTTACAGGTGGTTGTGGATGGCTCATGTGGGTGCTAGACCCAAACTTCGGTTTTTACAAGAACAGCAAGTGCTCTTAACTGGTGAACCATCTGGGTTCACCTGGGTTTTCTTTTTTTCAGGCAGGAGTTCAAGGTTTATCTGGTCTGCCTATTGAGTTCCAGGCTATCAAAAAACAAAACAACAACAAAAATTTATTGGTGTTTGTATGGGGTGAGTGTGTATGTGTGCGCATGTGCATGCTACATGCACAAATGGATGTCTGAGAACAACCTTTGGAAATCAATTCTCTCCTTCCATCATGGATTCTGAGGATGAGGCTAAAGGTGTGAGTCTTGTGGAATAAATGCTTTACGCTGTTGTTGGCTCATTCGGCTTCATTTCTTATAGAGGACACAATACAGGCAAAGGACTCAGCTGGCTTTATCAAGTCAATACCTAAGTTTTACTTAGTTTTTTTTTTTTTTTTTCCCCTGTCTCTTGCCTTCCATGGAGCTTAGAGGTTAGAAAAAGTCAGTTAGAAGGGTCACACATTCCTGGTCAAGGAAGCTTTATTTTGTATGCTTGTTTTTCAGATTCTGTTCTCTGTTTCCCAGACTGTCTCTGAACTCCTGGGCTTAAAATGAACCTCCTTCCTCAGCCTCTCCAATAACTAGGATCATACAAGAAAGTAGTTTTAAGGCAATGCCTTTGAAAACTAACTCACAGATGTTACAAGGTCTTTTTTATTTATTGCTTCGATGTTGCTAGTGTATTTGTAGGAAAAAGTGTGTAAATTCCTGATATTTGGCTCTTGCACCCTTTGAATTTGATTTTCAATGATCATGCTCCAATTATTGACATGGAGTTCCTGTCAGACTCACCAATGAGATTCCTGTTAGGTGGGTTTTGGATCTCACTTAAGTAGAGTGATATACAGCAGTAATTTGATTTCCTTTCAAACAAGAAACAAATTAGTGTTACCCAGATGGGGCTTGAATTTTAAAGATTTCTGTTACTGTGAACATGGCCTGCTTCCTTCTGGAAGCCATGAATGGCTTTTTCATTTATTTGTGAAATATTTGTTGGACTTTTAAAAAAATTATGTGTATCAGTGTCCTTGTGTATCTGTGCATAGTGTGCATGTCAGAAGAGGGTGTTGGATATTTGGGGCTGGAATTACAGACAAATTGTGAGCCACCATGCTGTAAATCAAACCTGGGTTCTCTGGAAAAGCAGCCAGTGCTCTTAACTCCTGAACCCTTTCTCCAGTCCCTGTTGAGATAATTATTTGTGTTTGTGGTACTTCTTAAGTTTGTCACAGTGGCAGATTTTATTGATTGGCTTATGGCCACCATAGGTATGTTTGTAACGTAGGTACACATTTAATAATTTTTTTATAGATACTTTGTACAGATCAAGAAACCAGGGTAAGCCAGGAGTGGTGGTTGCATGTCTTGGATGCCAACACTTTGGAGGCAGTGAGTTAGAGGCCATCCTGGTCTGCGTAGTGAGTTCCAGGACAGCCAGGGCTATGTAGAAAGACCCTGTCTCAAAACAACAACAAAAAGAAATCAGGGAACACAGAAAACTTGACTATCTGAGTGGATTCTGACCATCTGAGTGGTTACAACCTGGATCCTCTAATGTCCCCAAGTTCTTTCTTACCCTCTTTCCTTCCTAAAGTAATGTTTAAGGAATTGAAAATATTTAAGGAGTTGAAACTTCAGTATCTGTTTAGAGATTTAAAACTTCAAACATTTAGTTTCTTTGTGGCACTTAAAAACCCCTTTCTTTCGTGACAGAAAGATTTGAAGGCATTGGCTTATTAATTTGGTAATAATTTTATTTATTTTTGTGAATGGCTTTAAGAAATAACAATAAAGGACAAGGCCATGGCTTTTAGCACATATTAAAGCAGAAATTTGCTATTTCCGGTTACTGAGTTCTAAGTATTTATTCTGCAGAATGCGAAGTGGCCTGTGTATGATAATCACAAGAATGAGATGGTAGGTTCTAATTTTCTTCCTGGATAATACTAATTTACACCTCATGTATGTAGCTAGAAACTGCAGTCAACTTTCCTGGGAACACTACAGAGGAAGATGAGAGCTTTAAATCATGTCCTTGCAAGCATGTTAAATAGTGCTTCCTGCAGATACTCCTACTTTATTCCCTGATGGTTCTTTCTGCCTGTTTATAGACAGAAAATGTAATTTACTACTATGGGCAACATAGTCAAACAGAATGTGGGTCATAGTTATTTTGGTGGCCTTGAAGTTGATTGAAAAAGGAATAGGACTGAGTAAATGGATGAAGTTTCCATTGGTTTTATGTCTTCTTATTTTAGTGCTTTTTATTGTTGTTTTAAGACATCATCTCTCAAGTATTGGAAGCTTCCATTATCAAGTACTTTATTTTTAAAGCACATGGCCAAAATCATTTGATTTTACCTTACAACCTACCTTCCAAGTGCCAACAATATTGTTATTTAGAACTGTCATCTTGTATTTGTGCCAAAATAGTTTCTAAACCTTTTTGTGAATTTCTATAATTTACTTAAGATGAATTACTTAGCATATGTCTATTAATTTATTCTTAGCAGTTCAATAAGCAATTTTAAATTTAAGTTTTAAATTAAGCGGGATGAAAAAAAGAAAAAAAGGAGAGGCGGGGCAGTGATGGTGCACGCCTTTGATCCCAGCACTCAGGAGGCAGAGGCAGGCGGATCTCTGTGAGTTTGAGACCAGCCTGGTCTACAGAGTGAGTTCCAAGACAGCCAGAGTTACAACAGAGAAAAACTCTGTCTTGAAATACCAAATAAATAAATCAGAATTAAAAAAGGCCTAGGAATCTTTGTGGTATGTGTGTGTGTGAGTAGGGTGTTGACAAACTGCTTGGTGAGAGAAAACCTGAACGTTTTGCAGAAAAGCTTGAACACTCAGCTCTAATATATTGCGTTTAAGCACAAATCTATCAGAGTGCTAGCAAGCGTGCAGCACTTCTGTCAGCTTGCGGTTCTCGACTACTGTGAGTGAGGTGCTTTCACAGTGAATTCACATCGAGTGTCATGAGTAAAGTGCAGCGGGGGCTGGAGAGAGCCCAGAGGGTTCAAGAGCACTGCTGTTCCGCTAGAGGACCCAGGGGTGGTTCACAGCATCTGTGCCTCCAGTTCCGGGAATTCAGCCCCTTCAGGCACCAGCCGAACATGTGGTTCCATACATACATGTAGGTATTCACAGGCATATATAAGTCTAAAAAAGAAAGGATTTTTAAAAAAGCACAGCAAGGTAATTGTTTATAAGGCCACTAGAGGGCATGTACCATCTGCTAAAACCTATACTATTCTGCAAGTGGTGCCTGCTCCCTCAACAGGAAGTAGTGAGGATTTGCGGGCCTGTAAGTATCTGGTTTCTGCCTCCTTGCTAAAACACCTACTAAGAATCTGTACATCATGGAATGGAATTACATCACACAAAGTAGGTAAAGGGATAACCTGCCACTCTTGTTTTTTGCTAAATTAGAGGTGTAGGGGGGTGTTTCGTAGATTGACAACAAGCAGGAGCATCCCCTCCCCCATTGCTGGGGATGGAACTTGATGCCTTTGGGTTATGCTAGGCAAACCTCAGAAAACAAATGAACAAGAAGTACTAAGCTGATTAGTGTTCTGATACACATGCCTGTGTGAAACTTCAGAATGTAACCTTATTTAAAAATAGGGTCCAGTTGGGCAGTGGTAGCACACACCTTTAATCCCAGCACTTGGGAGGCAGAGGCAGGTGGATCTCTGTGAGTTTGAGACCAGCCTGGTCTACAGAGTGAGTTCCAGGACAGCCAGAGCTACAACAGAGAAACCCTGTCTCAACCAGGAAACAAAACAAAACAACAATAACAAAAAGGTCTTTGTATATGTCTGATTATGAGTTTTAGCCCAGCTTGGTCTATATAGCAAGTTCCAGGACAACCAAGGCTACTTCAAGAGACTTTGCTTCAAAAAAAAAAAAAAAGTATCTTTGCAGATATAATTTATCAAGGGTCTTATGATTAAATCATCTTGTATTTAGGATGAAATCCTAAATCCAGTAACTGGTGTGTTGACGGAACAGCAGCTAGTAGTAAGAAGTACTGTGAAGGCTAGGGCCAACACTGGAGCATTGCGGCCTCCAAGCAGGACAGCCTGGAGCTCTCTGAAGCTGGAAGAAGAACTCCCCCAGGTTCTCCAGAGAGCAGAGATAATGATTGCTGTGGTTCTGAGCCACCTATCTGTGGTAATTTGTCAGGATAACTCTAGGGAATGAGGCGATTTCAAACTGTAAGTGCCATGAAGTGAGAGGAGTGATCTGGGGACAGGGTAAGGGTGTAGCTATTTTGGAAGATAGGAACTTCTCACTAGGAAAAGATATTTGAACAGAAACCTAAACAAGATGAAGCCTGTGTGATGTGGCCAGACGAGACCTGAGGAAGCTGGAGAAAGTACAGATTCCCCAAGGAACGCTGGGATTGTTTGGGCCAAGGGAAGAGGACAATGGGAGGAGAGTTTCAGGGCTCTTCTGTCCCCATTGTGTCTCCAAATGACACTGTCCGCTGAGCAGTTGGCTTGTTCACTGGGGGGTGCTGGTTAAGTCTCTGGGATAAGGAGAAATGACAGGATAGTACCAGAACCTAAACCTAAACAGGTTGGCCCAGGTCCTCAGCTGTCTTTTCCGGAGGGGATCTGTGAGGTGCAGACTTACGGTTGAATGCTTCAAGCTAGGGCATAGATGTGTTTGCAGCTAAGCATGCAAAAGCTCCAGTCCAATAAAGTCTGTATATAGTTATTCCTCACCCTTGTTTTTCCCCCCTCAGGTTTAAGCAAGACATGGGGAAGGAATTGAAATATGTGTAGCTGATTTATGTTATTTGTTAAATAATGACATAACTTCTGTTGGCGAGACATTGGAATTTTGGGGAAATCTTTGCAGATTTTGCTTTATCTACAACATAACCTGAGTTGGTTTCATAACTTAATCTTCAATAGAAATTAGCAGATAACTGTCACTGTACCTTACTATCCTCTTTTTTACTATTTGAAGTATTAATATTAGGCTATATTATCAAACGTACCAGATCTCAAAATTCAATACAGACTGGCACAATATTGTATATACCAGCTAGCACTTAGGATATACTTCTATTATATTTATTAATTTTTAAAATTCTCTATTTTTAGTTATGTGCATATGGGGAGGGGCATACACACAAAAATACAGGTGCCCTCGAAGGCCAGAAGAGGACGTTGGAGCCCTTGGATCTTGAGTTACAGGTGGTTGTAAGTGCCCAACATGGGTGCTAGGAACTGAACTCAGTCTTCTGCAAGAGGACCTTATGTTCTAACTGCTGAGCTGTTACTCCAGCCCCACCTGCTGTTTAAAATAGGTAGTATTTTACAGTTTGCACAACTTCTAATCACCTCATACAGGGATAAAGCTTCTGTTCTTCATTCCTTTGGTAGTGAAGAATGAAAATGGTTTTTTCTGTGTTTTGCATTGTACTGTTGGATGAGAGAGGATTTGACTAGTATACACAAAAGCGCTGGGTTTGATCTCCATCACTGGCAAAGAAAAAAAACAAACTAAAAATTGCTACAGTGAGAATAAACTTTATACTTAAATACTCTCAAAGATCACTGCAAATGACCCAAGTGTTTGATAAAGGCACTTGTCCCCAAGCCTGACAACCTGAATTTAATCTCTAGTACCCATATAGCAGAACTCCTGAATGTTGTCTTCTGACCCCAAGCATGCACTATGGCATGTGTGTATCTACACACACACAAATAAACAGATGTAATAAATAATTACAATTGAAGAAAAAGACTTAATTTGAATTTCCCTTGGAGAATCAGAATTTGTATTCATTTTACTTTTAGTTTGTGTACATGTATGCTCATTTTACACACATACATATGCAATTGCATGCATGCACAGATATGGCTAAATACCTATCTATGGGTCATATACATGTCCATTTCCATGAACCTCCCTAAGTAATGTGATGTGGAAAGAAATAAAATTCACATGGAATTAACATTTATTAACATTTAGAACTATTTTACTCCATTAGCTTTCGTTTAGGAGAGTAATCAGAAGTTAAAGAAGTTTAAGTGAGTCATTATTTTAGTTGCTATTTTGTACAATATTATTTCTGAAGGTTCTCTCTTTTGTTCATGGTAGGAAAGGTGGAAACCTTAAGAATGCAAATGTGTTGTGTAGGCTGGCTTGTTTAAGGCATTTTGAAGGAGTAGGACGAAAGATATTAGTTTTTAGTGTTTGCTGTTGTACTGGGGCTGGGGTTACATGGAGAGTATGTCCTGACCCATGTAGGAGGCCCTGGGTTCCATGACATGAACAAAACAAACAAAACAAAACAAAAAACCCCCCCAAAAAACCTGAAAACCAGCTTTCTTATTTCCTCGATTTGTGAAATTGGCTATTTGCTGAATTTTTCTGCATGTTAGAATTAAACATTTTCAACCTAGTTTCTTTTTCAGAGTGAAGATCAGTTGAGTTAATAGAATCTAAAGAGTTAACCAGATAGTTTAGATTAAAAAGAAGACTCTTCCAGTACAGATCAGAAATGTCCTCTTTTGTGCAATATACTGATTTTGGTAGAGGAAGGACTTTTTTGTTGTCTAAAACAGGGTTTCATTCAGTCCAGGCTGGCCTCAAACTTATATATAATAACTTTAAATTTTGATCCTCCTGTTTTTACTTGCCAAGTGCTGGGCTTATAGGTGTGTACCATCATCTTGGGCCTTTCTTTGCATTTAAAATTTACTTTTATTTATTTTATGTTTGTGACAAGATCTCACTGGCTAGCCCTAGAACTCACTATGTAGAACAGGCTGGCCTACCATTTCTGCCTTCCAAAGACTGGGATTATGGGCTTGAGCCAACATGACTGACTGGCTAACACTGATTTTAAGTGTTATCAGCATATGAAATTTCTATCTTAAATTTTTAAATCCAGTTTTGTCCCAAGGATCTGCCTCTCTGGTTACCCATTAGGAGCATGGTGCTGAGGGCGTTAGGGCTCAAAAGGGGCTTGTCTACATCAGACTAGTGCCTTATGATTGTAAGGCTTTCTTTTCACTGTTATCATATGAAGAATCGGCTCTGATGCCAGTATGAAACCCTGGCTTACATGAAGGTCACCTCAAGGCCATATATTTAGCTCCATATCTTGAGCTTAAATCTTCTGACTCTGTCTCATCATTCTTTCCTCAAGAACCTCACAACTGCTGAGCTTTTTAGAAAGATGTGATTGTCATGTCACAGAACCAAACCATACAGGGGTGCCATGAGACCTTCAAAGAGGGAGCAAGCAAAGCAGATGTATGAGTGGGGAGCAGTTAATTTGTTACGCATATTGAAGGGATATTCTGTGCTAAGCTTGGAGGAAAGATTAATCCAGTGGCATTGAGTTTGAGGATGGTGGAAAAAGAGGGCCAGAATTTGGTTTCTGTAGCTGATCTGATCAGAAAGGGGCTTTGGGTGTGGAGAAAAAGAAGGGACCTAGTCACAGGTGAAGCCAGTCAAATGTAACCAGATTTCTACCAAAGGGGACAGGTAAATTTGGAGAGGAGGTAATTGAAAGAGAAACCCAAGAAAGGTACAATGACGTTACTGATATAGTTTACCCAGATGGTTGAACCACAAAGACTAAGAATCTGAGCACAGTGAGGTTTGATGCCAGGGCTCTGTGCTGCCAGCAGAGATGGGAAGAGCTGCTTAGGGAGGGAGGAGTGTCAGCTCTGGTGCTCGGCACAAGCACAGTGCCATTGTGGGAAGGCTGCTGCATTTCACCGTGGGGCTGGCTAAGTAGAGAAGAGGTTCACCGCAGTCCGCAGCCCTCCTCAGGTGGTCAGGGTTAGAAAATGAAATGTATTAGTACAGTCATCATCTGTGCTGGCATCATGTTCTCACATGCTTAAGATATCCACTATGAAATACACAGCTGACAGTCTCTGTCACCTAACTGTATTCTTGTTCCTGCAGCCTGGAGTACTTGGCTACTTTGAATTCAGTGGCTCACCTCAACCTCCTGGCTACTTGACCTTCTTCACGTCAGCACTGTATTCTTTAAAGAAAGGTAAACTGATTTGTAGTAAGGGCTTTGGCACTTTAGCAGAGATGTACTGATTTTGATATGTTTTGGCATATAGTATCTTTATGCTTATGTTTTCTAATTTTCTTTATTCCTTTTCTCTCTTGTTTAATTTCTACTAACAAATTATTGTACTATTCCAAATATATTCTCTTGCTGGGCATGGTGGCACATTCCTTTAATACTAGCACTTGGGAGGCAGACGCAGGTGGATCTCTGTGGGTGAGGTGAGTCTGGTCTACATAGTGAAGACCCTGCCTAAAATATATATATTCTTTATTATATTTAGCATATTATAAAAATAGAGTTTGACCATCTGATGACAAGCTATGTCCTGTGCTTAAATTTTATTTGTTAATGTTGTTGTCATCTTTTAGTGTGAAGGGACAGGTTTTGGTCTGACTCAGTGCTTACTTAATCTACTAGTTGACTATGCTCTCCGTAATTTAGGAGGACCCTTCCTTCACAGGGTGGTTTCCAAAGGTCACAGGTATGCCACAGTGCATCGTGAGCCTGTTGTCAGTTTCATTCTTCTCAGATCCACATTGTGTGTGGTAATTCCACATTCTCCTCCTCTCTCCATACTGTTTTGTGTTCTCTCAAGGTCTGACTGAGTCTGTCTGTCAGTTCTTTTAGATACATTCATCTATGTACTTGTCTCCATCTCTTTTGTTAACCACTGTGATGCTTCACTCACACTTGGACTAGACAGTGGACACTTAGCTCCTTCCGGTCTCTGCCTTCCCTCTCCTCTGATACCTTTGCAAATTTAGTCCCTATCTGGAAGGCAGACGCACCCTGGGCGCTCTACCTGCTAAACTCCTATTCATCCTTCAGGGTCCAGCCTAAATGCCACTCTTACAATTCAGTGACTAATAAGTCCCTCCCCCAATCTAAATTGAGTTCCTTGTTGTTTCTCTCTAGTAATGAATGTAATTATAAAGTAATTTGTTTAATGCCTTTCATCTTTCCCAGGCTCAGGTTTCTGGGGGGCAGAGCATGTGCTTTTCTCCAGTGGTTGGCATGTAGCATGTAGCAGAGTATTTGCCAAGTGATCACATTAGTAGCTATACCATGTTACCCTGAGAAGTCAACCATCTATTTTTACTGAATGTTAGATTACTTCAGGCTTAAAACTGTATAGCAGCATATCATTGTTATATCAAATAACTGTATGACTAACCATTTAAATGAGCACATTGTCTTGGGATTTTATGCACAGAGAATAGACTAGCATCACATATTTTTTTCTTTTAAATCTGGGAGACAATGGGGGAGGAAAACAAACGGTTGTGTAAGCATATCTTCTGTCTACTTGTATGACTGAGCTGCACAGTTTCAAGTGACTGAGGCTTAGTGAATCCAAGTTAACATTTAATTTTCCCTGTACTAGGGATTGGGCCCACCATCTTATGCTCTTTCACTGAGCTACATCCCCTTCTGTCTTCACTATTTTCATTTTGAGACAAGGTCTCACTATATTGTCCAGGCAGACTTTGAACTTGCAGTTTTATCCTGCCTCTGCCTGCCAAGTAGCTGAGATTGCAGGACTGTTCCACTAGGTCTGGCTCCAGGTTTGAACTTTGAAAACAAAATATAACTTAAATAAAGAGGCAGACATTCAAAGCTCTTCATGGAAGGCCATAAAGTTTTAAATGAAAGGGAATGCAGTGATCCTTAAAATAAGGCAACATTCAAATTCTTGAGCTGAAGGGGATAGTTAAGGGTCATGGGAGGTTGTTTTTTGTTTTGTTGGTTGCTTATTTTATATGCTGCTGTGCCATGGTAGTGAGAAATGAGTCATTTAAACTGCTTTTTCATTTGGAGTTTTTCAGATGGAAAAGCCTTTCCAGATACAAGACAGCAGCCTTCCCTCCCCTTCCTTTCTTCAAACTAGAAGAGGGCAAAACAGGGATAAACTAACATGGGGGGCGCTCAAGACAGATAGAGAGGCTAAAAATTATTGTAGCCAGTCATGCTGGTGCTACTCAGGAGGCTGAGGGAGGAGGATCATTTGAGGCCAGTCCTGGAAAACATAACAAGACCACTCCGTAGTACAGAAAAAGATAAAGCAAAAACTGGAAGAAAGGTGTCGCTTAGTAGTAGCGCCTTCCCTCTAGTGTGCACAGGGGCCTGGATGCTAATCTCAGTACCACAAAAGCAAACAAACCAAAACCAAAACACCTCAGAAGTACAAAACGAGCGTGCTTGGTTATTTGACAGATGATTGTATGGAAACTTTCCTTATGATACATGTGATCTGATTTACAGGGCTGTGATTCTAGCTAGGTCTTAAAATCCTGCTGCATACATAAGTGTGTGGGGGCTGAGACTCATGCTAATTAATCCTAATTTACCCCATTTTTTTGTCACCAAGTTCCTACTTAAGCTTAATGAATCCTTTTCTTGAGAAAAAGACATACTTGGAATTATTTTTTCCCTAATATATATACCCTGAAGGATTGCCTAAGATGAGTCTTGCCTTGAGTATCTGGATTTACTCCCCTTTTCTCTCTTACTCTGAGAGGCAGTGATTTTCCTTATTGTTAACAGCAGATGTACATAAGAGAAAGTGTATAAGTGTTTTTTTTTGAGACAGGGTTTCTCTCTTGTAACTGTGGCTGTCCTGGAACTCACTCTGTAGACCAGGCTGGCCTCAACCTCACAGAGATCTGCCTGCCTCTGCCTCCCAAGAGGTATGCGCTACCATGGCCTGGCTATTCGCATTCTTTTTTAATAGGACAGTTTTAAATGTAAATTGTAGGTCCCATCCTGTTTAGACTTTGCACACAAATTGAGGCCTGGGAAACTTTTGACCCACTCAGCATTCAGATGTAGTTAAATTGAGTTGAAGTGTTTTAGACTATTGTGTAGGGAGCAGAGCTCCAGTTAAATGCACGTCTTCTCACTACCTTGATGGCCTACTCTCCTTAAGCTCATCTTAATGATTTTAAAAAATTTTCTTAGAAGCCAGACACTATCACACAGCTTTAATCACAGCACTCTGGAGCTAGAGGCTGCAGAATCTCTGAGTTCTGAGACCAGCCTGGACTACATATTAAGTGTTAGGACAGCCAGGGCTACAAGAGAGACCTGTCTCAAAAAACAAACAAGCAAACAAACAGCAACAACAAAGAAACACCCAACCAAGATAAACAAATAAAATAAAATTGTCTTAGAAATAGAATACTGAATTTTGTATTGCTGGGGCTCTGCTAAGAGGAGATCTCCCAGTTGCCTGCAGGGTTATGAGGGTGGAATTGCAAGGTCAGCTTTACCACTGCGAGCAGCTATTGTTTGATGTCTTTCACATTAGGATAAAGGAAATTAGGGGAAATTTGTTTACTGTCTTATCCCTATAATGTGGTTTGTTATCCCTCTTTACTGTTTGAACTTTCTCCTTTGCTTGGTTGCATGTGTTACTGTTCTGTGGCTTGCTCAGCCTTGGTGCTCCTGTGTCAGCTGGTGTAACTTGCCTGCTTAGCAGGTACAGGCAGGAGTCCATTTTTGTATTTCTGCCTGTTACTTTCCCAGCCTGTATACTGCTAGGAAATAATGCTAGCATTAGTGTTATTTGTTTACTTGATATTTATGTGCATGTTTGTATATATGTGTGCCATATGTGTGCAGGTTCCAGCAGAGGCCAGAAGAGGGTGTTGGAGCACATGGAGCTGGAGTTACAGGTGGTTGTGAGCCACCTAAAGTGAATCCTCTGGACGAGTAGTAATACATGTTCTTAACTGATGAGCCGTCTCTCTAGCCCCACTAGCATTATTTTTTGTGAACCAATTTTATACTTTAATGTAGTTAAATCTTAGGCTCTGAGCCAGGCATAATGTTGTACACCTACAGCACCAGCACTTGGGAGGCAGAGGCAGAAAGAAAGAGTTTGAGGTCAGCTTAGGCTGCATTGCAAAATCTTGTCTCAAACAAACGTACCCACTGGTTCTTTTTCTTGATTTCTTTCTTTCTGAAAATCCTATTAGTAGGGTTTTTTGTTGTTGTTGTTTTTTGTTTTTTAATTTAGCACTTATTTAGCACTTTTCACTATTTGGTTTAACTTTGCCCTAAATGTGGAGCACAGTCCATATTTCCCCCTTGCTTTGGCCTATAGGCTGCACCATTTACAGAGTGATGCCTCTTTTCTCTGTCATGGTGGTGCCTGCTTTAGTACAGACTTCAGTCTGTCATGCTTATGGGTCTGTTTTGGTGTTTTAGTGTAGATTTTTACTTTGTGCTGTTATTTGATTGGTTGGCCCATTAATTTTTGATACACAATCACACTGTTTAGCTCATGTTAGCCTAGAACTTCCTTTGTAGACCAGGCTGGCCCTCAACTCTCAGTCTTCTGCCTCTACTTCCCAAACAGATTACAGATACATATCACCTACACTCTTCGAGGTGACCACTTTTATAGAAGTAAATATGGCCAGGCTGTGGTAACACTCACTTTTAATCCCAACACTTGGGAGGCAGAGGCAGGTGGATCTCAGAGTTCGAGGCCAGTTTGGTCTATAGAACAAATTCCAGGGTAGCCAGGGCTACACAGAGAGACCCTGTATTGAAAAAAAAAAAAAAGAAAGAAAGAAAGGAAGAAATATGATGAATTTATGGCTTTCTAAGCTACTAATTCTTAGTAAAGTATGGACTCTACTTCCTCTAGTTCTTTTGTTCTTGTGGATATATATGTGTGTGTGTGTGTGTGTGTGTGTACGCGCGTGTCATACATACACACACATACATGCATACACGCATACATACATACACATCCATGCCTTCAGTTGGATTAGGGTTGGAATTATATTAAATACGACAATTGACTTGAAGTCAGTTCATAGGATCATAACACCTTCTCTTTTTGCTTGTCTATTCATTTAGCTAAAGCCTCCTTTTGATTCATCAGTGTAGGTCTTAGAGGGCTCTCATTAACACTTGATCGTTTAAGTGTTTAGCCATGGGCCTATTCCCTGTGTGCTTCTAGGACCTAAAGAAAAATAGCTCTTAACCTTACTCTTTCCAGACAGCAGAGTTTTATTTTTAGTGCCATTCAATGTCAACAGTTTTTATTGTTATTTTGCTTAAAAAAATATAATAGCTAGCCATAGTAGCTCATGATTATAATCCTGTCACTTGGGAGACATTGGTAGGAGGTTTCATATGAGTTGAGACCAGCCTAGTGAATGAGATTTTGTCTTTAAAAAGTAAAAAAAGGGTACAAGAGATGGCTCAGCGGTTAAGAGCACTGGCTGTTCTTCCCTGGTTTAATTCCCAGCACTTACATAGCAACTCATACCTGTCTGTAACTCCAGTTCCAGATATTCTGACACCCTCACACAGATATACATGCAGGAAAAATACCAATGAACATAAAATAAAAAACCTAATGAACAGAAACCTAATGAACTAAATTAAGATGTACATGTTACCTAAATGTCACCTTGAAATATACTGAATTATTAATTAATGACAATAATTTACATTCCTTATTGTTACCTTGCCTTGTGGCATTACTTTTCCTGAACTGCAGATTCAATCGAATTGTCTATTCAATTAGCTGACACAGGGAGATTGCCTGAGTTTGAGGCCAGTCTAGGTAACATATTGGTAGAAAGCAGTAGACTTACACCTTTGAGTCATAGTAAAAGCTTCGGGACCCCAAATGATTCTGGGTTAAAAATATTAACATTAACATAACACACTTTTCGAACGGCTGGACTTTATAGAGATATTTTTAGCATGATGAGAAGCATTTTTAAGTTTATTCTTAGAAGACAACCAAAGGAGATTTAAAATTTTGAGCTTGTAATAGCTAGATTAATGGTTTATCAGAACTCCATTGTTTAGTGTTAAAATTCTGAACTTTTGAAGTATTAGTATAACAATTGATTTTGAAACCTGTTTTGTGAGTTTTTTTCTCTAAAATTTTTAGAGTCTGGTAGCAGGGTAAACTGTTGTCTTTCTCAGCTCTAGGAAAGTGAGGCCTGAGACCTGACTTTTACATATGAAGAGAACTGAGAAAGCAGCTGAAGCCTTGGGAGGGGAGCTGATAGAGTCAAAGCTACTTTTAGCCTTGTCCTCAAGTCATCAGGGATCTGAGAAGGATAAATTATAGAATCCAAATAGTCTGTGAATCAATTAAAATGACAGAGACTTACCCACTCCCTAGATAGTTTACCTGAGGTTCCTGTGGCTTATTACTGTGGAGGCAGAAGTAGTTTTCCAGCTGTCATACAAGGCAGCATTTAATCTTCAGCATGATAGGCCTTTGACTGCCCAGGTCTGAGAGATTTTCCTGCGGAAAAAGAACATGGGAAAACTGGCTGTACTTTGATGAGGCAGAGTATGGCAATCAACCCATTGTTTGTTGTGAGAAGGAGTTGATTGGCCATCACTAGCTTGAAGGTTGATGAAGGTGCTGCAGCCAAGCAGTGTGGACAGCTACCAGGAGCTAGAAGGATTCCCCTTAGAGCCTGTGGAAGGAACATATTCTGCTGACACAGAGGGTTGATTGCAGCCCAGTGCAGCTCATTTTAAATACCTGGTCCTTTAGAACCCAAACATAGACTTGTGCTGTTTTAAGCTGTTAAATTGCTGATATTTTGTTATAGCAGCAACAGAAAACTCATACAATAATAACACAACAGTAAATACAGAAGCTGAGATCAGAGCCTAGACCCATGGTGAAGAGCTCACTCCTTCTGCTCCTGCTTCTTTCTTAGAAATCCTGTTGCATTCATAGGCAGCCTTTCTCTCCCCCATATCCATCCCTATCTATCTATCTACCTATCTTGGTTTTTGAGACAGGTTTCCCTGTTGTAACTCTGGCTTTCCTGAAACTCACTCTGTTTCACTAGAGTGAAACTCACCAGGCTAGCCTCGAACTCACAGAGATCCCCCTGCCTCTGCCTCCCGAGTGCTGGGATTAAAAGTGTGCACCACCACTGCCACCACCCAGCTGGCAGCCTTTTTCTTAATTTTCTCTTAGACTTTCTATCAAGGAGTTCCTGTGCACAGAGAAGAAGTCACTTTAATGGTGAGCATTCATGACCCAGGCACCCCTTTTCAATGATCTTCAGTTTCTCATTTGAAGAATACAGGAGCTTTGCCCTAGTAGCCTCTAAAGGATGCTTCAGCTTGAAAATGCCATGATCCTTCAACAGTAATCATAGGCCTGTGAGCTAAAAACAGTTTTCACATTTTTAAAAGATTCTCTTGAGGGAAAGAAACACCTCACATGGCTGACTAGATTAGCACATAGTACAACTTGAAATCAGTGGAGGAGGGCTTGTAAGCAGATGTTCAGACTGGAAAGCCTTTTCTTCTCAGAGGGTGGAAAGGAAAGATTTAAAGGGCAGTGTTAAAGCTGGTGAGTTTGAGTGTTTAACTCTGTGCTTTGATATTTAATGAACAGGACTGCTGCTGTGAGGGTGTATATTTTACTGTCATGAAGATATGTGACAATGCCTATTTAGCTCTATAGTTTATGTTCTTCTAAACTAGTGTATCTTGAGTGGCATTGGGCATTGTTCTTTCCCTCTTGTGCAGCTCACAGGAAAGGATGTTCTGTGTTTACTATAGCAGTGTTTTGGCAAGCACTGGCATGCGTCTGTGGTGCCCAGATGGCAGATTTCTTCCTACACAGTTGCTTTAGCTTTATGTAAAGAATCATGAAAATACACAAACCTCAAAGTTATATTTCCAGGGGAGCATACAAGTACTGGCAATAGTTTATACATAGGAAATAACCATTTCTGCAGTATGTCCATTTCTTTGAAGGTTTTTCATTTGATGGACATATTTATCATTGGAGTCTGAAGTCATCATCATGGGGAGGGAATCACCTGTATACTGGAACAGTGTTAACCCTTTGTTAATCTTTTAAGACAACCCTTTTATTCTCCTTTTCCCAATTCATCTAAAACCCTGAAAAAAAAAAAAGAGAGAAATCAGAAGTTACAGAGACTAAAATAAGGGCTGTTTCCAGGGTACACTGGCTTACCTATTAGAATGTCACTGTTTCCCAGTCTCTCAGATACCTCAGAGATTAGCTCATACAGAACCTGAAGGTCTAAGAGTTCTGCCTGTTCAGCTCTGGCCTGTTTGTTCTTTTGGGGACACCAGATGCTGTAGACCTCTGAGACAGTTAAATTGTATAAGCTCAGTTTGTAATTAGTGTGTGATATCTCTTTCTGAAGGAGTGGGGAGGAAATGACATCTTTGATGGTAATCATCTTGATGTTGGAGGGATTCTGATGGGGAAGTTCAGGAAGCCCTGTCCTGTGTCCATCACAGAGAGCTGTCTATTGCGAAGACTGGTTTGCTGTTGCATGGATCATCAATGCTTCACTTTCTTCCATGGGTGATGAACCCACAGAGTTCTCTGAGTACTGGGATTAAAGGCATGCACCACACACCTGGCTTTCATTATTACTATCTTGACATTGTTCATTGGAAATGTAATATGAACCGTATAGTTAATTTAAAACATTCTAGTGTCTTTGTTGAAAAAATTAAAGGAAACAGCTTATTTAACCCATCATGTCTAGATTAGCGTAATCTAGTAATCTATGTAATCAGTATGAAAATTCCTGAGTTATTCTACATACTTAAAAATTTTTATTTTATTAAAAAATAAAGGGGTGTGTGTGTGTGGGAGAAGAGAGAGAGAGAGAGAGAGAGAAAGTTGAGTACTAGTGCAAGAAGACACCATTAGATTACCTTGAGATGGAGATACAGGTGATTGTGAGCTGTTCAACTGGGATCTGAACTTAGGTCCTCTGCAAGAGCAGAATAAACTTTTAATTCCTGAGCCATCTTTTCAACTCCTATATATTTAAACAAAACAGAAAACCTAAACAGCCTTTAGGAAGTATTTTATCCTTTCCCATTTTATGCTTAGCAACATATTTCAATTCAAACAGTAAATGATCACAGGAACACAAGTTTTAAACACATTGGAAGGTTTTCCAGAAACTGAATTGTCTAAGATTAATTGAAACTGAAAAGATGGCTTAGTAGTTAAGAGCACTGACTGCTTTTCCAGAGGTTTAATCCTCCACCCCCACATGGCAGCTCACAACCACCTGTAATCCTGTTCCAGTGGACCCCACCAACACCTTCTTCTGGTTTCTGCAGGCACCATTCACACACATGGTACACATACATACATGCAGGCAAAACACTCACACATAAACATAAAAGTCAATCTTAATCTGAGTGTTGTGGTTCACGTCTTTAATCCCAGCACTGAGAGGCAGAGGCAAGTGGATCTCTGTTAGAACTATGTGAGAGATCTCATCTCAAAATGATTAATTCAAACTAAAATAGGTTTAGTTCCTCATTGCTAGTGTTTCAAGTGTCCACTAGCCACACTGGACATGCACTGTTGCAGGATTCCTCCCAAGAGAAAGTTCAAGATTTCTCTGTGTAGCCTTGGCTGTCCTGGAACTTGTTCTGTAGACCAGGCTGGCCTCAAACTCAGAGATCCACCTGCCTCTGCCTCCTGAATGCTGGGATTGATGGCCACTACGTCTGGCCTTGTATTCTTTTCTAATGAAAGCAGCTAGTCTTACTCTTTCTTCAGTGTTTGAAAAGTTAACATTTTGCCCTACTGATGTCGTTCATGACTCAGAAGGCTCTCCCTAATATTAAACTGAAGTTTTAATATTGAATTTAAGGCATATGGTACTAAACAAAACAGACCAAGATGAGAACATTCAGAAAGCCCCTAACAATCCTTGATGCAAGCATGAGAATCCAGATTGACCTGAATGGAAACCACAGGGAATTTCAATTTCTTTTTTCGCCTTGCACTCTTGATGAACTACATAGTGGGTGGTGACAAACGTGTATGCAAGGAACAGGAAACGTGGCTGAAGCTGACTCTAGGGTACATGGGAATTGAAGCAGGGTCGTCTGTTAGTGGCAAAGAGCCCCAGCCTCCTAACTGATGGCCAGAAGGTGAGACTGAGGAGTCAAAGCAAGGTGGTTGACTACCCAAAGCCCTCCAGACTGCATAAGCACCAGTGTCTTCTGTTGCTTCCCCTAATGCCATGTTCACGGAGCATCCTCTACTGTGCTTAAGAGTGGCTTAGTGAGCTCTAGGAACATGGTTCATGTCTCAGCACTTACAACAAGCACCAAACAAGCCAGTTGTCTGTCAGTTGTGTGTTCTCCTGTTCCCTCTTCAGGAGCAAGTAGCCACAGTTCAGGCTCTGGTCACCTTCCGCTGATTAGCTATTGGCATTTTCAGCTGTTTCCTTACCCAGATGTTCTTTCAGGAGCTTGTCACATTTGTAGTGATCTTTGCAACCATTTGTTGCTGTGCGGTTACTAGAGATCTGAAACTGGCTAGTGACCAGGTTAATGAACTTTATTGAGGCATTTAAAAATTAATTGAGAGGTCTGGAGGGATGGCTCAGTATTTAAGTGAGCATACTGCTCTTGCAGGCAGTGTAGGATCTTACCTCAGTACCCGCATCAGGGGACTCACAGCTGTCTAACTCCAGCTCTAGGGCACTCTACTCCTCTTCTGGTGACTTCTTTTGTTAGTTTTTTTTTTTTTTTTTTTTTTGGTTGGGGGGTGGATTTCGAGACAGGGTTTCTTTGTGTAGCCTGGCTGTCCTGGAACTAGGTCTGTAGACTAGACTGGCCTCAAACTCAGACTCATCTGCCTCTGCTTGGATTAAAAGAATATATTACCACACCGGGCTCTTGCTGGACTTTTTTTTGGAGGGGGCAAAGGAGGAGAGAATATGAGTCTCAATTTATTTTAAATTCTTCAGCATATTCATAGTCGTTTTTTCAAATGCCCCACATAGCTGAAGATGACCATAAACTCTTGATCCTTCTATCTCCTATTATGTCTGGCTCCCATAGTTCTTAATTAAAATATTGAAACCTTATTACTTTTAGAATAAAAGGATTTATTTTATAAGTGACATAGAGTACTGTTGTAGAACATGCTAGTGACTTTAACTGGGTGCATTCTTACATTATTCTTAGACTGTAAACTTCCTATGTTGATCCAAGTATTAATTATTTGCATGAGGCTACAAACTTGAGGTTCTTCTTGAAAAATTTCCACCAAGCTTGGGAACTTCACAAGAAGTATGATCTTTTTAGAAATGTCTTTCTATGTGAAAAGTAGTTTTTAGAATTACAGTATGTTGGAGTTGTTGGACTTGCTTCTTTTTTTTTTTTTTTAAGATTTATTTATTTTATCTATGAGTGGTCTGAGTGCTCTATTTGCATGTACACCTACATGCCAGAAGAGGGCATCAGATCCCATTATAGATGGTTGTGAGCTACCATGTGGTTGCTGGGAATTGAACTCAGGACCTCTGGAAGAGCAGTCAGTGCTCTTAACTGCTGAGCCATCTCTCTAGCCCATAGACTCTGCTTTTTTCAGGGAACTGTCCATTCATACTGATGCAGTTAAACTGGCTTTTGAGTGGCCCCATTCAGCATCTGGGTAAAACTGTCACTTCCTCTTCTCTGCTGCAGCAAATCATGCTGATAACGTTGGCAAACTCCCAAATCAGTGTCCATATTTGCTAATTTTCCTGTTCTGACTATAGCCGTTCACCAGGATTTGGCCTTTTCCTGTGTACAGTGTTGTTTAGGCTCAGGCAGTTCATAGTTTTTCTTATATGCTATTTTTTTCCTGATATTTTTGCCATCTGAACTTAATGTATTGTAAATTTAAATTTACAATTAAACTTGATTTTAATTTTAAAACTAAATTAAAATTTACCATTTAAAAATTTTAAAGTATTAGAGTGTTTGCTAGCCTGTGGAAGGCTCAGGGTCCATCCCTAGGACTGTAACATACACATCTCTTCCCCTTCTCCCTCTCTCATCAACCTCTTCTTTATGAGCCTGGTGCCTTTTAGTGGAGGTTGACACTTGGGGATGAAGATCTGAGTGCTGGGTAGTGTATTCTTTGGCAGCATCAGGGCATCCTCCCTTCAGGGTCTCAACAGATAGAACCAGGAAGCACATGTGTTTATACCCACACATATGAATGCATCCACATTTTTATATCACATACATATGTACAAATTAAAAGCCAGTTTATACAGTTCTCTCTGGTTCCAGTCTAGCACAACAAGATTCATGTTTAGCCTTCCCTTCTACAGTATAACTTCTTACCCAACTAGTAAAAGTTCTGGTTCCAATGGTTGGCAATATATTTTCATAAAAAGAAGTGTTAGTAGTTTCAGAATTTCCAGTTTATAGCCCTGTGGGAAACATTTCTTAATGAGATTTATGAATTTGGTCCAGTTCTCTTTGCCCTTAATTTTACAGCTCTCTAGTTACTAAGGTTGGTTCTTTCTCCTCCACCCCTCACTGTACTGTTAATCATTTGCAGTTAGGTTTATTTGCTAGTGATTGCATTCTACAGTAAGTTCCCTCTGTTTCCCTTGGTTTAGTTTTTAGATTATGTGAAGCCTGACTGTGGCTATGAGTCAAATGCAGACAGCCCTGCTCAGGGATATGCAGGCCTCCTTATAAATCACTCTTCTTACTTTTTTGTTTCTCTTCCTGTATTTCTCTTGTGCTACTTTAAACTCAGATTTGTGTTTAGCATTGTTTTCTATGGTAGAAAGGCATTTCCCACTGTTCTAGTCAACTGCTCCTTATCTGAGGGCTAAGGCTGGCAATGCTGGAAAGTGGGGCTTGGGATTGAAGAAAACTTTTTTGTTGTTGTTTTTTGGGACAGGATCTCATTATGTAACAGCTCAAGCTGGAATTCACTCTGTAGACCAGGCTGGCCTCAGACTCAGCAATCTGACTGTCTCTGCCTCCAGGTGCTGGGACTAACGGTGAATGCCACCATGCCAGGCTTTGAAGATGATACTTTTATGTGTTGAACACCTTCATATTTTTATACGTTGGCTACTTGGATATAAGTTGGTGATATTTGAAGTTTAACAGATCTTATTTAACATCTTTAATAAAGCAAGGGGAGGATAGGAAAGGTTACACTCTTCTCTACAAGATCTTATTTATGCCCCTTTATCACTAAATATTTTAGAATTGTTCAAACACAACAGTGTGCATGTTCCCTGAAACATAATGAAGACTAAGCAGATAAGGGCACTTGCCACCAAGCCTGACAATCTGAGTTCTATCCCCAGAACCTTCATCAGAAGTTGTCTTTTAGCCTCCACACTCATGGTGTGGCAGGTGCACACACAGCAAATTAAAATCTTGTCTGTCTGTCTGTCTATCTATCTGTCTATCTATCTATGTAACAAAAGCTTCACATAGGAGGATATGACTCTCTCTGTCCCTAGTACCAATTTTGCCCAGCTTGGTCTTAAGCTCCTCCTGGGCTCAAGCATTCCTCTTGCTCCAGTCTTCAGAGTTTCTGTAACTATTAAGTGTGTGCTGCTTTATCCCTTTTCAGGTTCTTTATACATTTCTACTCCCATGTGCTCATGAGAAAAAAGTATTGTTTCCAAGTATGAGTATTTTGTTTGTATTAATAGAAGCTCTGCTGTCTTGAAGGTGTTTCTGTGCTTTATGAGGCTAGCTCTGCCTCATCATTCCTTCCTTACATGTGTACAGTCTGAGTGTGACTCCTAGTCCACATGTGAGAGTCCTGGTGGTGTTCCTTCTTTGTTGTTAGCAGACCACAACTTCTCTGTCAAGGCCCACATTTTAACCTTCTCTGCTAGTGCTGTACCAGAGCCCTCATTGCTCTGCTGGCCATTGATACTTGATAGACCCCAAGAATTCAATTTCAGGCAGTTTGAAGGTCAAAAATGGTATTGTTTTTGCTTTCCTCAGAGTGAGGTTGAGCATTTTTCCATATAATGATTAGCCAGGTCCATCTCTTTCTGTGGTGTGCCCATTTTAATCATTTTTTATTGTCAATTTGTGTGAGTTCTTTGTATATGCTAAATTCATTCATTTCATATATATTTAGTGGCATGTGATGCCACTCAGTTGGTAGAGTGTTTGCCTAGCATGCATAAAACCCTGGTTTGACCTCTAGCACCCTTGTGATGACACATTCCTGTAATCCCAGTGCTGAGAAGATGGAAGTAGGAGAATCAGACATTCAGAATCATCCTCTTTGAACTAGGGTGCCAGCAATAACAAATATGAACTTAAATTCCTAAGAGGAATTTGGATGAAGGAAAATCTAAATAAATAAATAAGTACACAGGTACTTAGGGTAGAGTCCCAGCATCCCCCCAAAGCTTTCCTTCCCTGGGTACTTGCTATTAGGTTGGTAGTTAGGGAAGGTGAGAGCAAGTTGAGTGATGAGAAGGAGCTGCCATGTCCAAAGACACCAGCTTGTGCATCGGCTCAGAGGTAGACTTGTTTGAGCAAGAAGAACAGGGTAGCAGGGCAGACAGGTTGGATTGCTGCAGGCGGGTGTGGCCCTCTCCTCAGCCCAAAGTGACCGGGAGTGAAGAGTCCAGCTTCTGCAGCTGCTCCTTCCGAGCCTGGCCAGGTTAGCAACAGCCTTGCTCTAGGGGACAGGTGCATTAGGACTGGATTAATGGGTTGTGGTTGTTTTAAGGCCTAGGCCTTCTCTTTAATAAAGGAAAATTTTCTGTTTCAGATTACCTAGGAACAGTACGATTTGGGGTTATCACAAATAAACATCTTGCGAAACTGGTATCCTTAGTACACTCTGGAAGTGTGTATTTACATAGACATTTCAACACATCACTTGTAAGTATTTTAAAAATCACATTTGTATTAGTGCAGTGGTTCTTAACCTTATATAGGTCACAGACTTAATTGAAATGTATGGACCTCTCCTTAGGAAAGAGCACATAATTTTATGTGCAAATTGAGAATTCCTATAAGCCCACTGTAGAGCCCAGCCCCTGGTTAAGAATCTGCATCAGAGAGTCCTTGAATATATCTAGAACTTATTTGTTTAGATTCTTAGGTTTAGGGACAGCTTTGTTAGTTGCTCTTCTTGAGTGAGACAGTTGGTGATTTCTCATTCTGGGTCTATGTTCTCCGAGATCAGCTTCCACTGGTCAGTGTTGTTCATTTGGTCTTGTATGAAGAGCAGGAATGTGATGGGCCTTTCTCCTGCACTCACAGTGAAGTGTTGGAATTCTTGTCAAGCAGGACACAGGGGGAAGTTGATAGCGTCTTACCTCAGAGATCCTAGGTTCTCATTGTCTTTGCTCCCTGATTTCATTGCTTTTTGCTGGGACTGCTGCACTTACCTACTTCTGAGTACTGAGCTTCACATCTGTGTCCTTGCTACTTCCATTGCTGACAGGTTATTTTTCTGAAGCGTTTTATTTTTAATTGCTTTTATTAATTTTGACACACAAACACACACAGAGAGGTCCAAGGATAATTTGCAGGAGTTGATTCTCTCCTTCCACCGTATATGTCCTAGGAATGGAATTCAGGTTGTCAGGCTTGACAGCAAGTGTCTTTACCCCTGAGCCATCTCACTGGTTCTTTAAGGTGTTTTCATTGTTGACAGGATTTCCAAAGATTTCTGCCTTTGCTTCAGGGTCATGGGTCTTTCCAAGTGCTGTGGAACACTCCAGGGAGTGTCCCTTGTTTGCCAGTCATTCTAGCATCTGCTTAACTCTCATAGCTCAGATGTTGTGCTTTTCTTCTTGCTATTTATATTTCTAAGTTAAATGTATTTTTGTGTTTTCGATAGAATGTTTATGATGTGTTTTCAACCCCCCACTGTCCTCTGAGCATCAGCCCTGATTTCCTCTCCACTGCCTACCCACTCTCCTGTGCCTATCTAGCTTCTCACTTCATCTGCTTTGCTAGCTCTCATTTTCTTACACCATTGTTTTAGCCTACATGTATTTATAGCACAGGCACCAAGGAAGAATAAATGGAGGAAAGGAGAACTGTGAAGTAATTCTGAAACTGTCCGGACTTGCTGCCTCAGTTGGGTGCTTTCAGTTGTTTATCAGCAGATGTCTTGTATCAAATCAAGTGTCACTAGAATTAGTAGTGTCTTAAAAAGCAGAGCAGTGAGCATGTTCATGATAAGGTCATTTACGTCTCCATTCTGGTGGTCACCACATGCTTCATTCTGTGAAACTTTCCAAAGCACCACTCTGGAAATTGTGTGAAGCTTGTGCTTTATGTCATTGGACTTTCAAAACTACTTTTATGTCACAGAAAAACAAAGCAAAAATGCCAAGTGTCTCATTGCTTCCTGCTATACACAAAGTATGATCTGGAGCCTTGTGTAAGCTTAGGTCACTCACTGATTTGCTCAAGTATCTGCTGAGTCCCTGTTCTGTGCCAGGAATTTGTCCAGTTACTGGAGAGCTCACGAACAAAGCCTTGTAACCTCTGCCTAATGGAAGCCCCATTCTGGCCTCTAGGGCAGTATTTGACAAGCCAAGATAAAGATCTAACATCCTGTAACCATAGGTGATAGATCTTCTTTTATAAATATCTGATGGTGCTCTACAGCTCTCCTTAGACAGGGTGATTAGAGGTCATTACAGCCACCTGTAGGTAGGGAGAGTCTATCTCGGAGGGACAAAAAGTGAACCTAGTGATGTAAAAGTCACCTCTGGCTCCCAGGGTGGCTTTCTCCCCACTTGTTGAGGCTGTGTGGAGAGGTAGGCCATGAGTCATGGCCTCTGGGTGCCTTTTCCTCCCTTACAGTGCAGCTTGACCTGGCCTCTGGAGGATGGTGCTGGTACTTTGGCTCTGTCTTGTCTTACCCTTGTTTTATTCTCTCCAATTTGTCCTTGGCAGATCTTCCCCAGAGATGTCATGAACTTCACAGCTGAGAACATCTATAAGTGGGCCTCAGAAAACCAGGAGATCCTCTTTCGATGGCTGCAGCCCCATGGAGGCAAGAGTTTGATGTTGAACAATGAGCTGAAGAAAGGACCAGCACTCTTCCTATTCATACCCTTTAATCCCTTAGCCGAGAGGCACCCTGTCCTAGATGAGGTAGGAGTCCTCGTAGTCCTGACTCCTCTCATAGCTCTCCTTCCACATTCAGAGGTACTAATCTATCATCAGGGAGGCCATCAGGAATACTAGCTATGGCTAGTATTGTTTGTTTGTTGTTATTTATTTATTTATTTATTTATTTTTGGTCTTTGTTTGGGACAGGGATTCCCTCAGCTTCTTTGATCATCTTTATTTGTTGCTCTGGTCTGGGGTGAATAGGAGTGAAGGGAAATGAAATTGCCTCCCCAGAGACAGACTAAACAGCTCTCTTCCTCAGATGATTGCACCGACCTTCCTGTTTAGGGGGTGTTGGGAACACAGGCAAACTGATAAGGCCTTGGAAGTGCCACTGTCATGGGACCTGGCCAGGCTGCCAGCCTTGGCCATCCTTGGGCCGGAAGGAAAGAGACAGGCAACACAGTGGCCAGGCAGCTGCAGTGATGAGGTGTGCCTTTTTCTTTAAACTTTCTTGTTACACAGATAGAGAGGTTTCCAGAGGCAGATGCTGCCCAGAGTCTTCCTTCCCTCTTCCTTTGCTTTCTGGGACATCATTCTCTGTAGGCATGAGTTTATTTTATACATGGATCATTTGGAGGCACTTAGAAGGAGCAATAACAACCATCAGAGAGAGCCTGGGAGTGCTAAATTGGATTTGCTAGGGTTTTAGTTTTTCTTTCCCTCAAGGATCCCTTAATTGGCCCTAACCATAATCTAACAGTCAGTATAGCAGAGACCAGGCCAGACAGACAGTACCTGTCCTGCCCCTCAGCACTTCTTTGGAGGGTGGGGCAGAACTTCTCACCAGCATTTGGTTCAAATTGTTAGCCCTACTGGGAGCCTTCTAACTGGTGCTACAGTCTGGATTTAAAGGAAGAAAGGAGAGAGAAATGAAGCAGTTCCATTCCTTGCACTGGACTGAAGTCTTAAAACTTCATTTCTTTAGAAAATGTGCTCTGCGTGACTGTTTTATGACCCAAGAGTCTCTTTCCCATGCCTAGGCCTCTGAACCATCTGGATTAAGAGCCATCAAGGCCTTTGCAGGAATGACAAGGTTCCAGCCTTGCTGGTAACTGTGTCTGTGGGTTTTTACTTTAGCTTCTGGGGCACTCGTTGTTCTTTCTTGACTGGGCATACAGGGTGGTGGGGTAGTGTTGGCAGGAGTCTAGACCCTCACTCCAGGGGGGCTGAGGTTGAGTTTGGCACCCAGAGGGAGGCCTTGCTCCCAGTCTTTTGTTCTCAGATGAGCATTCCCACATCTTCTCTTTCTAGCATCCTTCCAGCAGGTCTTCTTTTTCATCAGTTTCACCCATGACTGTTTGCAGGGTGCTCTGAAGTAGGTGGAGTCTGTCACTCTTCTTCCACATGTGGTTGAGATGGCCCTTCATAGTACTGTCATACCCCAGCACTTCTTTCCTTGTGTCAGGTCAGTCTGGCTAGTGTCCACTGAGCACTGAGAGCTTGTGGGAACCGCAGGCCTCCGTCTCAGAAACTGGTCCAGTTGGGAACTAAGACCCTGTGTATAGCTCAGGCAGAGGACAGTCGGGCTCCAGCCAGGCCAGGGCCAGGAATCAGCAGAAGAGGGAGGGGCTTAGGAGGAAGAGCATCACACTTGGGTGAGGAGAGCTGTTGATCAATAGAAAATTCAGGACAGCTTTGTTGTTCATTGTCATTGTGGGTCTAGGTCTGAGCAGAAGACTGTGAAAACTTAACACTGTTGAGGACATAGTAGCAAGGATACTTGTGACAGTTGTAGGCTTTGTATAGGCCAGAAGTGACCAAGTGGTGGCTATACTGAGCCTAGGATTGGGTAACTGCCCTTACACATGTGCTGCCAGCATGCACACCCCATACCTGGATGTGTACACACAAAGAAAACATTGATCCTGACACCAGGGACACTGGCTACTAGCGTCCCAAGAGGGTTCTTGAGACCTCATACTGTATAGTATGTAACATGCTAATCAAAGGAAATGTTTGTCTCAGATTTCAGAGTCCTTTTGACTTGTTTTTCACTCTGAGCAGTCTTTGAGACATTCATAGTGTGAATCAAGTAAGCAGAGGCATCCAGACTTACGGATTTCTTTGATAGAAGACCCAATAGTATTGAAGCATAGAGACATTTACAATTAATATGCCAAATTCGTTTGTTTGTTTGTTTGTTTGTTTTGTTTTGTTTTATAAAACAAGGTTTCTCTGTGTAGCCCTGGGTGTCCTGAAACTCACTCTGTAGACCAGGTTGGCCTCGAACTCACAGAGATCCATCTGCCTCTGCCTCCCAAGTGCTGGGATTAAAAGCACGTGCCACCACCTCCTAGCTTGTATACCAAGTTTTTAATTGTTTAAACAGGATGTAGAATGAATTTTGTTTTTAAAACTGTTCTGTAAGAGGCTTGTAATGTGAAAACCTACTTAGTTCATAGGAGAGAGGTAAGAAGCCTCACTCCTTAAGAGTAATGGCTGCTTGCCATGCAGTCCTCCCTCCATTAAAGGTGGTCTTCACATAGCTGCTGTGTGAGATACTAGGTATAAGACAAAGAAAGAAATAGCATTCTCTTTCTGTAATGAATATCCACATTTGTGGAATTTTTATAAAATACAGCAGTGGATCTTAAAGTTTGATGGGGTGTGTAAGGGCCAGAGGAGTAGTTATCTGTTACTGTGTCACTGAATATAACCAGTCCAGGAAGGGCAGAAGGTATCTGGACTCTTTGTGGGTTGTCAAGGCTTGTCCTGTTGGCAATGTGCTGTCAAGAATCTTGTCCAAAAAGGATGATGATGTTTGTATGGGTGAGGGATAATTTAAAACATTAGTTTACCATGTAAAGTGACTTTTTATTCCAAGAACTAGTCTATAAATACGTTTTGAATTAATCTTCGATAAATATTATTATAGAAATTGTCTAAGTTGGAAATGTATTCATTAAGTGGTACTACATACTTTTTTGTTTGTTTGAGACAGTCTCATGTAGCCCAGACTGGCTTTGAACTCACTAAGTAGCTGAAGATGATCTTAAACTTGAGAGTGAGGTGGTTAATCTCTTCAAGGAAGGATATTGTACACATTTCTCTGAAATGTCATGTGTTCACATGTACTCAAATTTGGACCTGTCAGTGAGGACCCATAAACCTATAAAGAAAAGGGATGTTCCAGCAGAGGCTTTCAAGGCTGTGGGAGGGGTGTCATGGAAATGAATTGTATAAGTAATTTATTTACCATTCAGAATGGGGCTGTCTTTATCTGAACAGCCTCCCAGTTTCACAGGCTTAGGACAGCTGGAGGGGGAGGAGTAGTGACCCTGGCCAGGCCTCAATAGGTTCAGCACTGTAAGAGGGCCTGGTCAAAAGAGGTGGTATGAGCCTGGAAAGGCAAACGGGAGGGAAAAGCAAGCAAATGAGCCAGTGTATGGCAGTGTTTATCCTAGAGGTAAAAGGAAGCCTCCAAATATCACTTGGCCAAGAAGTATCTTTAAAAAGAAACATCAGTGTGGAAGTTCAGTTGTTAGGAAGAGGAGAGTGATAGCAGAGATTGAGGCTGAGCTGGTTTCTAGCTTGCTGATGTTGAGACCTAGCCACAGTGGTGCGGGGAGGGGAAGAGGTGATCTGGAAAGGAAAGATGGATGGAGACAGCTGAGAGCAGGCTGGATTGGTGATTTCCTAGAAGGTATGGATATATTTGGGAGAATATATGCTGTAAATTTACTTAAATCTACTTGTTTTGGAAGTTTTCAGACTCACTAAAGATGGAGAAAAATGACAGCATAGAAGAATGTTAAAGGTGTGAAGAAAGTACACTCACCCGGAGACCAGAGGGTTCAGTTCTGTTCTGATTCTTTTAATTTCTGGGCTCATTCCTGAGCTGAACAGTGTTACCTGCTGGACTTCATTTATCTGTGGTGGGCAGACATCTTTAGAACCTCCTAACTCAGAACAGTGGTTCATTGCTTACTGATAGAGGAGCATGTTGTAGAAAATAACTCAGACCTCTGTGTTAAGAGTTTTGGTGTGCCCGCTTCTTCTTTGAGGCAGTCTTGGCCTGGGCTCCTGCCTGTGACTCAGGGATGCTATCCAGGCAGCCCAGCAGCCATTCTCCACATCCATAGTCCTTATGCCTCTTACCAGCCCTGCCCTGTCTTTCAGATCACCGAAGTGGCCTTGGAGTACAATAACTGTCATGGGGACCAGGTGGTAGAACGCCTCCTTCAGCACCTGCGGCGGGTGGAGGCACCTGTGTTCCAATCCCTGGCACCAGAGCTGCCAGCCCCACTGCCTGAGGCTCAGCTGGTGGCAGCATCCCCCTGCTGTAACACAGTGGTGCTGCCACAGGGGCCAGCCCTCTCCAGGACCCACAATGTCTGTGAGCTGTGCGTCAACCAGACAGTGGGTAGTACCAAGCCGAGCTCAGTGAGCATGCCACCGTGCAGCTTCTTCGAGATGGCAGCTGCTCTGGATTCTTTCTACCTCAAGGAGCAGACCTTTTATCACATGGTGTCGGGCAGCATCGAATGCAGCAATTTTTTAACCTCCTACAGCCCTTTCAGCTACTACTCTGCATGTTGCAGGACCATATCCCGGGGCATGGCAAGCTTCACTGGCTCTGAACAGGATGTCTTTACAGCCCCGGCCATCGCATTCTCTTCCTTAGAGAAGAGTTGTGAGGCCACTGCCCCGAGCTCCATTCCTCACATTGAGGAGAACAGGTACCACTTTCCTGAAGTGGGCCTCACTAGCACAACCTTCACAGGCCTGAGCTGCAGAACCAACAAGACCCTGAACATCTACCTTTTGGATTCCAATCTATTTTGGTTATATGCAGAGAGACTGGGTGCCCCGAGCTCTGTTCCTGTGAAGGAGTTTGCCACAATTGTTGATGTGAAAGAAGAGTCTCATTATATCTTGGACCCCAAACAAGCCCTCGTGAAGTTCACTCTAGGTACTGTACGTGGTTCGCCTCCCTGAGCATAAGCTTTACTTAGCTTAAGAGCCATAACTTGCATTGATCTCTCTATCCCTGATCATGGGTGATGCCAGCTTCATAGTTCATTTTAAGTGTTCAGACAACTGATCAATAAATTGTCTGTTGGTCAGTTTGAAAAGAAGCTACTTTATCCAGTAAATAGAGCAGAAGCTTCCATCTGCCAAATTCTGTCTGGGTTTGTCAGTTAACCCATGGGGGCTAAGAGCCCAAGACTGGCAACTTCTGTCATGTTTCCAAGGCTGAGCAACCATTAATCACAAAGAACCTGGCTCCCATGCCAGACACAGTGGCGAGAGCCCTTCTAGTGGGACGTGCAGGGGCTGATGAACTTGGCCATTAATAGCACCAGCAATTGAAAGGAGTCGAAGCAGAAAGGCATGGGCTTATATTGACTTGCTCACTCTTGAGTCACAGGGTTGAATGTATGAGTGTCAGGGCCAACAGATGCCAGTTGATCTGAAGTTTTATAACATGTTGAGGAAACCTGCCTTCACCCCCCACTGTCTACACTGCAACACAAGTGTTGAGAGCAGGTTACAAACCAGTTAAAACCACAAGGGTGACCTAAGGCTTTACTGTGGGAAAGCACCCCAGTTGGCTCCTGGGGCTTGGCAGCAACAGCAAATGAACTCATGCTATCCTGTTCCCAGGACTTTGCTGAAGTCCCTGACACAACACAAAGAAGTAAGAATTCAAAAGCCTTGTTAGTTCAGCATCACTGGGAATACAGGGAGAGCAATGCTTGCCAAAGGAGGGAAGAGAATTTGATTGTGAGTTGCAGGCAATTATGAGCCACCATGTAAATGCTGAAAATTGAACCCAGGTCCTCTGGAAGAACAGCCAGTGTTCTTCACCAGTATTATCTCTCCAAAACCCCCAACCATGTTTTATTTTTTTTGTTATTGTTATTTTTTTGTTTTTATTCCTCCTTTGAGACATGGTCTCTCTATATAGTTCTGACTATTCTAGAACTCACTATGTAGACTAAGCTGCCCTCAAACTCAGAGAGATCTGCCTGTCTCTGCCTCCCAAGCACTGGAATCAAAGGTGTGCGTACCACACTCAGGTGAACATGTAAGTTTAAAGCAAATGGTGATTGGGTTTTCTGGATTCTGTGAGTATATAAATACTCAGCTATTTGATGAGCTCAGAACACATTACTTAGAATTTTCCCTCTTCGGGTTTCATTTCCTCTTCTGTATCAACCCTGGCCCAGCTGTTTTCTGCTGTATACATGGTAGCAGTTTTTGGGGTCCCTATAAAATAAACCATTTAGTTAGAGGGTTAACTCCTAAGTCCTAGGGTGGTGGCTTCAGAATTTAGGCTTCATTCAGATTGGGAAATCTTGTCTTTAGTGCTCACATGACACTCTTCTGCAGATCAAGTCATTGTCTATTAAGACTGCCATTGGAGGGAGTTGGAAGAGAGAAAGTTTAGGCTAGTGTTACCTCACTGAGGCAGAGGATTCTGAGGTGGTGGCATTGTTGGGAAGGGTGAGATTGTTGGTTTAAGTTATATTTTTCTACCATTTATAATTGAGTTTATTTTTGTTAGCTTTTAAGAAAAAGAAACTTGAAGACCTTTAACAAAGGAAGCAAAAAACTCCTTGGCTTCAGATTAATGAGCATTAAACACCTTCACATTGTACTGTCACTGCATTTGTAGTGATGCTTAAAGAGCTTAGTGTGCCAGGCTGCCTCTCTTGTGAAAGGCATGGCATATGCTGCTGTGTGCATTTTCAGTGTGTATGTGTGGTAGTCCCTTTGGAAAAGAGCAGGATGGAATCCCATGCTCTGTACGAGCATCCTACCCACATGGTGTTTTGTTAGTAAAGGACTGTCCTCTGAATTAATACTGCCAAAGTCAAGCCTGATGGCACCCTGGGCACCTTTGTGCCAGGTTTTGCTTAATTGAGGTGATAAAAATATTTAAGTATAGAGCTGGGTGTGGAGGTGCAAGCCTCTGATCCTATTACTCAAGAGGCAGAGGCAGATGGATCTGAGTTCAAGGCCAGCCTGGTCTATATAGCAAGTTCCAGGTCAGCCACAGTTACAAAGTAAGACTGTCTCAAAACAAAACAAAACAAAAGGAAAAATTAAAAAAAAAAATTTAACAACAGTAATAAAAACGTAATAAGCATGGGAAATCATTTCAATTTTAAAGTGTGAAGTTTAAAGTAGGCAAGTTAATCTGCTTGTACCTAGAACAAAGCTGATCATATTTTCTCTTTATTTTTAGAGTCTTTTATTCAAAACTTCAGTGTTCTGTATAGTCCCTTGAAAAGGCATCTCACTGGAAGTGATTCTGCCCAGTTTCCGTCTCAGCATTTAATCACTGAAGTGACAACTGATACCTTCTGGGAAGTAACCCTTCGGAAACAGGTATGGGACTGGGGATATGTGACTTCATCGTAGAGCACTTGAGGCATTGTGAGGTCCTGAGTTCAGTCCTGATCACCACAAGAAACAGATTTAGGGGATCAAGAGGGGGCAAAAATCAAGCCACCCATTCCTCTTAATTTCTATAGCTGTAGTTATTTGGGGAAAAGCAGTCTATTTTTGATACGCAGATTAGCCTGGTGGTGGAACATGATCGGATAACCTGATGCTTTTCTAATTGTGCAAAGACCATAAAGAAAACACATAATTAGAACTAAAGACGATTAGAGAAATCTCACCATGATTTCTGCATAGGCAGTTGAATTGACTCAATGCCTTTGGGATTCTAAGCACAGCAGGAAATAAGGACCAAGATCCAGGTGTGAGTAACCAGTGTCTCCCCTACCTACAGGACGTTCTGCTGCTCTATTATGCACAGTGGTGTGGCTTTTGCCCATCTCTCAATCATATCTTCATCCAACTAGCTCGGCTCCTACCAGAAGATACATTTACTGTGGCCAGGTAAGGAAGGACTCTAGTCTACAGCATCATGGGCTATGCTTCTCTTAATCCTCTCTGCCATCTAGCCCGTGTTGGGTGGATTTGAATTTAATGATCATGAAGGTGTTTGCTACTGACTGGATTCATAGGAAAACAGGTATAGGTTTGGCTGCTTGGAGTCTTGGGAAGGTGATGCCCAGAATTGCTACCCAGCCCTGGGACTCAGAGCCTTTGCCCTTTTTCCTCTTTGTTGGTGAAATCAAGAGGAAGACTTTGTTAATAGCCCTGTGTCTAGTTTTGTGGTTTCATGGACATTTTGAATCCTTTATTTTTTTTTTTTTGAGACAGATTCTTTGTAGCTCAGGCTGGCTTGAACTTACTATGTAGCCCAGGCTGGCTTTAATTCCTGACAGTTCTCCTGCTTCAGTCTACCGAGTGCTGGAATTACAGGTGTAAGCTACCACACCTGCCTTCAAATACCAGTTTAATTAAATCTATTCCTTGATGGGGGGAGGGGATATGTTTGCTTTGTTTTATTTTGTTTTGAGACAGAGTCCACTATGTAGTCCTGACTGGCCTGGAACTCACTGTGTAAACTAGGCTGACCTTGAACTCGTATCCTCTTGGGCACTGGGTTGAAGGTGTGTACCCACCCCTACCCCCAGCTCCTTGACAGTTTTATATGTATGTATAGGGCATCCTGTATGGGGCATTACACTCAGTGCCCACCCTTTTTGTTGCCCTCCCACTCCTGTCAACCCTTCACTTTCCTCCCTATAAGTCTCCAACCTGATTTTATGTCATTTTTTAAAATATTTATTTATTTAACCAACTGCCTTAGTTAGGGTTTCTATTGCTGTGAAGAGACCCCATAAACCACAGCAACTCTTGTAAGGAAGACATTTAATTGGGACTGTCTCACAGTTCAGAGGTTTAGTCCATTATCATCATGGCGGGAAACATGACCACATGCAGGTAGACATGGTGCTGGAGAAGTAGCAGAGAGTTCTACATGTGGATTGAGAGGCAACAGGAAGAGCCAGTGAGACCCTGGGCCTGGCTTGGACATCTTAAACCTCAAAGCCCACCCCAGTGACACACTTCTTCCAACAAGGCCGTACCTTCTAATAGCACTGCTCCATGTGACCCTTTGGGAATCATTTTCATTGAAACCACTGCATTCCACTCCTGACCCCCATAGGCTTATAGCCATATCATAATGCAGCATTTAGCCCAACTTCAAAAGTCTCCATCCATAGTCTACCACAGTTAAAAGTCTAAAGTCTCTTCTGAGACTCATGGTAATCTCCTAACTGTAACCCCCTGTAAAATCAAAATGAAAAGGCAATCACATACTTCCAACATACAATGGCACAGGACATATACTACATTCCAAAATGGAGAAAAGGGAGCACAGTGAGGAAATGCAGGAGCAAAGCAAGATTTAAACCAGCTAGGAAAACTCTATGTCAGTTGTCAAAGCAACTCTTCAGATCTGCAACTCCTTTCAGCCTTGCTGACTGCAACACACTACTTCCTCTTGGGCTGATTGTTCTAATAGTGCCATTCCCTATGAGCCTATAGGTAGGGGTCATTTTCATTCAAACCATACCAAGTGAGTTTAACAAGGGCCACCCACACACTCATGGTGTGTGGAGCTGTACATTAGAGCATTAGAGCATTACATAGAGCACAGAGGACATTCCAGTGGCTACTCTATCAGTACTTCCTCCCCCACAGCATCCATCAGTAGCTAATGGATCACCAAGAAGAGTAGGCCCATGAGCCTTCCCTATCCATATGTAAATGTTGAGAGTTCATGTTTTCAAAGATCATGTTATGCTCAGAAGATAGCATTTCAAATCCCTTTCCCCAATCATCAGTTCTTAATTTCTTTCCATCTCCCTGGGTTTCTGTATTCACTACTGTTGGCTGCAGAAGGATGCTTCTCTGATAAAAGCTGACAGCAGCATTTACCTATTATAAGCACAAATATTTATAAGGCAGTTTGACACCATGTGCATTGAGTAAAACAACAGTAGTACGTTCCCCACTAAGGCCTATGACCGCCACGCCATGGTCTTTTCATGAATTTTATGGTACCAGGCATGAATTCCCTGCAGGCTTCCACTTCCAATCAGTCAGAAAATAGTCCCGCCACTGTTGTACCTATGGGCATATCTTGCCTTGGGGTCGGCATTGCAGCACACGAGGTCTACCACTGGGTAAGACTATTGATGACTTTTCTTTTCCAGCTGCCTGATAGAAGAGAAGGTCCTTCCTTTTTCTTTCCAGCTTGATTTATCTGCCCTGCAGCGAGGGTGTGTGTTGTCTGCAATAGCATCTTACCATCTAGTTCTGAACAGCAACCAAGAGCAATAACATAGCCTGTACTGTTTGGAGGGCCTCTGGGACCTTCCTGGCTAATAAATGTTGGGATAATACACTTTATCTTTTTTTTAATCAGGGTCTCTCAGTGAACCTGAAGCTCACCAGTTGGCCAGTGAATGGCCATTGGGTTCTGGGATCCTAGTGTGTCTGCTTTCTAGCACTGGGGTTAAAGTGTGCACCACCATACGTGGCTTTTTGTGTGTCCTAGGTATTGGACTCAGATTCTCATGCTTATAGTACAAGGACTTTACCAACTGTGCCATCTTTGAGCCCTCAAATCCAATTTGTAGATCTGGAAATGAGCAGCTTGGCTTTAAGATATATCTTCTCAGTCTTTGCCACTAAATATGAAAGATCAGATCATGGGGAAAAAATAGCAGAAGGTAGAGATAAAATCTTTCCAATGTAAGAAAAACAAAAGATGAGCATATTCCACTGAAAGTGTGTGTGTATGGAAACAACTTACTTGATGGGAATGTTTGTTTCATTTTATTTTTTTATTGTTAGTGTAGAGAACACAGGTCCTTGTTCCCACAGAGAAGCACTCAGAGAACCAGAAGTGTTAATCACACAAGGGCACCTCCTCAATGGAGGAGATAAAACCAAACACCTGCATTCCATCCAGAAAGCTGAGAGTGGAGGTTGTTAATGACTTAGTGACCTTTTTGCTATTTGTAGGGACAGGTCTCACCCTAATTCCCCAGAATGACGTCCAGACTATAGACTGTTATCTTTAGCTCCCACTTAACAGAACCTAACATTAGGGAAGATGTTACATGTATTTTATGGCCCGCTGGCCTCTATGTTATCTCAGTCAGTTATCTAGTATGTTAGATTCTAGGCCCTTTAGCTATAGAACCCACCTCATGGTCACATGAAGTTGTAAAGAAGTTTTTTTTGTAGTCATACCTTAAGCTTTATTGTGCACCTGGAATGATTATTGCTTGGAAACCTGGTGTGTGAATTATTGTTGCCTGGAGACCCTTTTCCAAATTCTGCTGTGTTTAAATATGCCCACAGTAAACCACCTGGTATCAAAACTCCCCAAAGTCTTGATCTAGATTGACAAAGTCATTCTGAACTGGGTTTTTATCCTCATCTCTTCGTGTGGTTCACTTCTCTGCCCAACACCTGCAGAGACCCTGTCATGTTAGTATCAGGATTGAACCTGAGACTGCATGCATGCCAGGGAAGTGCTCTACCACTGAGCTCTATCCCTAGCCCTAATAAAAACATGCTTAGAAAGGTAGTCATAAGCACACATATATTTATAGTTCAACTGCTGCATGCCTGTATAGCATATATTCTTAGTGATAATTAGAGCCAAATTTGAGAAGTGACTGTGCTGAGAGACTGTTACATACATACGGGCTTAAACCTCAGAACACCCAGTGAAGCCACTATATCTATTGTTTTCTTTTAATTAATTAATCTGAGGCACAGAAATATTAGGCAACTTGCCTAGAATTTTGCAACATGTAAATTAGGGACCAGTATTCAGAATCAGGAGTTCATACTGTAAATATGCCACATTTAAATGGGTTGGTGCTGCAGTTCAGGTGGAGAGTGCTGTCTGGCATACGCAAAGCCCTGGTTCAGTCCAAAGCTCTGCATAAACCAAGTGTTGGCACATGCTGGTAACTCCACTCTGGAGGTGGAGGAAGAAGGATCAGAAGTTCAAGGTCATTTTCAGCTGCATGGTGAGGTAGAGGCCAGCCTAGACTATAAGACACTGTCTCAAAATAGTAAAAATATTTTTAAAATAATAAAAAGTTTAAGGACCAGTAATCTCCAGTGTGAACAAAGAACACAGGCAGATGACGGAATAAATAAACAACTGGGAAATTATAACCTAAGAAATGTAAATTAAAATACCAACAAAGTGTCATTTACACTTACTAAATTTTAAATGCTTTCAAGTGACAAAATCTTGTATTGATAAAGTAAAATTGGCACAGCCAGACATACCTAATAGAATTGACACCATTTGCGAGAAGTCACAGAAAAAAACAGTTGAATATTTCTGACTCAGTTAATTTCACTTTGGGGAAATTTCTAGGAAAATAGGGATTCCAGATATATGTGGGCTAATCCTTACAGCATTCTTTACAGCAACAGGAAAGGTGTGTGTCAGTAGTGTTGGCATAATGGACGTTTCTGTCCATCGATAAATCAGGACTTTCCTTCAGTTAGTCAAGAAGAATAGAGTAGGAGCTGTGTGACTGCTTCCGAGTCAGCTGACAGTCACACCCAAGAGAACCTCAGAAAGGAGGCCTTCTGTGGCCCAGTTCACAGTTGACTCTTCACTGAAGTGCACAGTAGGAGGGAACAAGCATTCAGTCACAAAGTATAGTACCCAGCACCACTTGGCTGAAAGGGGCTCTAGTGTTTTAGACAGGGCAGAGATAGACATGCCATTTTGTTAATCCAATTTTGGAGGTTTCTGTGTGTATATCTAAGACAGGGCCTCCTGTGCCCCAGCTGGCCTCCAGCTAACTATGTAGCCAAGGACAACCTTGAACTTGTGATTCTCTTGCTTTTGCCTCCCGAGTGCTGGAAATTTAGATGTGACTCACCATGCCTGGTTTATGAAGGGCTTTGCTATAAATTATGCTAAGCAAGCACTCTACCAATTCAGCCACATTCTTTGTCCATTTGCCAGTTTGAGCAAATACACACAGTGGTTTACACTGCCTAATCATCCCACACAAGTTATACTTTTTGAAAACTCCCATCAAATTAATAGGTCTGGGCATTTTCATCTTCCTTGTGAATTGGTCATGAATATCCCCCTTAAAGGATGCCATCAGCCCTGTGTATGAGTTAGCACTGGGATCCTCACCACCTGCCCAGCTTATTGCCTGTGCTGAAGGGCCCTTCACCAGAGGAGTTGTTGTTTATTTCACAGTAAATTGACCACAGGATTGGGTGATTTAGTAGATGCCAGTTTTTATATTCATAAACTAATCTACTGGCACATGCCAGAAATCCCAGCACCTAGGGATGTTGAGGCAAGATGGCTGCTGAGAGTTTGACTCCATCCTAGGCGAAATAGTGAGAACTAGACTAGCTGCAGCAGCAAGGCCCCATGGGGGGGAGTGGGAAGGGGGATACAAACGTTAAAAAAGAAAGAATTGGCACTCTGTTAAGAAAGAACATTTGATCTTGGCATTCATCCAGATTTACAAACTATAAAGTATAATCTTTTTGAAAGAGACCTGCTGTGTGTACTGTGCTCAGTAGCTTTCTTTTTCTAGAACTAATGCACAGATTAAAATACTTGGTCAGATCCTGGTGGGTGGATGAAGTATACTTTCATGGAAATAACTTGGGGGATTTATGCTTAGTGTCAGGTTCTTATATTACTCAGGGTAGACAGTGGCATGTTCTTAAAGTGTAGATGTTTGACTTACACATGTAGTAAGAGGTTTGGTCCAGCCTGGGGTGTAAAAAACACTATATAGATTTGGGGCTTGTTTGATCAATCACTTCTTACCAATCATATCCCTTTGCCTCTGACAGGATTGATGTGTCTCAGAACGATCTTCCCTGGGAATTCATGGTTGATCGTCTTCCTACCATTTTGTTTTTTCCTTGCAATAGGTAAGGCTGAGTTTTTTCAATATTGGGGAGGTGGATTCTCCTGTTGAGGCCTGAAGATGAAAATGGGCTACGTTGTAAATCACTGTATTCTAAGCCATTGTTAAAATCATGCCTTAGGGATGTAGAGTAGAAGAGCTCCGTGTTGGAGGGTCGTGTGTTGTGCTGTTTTTTTTTTTTGGGGGGGGGGGGTGTTTCTTCCTCATTCAAATTTATTTATTTATGTATTTATTTATTTTCGGAGATGGGGTTTCACTATGTAGTAGTTCTGGCAGTCCTAGAACTCACTATGTAGACTAGGCTGGTCTCAAACTCAGCCTCCGAAGTGCTGGAATCAAAGATGTGTACTACCATGCCTAGCATGTGCTGATTTTCTTTGACATTTGCTCTTCCCTGAGTCTTTCTTACACAAGTATTCATGTGGCCCTAAGGACTAGTTAGCTTTCATGCCTGTGTGAACCTAGAAAATGTTACAATTGACAGGAAAGTTCTCGTGTTTGTGTGGGATGAATCCTGCTGATAGCCACTTGTCCCTCTTACCCAAGGGGCACTGGCAGTTCCCCACCCACTGCTCCATTCTCAGGGAGCTCTCTCTGTGTGTAAGTCAGCTCTGAGGTTGTCTGTCGCCCAGCTGTGCCAAAAATTCCAGCAAGCAGGGATGGGACATTAGCAAAGAGGGCTGGACTTGGCAATGAGTGTAGGCCCAAAAATTTCCACAAAAAAAGGAAATGAACTCTTCACCCTTAACACTAAATAAGTAGAATGCTGACTCCCTTCTCACACACAACTTGTTTCACTTTTATTGTATAACAGGTCCACATGGGGATCCGCTGAGCCCTGTGGGACATGTGTTTGCAGGATCCTTTAGGGAGGGCCCTAGCCCTGTGTGTAGTCACTGTTGTTTTAACTTCCTGCATTGTGCAAGTCACTGCACCACTGCTGTGCTCATCTGGCCTCTCTGGGAGAGGGCTTCCTTGGACTTTGTCCAATCATTGCCTCTGTTTTTGCCCTTTGTCTCAAAAGAATCTGTACTAGAGTATTTCCTGTGGTAGTAGGGGCTTGTCCAATCACACACTAAAAACAGTGTGACTCAGTCTGTTCCACTGCTGGCTTGCCATGATGAGCTCTTTTCTCTAAGAAGTATTTAAATCGCCATATAATCAAGAAATCATGGACACTAACACCAGCAGTTTCATCTGTGTGGGACACAAGTGAGCATGTAGCTTAATGACATGTAATTTTTGAATTCCAAGCATACTTTTAAAAAATATTAAAGTCACAGCACATGATAAGAGCCTTTGCAGTCAGGCAAAGACTCTCAGCAAGTGGACTAATGTAATGAGCATGTGTACATGGAAGGAAAGGCACCTGCAGGGCATGTGCACAAGAGGGACATACTTGGCTAGCACTCCACTTCTGGAACTGCCCTGTATAATAAAAGAACGACTGCAGGCCAGGTATGGTGGCATACACCTTTAATTCCAGCTCTGGAGGCAGAGGTGGGTGGAGCTCTTTGAGTTGAAGGTCTGCAACTCAAAGTTATGAAGTGAGATTCTGTGTCCAAAAGGAGGAAGAGGAATGAATTCTCTGGGTCCCTGCAGTTCCTGTGTCTCTTGATACTGAAGAATAGAAGACTGTCCACATCTGTTAAACACAGAGAGCTTGGTAAATCAAAGCCTCTATTGCTTTTGAATGGGATTTTTCTCATTTCCTAAAAACAGATGGTGGGCACAAGTAGAGGGAGCTCATCTTTAGCTGGTCCAGAGAGCATTTGGCTTACCCAGAAGGTGGAAGAGAAAACCCTAATATGACTATAGCCTGTGTAAAAATAAATAAAAGAGGCAGAAGGTGATAGAGAGAGATCTGCTGGCCCAGCAGGAAGCAATCGCTGAGTGAGGACTGTGGGGACCATTCGGTAGCTTCTAAGAGCTGAAAGTGGCTCATGACTATCAACCACCAAGTACAAAACAGAAGAAGAAATGAAAGACACTGTTGGATAACATGTCATAAGACTGTTTTCATGGTTCACTTGCTCCTGCTATTTTTAGTAAAAGTATAAGTTGTACATGTACTGTGGAAAATGCAAACTCTGTGCACAAGATGGAGATGCGTAAGAGAGCACTAAGATGTTACATGGCTGCTTTCAAGGTGTGAAGATACTGCTTGTATGATTGTTACATCCCTGTGTCTACATTGACTGTGCCCCATCGCATAGTCATAAAGGAGAAAACCTGGAGAAGAGGCCTGCCTTCTGCCACAGTACAGCCTGCCTGGGTTCTCTGCTCTGGTCTTAGCTCTCTTCTTGCAGGTGGAAGGAGGGCAGGCTGGGATGTAGACCGTCACCTTCTTAAAAAGGGGTATCTTAAAGCCAGTTCCCCAAGCCAGTAGTCTTTCCCTGACTCTGCAGGATATTGCAAACTGCAAATACTTTGGCCTCACTTTGGGCTAGGAGATTCTGGTACATGTTCCACAAAGATACTCCAGTGTGGCTCCCAAGAAGAACTTCACTGCTTCTGAATTGGGACCTCTTACCAACCATGCTTTCAGGAGGACAATCTTTTTTTTTCCATGCTATTTTTTTTTGCGACAAGAGTCTCATTGTATCTCAAACTCACTATGTAACCCCAGGATGGCCTAGCCTTCTGGAGGCTGAGATTGGTGATGGGAGCCACCATTCCTAGATTAAACGGACTACTTTTTTTGGAAGCAGTTTATATATAGTCCATGTTCTAGCTACTTTTTTAAATGTTTGAAAAACAAAACAACATTTTGACCTTTAAAAAAAAGTATGAAAGTAGCTAGGCATGATGTCACATTCTTACGATCCCAACTCAGGGACAGAGATGACTACATATTGAGTGAGACTCTGTCTAAAACAAAACAGATGGCTCAGCTGGTAAGGGTTCTGAAAACCCAGAATGTGGAAGAAGACAACCAATTCCCACAAGTTGTCCCTTGACCTCCACAGGATTGCCACTTCAAGTGTATACAAACACAAAATAAATGTCATCTTTTAAAAAAAAAAAAAAAAAAAAAAAAAGCAAACTTTTCATTTAAAAAATGTGTGATCTGGGCGTGGTGGCACCTTTAATCCCAATACTCAAGAGGCAGAAGCATATGGATCTCTGTTTGAGGCCAGCCTTGTCTACTTAGTGAGTTCCAGGCCAGCCAGAGCTATAGAATTCGACCCTGTCTCCAAACACAAAGTATAACGATAAATAAATGAAAGGTTTGAAATCATTTTAGCATGGTCATCAGGGAACCACAGCATTGTCCCGAGACTTCAGAACAGCATTCTGCTTACCAGGCTCAACTCTGTAAATGTCTCTAGAGACGTACTGAGGTGTCTCACAGCTCTCGCTGGAATGGTACACCTACACTTTGCCCTAGAAGACCCGTCCATTGCTGCTGGGTAGAGTGCCCAACTGTCCACTCCACAGAGCCATGCTGAGTGCCCCATGGAAAAAAATCTTCTATTGTAAAGAGTACTTACCAGATTGTTGATAAATACAGCTGACATGCAAACTTTGGAGTTCTTTCTGTTTTCTGTTACCTGAAAGTTTTTAAAATTGTAAAAAGCTGTCTAAAGACTTTCCCCACATAAACATTACATAAAGCGGAACATAATCTGGTTTCTTTTTTGTTTTGAAGTAGGATCTCACAGTGTAGTCCAAGCTGGTTTTAGACCTCTGGTTACCCTCTTGTCTCAGCATCTCAAGTGCTGGGGTAACAAATGTGAATCACCGTTCCCAATTTGGCATATCTGACTTAATTCCTTCGTAATTTTGGTGGAAAATTTTTGTCATCTTTAGGTGTTTGGCTTCTGGCTTTGTGTGTGGAAAGGGTGTACAAGTTTTTAATTAGTGCATTCTTCTTTTTCCATTTTATTTTATTTATTTATTTTGGTTTTTGAGACAGGGTCTCATTAAGTTGCTTTGGTTGGCCTGGAACTTGCTATATAGATCCCTGTCTGGGATACAGTCCCTCTCAGTTAAGAACACTTTGTGCTGTAGTTACTGTCCATTAAGCATGTGCTGTTATTGTTTTTTGTTTGCTTCCAGTTTTACTGAGCATTGTTATTAGCCATGGTAACCAAGGGCAGCCCTGTCCCAGGACTGTGGTCACTAGCTCATGTAGGTCACACAGTGGTCATATTCACCCTCCCTGATGCCTTGGCTTTGGGTTCAGGCCTGAGCACAGCTGTCTTTCTGAAAACTGAGTATAGGAACTGAGTTCTGTCCTCAGGAACAGACATACACTTTACAGTCAAATTCCTTACAATTGCAGTGCAAGTCTGTGGGGCACCTCAGCTCCACAGAAAGCTCTTGCCTGGGCAACCCTTTCTTCCTTTCAGCAAGAGCCCAACTTCTTTTCTTGGTCAGAGTGGCTAGCCTGACATCAAGTCCCATTTGTCTCTACATTGTGCTTGTTGAGACCCTGACTTTTAACTTTCCCTTCCTCTGCAGAAAGGACCTAAGTGTGAAATACCCTGGAGACCTCCCCATCACCCTTCCAAATCTGCTGAAGTTCATTCTGCATCACTCATACCCTGCCTCTGCTCCCCAAGGCCTTGGCATCAGGCCCCCTACCCAAGAATGTGTCCAGAGCGAGGCAGCCCTGCAGCGTGAGCACATCTCTCACATGGAGAATGCCATGCAGAAGCTGAGATCTGAGATGAACAGCCTACGCCGTACACAGGAGCAGGTGGAGGGCCAGCTCTTCAGTGCCCGGAGGGATGGGCACCGCCTGCTGCGCCGGCAGCGGATCCTGGAGCAACAGCACAGGCTGCTCCGGCGCCACAGCCAGAAGCTGCAGGCCCTGTATGTGCAGAAGGCCCGTGAGCTCCAAGAGCTGGCCAGTGCCTCAGAGACCCCCCTCCCGGAGCACACATGGCTCAAGATCCTTGTGGCCACTATGGAGAGGGAGCTGGAGGGCCAGGATGGGGCTAAGGAATCAGCCCCTCTGGAAAAGGTTCGCCCCAACCACTCTAAGCCCATGGGAACTACCCAGTTAGCTGGTGACAACCCCCCGCCTTCCACCACCAGCTCCACTCTGGCATCAGAGAGGAAGCATGAGAACAGGACAGACTAACTTTTGAATGAGATGAAGGAATCAGAGGTGAAAACTGTACATTGGGAATATATTTATGCAAATTTTATTGAAATTTATTGTAAATAAAGATTTTCTCAGTGGTCTAGAAAATGAATTTGAATGTCATTAAGCATTTATTGATCAGGAATGGCATCCCTTCCAAACTTATTGCACAAATTTGGTAGCTTTGAGACACAACAGTAGCACAGTCCATTTGAAGACATATCTAGGAAAGTCAGTCCTGCTTCATTTAACCTTGGCGTTCCTGCCTGCTCTCCAGGATTGAAAGCCTAGCTTACTCATCAGAAGACCTGACCACGATAGTTGCTCTATTGAAAAAAAAAAAACAAAAAACAAAAAAGTCAAAAACTGAAGAGAGGTCACAACTTACTAACCATTGGGGTGCATGGCTGTGGTGTACATTTAAAAAAAAAGTAGCCAGTGATAAACACGGACAGGGAAGACTATTGTATGGTTGTTTACTAGTTCTGTAAGTGGTTCATCTTCCTCCCTAAGTCCTCTACCAGTGCCCCACAGTCCTTCAACCTTAGGCAATTCATCCCACACTTGAAGGGCCAACTCAAGCTCCAGTGACTTCCCTGGCAACTGGGGAGGAGGTAGGAAGCTCCCTAAAAGTATAACTGATAAGAATGTGATGATGTTTGTTTGAAAACAGAAACTTCATTGGCATAGTAAAAGCTGCACCCGGCTTCTGACAGTGGAGCAATGGGCAGTTTCGGGAGCCAGGCTCCACTTGGATCAGTGGGTGGTAGAGCTAAAGGATCAGCTGCGTTTAGGCTGCTAGCTTCAAGGGGGATTAGAGGTAGAAAGGTGGAAGTGGGGAGGGTCAAACTCCTCAGCCTCTGCCAACTCCAGGGCAGATCCTTTCATACCTTCTGTTCCTCTCTTAGACCTGAATTCCACTGTTCCCAGTCCAACACGCTCCAAGCCACCTAAGCAGCCTCTGCCGATGGCCAGTACATTCCTGACTACCTCTTTCATGACGTAGTTATCTCAATGGGGTTGAAGAGTGTTTCTTCAGCTGTTTTTACCCCCAGCAGCCTACCTGAGGTATCTCATTCTTAACTTCACTAATGGTCTTATTAGCTGTCCCTCCTCTGCTCAAGCTGTTCCTTAACATCTGACCCCACCTCCCAGGTAGGTATACACTGCTAAAAAGAAGTGTTCCCTATAGCTTCTTCCCTGGGGTTCCAGAAAATGGATTAGTTTCACATGATTTCTAAAGCTGTCTCCAGTCTGTCCTGAAGCTCTCTGCTTCCCTGCCCATGCTGCTCTCAAGGCAGGGCTGGCCACCTTTCATCACCAAGGATGCCAACACTCATATTTTAATCATAATGGTTTAGAATGCACTTACAGTGCTGGGATTAACATCTGAGCAAGCCTTATAGACATGAACATAAGGGGTATCCTAGAGACATGCTGCTGGCTCCTTACCGGGGAGAACCAGGGCCTGAACTTGAACTCCTGGTGGCTCTGTTGTAAATGCATATGTGCACACTACAAAGGACCTTCTATGGCACATAGTGCCTTTAGAGCTGAGTCTGGGGGCTCTGTCTATAAGGCCCTAAGGATCAAAGTGAAACCCAGTGGGCAGTCATTGGAGAGGAAAGGAAGCTTACTCGTGAAAAAGGTGGGGAGAAGAAAAAAATAGAAGTCGCCCCTACCCCCACCCCATTCCAGTGCAGAAAATATTAAATAAAAAAACAAAACCTTACTTTCCTGGGTCAACTGGGTTTCAGACTTCAAGTAGCCACCACAGGCTCTGGTGTTTCCAGGGGACCAGAGCAGGATCTGCAAAGCCTGTGCTAAAGGGGTGTACTGGGCATGCTCAAGACCAAAGGGCAAGAGACTGCTCTGCTAAGCTGCCTGGCAACCCTCAGGACTCCCGAGGACTCGTCCTTCACAGGCTCCCAAGCAAGTACAGCAGCTTCCTTGCAGTAGCTCTGCCATCTACGCACACTGCTATTTAATAAAGCTGAAGCTAGAGAAAGGGAGGGGTGTGGTTTCTCTTTTACCCATTACTAACCAAGCAGAAATAACCAAAGCACCCCAGCTGCTTAGCCACAAGATGTGAAATCCACCTTTCGTTTCCTTTCCATACACACAGATAAGCCTCAGTGAGCCCTGCCAAGGGCAACTGGGGCCTGACCAGTTGAAGACCCTTCATGGTCATGCCTCGGCTCGTCATGAGTACAGTCATCATCAAGCCAGTCCCATGGCCTCTATGTGGTATTTTTAAAAATCAGCAAAAAGGCTTAAGCACGTGCTTCCGGGCCTATTTACAGTTCACAGGTTGGTTAGTTCACGCGTTACAGTAGTAGCTCCATCAAAAACAGGCTCAGCTAAAACATTCAAGTAACAAAAGCGCTAAGGGGCTATGAGCCCCAGCAAGGTCAGGCCTGCCCACTGCCTGCAATGGGCAGCCCCACCGGGAGGCTGAGGGGGAGGGCCAGGACAGCCGAGACCTGGAGTCAGTGCATGCGATGACGAAGCCCGAGACCATGCCAGCAAGTGTCAACCCCTCTCACATAGCAACATGTCTGCTTCTGCCCTCTCAGTGCTTCTGGGCTGGCTGCAAACAGAACCAGGGCCTTCACAGCCCAGCTCATCCATGCACTTCTGGGCCACTGGCGGTCATCAACTTGGCCTTTCTTTCCACGCATGACCCCTTGGCAGAATACTGCACCAGTAGAAAAGGCTCCTTTGTCTCACCATCACCCACGATGCTCTCCTCATCCTCCGACTGGCTGATGCGCTGCAGCCGCAGGTAGCACCAGCAGCCCAGGATCAAGGCCCCCAGGGCGGCAATGGCGATGAGGATGACAATGACAGTGACCACCCCCGTAGTGGGGCTGTGGTCCATAATAGACATGGTCAGTGCTCGGAGGGGCTTCTTTGGTGGGAAGCTCTTGGTGTGGTTGGCTCAATGAGGCTGGAATTCGGGCTGCACAGGACAGTCCTGAAAGACAAAGCCAGGAGAGACTATGCCAGGGGCTCTGCAGGGGATTCAGCCACCCAGTTAGCCCTTGCTGGGGTCTGTTTTTAAGTTCTTGAGCTCAACCAGGCCTGCCCTCAACCCAGTGACCACTGTGTCTGTGCAGAAGTTCACACAGCCTACTTCCTCCAGCTACTTCTGTCACTCAGGTGCTTCCGCTGTCAGACAGTAAGTCCCTCTGATGGGAAGGGAAACGGGCACCACCACAGTTGAGGCAGAGGCTGCAAGGGCTAGCCGATAATCCAGTTAAAGGTATACATTGTTTGTCTTTGAGGCAGAGTCTCACTCTGCCACCCAGGCTATCTCAAATTCATGATTCTTTGGCTTTAGCCTTCCAAGCCTTAGGGTCACAGGTCATTATGCTTAGCTGAGGATGGACATTCTATAAGACAACACCAGTATGTGTTGAGTAACCACAGGTTTCCAGGAGGCTAGAGAGGAAGAATCCAAAAGCAGAGAAACAGTATCAGCTACTGTGAGGGGTATCAGGTAACACATAATGTCTCAGCCTTCAAGGTCTCCATGGGCTGAGCTTCTAGGACCCAAATGAGAAGTCATAACAGCCAGCAGCTTTTGTCCCATGGAGCCACCACTGGTCTCTCAAGACCCTGGTTTTCAGGAAGCATGCGGATGCAGGGCAGGCAAGCAAAAGTAAAGTGGGTCCTGAAAGACATAGGTTCTAGGGAAAGCTTCAGGGAAGGCAGGAGGGATTGGGTAGCTGGCTCCTGTCTGTACACAGCATTTAGTACAAGAGCCCAATTACTGAGAGGTCAACACTCCAAATGTCTGTCCAAGTATGATCACATCAGGAACACAAGGCACCAGGTGTTGTGATGCTAACTGGGTGGGCAGGTGAGCTGCAGGGAGCCCACACTGGCAGGGAAGAGTATTCACGCTAGATGGTGGAACAGCACTGCTGGGGCTCTGAAGGAAGGAGGGAGAACCAGGCGCATCACCCCATTACAATGGCAACAGGAAGTGAGGGACAGCAAGGTTCAGGCACACTGAGGGAGCGATGCCAGGACATGGAGAGCTGAGATGTTCCTAGCTATGGAACCTCAGACAACACCATGTCACAGAGCCCCGGTCCTCATCTGCAGACAAGGTTGTGAGTGGCAAAGGAGAGGGAGGCTATGCTATGGGATACACCCAAGGCCCGGAGAACCTGGACTCCAGCTTCCCTCTCAAACCAGGGCTTACTCTAGATGGTACCCCAAAGCCTAGCCAGCCACAGCCCCCAGGGGTCAAGACTTTACTACTATGGCCTCCCAAGTGCTCAAGCCAGTAGGCTGCTCCAGTGTCTCAAGGCCCCCCACTTTCTTACTAATGTCAGTCAGTAATGGACAGCAGGGTGGTTAGAGAAATGAAGACGCCAGAGGGGTGTTCTGCACAGGCCAGGCATGGCCCACATTAAGACTTGAATGTTCAAATTCTCCCCATCCACATCGCCCAGGAAGACAGTTCCAAGCAGGATGGAACCTGCTGCATCCTTGAGCAATAATCTCCTTTCTTAGAAATGACTCTCACTCAACCACAGAGGCTGCCAAGGGTCAGGTCTGCCTGAAGGTGACAGGCAGCCAAATCACTGCCTTGGAGTCTCAGGAACCATGACGTGACCATGGAGTACCGCCCTCATCACCTCTTCAGGGAAGCTCCAGGCAGGGAGGCGCAGCAGTCTCTGATTCTCAACCTTCATGGTCTCTTTCTAGGGTCTGAGGTACCTGGGTCCCTCTCAACTCTTGCAATCAGAGCACACAGGATGTGCCCATGTGCTTATGGTGACTGACAGTGTGTCCTCATTCCCGCTCACTGCTCCCCAGCCTTGTGCCCTCCAGTATCCTCCTGGGCCCAGGTCTTTGACCCTACAGTTCCTTCTGCCCAGGACACTTCTTTCCCTGACCTTTGATCACTAGGTCTCAACTGAGGGCAACCATGCACCTGACACCTGGGAGGCAGAGTCCAGAGATTCTGCTCAATACCCTCCAAGGTACAGGACAGTTCCCAAAACCTCAACACAGAATAGCCTGGCCCAATGGCATCCACGTGGAAGTGGAGGAAGAAACTCTGACCTAGTTTACACCAGCTCCAGAAAGGAAGCCTCTCCCAGTCAGGGACCAGGGATGCTTCCTCCCTGGCATGGCTACCAGGCCACTGGCCTCCCCTATCCCCAGAGCTGTGTGTCCCAAGAGTGCTCTGCTTGCTCTGCGGTTTGACACACACCCTGTCAACATCGGTTCCCACAAGCCCACACAGCCAGATCACACAGGACGCTCATGATTCTGCCTCCAACCTGCTCCCCCCTCCCCACCCCGTGGTCTCCTGGACAGGAAGGCAAGGCAGCAGCAATTCGGAAGGGGAAGTGTGTGTTTGGGGTCTGGGGTGGTTCTGGGATAGGAAGTGGAAAATCAAACAATGGTACCAGGATCTGAGGGAAAACAGCTGTCTTGAGACTAATGAAGATACTGAGGCACAGGCAGCTCCAGCTCAGAGGGACCCAAGGAGAGCAGGGATGACCTGAAACTTGTCCACTATGCCCACTCCAGGCCTGGAGGTGGACAGAACCAGGTATGCCCTTTCACCTCTGAGTGCAAAGACTCGTGACCCAGCTGATCCTGCCTGGCCTGTGGCCTCTGCCTATCCCTGATGGGTTTCTTGTTCCTTTTTTCACTTAGCAAGTGTTTCCTAAGAAGTGATCTAAAAAACCTGATTCCTGACCTGACACAGTGGCCTCAGAGGGGAGGCCACCTGAGGCCATGTCACCCTCCCCTGGAAGCCTGGCTACCACCTCCTGAACTGTCCCGTGGTTGCTTCCTTCCTTAGTACTGGACTAGGGACCTTCTCAGAGGAGATTCTTGGGACTCTAGAACTCCCCATGCTGCCGCTTCCCGCATTGGCCAGTGCCCGCTACCCCACTGCCACCCCTAGTCCTTCCTAGGGCTCTTGGCCATCTGCAGTTCTCCTGTTTTACAGAGTGTTTCTCTGGCTGCTGTCTCCTGGCCTGTGGCCTCCAGGGAGTCTAAGAAAAAGTCACTGTCCCTCACCTTCATAGCTACCCGCCACTGCCCTATCACTAACACACAGTGGGTGCAGATAAAGGCTGCTGAGTGTTCCAAGCCCAGGTATATGGTGATGGGTTAAAGAGACCTGGGGACGTGGGGATCAACTGAAGGACCTTAGCCCTGAGCAAGCTCCCTAAACCCAGACTGCTCCTGGCTTCCTAAGCACAGGTCCCCATGCCTGCCAGCAGCCTTTAGGAAAAGAGTTTATAACCCAAGTTCACAGCAGGGCCAAGGCATGGCAGTGAAGACTGACGGGCATGAGCCCAGGCAGGAACAGCTAACTTCATGCTTGGAGCAGGGAAGGGTGCGTAAAGAAGCAGAGCCCAGGGGAAGCTGGGACGCCCTGCAGCTGACTAGTACAACCCTCTGCACATCACTGACTCTCATGTCATCCACCAAGGCCCATGGGTCAGGGCGCAACACAGCCCAGGACTAGCTCAGAGCAATTACACCACAATCCACCTACCTCCTCTCTACTTGCCTTGATCATTCCATTTTGCAGATGAGGAAACTGAGGCACTGGGTCAGATAGAGCACAGGCCATACAGTGTCCCTTGTTGGAAGCAAGAGCAGTGACAATTTTCAGGTGAGCACTGGTCAGCATAGGCACTGTACAGCCATCCCTGTCTGCAGTGGTTTTTCAAGGATCACAGCGATGGGTAACTGGCCCTAGGACACACAAGTCTCAGAATGACACATGGTGTGACCTCTGGGCAGGGGTCTCCTAAAATTCACAGACTCTCTACTCTAGGTCTTCCTTGGTGAGGAGTCTCTGTTACCTCTACCTCCTCTTGGGATCCCAAAACTCACCTCACCATTCATGCTTAGCCCAGAGGACACATGAGGCAACAGGGCAGGCCAAGTCCCCTCTCTACCCCACAGCAGACTGTTCCTGATGACCTCTCTTGTTCCCTATGACCCCTTAGACACCAAGGCACAGAGCCTGGCCTGCACCCAGTGTCACAAGTAAATAGCCTCTTCTCTGGAGACAGCCTGCTCCTTACTTAACTGGGCCTCACTCTGTCACCCAACCAGAAGCCTCCACCTCTTAGGGCCCTCCAAAGGAGCCAGGAACATTAGCCTGAGTTCAGGGCCAGCTAACATCCAGGAGCTTCCAGCACTGCCCCAGGATAGAAGCATACCCCATCCTCCAACAAAGCCATCTGCCAAGTACCCTCTTCAGGGGACCCCAAGCCAGAAGCATTTCCTGCTCCAATTCTGCTCTGCCAAACCCTAACAGGCACCATCACGGAGGGCTTCTTCCATCCAAGAGCTTAGACCAAGGGTCAGCAGCAGCTCAGAAGGAAAGCTGACATCTAATACCGCTGTGTCTACTGTCTGCTCACACTCTGCCTTCCCCTCAAGAAGAGAAACCTGCTCCAGATGCCACCCAACTCCCAAATCTCCTGGCAGGAGAGAAAACTAGGGCTAAGAAGTTTGGGAGCTGCCCCAAAGTCAGCTGCAATCTCACAGTCCAGCCTGAGTCCTGCCCTACTGTGTAAGTCACCCGACAGGCACTCCTCACGGAACCATCGGGCCGTACAACTTGCTAGTGATACAACAGCAGATGCTGAAGAAGTTCCTGGGTGCCACGCTCCTGAGCTCAACATCTCATGTAGATTTCTCCAAAATTTCTGCCTCAAAACAATCCTAGAGTTCAGTTATTATTCTTCACACTTGACAAATAATCTGTAGCTTAGAGAAGTTAAGTCAACTGCCCAAGGTCACATAGCTTAACCGTGGATGAGCAGACTCAATCTAGGCAGCTCGGATGCTAAATAACCAATTTCAAACCTGATTCTAAAACGTCATATACCTGATCTGTCTCCTCTCTCTCCTGGAGGCTGAGCGCAGTGAATAGGAGTCTGACCTCTCCTTAGGAGCTAGTCTGGGTGACCTGGGCCGAGGACTGATGACAAGCGCCCCAGCTGCTCCCGCGTGCAGAGCGCGGGTGGCGTGCAGGCGCGGTGCCAGGCGACGCCGCGTCTCCCCCACTCTGCCGAAGGAGCAAGTTGAGGCGCGAGGAAGGCAGGGGCCTGTTCAGGGGGCGACAGCTGCGGAGGAAACGACAGCTGAAGAGACAAATCAAGTCCGCCGGGCTGGGGTTGGGGGTGGGGGGCGCTGGTACCAGGACCCGGTTATGCCCTCGCCGCGCAGTCACTGCCGACCGGACCTGGGACGAAACGCTGCGTCTCGGCCTCAGTTTCCCCACAGATGAAACGGGCGCCAAATGATCCCTGGGCCCCTATCTCCCTCGATCCCATCCTGACCACGCTGGGGCGCTGCCAGGAACCCCGTCAATTCTGGAAGTGAGTGTTCGAGGCAGCCCGGAGGAATCGCGCACGACGCAGAACTGCGGGGCACGGAGAGGGGCAGACGCCCCGCCAAGCAGCCTCCGCCCCCCTCCGCCTCCTTTGTCCCGATCGCGCCGCGGAGGACAAAGAGCCCCCGCCCGCGCGCGGCTTGCGCGGCGCCGAACGGTCAGCGCCGCACCCCAGCCCACCCGGCGCGTCCCTTCCCCCCACCCGCCGGTCCTGTCCGGCCCTGCTCACCATGTCGCGGCCCGCAGTCGGGCGCAATCAGCCAGCAGCAACCCCGCCGCCCGGCTCCGCCCGCGCGCCAGCCGGGTCGGGCCGCCGCGCACTAGCCAGACGCCAGATCCAGATTTTCGGCGGGCGGGGCACCTAGGCTCCGCCCAGGCAGGGGCGGGGCTCTCCAGTGGAGCCAACGGGAGACCGCGCTGGGACGGCGGTGCGGGGAGTGGGTGTGTAAGCGCAGGAAGGGAGTGAGAACGGTGTTGCGCAGCTGGCGGCTGGCGGCTCCGCGAGCTGGGGTGGGTGGTGGGCGGCCGGGCTTTCGTGCGCGCCTATTGGGTGCCAGCGGTACTGGGCCTGCGCCTGACATCTTCTTTCTACGAGCGTAGCCCCAGCCTAACGACAGAGAGGAAACTGAGGCACACAGCAAGTAAGAGTGTCGCACACCGCCCGGAGGTTGCAGGCACTGGCATAGTTGAATGACTCTTCTTTGGTAAGGAGCTGGTCGTTCTTTTTTTTGGTTAATTCCATCATCCATCATCCATCCATCTGCACTAATCTATATCTTGTGCCCGACAGCCAAGAGCCAAACAAGGTCCGTTGTCCCCAGAGCTGCGGTCTTGGGTGCGTTATTTTAACATAACCTCTTAAGCCTTCACCAAGTGCCATGCTCTGTTCACTTCGCTCAACCCAACAAATAACCCCAATAAAAATGCATCATCCCATTTGACCTGAGGAACCCGAGGCTCCAAAGGACCTAAATACTACCGATGTGCTCTTGTGTAAGGAGGATTTGAGGCCAGACAACTGGCTTGGGAACACAGGGGCGCTAATTAGTGTAGTGACTTTCCCCAAGAAGAGAGTCCAGAGAGAGGACAGGACACTCCATGGTTGCCACCTAGAACTCCCAAGAGGCTCAGACCTCTGAGGCCCAAGGTACTCGGGAAAACAGGAAGAGACAACTTGGTTGGGGCAGATCAGGCTGGAAGACAAGGGGCTGCTAACTTCTTTCCCAGACTCAAGCAGAAACTCAAGCAGAAACTCAAGCAGGAGATCCTGCACACAAGCTGAGGTGTGGGAACCCCTCACTTCACCCCAGCTCTGCTGAGAGTTTTCGCCTCCATCCAAAGCACCAAGCTGTTCCCAATCTCTCATCTTTGGCCCATGCATTTCTTTTATCTTGACCATTCTTCCACATCATCTTTTAGACCTCAGCTTTCATGCCCCCTTGTTCTGGAACCCTCTAATTTCCCCACTCAGTGGACTCTCCTGTCCATTGTGAAATTGTGTTTTCCAAGGGTGTCTCATTAGCTTTTGGTCTCTGTTTCAGTACTCTTGCCTACTGGAGGACTTGGGAAAGCAACCTGGCCTCTCTGTGTTTCACTTTCTTTCATCTGAAAAATGGGGATGACAGCAAGGTAGACATCACAGAGTGGAACACACCAAGTTATGGGCACAGGAGAAGCTCTATTACCTGCTCATTCATGGGTCATCTTGATAATGGGGAAGTAGGTTTAGAGAAGACTCAGGCTTGGCAGTGGTGGTGCATGCCTTTAACCCCAGCTCTTGGGAGGCAGAAGCAGGGGCAGGTGGATCTCTGTGAGTTCCAGGCCAGCCTGGTCTACAGAGTGAGTTCCAGGACAGCCAGAGATACAACAGAGAAACCTTGTCTCGAAACACCAAAACAGAAGAAAAAAACAGACACAAAAAAAGTACTTAAAACGAAAACAAAAACAAAAAACAGGAGGTGGAGAGATGGCTCAGTGGTTAAGAACACTGGCTGCTCTTCCAGAGGACCTGGGTTCATTTCCCAGCACTTACAACTGCCTGTAACTCCAGTTCCAGGGAATCTGGCACCCTCACGCAGACATACATGCAGGCAGAACACCAGTGCACATAAACTAAGAAAAGAGAAGACTCAGACCTCTCCACTTGGATCTTTGGCCTGCACTTCTCTTCATGGTTTATGAATCAAAGACAATGGCTGACAGCAGCCCAGAATCCCTCAGAGTGCTTCACTGATGGCTTCACTAATAGACATGAAACGAAAGAGGTGGCAGGCTAGGCATGCAAGGAGCAGCATCCCCAGAAGTGCATAAAGAGAATGTGGCACGTAACCTGTAATTCCAGCAGGGAGATAGAGGCAGGAGAATCAGGTGCTCAGAGTCACCCTCAGCTACATGCTGTCAAAAAGAAAAAAAAAAGCGGTGAACGCTTAGGTAGATAGCACTTTCCATGAGTTGACTATTTTCCTAAGTATTGCAGATTCCCAGAGTCAGCCCTGACTCCACAGATGAGGAAACTGAGGCACTAGCAAGTGCATGCCTGTAAGTCACCCAGGAGAGTCATAATGCAGACTTTTCAATAGTTGGTTGAATCCGAGATTCTGCTTTTCTTCTGAGCTCCCAGGATGTGTTGATCATGTGGGAACCACACTCCAAACAGTCATGGGCTAAGTCACCTACTAAAGGTGACAGAGACAGAAGCCATCTTGCCTGTGGTTGAGCCCACATGGCCAGCTGGGAGCCCTGACCTTGTAACTGGGATCATAATTGCTTGTCTGGTGCCCTAGCTTCCTCTCCCCCACAAACAGGCAGGAAGTCTTACTCTTCTCCTGCGACACATTTCCTCCCTCTGAGCCCCTTCTTCCTTCATGTGACATCTGGCCCAGGGTCTTCCCAGTGGAACTGGCTGGAGGTTCTCAGATTTTCATTAACAAGAAAGATAATTAAGGGCTCGCTGGGGCCCAGCTGGGCCTGCTGTGAGCCAGTTTGGTCTTGTGCCCACTTCCCCAGAGTACCAGAGGCACTGGGACAAGAAGGGGCTTGCTGAGGCTGGGGAGTAGAGAGGCCTCAGCTAGTCTCAGAGGAGACACCCTGCAGCTGGGCCTCCCTGCATAGCCTGCAGTTACCCGGCTGAGCATCAGCTGCTCGCCAGGCGGTCCCAGGAGGGTTAAGGCTAAAAACAAAGTGAAAATTAGTTGGCCACAGGGGAGTTTCCTGACTGGTGAGATGGGAACCACTGGTGAATCCTTCAGAATGAGGCTAGGTGGAACACAGAGAGTTTCCCCTTGCTGCAAGGAACACAGTTTCTCCTTCAAGGAGAGGAGGCCTCATTGGCTGCTGAATGGCTTTGCTGTTTTATCCATGGCTGGCTCAGCCCCTTGCAGCCAGAGAGAAGGCTTGCTGGCCCATCTCAGGCAGTTGGCGCTCCTGAGCTAGAATGTGTTGTTTTCTGTGCATTCGTGTCTCAGTTCCTTTTGATTTTATGAGCCAGATGTTGCTTTTTCGTTTTTGATAGTAACACGCTCATTCCATTTTAAATAGGTCTATTTAGGTGGGGGAAAAAAAAAACATTGAATGTTAAAACATGTATTAGTTACTTTCCTCCTTGCTCAGTGCCAGGGTGATAGGCATCACCAAGGACCCAGTTTCTGTGATATGACATGAGTAGAGCCCATGTGTGTACTGTGTGTGCTAGGCGGGCCTCCACTGACCACACTGCAGCCCCACCCTGTATTCATTCGTGGTTTTCACAAAAGGCACTAAGCCCTGCATTTGTCTTCTGTAGTCCAGAACTGCGGCTAAGGGGGCAGGAGAAACAGCAGCCTTGCCTAGAAACCTAGCCCACACCTGTTATATTTGCACTCAGGAGACTGAGACTGGGAGGATTGGGGGTTCTAGACCGTCCTGGGCTACAGAATAAGACTCTGTCTAAAGGAAAAAGGGAGGAAAGAAAGAAAGGAGGGAGGGAAGGGAAGAGCAGAAAAGACCTCCTCATCTTCGGGCAACTGTGCAATCACAGGGCAGATGCATCCCCAGGGTGTGGTGGACTGCTGTCCTCCCAGTATGACAGACATTGCCATCTTAATGAGAGCAGCGTCACTATCCACAGGAGACCGTTGAAAGGGGGCTGTGAGCTTTTATAGACAGAAGGGCCAGAAGGGCCAGGGAAGGGTCATTAGACCCTCATCTGAGATCCTAGCCATTCTGTCCTGCTCCTCCCGTCCAGGTGTATGCAATCCTGCCCCGCTCCCCCGCCACGCTCTGTTCACTATCCTCTGGAGGCACAGGGTGGGAGTGGGGTGGGAGTGGGGATACCAGATGAGCAGCCACAGGCAGCTGTAGTCCACAGTGGCCTGAGACTTCTCTGTGACCACCCATAAGTGACTCCTCAACCATGCTTCTGTCGGTAAAGCCAAATAAACTAGATGGTCCACCAAGCTAGACTTGGATGGAATTGTTCTTCAGGCTGCTCTGTGCTCTATCTGAGGCAAGCAGACATTTGCTCATAGCTCCCCAGGAAGAGCACGGCAACACTCAGTCATGCATCGTTCACAGCCACCATGGTATGGGCTGGGGTTGCTTTGAGGTCAGGCAGGAGCCATTCTCCCAGCCTATCTCAGGGCTTTTCTCTGCACCTGAGCCTAGCACAGAACATCCTGTTCTCTAGATCCGAGCCTGGGGGCTTCAGGCAGAGAAGGGATGGTGAAGCCAGATGGAACCAAAGCCGGTGAACCGCTGAAGACATACCGACCGAGGGCTTGGAGCTGCGTGCGAGCCTAACATTGCCATCCATTTGTCAACTCTGCAGTCTTGGGACTTCTACTTATTTTCCTTTATAAAATGTGAATATCTGCCCTCGCTTGCTAAGAGCTTTAGCCATACTGTACATATGAACCTGGAGCAGCTCTGCTGGGCTTGGTCACGGGAGTTTTACATCCATGTATTTTTTAAAAAGTTTTTAATTTTAATTTTATTTTATCTTTTGAGACATGGTCTCCTGTAGCCAAGGCTGGCCTTGAACGGCTAATGCCCCTGCCTCTATGTCCAGAGTGTTTTGATGATACGCATGTGCCAACATTTCTGGTGACATGAACTCTTACGTCTTTAAAGATGGCTTGTTCACTGAACTGTGGTCTAAGGGCCCCAGATCTTTGCTCTGAGCACCTGTCTTAGAGCTGCTTCAGTGTCTCTGACTGCGTAGTGGCTGGCTTCCCTGTGGGTAATTCCCCACAGGACACAAGAATGCCTTTTGTGACCTGGTCCATCACCCCATCTCATTCTGTTCCTTAGAAATGAGGCACCGAACCGCACAGGCTAAGAAAAGCTCTACTCCCTCCACCCCCCTTGTGTGTGTGTGTGTGTGTGTGGTGTGTGTGTGTGCTGTATGTGTGTGTGTGGTGTGTGTGCGCATGGTGTGTGTGCATGAGTGTTCTCATTGTGTGTGTGGTTGTGTGTGTGTGCTGTATGTGTCATATGTGTTTGTGTGGTGTATGTGGTGTGTGTGTGGGGGTGTGTGCGTGCATGAGTGTTCTCATGTGTGTGTGTGTGGTTGTATGTGTGTGATGTATGTGTGTGTGTGTGTGGGGGTGTGTGCATGAATGTTCTCATGTGTGTATGTGTGTGTGTGGTGTGTGTGCATGAGTGTTCTCGTGTGTGTGTGTGTGTGTGTGTGTGTGCATGAGTGTTCTCATGTGTATGTGTGTGTGTGTGGTGTGTGTGCATGAGTGTTCTCATGTGTGTGTGTGTGTGGTTGTGTGTGTGTGATGTGTGTGTGTGTGGGGGGGTGTGTGCATGAGTGTTCTCATGTGTGTGTGTGTGTGTGTGTGTGTGATGTGTGTGCATGAGTGTTCTCATGTGTGTGTGTGTGGTTGTGTGTGTGTGCTGTATGTGTCATATGTGTTTGTGTGGTGTATGTGGTGTATGTGTGTGGGGTGTGCTGCCCGTTTGCCTGTGTGGGCAAAGGTGTGTGCATGTACACACGCTCACATGCGCACATGCAAGTGGAGGCCTGAGGTTAATGTCAAGGGGCTTCCTCCGTTGCATTCCACTCTATGTATTAAGACAGGGTCTCTCACAGTCTCTGCCTCCTGTTCACACCCACTGGGGGTGCAAACTCCTAGCTTTATACCTGCTCAGCAAGTGCTTTATCCATGGAACCATCTCCCCCACCCCTGAGAAGTTCTACTTTTTTTTCCCCTTGGGATAGGGTCTCTTCTGTGTATCTCTGGCTGGCCTGGAACTCCCTATGTAGACCATGCTGGCCTTGAACTCACAGAGATTCTCCTGCCTCTTCTTCCCCAGTGCTGAGATTAAATAGATAACTAATATGGTAGGTATTAGTGGGGCAAAGGAAGCTTCTGAAATATTCCAAAATCTATGTTAAAGAGAGTTAATAAAAAACCAATTTCAAGATGTAGACCTCATATTGAAACCAATTATGTGTGTATGTATGTGTGCACACATATGTTTGTATAGAGACATATATATATGTTTATATACATACATGCATACATACTGTCTTATTCAGGGTTATTATTGTTGTGATAAAATACCATGGCCAAAAGAAACCTGGGGAGGAAAGGCTTTATTTGGCTTACACTTCCACATCATGGTCCATCCTTCAAGGAAGTCAGGGCAGGAACTCAAACAGGTCAGGAACTTGGAGGCAGGAGTTGATGCAGAGGCCATGGAGGGGTGCTGATTACTGGCTTGCTCATCATGGCTTGTTCAACCTTTTTTATAGAACCCAGGACCACCAGCTCAGGGGTAGCACCACCCACAGTGAACTGGGCCCTCCCCCATAAATCACTAACTAAGAAAGTGCTCCATAGCCTTACTTAGCTCCTATCTTAGGAAGCATTTTCTTTTTTCTTTTTTTGGCTTTTTTCGAGACAGGGCTTCTCTGTTGTAACTCTGGATATCCTGAAACTCACTCTGTAAACCAGGCTGGCCTGGAACTCACAGAGATCCATCTGCCTCTGCCCTCCCAGGGCTGGGATTAAAGGCATGTGCCACACTGCCCAGCTGGAGGCATTTTCTTAATTGAGGCTCCCTCCTGTCATATGACTGTAGCTTGTATCAAGTGGACATAAAACTAGTCAGCACACATACATAAATATGCACACACACACAATTCTTTTTTAGTTAATCAAGTCAATGACTTTTATTATCCGTTAATGTGCCAAAAAAAGATATAGAGAATGGGATCAGGGGGTTATAAAAATAAAAATCTAGGTTCTCACACATCACTATTTAGACGTGGCATCAGGGCTGCTCCACATCAGGAACTGAGCCTGGGTGTTCTTCACACATACGTACATGCAGGCCTTTTTAGAGATACCTGTTGAAACATTTACATTTGAATTGAAATGCTCTTAAGAGATTTGCTTCTAAATAACCTGCATAGAATGGGTAAAACAGAATAACTGGTCACAGGCTGATGGTTGCTAAGGGGCTGGGGCTGGGCAATGTGTATGGAGATTTCTATTCTCTGTGTTTTTGTTTTGTTTTAAATAAGTATTTTTTTATTTTTTATCATTTTATTTTTACTTTATGTACATTGGTGTCTTGCCTGCATGTATGTCTGTGTGAGGGTGTCGGATCCCCTGGAACAGGAGTTACAAACAGTTGTGAGCTGCCATGTGGGTTCTAAGAATTGAACCTGGGTCTTCTGGAGGAGCAGCCAGTGCTCTTAACGGCTGAGCCATCTGTCCAGCCCCATTTGTGTTTTTGTGTAGGTTTGAAATTCCCCCATCGTTTTATAATATGGCGGGAATAGCACAGGCAAGGCAAACCCTTGAAGTGAATGAGAGATCGGAAGGCGTGGGAGAGACGAAGCTGTAGACACTGAGGCGCTGTCCCTGGACCACTCTCCAGCTGGCTCTTCCTTGGGAAGGATCGTGCTTGAGGCCTGAGAGACCAGACCTGACTCCCCAACAATGCCTAAGGCATGGAGGAGGCTTGCTGCTGTGGGCACACTCAGTGCTCAGGCTGGCACACTCTGACTCTGAGGCCACCTGGTAGCCATTATGCTCAAACCTATGACAGGTGACTTTTAAGACTATGAGTTAGACTGTCATTTTGTTTTAATATATTAAGTCACTGGGTGTGTTTCATTGTATTTTATTTTAGATCATTCTGTTTCAAAAAAGATACTTTCAATGAAATCAAAGAGACTATAGCACTCCTGTCCTGCAGTCATTTCCCAAAGGCAGTCAGTCACTTCAGACTCAAATGGCAAGGATTAAGAAAAACGCTCTGTTAGCTATGAACTGATTTGCTTTAGAGACAGGAGCCCAAGATAGCCTCAAGCTCTCAGTCCTCCTGTCTTAGCCTCTTGAGTGCTGAGACTCCAGGCATCCACCAGAGCCGGCCCACTGACTGCTTCACTCCCTCCGTTTCTCCTTCCTCCCTCCTCATCTCTTTATTTCTGTTCTGAGCTGAAGCCCAATGTCCTGCAAAGACTAGGGAAGTGCTGTAGCACTGAGCTACGTCCTCAGCCCTGGGCTCATGCATGTATATATATTTTTTGTTGTTTATTTATTTGTTTTTTTTTTAATACAGAGTTTTTCTGTGTAGCTCTGGCTGTCCTGGAACTCACTCTATAGACCAGGCTGGTCTCAAACTCAAAGATCTGCCTGCCTTTGCCTCCTGAGTGCTGGGATAAAGGTGTGTGCCACCGCTGCCAGGTGTCAACAGATATTTCTGAGCTCTGGGTTTGCGCCAAGCATTTGATAAACTAGAGATGTTTAGAAATATGATGGGCACCTCCCATGAAAACTTATATTTCCCAAAGGCCCCATTAAAAAGTGAAAAATAAGCTGGTGTGGTGGCCCAGTGGGTGAAAGCACTTGCTGCCAGACACAGTGACCTGACTTCTATCCCAGGATCCACATGGTGGAACACGAGAGAACCAAGTCCTGCAAGTTGTCCTCTGACCTCCACACAAGGACAGTGGCATGTGCTTGTCTCTCGTTCCACAGTGATCCCTGGCATAGAAGTCAGGTCACTGTGCTTGGCAGCAAGTGCCTCCTGAAGCCCACTCACTGGCCATCTTCATGGCCCTAGATTTTTCATTTTTAAAAGCATTTTTATTTTATTTGTGTATACATGTGTATGTGTGCCCTTGTGCTTGTGTGTGTGTATATACATGCATGCATACATACATACATCACATGTGCAGGTGCCCAAGGAGACCAGAAGAAGTACCATATCCCCTGGTACTGGAGTTGCAGGTGATTGTGAGCTGTCTAACTTGGATACTAGAAACTAGACTTGGGTTTTCTGGAAGAGCAGAAATGGCTCTAAACCACTCACCTTTGCAGTTCCTGGATTTTGGATTTTAATAGGTCGTTTGGAACACATAAAGACACAGCGCACTGAGCTAGAATAATAGAATATAATGCATGTATAATATATTATAAATTATGTATATATATGTAATATAGTCTAGAAAATAATAATAGAATAAGTTCAGCACCCACATTCTACCCCATGATGGCTCTGTGCTCTTCCCCAGAAGCAACTGAGGTACATGGATAGCACTGGTGAACAAGTAGATTCATGTTCACAGAGAAATAGCAAGCTCAGGATTTTGGTAGCAAGTAGTTGGGTCTGAGATATTTTGTCATAAAAAAGACTAATATAAGCCGACAGTAGTGGTGTACGCCTTTAATTCCAGCACTTGGGAGGCGTGGATCTCTATGAGTTTGAGGCCAGCCTGGTCTACAAAGTGAGTTCCAGGACAGCTAGAGTTACAACAGAGAAACCCTATTTGAGAAAAAAAAAAGACTAATATAATGTATAGCATTAATATGTAATGGAATATACTAACATAATGTGTTTAATATATTACAAATATATAAGCTAGAGCTAATGATATTTCATGGTATAAATCTGTAATATATATATAGGGATAAGAAAATACGTGAAATCATAGAATAGCAGGAAATTTAATAATTAAGGAAAATTACTTTGAAAGGAACCCAAAGTATGCAGAGCTAAGAGCTTCCTCAGCCAGACACCGAGGTGTGAGGCGGACTCTATCTAAAGACGCATCTCACAGGACTGCGGTCAGTGCAGCGTCTGGAGGCTGGGCTGGCTGTGCTGCGTGGTGCTGGTGACACCTTAGGCCTGTCACCCCACCCTGGGGCAACAGTGGGAAGGGAAGGCAGCAGCCCCTGTGGCAGATATTTTTGTCACAGGGAAGCCATACGCAGGTTCAGAATTGTCCTCTGGAACCTCTCTAACCATGTCCTGAGTGGATAATGGTCCACACTTCACTGTGGTCTCAGTCACCAACTCCGTGGATGTGGTAAAACATCTACCAAGCTGTACACTTCAGAAGGGAGAATCACATGGATGTGAGTCATAGCTAAGTGAGCTCATTAAACACCTGGAGTAGAGTGTCCTGAGACGGCAAAATTCCAGCACGTGGGGTGCTACCTCGGGGATTGTTAGTTTCAGGTGAGCCTAGGATACTGTTGGAGTTTCCTGTCTGTCGCTGTGATAAAACACTCTGACAACAAGCACCTGAAGGAGGAAAGAGTTTATTTCAGATTACACTGAAGGGTCACAGTCCATCAGTGAGGAAGTCGGGGCGGGAACTTAAACTATTGAAGAATGGGGCTGTTTGGCTCATGCTCAGCCTGCTTCCTGTGTTTGGTTGGTATTTTTCTTGCATCCCTTTTGATATAGAATGAGTCTCAACGCTTCAGTTCCTTGCCTTAGGACCCTGCAGAGAGAGTGTGCAACCTTCTTTCATGGCCTTTGGTTGGTGCTGCCCCTAAATGGTCTCCAGCTGAAGCCAGCAAGGTTTCTCCAGCTTTGGCCTTGAATGTGGGTAAGGCACTGTGTTGGTTATTTTCAAGGATAGCAGGAAAGCTACACATGGACAAAAAAAGAGACTCGTATAGATTCTCACCAGCAGCTAAATTGGCCATTTTTCCATTCTGTCAAAAGCCCTGTCTGCTCAAAGTATGTCTGGGCTCTGCCTGCATTTCTTGTAGAAAGTGGACTGAGGGAGATGAGGGACGAAATAGGTATGGGGAGCATTCTGTCCACCCATGCTGGCCTGGTGCAGAGGGGGACAGGCTCCAGGAATGAAGTGTCCTAGGGGTAGAAGAGGTCAGAGGTCCTGGTGGGGGGAGGCAGAGGGCAGGAGGCATCAGGGTGCTCTAGACAGCTGACACCTCTCTTCTCACTTCTAGCTCATCTTGCCTCTGCTCTTCCAGGCTGCAGCTGAGGAGATGACACTCCCGAAATGAGAATTCTCACTCTTCCTTGTGGACCCCGGCACCCGACCCTCCCGGGGGGTTGAGTCACCTGGCAGAGGATGAAATGCCCCAGGTGCTCAGGTACCAGAGTCAAAGGCAAGAGCCCCAGCAGTTCAATGTTTTGCCCTGTGTTGATGAGGGGTAGCTCATAGGACTGCAGAGGCACACTGCCCAGAATCCCAGCTCAGCCACCACCCACCAGCTGAAGGGTGCCGGGCAATTTTCTTAGTTGTCACCCAGTGACTCAGGTTTTTCATCCATAAAAGCAGCATAGACATACATCCTCTTTACAAGCTTGTGGTGGAGACTAAATGAGCTCCCTTTCCTAGTCTGTGTTAACACTTTAAAAAAGCTCAGAACTGTGTTCAGTACAAGCAGTCATAGGCTTCTTGCTCTAGTCATCGCTCCTAAGACATAACCTCATTGGCTTGTCAGTTTCCTTGGTCTCTCCATCATGATGCACATCTTCCACACAGAGCCAGCCATTTTCCCCAAGGAGTGGTACTCCTTTCAGTGACAAGAGGGGGTTGGGGACCATAACATTGTGCCAGAATGCTCCGTGGTACTGGATTGTCACTGCAAGTAAACTTGAAACTGGAAAAACTTATTCTTTAAGACAAAATTTTTTTTTTTGTTGTTTTTTGACTGTTTTTTTGTTTCTGATATCGGATCTTGCTGTGTAGCCCAGGCTGGCTTCAAACTCATCCCCCTGCCTCAGTGTCCTGAGAGTTGTGATCATTGGTTCTCATTCTCTTCATCCTGTGTTATGAAGCTACTAATTTAAACAGGGCATCCCAGTATCATCTTTAGCATCAAGACATGAGTGAAGTTGGTGATTTTGTTGTGGTTCTGTTTCCTGGGGAGTAGTGGTCCACAGGGTTGCGTCCACCAGGGATATATACACAAAACGCTGCTTTAGGAGCTGGAGAGGAGACTCAGTGATTGAGAACATGGCCGCTCTTCCAGAGGACCTGTTTGGTTCCTAGCATCCACCTGGCAGGTCACAACCGTCTGTAACCCTAGTTCTAGGTGGCCCCACGCCTTCTCCTTGCCTCTGTGAGCACCAGGCTCACATGTGGCGCTCATATACACATGGAGGCAAAACATCCATGCACATAAAATAAAAATAAGTTAATGTTGGAGCTGGATTGTTGGCTTAGCAGTTAAAGGGCACTTACTGTTTTTATAGAGGACCTGGGTTTGGTTCCCAGTGCCCACATGTGGTTCACAACATGTAACTCCAGTTCCAGGGACTCTGTCACCCTCTTCTGACCCTCTACAGGTACTAGGCATGAGCATAGTATGTTTACACACATGTTATAAAAACACATACACACAAGATAAATTAATGCTATTAGTTATTTTTAAATTAATTAAAAGATTAATTAATCAGTTAAAATATAAATTAATTTAATTTAACCTCTTTTAATGCTGTTGTAAGCAAGGTGTGGTGGCACATCTGTAATCCCAGAACTTGGGAGGCAGAGACAGGAGGATTTGGAGCTCAAGGACAGCCTGGACTACGTAAGCCATCCTCAGGTACACTAGTGAGACGGTCACAATAAAACAATTTTAAAAAATCACACGTGCAAAACCCTCTTTAAGGTTGGTTCCAGTAATTCTTTGTGTTGATGTGACACAATGGCTCAGAGTCAGATTTATTGATCTAATTTTAATTTTAGAGATTGCCTTTAAAAAAACGTCTTTGGCTTTACTTTGTAAAACTTTTCGTTTATAAAATAAAAATCATAAGACAAAATGCACGTAGAGCCCAGGTGTCACCACGGGACTATGATCCTAGTGCTTGGGGGGCCAAGGCAGAAAGATCAGGAGTGTGAGGCCAGCCTGGGCTACTTAGTGAGACTGTGTCTCCAAACAAGAGCAATAATTCAGAAAGAAGCAGAGTGGTCACTAGGAGATAAAATATACAAAAGCCGGTGATCTAATCGCTGGGGTGTTGGTTCCATCGCTACTTTAGACACCACAAATAACTGATGGAAGCACATGCTCTCACCATATTGGTTTTGTTGCATTTGTTTTGGTGCCGGGGATGGAACACGGGACCTTGATCACTCCAAGAGCTCTGATTGCTGAGCCCCACCCAGACCTGCTTTCCCTTTCTCTTTATGTTTATTGTGTACGTGTGCATGTGTGTGCATGCACACGTGTAATGGCATGCATGTAGTGGTCAGGAGACAACTTATGGGAGTTGGGATTGAACCTAGATCATTAGCCTTGACGTTTGGTGGCAAGTGCATTTACCTGCCGAGCCATCCCACTGGCTTGCTTTCCCTTTAGCATACAGTCCTGGTGAACAAAGGTTCTGGTTTGGTTTGGCGATATGTCAGGAGGGGTTCAGGCTCTTCCTACCCTGTTGTTCTGTCACTAAACTGTCGCCTGGTTCTTAGGGACCAGGTCTGATCATGAACAGCCTGCACTCCAGCTGCTGGGATAGAGACAGAGAAAAGGGAATAACAAAGGAAGAGGACCTACCATTTCTATGAAGGGCACAACCCGGAAGCTGTAAGCACTTATACTCATATTTCATTGGCCAGCATTTAATCATCTGGTCCCTACCAGATGCAGGGGACGCTGGGACATGTAGTGTTCATTTTCCCATCCTCAGCTAGGTTTCAGAGGTTCTGTTGCTTTGGAAGAAGGGGAGAGTAGATACTGAGGGGTGGCTAGCACTTCTTGCCGCTGTGAGCTTTTGGAGGAGGTGGGGAGAGAAATGGGAGTAGTAAATTCCCCTCTTGGTTCCAGCTTGGGTGGAAGTACTGCTCTCTGAGGAGGAGCACAGGGCTGTCTCTGTCTGACCTGCACTGGCTACTGATCTGGCCTCTGCATGTGGTAGAGAAAATAGTGATCAGGACCCTAAGAACTAAGGCCAAGATACAATCCAGTTGTAGCCCATCAGGAAGACATGGTAACCCCAAACTGACCTTGGAGAAGTGGGCACAGGTGGGTCTGGCACAAGTACTGTGCTCTCTGTACAGGTATGGCTTACATCCCCAGGAAGGAAGCAAGAAGCCATTGTTTTCCTTTGTTGAGCCTCAGCTGGGATGGGAGTACCTGGGAAGGGAGCCTGAGTCTGGTTGGGACCTGAAAGACACTGACTTGGGTTTAAATTTCAGCTGTGCCATGTGACTCTGGACAAGCTGCTTAATGTCCCTGAGCCTCAGCTCGGGAAGTGTGACCTGACTTTCTGGTGAGGCTGCTGTTGTAGGCTGCCCCATGAAGGAGCCTGGCCAAAGCCTCCCATTCAGTAGGTACACAGGAAGAAGTTGGCTCCCTGTAAAGGAGTCTTCCCTGCTGCCCATGACAGCATGAAGGCTCTGAACTGGACAGCCATGCCAGCCAGTCCCCCCTTCAAACAGTGGAGGCTGTTTGAAGGCAAGGCTGGCCAGAGAGGAGTTGGAAACATCAATGGTCCCAGTGGCTCTATGTGGTGACAAGGGAGTTAGCTGATCCAAAGACAGACCTCTGTCTGTGCAAGCTAGGTCTAGGAGTTCCCACAAAACCCATTAGCATGTAGGTCCATGGAGGAACCCATGCTGCCGGGGTTCAAATCTTCTTTCTACCCTTTTCTCCTCCTCAGTCCTCAGTCTACCTTTCTGTTTGCTCGGGGTCATAAAATCACCCGTGGGGGTGTTAGGAGGATGAAGTGAGCTCAGAGGGTTGGACGTCTGAAAAACACATTGATAAGGGAGCCGAAGGTGCTGAGCGACTCCTGACATCCCCATACTTGAGGCAAACACAGAAACAAAAGGATCCTGGACTACTACTCCTACCCTGCCCTCACTCTTCATGCCACTGGCTTGTCCAGCCAGCCACAGCAGCCCCCTCAGGCGGAGAGGTCCAGGCAGACCCAGCCATCACCGTGTGCCATGAGTTTCAGACCAGTCTGGGCTACATCAGATGCTGTCTCAAAAAGGCAAAGGTAGAGGCTGGGATGATAGCTCAGTTGATATGCGCTTGCCTTGCAAGCACGAGTTTGCTTGTTTATTTTATTTATTTATGTTTGAGGACTGATAACATCTTACTACTAATCAAAGGATACTTCAAAACCAGCCATCAAGAGTGCTGAAAGGAGCCAGGCGCTGGTGGTACAAACTTTTAATGCTAGCACTAGGTAGGCAGAGGCAGGTGGATCTCTGTGAGTTCGAGGCCAGCCTGGTCTACAGAGTGAGTTCCAGGACAGTCAGGGCTACACAGAGAAACCTTGTCTTGAAATACCAGAGGGAAAGAGAGAGAGAGAGAAAGAGAGAGAGGGAACTGAAATTCACAGATGCAGAGCTGGTTCCTGGGGTAGCGGCCACTTCTGCAGGTGGACACACCTACATGCCTCTGGATGAGCGTGGTCTCATTTGCATCCGGTTCTGAACAACTTACAGTGTTACAGCTTGGAGATAGAGGGGTAAGGTAACTCAGGAAAGACCCAGGAGAAGGGTGCTTGCCCATTTCAAAAGCTTTAGTCATCTTCTTGACAATACAGCGACCACCCCCAACTCACCCAGGCAAGCTCAGCAGCAAGTCAGCTATCCACAGGGGCCTAGGCCACACCCCCTCCTCCTCCACGCCCCCCTCCTGCCATCCCTGCAGCTAAGCGAGCTTTCCCACCCCTTCCCTGCCCAACAACATCTTGCCAACCTCTGAACCCCTTTTAAGGCCCCTCTCTGAGCTGGGATCCCTCCATCTAGCGGGCTTATTTCCTTGCCTCCCTCTAACCTTGGCTGGAAAGTGAACGGGCTCCAGGGGGCTCATCTGGTTTGAGTTCCACCCCTAGTGATTGCAGACAAGTCACAGTGGTTCTTTGCATCCCAGTCTTCCTTCCTGTAAAGTAACGGTCAACCTCATGGAAAGTTATCTCTACTTAGTTTTTAAGATTAAATTATCAGAGATTGGGGAAGTGTTTAAAGATCCTCAGAAGAAGTCATCTGGGCTGGGGATGTGGCTCAGTCGGTAGAGCGCTTGCCTAGCATGCACAGAGCCCTGGGCGTAGTCCCCAGCACGGCAGAAACCTGGTGTGAGCACTTGCTGTAATTGCACAATCAGGAGGTAGAGGCAGGAGAATCAGAAATTCAGGGTCATCCTCAGCTATGAGTTTAATGCCAGCCTAGGACACCTGAGGCCCTGCTTCTAAATTAAAGAGAGAGGGGGCAGGGAGAGGGAGAGAGATATATCAGCAGTTTCTGGCTTTAAGGATAACCAAGGCCCCATGGGGTTCTGGGCCTCGTGGCTGCAGCTGGGCCACCATCTACAGGTCCCCAGGGTGTGGTGATGGGTAGGGCTCAGCTGGTAGAAAGAGACTGCTTGGCTGACAGCTGGCTGTGGGTGGTGTGGACATAAGAGCTCTGGACTCTTGGGCCTATGGACTCCAGTACTTAAAACAACAGCCCCAGGGCCATCGAGATGGCTCAGCAGAGAAAGGTGTTTGTCACCAAGGCTGACAGCCTGAGTTTGATCTCTGGGACACATGGTGAAAGGGGAGAACTGACTTCTGTAAGTTTTCCTCTGACCTTCAAGTGCATCATCATGTGCGTGTGCGCGCACATACACGCACGCGCACACACACACACACACACACATTAAATTTAATAATAAGCAGGGCATAGTGGCACCTGTCTCTAATCCCAGCACTTAGGAGACAGAGGCAAGTGGGACTCTGTGAGTTTGAGGCTAGCCTGGTCTACAGAGTGAGTTCCAGGACAGCCAGGGCTACATAATAAAGAGATTCTGTCTCAAATAATCAAAATAATAATGATGACTGATTACTACTACTAATGATGATAATAATAATAAAGCCATCCCAGATCCCTGGTTCTCAGGCCTTCAGACTGAGACTGGACCACACATCTAGATTCTGTACCCAGCTTCCGGCTGGCTTTGTGACCTCATGATTGTCCATAATAAACCCCATTGACTCTACTTTTATGGAAAATCCTTGCTAACAACTGGCTGGTGTGTGTATGCCTCAAACCACTAGGTGTTCGAGGACCCGACACAGGTTGGACCCTTACTTTTGTTACTGCTAAGAAGGCCATAGCCTGGCACGGCCATGTGGAGCCATGCTGAGGGCTTACTCCCCAGAGCTGGGATATTGGCTTGACTTCCATCTCCTGTCATGTGGCTTTGCCCAAGTCTCTTCTCTAGGAGCTTCCATGTTCTCTTCCGTCAGAGTGACAGTTTCTCTGTTTCATTCTGAGCAGCAGTGGCCATTAAGGACCTGGTACATGGATGTGCAGAGGAGTTACTGTGAGAGAGGGGCGTGATGGGTGTCGGGGGGACTAGACGGTGCTCTCTGCGGGCTGGGGGTAGCCCAAGGATAGAGCACTTGCCTAGAATTCGTAAGGGCAGGATTTCATCCCCAGTACTGTAAACAAGGAATAAGGGACTGGAGAGATGGCTCTGTTAAGGGCACTTGTCCCTCTCTCAGAGGACATGGGTTCAGGTCCCAGTCCCTATCTGGGGACTAACAGTTGGAACTCCAGCTCCAGAGGATCTGACACCCTCTTTTGGCCTCCTCAGACACTGAAGAAACTGGTGACCAGATATACATACAGGCAAAACTTTCACACACATAAAATAAAAATTGTGGTGGTGCAATATTATGACAGTATCTCTTGCAGTCTAAGAGACTGGAACTTTTTCTGGATCTCACAGCCAGAGTGTTAGTATACCAAGAGGCCACTTAAGACTTACGACTGCTGTCCTACTGTGTGCTCAGCCTGTTGTGTAACTAACCTTTATAACCTAAGCTAATGCAAAGCTGTAATCTTATAGAATATACTCTCCCATGTGTGTTCTAATAATCCTTTGCTGAAAGCAACAAAAATAGAAGACAAAAGTAACCTAATAAAATGGATAGCTACTATGAATGGTGAACACATATTTGGACATTGCTTAATAAACAATGATATTTCGTGATACTGTTTGTTATCTGGGTCAGTTGGAGTCAGTGACTTAATCCCTTATAAAACTCGGCTAAGGGTTTCTGTAAAGTGTCCCATTCCTGCTCCACATGATGTTTCTGTGCTGTGGAATTGTGGGACTGTCCTAGAGCTGAGTGAGTCGAAGCTGGCTTGGAACCCCGTCTCATCCTGAGAATGGTAGGAGTTCGGCTGCTCCTTGCCTTAGCCTGGCCAGAACCCAGCTTCACAAGACCAAAGAAACATGGCTCAGTTGATGCTTTGTCTGCCCTGGAGCTGGAAGCACAGAGCCCCCACATGCAGATGAGGCAGCGCCAGTGTCCTTGTCTTAACCAATGTCCCAACCATTCTTGGGATCAATGACCCTGCCCCTGCACCCCATAAACACACCCTAAAACCTGCATTAAACGAGTTCGCCGTACGACATGCTTCTCCTGAATTCCTGTACTCACGCGGCTCACTGAGCTCCAACCAAAGGCAGGATGGAACCACAGTAAGAACTGCATCGCAGACATGTGGGGACACATTCACATGACAGCCTTCAGGCAGGCACAGATTCAGACGCATACCACAGACAGGCAAGAGATGGAAGACACAGGGCATGAAGCAGAGAATTCACATCTGGGCTCAGTCTTGGTTAAATGACCCCAAGGAGAAGTGCTTTGATCTCTTTCCTTCGTGTGACACTGATGCGTTATTGGTGACTCAGAGCTAATCACTAATGTGTTTAATCCACACAAAACAATAAGTCAATCATTTTAAAATTATAACAAAAAATACACAAAATCAGACTGGAGTAATGGCCCCTGAGGACTTCCATGCCCTCGGTCCTGATACCTTCCAGCATCGCAGTGTATCAGAAAGGATGCTGCGGATGTTGTTAAGGAGCAGGTGAGTCACAGAGATACTCCTGAAGGGGAAGGGTAGAGAGAGTGGGCCAGTGGCAGGAGTTACAGAAGAGACCCAAGTAAAGCGTCCACAAGCCAAGGGGAGGCAGCAGACTCAGGAAGCTGGGAGAGCCTTCCACAGGCTCTTAGCCACAAGAAAATCACTGTGGATTTCTACTTCTCAAGGACTGTAAAAGGATTTGTGAATGGTACAAGCCTCCGAGCTTGTGGTCGATTGTTAGCACAGCTTTAGGAAATTAACACGGTAGGAGAGCGGCTGCCTCCATTTCCCCTGGTCCCTAAGTGGTGCGCTTAAGTGGTAGGATGTTGGTTAAGTGAGGTGTGGAGCTGAGTGTGTGTGTGTGTGTGTGTGTGTGTAAGAGCATAATGTGCACAAGGATGGAAGGTTGACTAGACCATCCCCTCCAGTGCTCTGGAACTATGGGACACTGGCTGAAGGGTTCAGGAGTTCTAGCTCTGGTCCTAAATCACCTGTGTGACCTCAGGAATTCTCTGTTCCTCTTCGAGTCTTTGTTTATTCCTCTGTCAACCACGGAACTTGGACTTGGAGCCCTATGGGCCTGGCCATGTCCACCCTATCATGGGGTAGCAGGCAGGCTTGAGTGCTTGGTTTCAGAGAGGAGCAGGTAAGGTTGTGCCTGGCATGGATCTGGGCACCTCCAGTGTGGCTAGAGGATTCTGGATTGGCAGAGAAGCTCCTCCTTCCTTCTCATTCTGGAAGGTTGTTCTCCTGGGAGTGTCTGGCATACTGGAGGGATCCCATGAGTCTCAGGAAGTACCAGAGGAGGATCTCTTCAACACAACACAGGCCCTGAACCCCATGATGAGACCAAATAGAAATGGAAGATGCAGGATCAAGCCCCCCACCAGTGTCTGTGGTCCTCCTAAGAACAGAAAACAGATACCTGAAGGGACAGCAGTGTGAACAAAGAGCTCAGGGAGAAGGCCTGTGGAGACATAGGCAGAGACTGGAGCAATGCCATCAGGAGATCCTCCTGCCTCCGCTCCCAGTGCTGGCATCAGTGACGTGCCCCATCCTGACTGTACCGGCAGGACAGGGACGGTGTGAGTGAGAACTGGGGGATTTTCTGTTCTTGCACTGGGGAATTTCACAGGATTTTTTGTGATGGCTTTCTGACTTGGGCACTTGAGATGGGGACCTGTTCCCCCCCCCCCCCGAGAGGTTTTAAGCCTCTGTGAAAAAGAAAGAGAAAAGGGAAAAGGAAAAGAAAAAGGGAGGGGGGCAGCCAAGCCTGAGGACTTGAGTTTGATCCCAGGATTCACATATTGGAAGAGAGAGCCAAGCTGTCCCTGTCCTCTGACCTCCACACTTGCAGTGTCCTGCACGTGTGCATACACATGACGGGGGACAACACGGGACATGCAAAAGCATGCTGGGTATGGCGGCTCACGCCCGTAATCCCAGCATTCAGGAGGCTGAGAAAAGATAGCTGAGAGCTCACAGCCAAGACTCTGTCTCAAAATACAAAACCAAAAGAAAGGCAGGCCTGGTGGCATTCACCTTTAATCCCAGCACTCAGGAGGCGAAGAAAATGAATCTCTGTGAACTCACCGCCAGCCTAGTCTACATATCGAGTTCCAGGCCAGCCAGGGCTACAGAGTGAGACCTTTTCTCAGAAACAAAACGAACAAGGGACTGGAGAGATGACCCAACACTTGAGACTGCTGATCTTGCAGTGGACCCGAGTTCAGTTCCTGCACCCACAGGCAGCTCACAACCATCTGTAACTCCAATTCCAGGGGATCCGACCTCTTCCTCTGATCCTTTCAGACACAGGAACACACTGGGTACATATGCATGCACGCAGGCAAACAAGTGTACACATACAAAACATATATATATATATATATATATATATATATATATATATATATATGTATATATATATATTTTAAACCGAAAGTTATGCATATTACAGATAACAAGTATTGGGTTGGGGTTTGAGCAGCTGCCCAACACTCTTGAGGGCCCCTTAGTAACCAAAGGGCTCTGAATACCAGAGGTATTCTGACCTTCCCATGGTCAACCAAGCTGCCCTTCCCAAAAAACAGCCTGTAGGAGAATCAGAGAGCTGAGGTGCCAGAGAGCACTAGGCAGCACCTGGCCAGCAGGGGGTGCAGCGGTCTCAGGCAGTGAGGGAACCCTGGGGTTGGGACACAAGCTGGAATCAGCCCCCTCTCCCTCCTTCAGAGAAGTCCTGGTCCTAGAGTGCAAAAGAGGAGAAAGGGCCGCCCTAGGGTGACTCAGTATCCCATCAGCATTCCTTCTGGGGACCAGAGTTTCTCCAGCTGATGGAAGTTGGTTACTGAATACACTGTGTGGGCTTCTTCCTGTGTTGAGTACCACCTGCCTCATATATAGGGCTGTATAGGGTTGTGGCATCAGGTGGCACCTTCCTTCCAGGTTAGGCATCTTTTTGTTTGTTTGTTTTGAGGGTCTCTTACTATGTAGCTCTGACTGTCCTGGAACTAGCTATGGGCTGGGCTCAAACTCACAGAGATCATCCTGCCTGTGTCTCCAAGTGCTGGAATTAAGGGCTTGTGCCACCATGCCCAGCTCAGGCTAAGCAGCCCATCTTAGAGCTTTTGTAATTCCACTCCCCCCCACCCACCCCCCTCCCGACAGAGGTTGACATCAGATATCTTGCTCAATCTCTCTCCACCTTGTTTTTTGATACAGTGTCTCTCACTGGATCCTGGCACTCACCAATTACACAAGACTGATTGGCTGGGGAGCCCGGGGATCATCCTGTCTCCACCTCCACGAGACTGGGAGTACAGGTGCACCCCACCATCCCAAGTATTACATTCGGCTCCTAATGCTTGAAATAACAAGCACTTTGCCGTAGTAGTACGCTGCTGTGGCAGCTCACCAAGGAAGACACGGAGGTGCAAACCCTGCCAGGGGGACCTCAGCAGAGGGAACCACCGTCCTGGCCAGCACCAGACTCAATCAACAGTGGCACCCAGCATCTGAGCCCAGGTGTTTCATTGGCTCAGAACTCCTCAGGTGCAGATCATAAGCAATCAAACAACCCCACAGAAATCCAACACTGCAGGCAATAAAAACACCAAGGCCTAGGCTGCTCTTTTCCTAACAGTGGACAAAAACAATTTTTTAAAACACAACTAAAACGAAACTTCCCCAACACCTTGCTAAATGAACCATTGGTGCAGCCCCACCCTTTGCATTTTCTAAGCAAGGTCTCTGAGCAGTAGCAATCAGGAGTCTTGCACCATGATCGTTCTCTGAGGGCTGGGGGCTACAGTGAAGGCACAAGGATCTGCGCATGCTCTCCCACCTGCCGTCAGCTTCAACGAACACAACTTAGAGCTGAGTGGGGAAGGAGGAAATGCCAGGGGTTTGGCACTTTGACTCTTGAGCCTCTTCTGCACACAGGGAAATCTGAACCCAATTCTGCCAGCCTCATAAGATATTAAAGTGTCACCCAGTCTTGCCACATAGAAGCACCGTCTGTCCTCAGGCAGACCCATACAGCACCTGGGGAGCTGACTGATGGCTTCTGCACCGACTGATTTTATATTGCGTTGGAATGACTCCCAAGCAGAAGACTGCCAAACAGTTCACCTTGCTTAGCTAGGTAACCAAGGTCACTGGATGCAGACATCCGGCCTCCACATGCACACACATACACATGCACCTGTGCACGCTCCCTTCCCCACAGAATCAACACCTTCATGGAGCCGACATTAGTCTCTCCACGAAGAATTTCTCTGTGTCCCATATTCCTGATATATTTGGTAAATGTACAGTTACTAACCTGGGTTGGCTGTGGCCAGAAGGGTTGAAAGGAGATAGATCTCCATGTTCACGTGTATGTGTGGCACACTTGTGCAGTTCTGTGCATACTTTCCCGTGCACGTGCCTGCATGGGATGCATGGACCTCTGTTGGTGACAAAGGGATCCTGATAGCGGGAGAGAAAGATAGGCATCAGCACCTTCGGCCCGTAGCACATTGCATGGCCTTTTAAAATGGTGGATCCTAGCACACCAGTTGAGCTTCAACATGGGAAGCTCGCCAGTGTGGTGGCTGCTTCCCTGTCTTGACAGAAGCCTGTTTCACCAACATCAGCAAAATGGATAGGCTAAGAGCTTAGACATACAAGCCTAAAGATGAACGTTTCCCGCCTTGCCCACTCCCTCCGCTACAGCAAGCTTTATTATTATTATTATTTATTATTGTTGTTGTTGTTGTTTTTCCAGACACAGGGTTTCTCTGTTGTAACTCTGACTGTCTTGGAACTCACTCTGTAGACCAGGCTGGCCTCGAACTCACAGAGATCCTCCTGCCTCTGCCTCCTGAGTGCTGGGATTGCGTGCACAACTACGGGCTCTACTGCAAGCTTTAGATAGGCTGATTGAAGTGTCTAGTAAGCGTGAACCAAAGCGATTAGACCTCTCCCTATGCAACGCCCTGCTTCCTCTGTAAAAGTCCTGCTTCTTTTGCAATCAAGTAGACCTGTACCACGAGGCTGGTCTGTGGAGTCTGGTTTCTTGGGCTGGTGATCCCACCGTCCTCACCCCCTTGAGGCTACCCGCTGTTCCAGAGCACTCATCCCCCACATACCTCCATTTTATACCCTAAATTAGTATTTGTGTACCTGTGTGCATGTGTGGTGATAAAGGTACTGTGTATTTGCACGTGTGTATCCGTGTATCTGTCTGTATGTGGTATGTGTGTTGGAAGTGTATGTGTAGGTCAGAGGTCACCCTCAGGGGGTCATTCCTCAGGTGCAATCTCCTTAAGGTGTTTGGACAAGTATTTCACTGGCCTGGAGCTTGCTTAGTGGGCAAACTAGAAGTGAGCCCCACAGATCCTCCTGTCTCTGCTTCCCAGCACCAGGATTATAAGCAGACCTCACTGTGCAGCTTTTTTTGTGCGTTCTAAGGGCTGAGCGCAGGTCTTCATGTGTGTGGCAAACATTTTACTAAGCCTGTTTTTGCTTATTTTTGAGACAGGCTCTCATACATCCCATGCTGGTGGTACTGATATTCTGCCCCCCAACCTCCTGAGTGCTGGGGTGACAGGCACCTGTTACCATGCCCAGCTCTGTGTGGGAGCTAAGTACACATGAGTGCAGTTACTTCAAGAGGCCACAAGAGGGCGCTGGATCCCCCTGTAGCTTGAGTTACAGGCAGTTTGGGAAACCAAACTCAGGTCCTTTGCAAAAGCAGTAGGTGCTGTTAACTGTTGAGCCAGCTCTTCAGCCCTGCATATGAACCTTTACCAGAGTTTATACGTGTGTCTGTTGGTAAGCAGCCTCACACATGCCTGGGTGTTCATGCCACTATTCATGGTACATGCCAGCACTTCCTGTTTGTCAGCTAAACGCTTTCCAGCAACACTGGTGCTCAAGACGAAGACAGACAGAAAGCCTCATCCTCTAACAGCCAGCCCCTGACTGCAGGGGCCAAGTCCAACTGTATACAAATGCAGAGCCCATCTCTCAGTGACCCACGGAGCCTCAGCCCAAGTGACCAGTCTCAAGAGAGGCAACGGGTGCTCTAAGATTTACTTCCTAACAATACAGGGAGAAGTCAGCCTGACCTCTTACAAATGGTCTGTGAGACTAAGTAACCGCCTTCAACTGCTACAGAAGATTTGCAGGCAGCCACTGGCGGCGGCGGCGGCTGCGCCAAAGTGTGTTTAATAAACTCCTTTCTTCCACCTTCTTGGGTCCTTTTGATAATTCATTTGTATCATTGGCCTGCTGCCATCTTCCAAGCATGGCAGGTACTGTTATCTCAGTTTGTAGATGAAGACACAGAGGCACAGAGATGTTGAGTAACTAGCCCAAGGTTGCAGAGTGCAGATTTGAACTGACTTGCCACCTTCTTGTGCAGAGGCCCTAGGCGCCCTTGTGTGTTCCCTCTGGGAGCATGACCCTGTCACACTCCTGAATGATGTGTTAATGGATGGGAGTTTTCATGCCTGTGTGCATGATCAGGAACATAGGGGCTTGCTCATGGCTCCTGTGTCTGTGTGTCCACATGTCTGTCGGGGGAGGTGATGGGGGTGTAAGTACACAGGATTGCGTCAGGGCTTTTTCCTCTCTCTGTTCTGTGGCAGGGGTCTGCAGAGAGATCATGTAATGGCAGCTCTAGCCCAGCCCCCCTCTGAGCCCTTGGGGGGGGGCCTTTGTTTCCGTCACTAGGGGCCTGGAGTGGGCAGGCCTGTGGAATTCCAGGCATTTGTCCTTTCAAGGAGGAGGAGACCCATGGAAATTTCCAAGCTCTGGCTCAGCCTGAGGGCCATGTGCAGTCGTGAACACAGGATCTGCTTTGTTCTCAGAGAAAGTGGGACTGGTGGTGTTTTCAGAACCCAAATGGACCTGTGTAGTTTTCATCTGCCTTGGGCCTGGAGCCTGGCTCAGTGGGGCTTCCTTCAGACGGAGCCAAGGGCCCCACGTGCCGGCACACAGAGACCACATGTCAGCTGGCAGCAAGTGGCACTGGGGCTGGGGCACTAGGCACAGCTCTCTGTCTCCAGGTGGTGCTGAGGGAGCTGTGAGTTGCCGCATGCTCCAAGAGCTGGGGACATCCTGTCTCTGCTCCCTCTGACCTCTCACACTCCTTGGTGAAGCAGTCCACCTGGAGAGGGGTCAGCTGACTGCCTAATCCTGCGCCTAACTTCCCAGGCTGTACAACCCCTCCTAGCCTGGCACCTGGAGATGAGGCTGTATGTGAATAGGGTCCTTTCTAGTGATGCAGCTCAGGGGTAGAATGTGTGCCCAGAATGTAGGAAGCCCTGGGTTTAATCCCTAACACCACATAAACCAGTACTGTAGAGGTAATGGCAGGACATCAGAAGTTCATAGTCAAATGTGAGCATGATCTGCAGGAGACCATGTTGAAACAAAACATGTAATGTAATCCAGCCAGGGAGAGCTTCTCTGTTGTAACTCTGGCTGTCCTGAAACCCACTCTGTAGACCAGGCTGGCCTCGAACTCACTGAGATCCGGCCTGCCTCTGCCTCCCGAGTGCTGGGATTAAAGGCGTGTGCCACCACCACACAACTTTTTTTTTTTTGGACATATGACTCCCACCGGCTTCAAAGTTGAGCCTCCTGCCTTTGCTTCCCAGGTGCTAGGATTGCTGGCATACACCACCACACCCTGCTGCACATTGGTTGCTCTGTGCCATTCCACATTTGGTCATTTATCATAGCAGCCGTAAGACAGTAAGAGCACTGTAACTGCCCCCCCCCATTATGAAACAGGGTCTCACTGTGTAGCCCTGGCTGGCTGAGCTGCCCCCTCATATAGCATGATCATCCACCAGGCTGTTTGTTATCTGCAGCTCTCAGTTCAAATTCCGATGGGCTAGAGCTCTGGTGGGGTCAAAGCCCAATTTCCACAAGTGTAAAACAGGGACCGCGTCTTATATAGGGCTTCTACTGCCATGATAAACACTCTGACCAAATGTATCTTGGGGAGGAAAGAGTTTATTCCCCTTTCAGTTCCACACCACAGTCCATCACTGAAGGAAGTCAGGACAGGATCAAGAAGGCAGGATCAGAAGCAGAGGCCATAGAGGAACGCTGTGTATTGGCTTGCTCTGTGTATTGGCTTGCTCTGTGTATTGGCTTGCTCTTCATGGTTGGCTTAGCTTGTTTTCTTATACAACTCAGGACCACACCTGCCCGGGGTACCCCCTACCCGGTGGGATAGGACCACCCACATCAATCAGGAATCCACAAATGCTCCACAGGCCAATCTGGGAAGGGTGCTTTCTCAGTTGAGGTTCCCTCCTCCCAAATGACTCTAGTTTGTGCCAAGTTGAAGCAAAACAGAACAAAAACAAAAACAAAACAAAAAAACAAACAAACAAACAAAAAACAAACTAACCAGTACAGATAGTAATGTCAAAAATATTTGGACCATGCCTTGCCAAACTGAGCTCAAAGGGAAATGGCTGCCAGGAGCCCACTGTTGCTTCTTTGATGTAATTGTATGCCTACTGTGGTGGCTCAGCAAACATGACAAGGAGGCATATTCATACATGTAAACTCTGCCAGACCTCAGCAGAGGGAACCACCGTCCTGGCCAGCGCCATACTCAGTTGACAGTGGAACCCCGAGTATCTGCGCCCAGGTGTTTTATTGATTCAGAACTCCTCAGGTGCTCTACTGATAGCACGTGCAGATCATAAGCAATCAAATATCCCCCACAGAAATCCAACACCTGAAGGCAATACAAAACACCAAGGCCTAGACAGCCCTCTTTCCAGCAGTGTGCAAAAACAATTATTTTAAACACAACTAAAAATAAACTTCTACAACACTTTGGTCTGGAACAGAAGCAGGTGCCAGATCTGTGTACACCAAGTTAGCCAGCCTGAGGGCTTCCTGGAAGAATGTGAGGGTATGTGGGTGGGGGCAGATGAATAGAGCAAAGAAGCACACTGGGTCAGGAAGCATTTAGGGAACAGGAAGGGAGAGCCCAGCTAGAGGTACTAGGATCTAGGAAGGCTTTCTCAGGTCTGAGGAGGCCTGTGGCCAAAAAGGAAGGACAGGAAAAGGTAGGGGAGAGCATTGCAGGCAGCAAGAACAGAACGGTAGGTGCAAAAGCCCAGGGGTAATGTGATATATTTGACAAGACAGGGTACAGGACAATTTTTGTTGAGGACCAAGACATTTTCCTATAGAGTAGGGATTCCTTGCTATAGAACATAGCCTTGGCTTTTAGGGAATCATTGGGAGGTGTAGCTATTTTGAGACAGAATTCCATGTAGCCCAGACTGACACTTAACTCCCAGTGTGGCCAGGGATAACCTTGAACTCCTGATCCTCCTGCCTTCACTTCCCAAGTGTTGGGATTACAAATGTGCACCACTATGCTCCAGTGCCTCTGTGTGGTTTGAAGCAAATTCATACTAGCACCCCCAGTTAATGAATTGCTCCTTAGTGCCCCATGTTGTATTCTACGCCAGCAGACCCATAATGCCAATTGGGGTATTTTCCACCTGCTGGGTTGCTGATGGGAAGAGAAGTGGAGAGAGCTAGGCTGCTCCAACTGGAGTCCTGGCAACCAAAGGCTGTCTGGATGACACTTGCCCGCCGCTGACCTCCCCTGCTTCTGGAGTTCCATAGTCGTAGAAAGCAGGGCCAAGACTTGGATTTGATGGAAGCCCATCGGGCTCAATGGATGCTGGGAGGGACCAAGAAGACCCCCACGTCTCCCCTAGAGCTACTAGCTGATGCCAGAATTTCACCCAGGGACCAGGCCTGTGGCACCTGGAGGCAGGCAAAGCTGAAATGTGCAGGTGCTTCCTGCCTGGGCTCTGGGCTAAAAAGCATTTACTCCATGTTTCCACCCTGAGCCAGTCCCTCCATGGCTCTGTAAGTGGGCAGGCCAGAGGCAGGTTAGAACATGGCTCTGTGTGCCACAAAGCCTGGGCACACAGGGACTAGCTTCTCAGACTCCTTTGCACACTTCTTGACCAGCAAATTTCAAGTGTTTTGTCTGGAAACAGGTGAGCAGGCAGAGGGAAGAGGGAGAGGTCAATGTGTGGCTTTCCTGAGCTCTCTTGCTTCTCATACTTCTGACCCTGAACCTTTTCTCCAGCACAGGAAGAGGAAGTATATTGCAGAGCCAACCTGGGATCAGACCAAGCCAGACCCCAGTGGACCCGCCCACCCCTGAGTTTCTGGCTCCCATCGTCATGCTCCCTTACTTCCAAAAAGCCACTTGTGTTGTGTTCCAGTGCCTGACTCAGGCTCTGCCTCTGAGACCAAGCCAATAATGACATCATGTCTGATGTTCTGACCATGTGTCTTCCTGCAAGTCATCCGAGGTTTTCAGAACTGTCCCTTCTTGTCTAACTCCTGCTGACTCCAGGGTTTCTGGGGTCTTGTTCAGAGCCCAGTGCTTAGAAAGAAGGGCAAAGCCAACCTCTGCCTTCTCTTTGGCACTAGAATGTCCTGTAGGAGCCTGTCAGCCTTTCTGTGCAATGCGGTGTGGCACGAGCACCCTCCAGGCTCTGTCGGCCTGGGCTTGTGTGTGCGTTGGTTAAGCTTGTTTTTGTCAGCCTGAGACAGGCCGGAGTCATTTGAGAAGAAGGAACCTCACCAGAGAAAATGTTCCCATTGGGTTGGCCCATAGGCGAGATTGTGGGGCATTCTCTTGATTGATCATTGATGTGGAAGGACCTAGCACACTGGGGGGCAGTGCATCTCTGGGCTGTGGTCCTGGAGTGTATAAGAAAGCTGGCTGAGCAGGCATGAGAGCAAGCCTGTGGACAGTACTCCTTCATGGCCTCTGCTTCAGTTCCTGCCTTGAGCCCCTGCTTCCCTCACTGATGCACCATGACATGGAGGTGTAACCCCGATAAGCCCTTTCCTTCCCAGCAAGCTTTTGGTCATGGTCTCATTACAACGATGGAAACTTGACTAAGACAGCACACAACGTATTTCTGGAAGCTTTAAATCCACTGCTGGGGTGGAGATGTAGCTGTCAACAGAGCACTTGCTTAGCATACAGGAAGCCCTAGACCTAGGGTCCATCCTCAGTACCATATAAGCCAGGCATGATGGCACACACACACAACTCCATGAATGAGAAATGCAGACCGGAGAATCAGAAGTTCAAGGTCATTCTTGACTACACAGAGAGTTTGGAGTCAGTCTGGGCTACATGAGAGCCCCGTCTCAAAACAAAAAAGTAAAACAAAACAGAGAAACTAAAAATAACCAGGTCCTGAGGCTGGGAGCTGAGTCCAGGGGAGATGACGCAGGCAGAGCTTGGAAGCCAGGGAAGGCTCTGAGTGCGCAGGCTTCTCGGCCCCTCCCACGCTGGTGCTGATGTGAGTCATGGTTGTCAGGCCGATGACCTGCTTGGGAAAGCAGCTGGCTCTACTTTTATCTGCTGATTCATCCCAGAAGAATGAGAAACATTTCCCCTCCCTCGTCTCCTTTGAAAAGCACCATGTCTACTCTCAAAGGCTGTGTGTGTGAAGAACCAACATGCCTTACCGCCCATGTGTGCACTTGTGCATTTGTGTGTTGTGTGTGTGTGTGTGTGTGTGTGAACTGTAGTATGCTATTCAGGACTAGTAACAAAACATCGCAAAGAACAGAACAGAATTGAAGCGGCTTATGTGAAGACAATGTGTATCTTGGATGTCATGGGAGCTGGTGATGGGATGGCTTCAGGCATGGCTGGATCCGAGGGGCTCTGGCAGCAATGATGAGATCTGTACTTCCTCACTCTACCTGCTGGGGGAGCTGTGCTCCCAGCTTCCCTCTCTTTCACCAGACTAGGAGAGAATCACACTTACTTGGGAGCTCCAGTGAGAGTCTCCGGGTAGAGAGTCTCACTAACTGGATCTGGATCACATGCCCTTGGATTGGGTGGTCCAGAAAGCCACACCATCATCGGCCAGCTGTGACTGCATGCAGGGTGTGGCTGGAGAGCCTGGGTTGCGACCAGGAGGAACACCCCACAGCTACGGTCAGTGACTCATCTGACATCCAGGTTTCCAGGAGGGTGGAGGTGGCTGGAAGGGGCTAGTGAGAGATATTGGGTGAGGGTGGTAGTGTGGGCGGTGGTGGCTTCTAAGTGGCCAAAGTGTGTCCTCTAGACGAAGGGCTCAAATCCTAATTTCATCGGACTGGAAAAGCCATCTCTCTCCCAAGTGTCAAGAAACCGGTTCACACCATTTGTGAAGACAAGTTCTACATTCTGGGATTCTCCTCCATTGCCCTTGTCTTGGAATACCACTGGGAACTTGCTTAGGAACCTGGAAGCTGGAGGCAGCTCCTGAGTTAAAAATCCCACCTCTGTTCCAATGACCTGGGTAACTGTGGGCTTGTTTATCAACCTCTCTGTGCCTGTGGTCTTTTATCTGAAAAGTGGGGATCCTGTGACCACCCCAAAGATTCAGTGAGGTTCCCAGAGGTTGGGTGACGTGTGTGGATTGATTCTGAGCTCAGATCCAGCTTGACTGACTCCTGATTCTGGGCTTTCTACCCTGGCCAGCAGCATTCTGTTTGATTGGATGTGTGAGTGAATGAATAGACAGACGGGTGATGGGAAGGGACAGGTGCTGTCTCTGAACCATGGAGGAGTCTCTTTAGCTCCCACACGGGGAGCTAGGGGCTCCTGTCACAGACTCAGTACCCCAGCTGCAGATCTGGGGTGACCTTAGACTGTGACACACCCTTGTGACACCGGGCCACTGTGACTTTCAAAGATTTGCACTGTACCTGTTTCTTCTCTCTGTCCTGGGCTCCCTTCTCTAATTGGGCACCACATGAGGACAATTTGGGGACACAATCTGTTCAGTTTATAAGAGGCGGTATGGCACAGTTTACCCAGTAGTTTGCCCACTTCTGGGTCCTTCTGTCCACAGCTCTGCACCTTGGCTTTCCCCTGTGACTGTCCTCTGCTACAGCTCTATGCTCTGAACTGCTCTCAGGGTCACAGTGGGACCCAGACTCTAGGTTTATTTGGAGGTGGGTTTTGAGACAGAGTCTTCCTATTAGCTCAGGGTGGCCCCAGATTCATGATTCTCCTGCCTCTTGTTCTAAGAGCTGGGATTACAGGCCTGTGTGATTCTGCCTGGCTGAAGCCTAGCAGCCACTGCCGCTGCCACTGTTTCTCTTAATCCTACCCAATCTTCTCCTCTTCCCCACCCTTTTCCCCTCCCTTCCCCTTCTCTTTCCTCTCTCCTATTTCTTTCCTTCTCTCCCCCCTCTTCCCCTACCCCCCAACTCCTCTTCTTTACCCCCTGCTTCTTCCTATTCCTTCTTTTGAGGCAGGGATCTCCTGTGGCTCAGGCCAGCTTAGAATTTATGTAGCTATGAATGACCTTGAGCTTTTGATCTTCCTGCCTCTTCCTCCCAAATACTGGATTACAGATGTGCACCACAATGCCTGGTTTATACAATGCTGGGATTACAGATGTGCACCACTGTTAGGGCAAGCCGGGCGGGTTTCTAAGGAACCACGAGACACGGACCGCTGTAACATACATGAGGCATTTATTGATTACCGGCGCGCGTCCGGGTCCCGCCTATCCCACGCAGGAGATGAGCATGGTGGGCCCCGATCCCTTCCCCGCCAGCCCTTTTATCGGGTTTAGGGACAGGGGTCTGGGGATGGGGGCTCGTGCAGCTGATTGGCTCCGAGCTCTCTATGTTAGACTAATTGGTCGGGAGTTTCGCGTGCGGGATCCAGGGGGGGCGTGGTCAACCTGTGCCCTTGGACTAGCCCCTTGGGACAGGGTGGCTCCTGGTATGCTGGGGAACGACGAATCCTGCTGATAAGCTTAATGGTCATTTCCCTGTGGGTGGGGAGGAGACTGAAGAGTACTGTTAATGGCCGTACTTGGGAAGGCATTTCCCCCTATATGTGATTGCATTTCTATGTTTCATATTTCTTAAACCCTTTCACCACCATGCCCGGTTTATTTGGAGCTGGGATTGTTTGTAGTTGTTCATTGCTGTGTGGCTCAGCCAAGAAGACAAAGAGGCATTTTTCATACAGGGAAACTCTGCCAGACCTCAGCAGAGGAAACCACCATCATGGCAAGTGCCATAACTGGACAGTAGAACCCTGAGCATCATCGCTCAGGTGTTTTTATTGATACAGAATTCCTCAAGTTTCCCACTGATAGCACATGCAGATCATGAGCAATCAAACATCCCCCACATAAACACAACACCTGCAGGCAACACAGAACACCAAGGCCCAGTCAGCCCCTCTCCCAACAGTGCACAAAACAATATTTAAACACAACTAAAAATAAACTTCTACAACAATTGTGATTTTTTTTTTGGTTTTTTTTTTTAGCTCAGATGGAGGTGGGAATGTACCCTGGCAGTCAGGAGCCCAGGGACACACAGCTCTGAGAGCAGAAGTTTCCCCAGTAGAAGTGTTGCAGCTCTGAGGGGAGAATATCTCCAGCTGAGCTGAGGTGTTCAGCTCTGATTTGCTTGACTTCTCTGTTTTACTTCTTCATTCCAGTGAGAAAGTCTTGCCAAGCAGCAAATCTCACAAAAGACATTTTATTTGGAGGGAAGCATCCAGGAGAGTGACTGCCTCTGCTCCAAAGAGAAGCAGTGAAGAACTGAGCAGAATGCAGTTTGGTTTGGTTTTGTTTTTTTGAAACAGGGTTTCTATGTTGTAACTCTGGCTGGCCTGGAACTCACAGAGATCTGCCTGCCTCTGTCTCCCAAGTGCTGGGATTAAAGGAGTGCACCATCACCACCTGGTGAATGCAGTCTTTTATATAGGGTTGGGAGGGGCAGAGCTATCCAGGGTGGCCTGGGATTGGTGGGTTTCAAGCTCACTCAGTGATTGGTGGGATTTTGAGTTCAGGGATTGGTGGGCTTCTGGGTCAGTGACTGCTCAGCGACTGGTGAGTTTGAGTCCAGAATTTTCACCCTGAAATGTTTACTTTTCTGCCTTCGAGGCTAGAAAGAGTTCGAGCTCAGGGATTGGTGTTGATTTTCACCTTATTTGAATAATCTGGGGGAGGGGCCCAGCCACCCAGCCACCTGTTGAGGGGTTTACACTGACTTTAGGTTCTGCTAAATAAACTCTAATTCTGAGACAAAATGAACAACTTTCTTCAAATACACTTCAAACTTTACTAACTTTAGGTCCTGCTAAACTCTAAAACAAACAACTTTTTCAAAAAAACTTTGTACTTATGTGAATGTGTATTGAGGGAAAGGGATCACAGGTGTGCACCACCATGCCTGGTGCATACAGTGCAGAGATTCAACCTAGGGAATTACTCATTCCTGACAAGCACTCAACCTTTGAAGTCACCTCCCAGCCCTCCTTTGGTTTTCTGAGACAGTCTCTCAGACTATTACTCGAGGTGGCTTTGAATTCACACCAATCTTCCTGCCTCAGCCTCCCGAGTGCTCAGATGGCCAGTGTGTGCCACCACTAACCGTTTCAGGTTCGTCTGCAGCATCACTAGCGTGGGCAGAGTTTGTTTGCTTGTGGGTCATCAGCCCAGCCCAGGTGAGGTATGAGGAAATCAACATTGTCCTTGATGGGAAGAGTTGCCTAATACTGTGGTCATGTTTTTCAACCTGTCACATTTTCCTTCCTTAAAGATCCTATCATATGTGGGGCAGTGGTAAATATATAAATAGAAACGTACAGTGGTAGTGAGCGTGAAGAACCTTCTGGGTATGTGTGGTGTACAAGCCATACAGCCGTCCCCGTAGCCCTTCTGCAATGGTGGATTCATCCATTCTCAGATGCCCCACTGCGGTAGCAATCTGTAATTTCTGAATGTTCAACATCCTTTCTGGGACAGTAGCTACCTGTGTCACCCTTTCAAACTCAAGGGTGGCATGGGGTCAGGAATGTGGTCCCTGTCGCTATAGAGACTGGACAAGGATACAGGCACAGGACCCACACAGGACCAATAAGACTTTTGCTGGGATGGTTGGGAAATAAATGTTCTTTCTATGGGATTGCTCAGCTCCCTGGGGACATACCTCGGGCTGCTGGGGATGACTGTGGGAGTCAGAGTCAAGAGATGGAGAGAGTCAAGAGATGGACAGAGCCAGGAGATGGAGATGGACAGAGCCTGGAGTGCTGGGATTATAGCCATGCACCCCCCCCCCCCAGGGACCAGATTCTTGCATTCAGATCAGGTATTCTGAAAAGTGCACAGGAAAGTGATGGTTTTAAATAGCCAATCCTGAAAGATGCTCCTATTTTGTCTTTGGGAGAAGACAGGAGAAGAGAGGAGGGAAGGGGAGGAGAGAGGAAAGGAGAGGGAGGGGAGGGTTCAGTTTGAGCTAGGAGAATCACATCACATTTTCCTGCAATCTTACAGCTACTAGAACCTGCATTAATATGTAGTTAACATAATAAAATCCAGAAATGTCTTTTTTCAGTGTTAGTAACCACTTCTCTGTCCTGCAGATCTGCCTTCCGGATAACTCAGCCCTTTTAGAATAAAGAATAAGTGTCTAGCCACAGGGAGTACAGGCTACTGTCAAGCTCAGGCTTCAGAAAAGCTGAGTCTGTGCCAGACCTTCTGCAAACTGCACCTGCTTTGTTACAGCTTCCAGAATGTATAGCACCAAGTGTGGAGAGTTAGAATGTTGCCAGTCCAAAATAAAATTATAATGAGCTTGAATACCCTCCTCTGGGTACCGCATAACATGATTGTAACTAATACTCAAAACAATTTAATGGAATTATTTTAAAAAGATCTATCTATGGCAACCCTATTAAGATCCATCTGTACTCTCTGCCTTCCCCATAACCTCCTCTAAAGTCAAAAATTTGACTCTTTCAGGGCCTCCCTCCTCTGGTGGATACTAGTGTCTGTAGGATTGCAGGGAATGGGGTCTGATTGGTCCCTAGCTCAAACCTATCAGGATAGGAGAGGGTGCGTAAAAGAAACAGATACAGCCACCTCCCTTTTCACAGAAGGCGGTATGGCGGTATGGCGTGATGAGGACTCTCCCGTGCCTTGTGCCCTCCTGTGCCACAGCTGCCCACGTTTGCTTTCCCGGGCTTGAGCTTGGAAATCAGATGAACCCGGGTCTCCCACTCAGAAAGCAGGGTTAGTTAGGCACCACAGCCTGGACTGCGCATGTGTGGAAAGCTTTGCAGCTGTTTGTTCTGGGGCGGGGGGTGGCCATGCTGCTCCCTACTGAAGCTTCCAGCTGGGCCGGTGAGCAGGCACAGGCGATTGCTCGACCCAGGTCTCCTGTGGTTGCACCGAGGTTCCGGAATCGCCCCTCTGACCACATCCTGCTGGAGTGCTGGCGAGCCTCCAGCTGATGAGTTTGTTTGGAGCTGGCTTATTTCATTCTATATTGTTTAATTTGAACTGGCAATTAAAATTCGGAGGGATTGAGGCCAGCTAGATAGCTCAGCTGGTAAAGGTGCTTGCTGCCAAAATTTGATGATCTGAGTTTGGTCCCTGGACCCACTTGGTGGAAGGAGAGAATGGATTCCTGCAAATTGTCCTCTGGCCTCCATGTGTATACACACACACACACACACACACACACACACACACACACACACACACACACGTGCACCCACAAATATGCTAAAGGAATAAAATATTTTTGTTTTGGGTTTCTTTTGTTTGTTTTCTCTTTTCTCTTTCTTTCTTTCTTCCTTCCTTCCTTCCTTCCTTCCTTCCTTCCTTCCTTCCTTCCTTCCTTCCTTCCTTTCTTTCTTGACAAGATTTCTGTTGGATATCTGGAACTCATAGCAATTCATCTGCCTCTGCTGGGATTAAAGTTGAACACCACCACACCCAGCTCATAAAGATTTAAAAAGTTCGGAGGATTTTGCAGGGAACTTCTACCTTTTGGTCTCTCTTGAAGAAAAAAAAAGAATCAGAGGAGTTCATCAGCCTTCTTACCCAGAATAAATAGGCTACATCTGAAAAGTCATTGACCCTTCCGTGTCCCCTCTCAGCCACCAGCTACGCCTGAGAGGGCGTCTCAGGATCTGGGACACACTTGTGTCTTAGTTAGGGTTGCATTGCAGTGAAGAGACACCATGATCGTGGCAACTCTTATAAAGGAAAGCATTTAGTTGGGGCTGGCTTACATTCAGAGCTTTAGTCCATTATCATCATGGCGGAAAGCATGGTGGCAGGCAGGCAGACATGGTGCTGGAGAGGAGACTGAGAGTTCTACATCTGAATCAGCAGGCAGTAGGAAGAGCGAGAGAGAGTAACACTAGGCCTGGCTTGAGCTTCTGAAACCTCAAAACCTACCCGTAGTGACACACTTCCTCCAACAAGGCCACACCTCCTGACAGTGCCACAGGGGCATTTCCATTCAAACCACCACACACCTGTAATCCCAACACTCAAGAAGTAGAGACAGGAGGATCAGAAGTCTACCTGCCCCTGCCTCCTGAGTGCTGGGATTACAAATATGTACCACCACACATGGCTTTGAAAGATTTGTTTTATTATCTTAAATCATGGATATGTATTTATCAGTGCACCTGAGTGCAGAGGCTTGCTGGGGCCCAAGACACCAGGTCCTCTGGAGCTGAAGCTACAAGTTGGCTATTGTAAATCCCACCAGTCGAGAATAAGATCATCACCATAATTTTGAGTCAAATTTGAAGGAAGCTTTAATTAAATTAATTAAATACTGGCCAGGAAGATAAACTCTGACCTGGACCATTCATTCTAAGGCTCCCTACTCCAGGGCTACCAAAACATGGCATCGAGTCCTGTGGCACAGATGCTCATAAAGGCAGAACCCATAAGGCTACGTACTTCCCACCCAGTCCAATCAGGGGCAAGCATATATCCTGACATACTTCTCTTCAGGGTTATTTCCTGCCGACAAGTGACTGAGTATATCTGGTGTATTTGGAGAACCCCCACCCAACATTCCAGGAGGTTATCTGTCCTTGGACAAGTGAGGTTACAGGAGTGTGTCTTTCTGTATCTCACATGAGCAGCCCCATCCAGCACTCCAGGAGGCTCTCTGTCTTATTTTATACATATCCTAGGCACAGTAATTGCAATTTAAAAGTAACTCTTGCTCTTAACTTTTACTCTTACACTATGAGTCACCCGACCCGCTCCTCTCGGAGAGTGCCAGTCTTTGGTTGCTATATCCACATACTGTTCCAGGGACTTCCAGGGCCGGATGAGGTGTGAAGAAATGACAGACACACAGGAAAGCCGGGTTGGGTGGACTGGGTCTCAGAGGGAGAGACCGCAGCACCTCGGAAGCTCAGCGTGTTTATCATACAGAGTTTATCACACAGAGAAGCAGGCTTGTTGCATACAGCTGGACAAGAAGGTGGGCCACTGCACACAGGTAAACAAGAGGACAGGACTATTACATACAGGTGCACCTGTATGCATTCCATACATCCCCAAAGCCAGGTGCACCCATAACGCAGTCCCAGAAAATAAGTCCCTTAACCCCCCCGCCCCGCGTTTTTCTGCCTGCAGTAAGGGAGCGGTTTTCAGGCTGCAAACATGGGGTTGTCATTTTCTGCACACACTCTCACCGTTTGTGCTCAGACCATGAAGGCAAGCTGAGTCTATGCCCGTGTCAACAGCACACATGTGCTCACGGCTTTACTCACTCTGCTCCTGGTGCTTGATTTGTTTCATTTTGAGAAAGGGCTTCATGTAGCCCAGGCCAGCCTTGATCTCTTGATTCTTCTGCCTCTTCCTCTAAAGTATTGGGATTACAGACATGTGCTACCACATCTGGCTTCTTTTTTTAAAAAAATGATTGTTCTTGGTGTGTGCACATGTGTGTGCAGGTGTGTGTGTGCCTGTGCATGTGCAGAAGCCAGAGGAGTGTGTCCGGTTCTCCCTCACCACTTTCCTACCCTGGTGCTTTGAGGCAGGGTCTCTCCCTGAACCTCAAGCTTACCTTCTGTTTTCCCCCAGCTAGGTTGGTAATCAGCAAGCCCCAGTGATCCTCTTATCTCTGCCTTCATAGCCCTGGGTTGCCTATGAGTGGGAGATCACTCCTAATTTGTCATGTGGGACTTAAACTTGGGCTCCCATGGTTATGTAGCAAGTACCCAACCCCTAAGCCACCCCTTCAGCTCTGGCCTTTGTTTTTTGAGATAGGGTCTTATTCTGCAGCCCAGGCTGGCCTATAACTCACAAGCCTCCCAAGTGCTGGGATGAAAGGAATATTCCACCTCACCTGAATGGCACCAAGTTTTTGTGGAAAGACTTGAGAAGCCATTAGGAGGTCAGAGGTATCAGCTGAATGCTTGGGTCTAGCCTGGTCTCCAGTGGAATCCTGGAATAGCTGATTCATGCCCTAAACATGTCTTTCTGTCCCTCTGCCCTCACAGGGTCAAGCTCAGATGTAGGAGTGGTGCATGGGGAAGTCAGTCTGGGCTGGAGCTGGAGCAGGCAGCACTCTGCAGATTGCAGGCCAGGTCTGGGGTTATATCCATCCTGGTTCCCTTGCGTGTGGGTGTTGGTTGGGCTCCCTGACTACAGGTATTCAGTGTCCTCGGACCACAGGTGTCCCCACCTAAGTCAGCAGCCATTACCATGGAAATAGCCCAGGAGTTACCTGAGAACTTTCCTTCCTCCTCCCCACGTCCAGAGACAGGGAGAAGCCTGCCCTCCCCAGTGGATCCCCAGTGGATTTCCAGTGGATCCCCATGGCCCTGTCCCGAGTTCACAGAAGCCCCAGGATATTGTGTCACTGTTCTGGAAAGTCACCTGACTTGACTTTCAGAAGCAGCCCAGAGTGGAAGTCTGGTCTGGGCAGGACTTCAAAAGATGAGTTCGGGAACACAGCGGCACAGTGGTGTCCTCAGGCTCTGGACCTCATCCTGCCCTACCGGCGGAGGAAAGAGCCCACCCTGAGGCGTGCATGCATGTGTGTGTGTGTGAGTGTGTGTGCTGTCTCCCAAAGGTGGCTGAGAGGGGTTTTGCTCTTAATAATTATCTATGGGTTTAGTGTTATTTTCTGGCAATGGTAGGTGTTAGACTCCTCAAGGAGTCTGGCCCTAGCCCTGGCGTGGGCGCGGGTGGTGCTAGGACCCCCAGCTATCTCTGAATGTCTGATAGACAGCAAATGGTTTCTTAAGTGTATCATGGGCCACACTGAGGCAACTGTGGTACTAGAAATTAAACATTGTTTATCTGGCATTCAATTTGAGCTGGGTATCATATGTGGTGCCCTGCCACCATGCCCATAATTCCAGTACTTGGAATGTCAAAGAAGAAGGATCTTCATGAGTTCAAAGCCAGCCTTGGCTACTGTGAGACTGTCCTGGAGCTGAGGCGAGGTAGAAGGCTTGCCTAGAACCGGAGTTCTCCCTCTGAGAGGGGCAGGCATTTGGCCCCTCCCCTCCACAACCCTGACAGGCCACAAGCTATGCTGCCTGCTCACAGCAAGGCACCGCCCCTTCAAAGGTGTTACCTGGCAAATTGTTTATCTGGAGCTACTGCACTTCTCCCTATATAACCATATAAGGTCTCTCTCCCTCTGGTCCCCAGGAAATACCTAGGTCCAGGCTTTGACCCTCAAAACGCAAATAGGGCTGCCTGTCCTAAGCCAATGGGTTTCCTATGACCTCCCTGGACACCAGAGACCCTCCCTCTGGTTATATATGTAACCCCTTTTCCCCCAATAAAATTCAGTCATGCCCCCTGCCGTGGTCTCCCGAGAATTCTGTATGTGCAGCTTCCCACCCTGGAGTGCCCCCAAGGGCCAGCAGAGCTACATCGTGGGAAGCCACAGCCAGATTTTTGAAACTACAGGCTACATAGTGAGTTCCAGGCCAGCCTGAGTTACATAATAAGACTAACTTGGGAGAATTGGGGTCTTCCTTTGGGTTCTCAGTCTCATTAATAAAAGAATTTAAGAATGGATTCACTGGAGACAACTTTTTTTAGGGTGTAGAGAACACCTTCAGGGCAGGTGGGCTGCAAACCTTAGCAGCTGCCTGAAGGTGGGGAACTGGAGAGAGAAGGGGGAAAGCCTTCCTGTCTGGGTTAAACTTGGCACAGAGGCCAGCACACAGTAGATAAGCAACCCCATGTGCGGGAGGGCGCTCTTGAGAAAGACACTATGTTCCCTGTTTGCTTCCTATTGCTGTGACAGAACACCGACTGGAAGCAACTTAGGGAAGGAAAGGGTTCATTTCATCTTACATCTCTTGGGTCACACTCCATCACTGACGGAAGTCAGAGCAGGAACTAAAGGCAGGAACCTGGAGGCAGGAATGGAAGGATGCAGAGGCCACGGGGAACTCTGGTTTGCTCACCATGGCTTGCTCACTCTGCTTTCTTACAGCACCCAGACCCAGCTGCCACCCACAGGGGGTTGGGCCCTCCCACATCCATGAAGAAAACACCCCACAGACTCGGTCATAGGCCGATCTAATGGAGGCATTTCCTCAGTTGAAGGTCGTCTTCCCAGATGACCCTAGCTTGTGTCACATTGATAAAAACTACCATCACAGTAGGGCAGTCCAAAGTGTTAGAGAAAGTATGCTTAGAGAAAAGACAGAAGAGAAGGGAAAGGTACGCTTTTCTGAATAATTCAGAAATGCAGGCTGACTCACAGAGCTGCGTGGCTGCGTTATGTTAGATTGCTGGGAGGCAGAGAGTCTGGGGAGGAGAATCATGGTGTTTCGTTAAAGGGATAATACGGCAGCCTCCCTTCCAGGCTTAATTCACTTTATTTTTCTTGTTTAAGAACCTTTATGTGGTAGCCACAGCTGGAGCCTGGGTCTTCTGAACGGAGACTCTGGTGTGGGTTTTCATGAGATTTTCAGCGAATTCCTGAAAAGGAGACTTGGTGAGCACAGTCTCTTCCCAGAGGTCAGGGGTCGAGTAGCTGTAGGTCTTGGAGATGGCATCAAAGGTGGTCTTGGCAAAGTTGCCCAGAGTGACAGTGCAGCCTCTGGCTGATGTGTGATCAATACCGGCATCAGCAGCAGCTTCTTGAGCACAGGAGCAGAGGCGATGCCAGTGCCTCTGGGGTCAGGGATGAGACACACTAGCACAGAGCCATATGGGCCTGTTACCTTGCATGGGACAGTGTGGGACTCATTGTTTCCCCAGTAGGCTCTCCTCACAGGGACAATGGAAAGATTGGCCAAGATGACAGCCTCCCGGATGGCAATGGCTACCTCCTTGGAGCACTTAACACCAAGACCAACATGACCATTGTGGTCTCCAATAGCAACAAAAGCCTCGAGCCTGGTCCACTGGGCAGCCCACATTTGCTTCTGCACTAGTGTTATCTCTAGAACATCATCCTTTAGGGATACACCCAAGAGATTCCTGAACGGACAGGGAGAACAGGTAGATCTCCTCCAGGAACTTGATCTTCATGTCCTTGACCAGGTGGCCCAGCTTGGTGACAGGGATTCTTATCTTTGGCTTTACACCCATGAGCTCTGCTGCCTGGACCATGATCACAGCCTAGACCATGAACTTGGCCCTTAAGACTGTTACCAGAAGCCTGGGTCCCTAGGTCCTCTGGGCCCTCCCATTGCACCGGTGTCATTCGCCACCTGATGTTGTCCTGAGGAAGAAGGCGCATCTATCCTTTTAGCTGAAGAAGAAAGCACATCTATCCCTTTTAGCATGGCTAAGGTGAGGAGAGATACCACCTTCCTGAGGGGTGATCCCTGAGCCGAGAGATTGATATGGCTCCACAGGAAGTTCTCAACTCAGGCCAGAGATTCTTTTCTCTTGATCAGAAGCAGCTTTGGGCCTTTATTGATACTCTAACAAGACCTTGTCTCAACACACACCCACACACATACACATGCACAACCTCCTGGGTGGATGCTGGAAAGACTGTACCACAGAGATGCCTTCTCATCAATGTTTATGGCTACTGTATCCACAACTGACAGGAAATAGAAGCAGCCAACATGCCCACCAACACAGGAATGGACAAAGAACATGTAGTACATGCATACAGGTAGTTGAGAGTTCTACATCTGAATCGACAGGCAGCAGGAAAAGAAAGTGACACTGGGCCTGACTTGAGCTTCTGAAACCTCAAAGCCCCCCCCCAAGTGACACACTTCAACAAGGCCACACCTACTCCAACAAAACCATACCTCCTAATAGTGTCACCCCCTAGGGGCCTATGGAGGCCATTTCATTCAAACTACCACAGTATATATGTGCATGTTTGTTTCTATATATATATGCATATGTATATCCATTATATATGTGCATGTATGTCTCTCTCTCTATGCATGCAAATCTATCCATATATGTGCATGAAAGTCTCTATCTACACAGATGTGTTTGCTGGCCAGGAAATGGGGAAGAAGGTCTTGGGGGGGGAGGAAGGGATCTCAAGGAAGGGAGCAGTAGGGTAATGGAGCTCATGTGACAGGAAGGTAGAGAGGGCAGTAGGTGGGAGGAGAGAGGGACTCAGCTGGAGTGTGTGGGTGAGGAGGGCAGTGAGGGAAGGGAATGAATGAACAATGTGTGATGACACTCAGATGTGAAGACAAGATGGTGCTGCCCCTTGCCCTGAAAAACTTAGCAAAGAATGATCGCATGCACGCCATCACCACCACCACCACCAGCACCACCAGACACACAGAACTGGGCAACATGCCCAGAAGCATTTTGAGGAGCTCCCTGCAGAGAGGCTGGGGACTTTGACGAGGACTCTTTTGTATGGTTCGGCTTTGTTCTGTTTTCATGTGCCTGTTGGCCACTGAATCACATCCTCACAGACCAATGGAAGAGGGAGGACTTGGCCACACAGGGCACCTGTTATCCTTCTGGAATATTATGGGCCACCTTGATCAGGTGACTCTTTACCCAGGTGATTCAGTTTCAGAAAAGTGTCCCCCTGCAGTAGTGCAGTCTACAACCTGTACGACCTAATACAGCGCCCCTACTTCCGCTTGCTGGTTATGACATTAAGAGTTTTCTCTCTCAAATATTCCTCAAACAGAGCAGCCAAAAGACACCATTCCGTCTCTCCTACATTCTTTGGAAAGCTCCAGTAACCAGAGAAGACACAGTGGCAGTGTCTGACAGAGTTCAGCACCCGGGCAGCCATGCACAGAAGGGCTTTTGATTCTCTGTACCAACATGATATCTGCGGGCGGGTGCTCCCTGCCCACTACCCAGCACTCAGCTGATGCTGGAGAGGCCAGGTTGCAAATTTCCTGCCTGCCTGCCGTCCAGCACATCCTCTTTCAGCCCTCACCCGTGCCCACCCCCGGCCTAGGCATAATTTTAGAAACTTAATAGATGTTGGCTGCATTCTTGGCCCTGTGCCTGTGGGGGGTGGGTCCCAAAAGGAGACAGACATTTCTTTCTTTGGCCTTGTTGATTGAGATCCTGTCTTCCCCAGGGACTGGCTTCTGAGGGGCCATTGTATGAGGACAGCTTGTTGCAGACTTGCCTCTTTGTGGGTTCCCCACCCCACCACACCACCAGCCTGGATTACCATGTGGGATTAGTGACAGTTGTTAGTGGTCTTCCCTGAGATCCCAAAAGCCAGCAGTAGCGGTGGGAATAGAGGATCCAGATGTTGATGGCCATAGGGCCGCTTGCCTCATTCATTCATTCATTCTTTCATTCATCTAGTCAGTTAATTAGGTAGTTTGTTAGACAAGGTCTTTTTGGGTAGCCTTAGCTGGCCTAGAACTCATTCTGTAGTGAAAGCTGCCCTCAAACTCACAGAAATCCTCTGCCTTAGTCTTCTGAGTGCTGGGGTTACAGGCGTGCCTCACAATGCCTGAACATTTTGTTGTCTTAATACCAGAAGTGACAGGCCACACTGGGGTGTGGGGATGCAGACTGAGCATGAATCAGGGCCTGGCACTCAGGCACAGGGAAGGCTTCAGTGTCTTTTCCAGGACAGAACAGTAGGGTTTGCTGATTTCAGGGGCTCACCCCCTTCCTGGAGCCAGCCTCGGCAGAATTCTGGCACAGAAGGATGTTGTGGAAGTTTATTTTTAGTTATGTATAAAATAATTGTTTTGTGCACTGTTGGGTGAGGGGCTGCCTAGGCCTTGGTATTGGTATTGTCTGCAGGTGTTGGATCTATGTGGGGGATGTTTGAGTGCTATGTTCTACATGTGCTATCAGTAGAACATCTGAGACGTTCTCGATCAATAAAAATACCTGAGCTCAGACGCTCAGGATTCCACTGTCCAGTCTGCTCTTTCTTCTACAATGTGTGGTATTTTAGCTTTTCAGCTGCTTCATGAGCCACATCGATGCTTCACCTCGTGTGTAGAGGGACCAGTGTGTCACTGTGGTGCTGGATACCTGGGTGTTTGATGATCAGGCTGCTGTGAGAGGTGTACTCATGAGCTCTGGACACTGGTCCTCATGTGGATAGGAGGCGGTATCTTCATTGTCTCTGCAATCTTCACTTCAGCTGGCTGCTCCGATTTCTGTTCGTTTCTGTTCCTGCTGTGGCCATCCTACCCAGGGCGCCCTAGATGAATCTGACTGTTGATGGACATGATCACATGCCTGCCTTCCCAGCAGTTGGAAGGTATAGGCAGGAAGATCAGGAGTTCAAGGCCAGCCTGGACTACATGAGACCTTGTCACACACAAAGACAAATCTGATTTAGGATTACTGCCCCTGAATCAACTTTTTCTTCCTTTCTTTCTGTTCTCTATTTGCAGAGTGACGTTAGCCGCAGACTTGGCCTCTCTGAACTCCACTGAAAGACAGCTAAGAAACAAAGATGTGCGGGTCAGTGGTGGTGCATACTTTTAATTCCAGCACTAGGGAGGCAGAGGCAGGCATATCTCTGAGTTCGAGGACACCCTGGTCTGCAGAATGAGTTCCAGGGCTACACAGAGAAACCCTGTTTCCAAAAACAAACAAACAAAAATACATACACATAAAATAAGAAATAATAAAAAGAAGCAAGGATTCAATTCCGTCCCCTGGGTTACAGTCAGGACAGCAAGAGCTGTGTGATTGAGAGACCTAGAGGGGGCCAGTGTGCAGTGACACTGGCCATGGTCTCGGCTGGAGATTCCCTGCTCAGGGTCCCCACCGCTCTGCTGGCCCCACCAGTGCTGTGGTCGTTCCTCAGTCTGTCTTTAAGGAGCTCAGGCTTGCCTTCAGAGATTCCTTGGCACCACCCAAGGAATCACCATGGCAGCATGTGGTATGCATATTCCTGGCAACTATCTGGTAGAGGCCAGGGACAAACATCCCATAACACACAGGCCATCTGCCAATAAGAAAGAACTGACCTGATTGTGAACTGTGCCCAGGTTGGAGCTTGGGATGTATCCATTTATACCGCTTCCTGTCACGGATTTGAGGTAATTTACAAAGATACCAACAAAACCAGTAGGACACGAGGAAATTGTGGTTAAAAAAGAATAAAAGGCAAGGAAGTGAAAACAAACACAAATGACACCCAGGTTAAAACACACTGGGGTGTGCTGAAATGGGGTGTGCAGTGGGCTCTTAGCAGCCAGAGCACAAAGAGCAGCATAATCAGTTCTGAGATTTTCACCAGCTTAATTGGAAACAGGCAGGGCTCTCAGGGGCCTAAAGGACTCAGGCTGTTCTCCCGTGGGTCAGCATAACAGGCTGGAGCTGATACTGTCCTCAACAACAGCCACGCAGGGGACACAGTGGGTAAGTGTAGCAGTGGGCCGAGGCTTGAGGTGGAAGCAGAGGACAGCCAGGCTAAGGGGTTGTCTGCGGATCACTGCCCTAGTGTGGATAACACTGTCCCAGTTGGTTACAAAAGCCAGTCATGCTACGGGCAGCTCAGAAGAGTGACTGAACAGAGGCTCTGGAGCCAAGTGCCTAGGTCAAGACCTGGGTTTACTCCCCAGTAGCTGTGTGACTAGAACTGTTCCAGAAGCCTCTCTGAGCTCAGTTTCTTCATCTATATAATGGGACTGATTATACACTACTCATTGTATCTATAAAGATTAACAGAGAATCCGGGTTCTTCAGTCAGTAGAATGCTTGCCTAGCATGCACAAATTCACTTCTGAGTACCACACAGCTATCACCCCGGCACCAGGTAGGTAGGCAGGGGCATCCAGACCTTATCTCAAATGGCTCTGCTTGCCGTGTGGGTCTAACATTCCAAGTTCAATCCCCGGGTCCTACAATAATTGGGAGAGCTGACTCCTAAAAGCTGTACTCTAACTTCTACATGGGTAGTGTGGCACTAGCATGCTCTCTCTCTTCTCTCTCTCTCTCTCTCACACACACCCCAGTAATAACAACAAGAATTTAAAAGCAAGGCTGGGTGTGGTGGCCCATCCTATAATTCAGCAATTGGAGACAGAGGCAGGTGGATCTCTGTGAGTTGAAAGCCTGCCTGGTCATATAAAATTCCAACTTGTCAGGGCTAAATAGTGAGACCCTATCTCAAAAACAAAATAAATAAACAAAACAAAGCCAAGATCTGTCCAGTGTCTGAGAAGTCCGTAGGTTTGTAACTGCCACGAGATGTGTGGAGGTGGACCGTGAGTAGAGGGCAGGTGCACTGTCCTCCGTGTGTGTCTGTCACATTCCACAGCAAGCAAAACACAAGATTATCAACTAGACAGACCCCATGTGACCAACGCTGGGGAAAGCTGGTGCCTGCCTGGGAAGGGGGCGCCCGCCTGGCTACCTGCTGGTGGCTTCCTGTGGGACAAGGGCAGCTGCCTTAGTGGTTGGTCTATGAGATGTGTAGGAAGCCTCAGAAGTGGACATTCCACTGCCTGCCCACTGGGGTACTCAGTGATGTCTGCGCTTGACTTTCCTCTCTCCCCGCCTCCCTCCCCGCCTCCCTCTCCGTCACCGTCAGGTCTCACCCTGTTTGATTCTCTTCTTTCTGTCTTGCCTGCTGCCGCCGCCGCTCCCCTTCGGTTCTCAGCGCTCTCACTCTCCTCTGGGATGCCCTTCCCGGCCCACTGAGCTGTAGGGTCCCTGGGCTGGGAAGAAGTCTACACACTCTTAGGTCTGGTGACACAGGAAGTTGATGGCTTGTCTCCCTTGCCACCCTTCCAGGAAAAGGATGGAGTCTTACCTGGGAGCAGGAAGCTGTGCAATTACCCAGGAACCTGGGGTTTGGGGGAGGGTGTCCCTAAGATCTCCGAGAGCAGAAGGACACCAGCCCAGCCCAGCCCAGCCCAGCTGTAGGGCACATACCACATGTAGTAGCCACATTATTGGGGGAACACGGGCAGCCAGTGACGTTAACAGGCATTCCTCAGAAGTTTACGGATTACAGTTGGTACCGGAAGAAACATCCGCTCTTCCCGCAAACTGGGTGGGTGTGGAGGGCTGAGTTCCGGACCCACGCGGGAATAGAAAGGGTTCCTCCTTGCTATAGGGGCCTTTGGCCAGCTCCTCCTGAGGGTCCCACTGCAGTGCTTCATATCCCCAGGCCAGTTCCTGGAGACAGGGGGACAGTTCTGTTCCCTGCTCCACTCTGGTTCCTGAGACCGACAACAGCTGTCTCGGATCCTGCTTGGAGTGGCGTCCCTGGGAAAGGCGAGTGCCCCGCCCTTTCCCAAAGCAGTCCGGCTGAGCTTTTCAGGACTTGTAAACAATAAAGGCTTCTCAGAAATTACACTTCTGGGAATTTGCCAAAGGAAAGAGTCCTGAAAACAGAAAAGGCAATCAGGTGTGGTGCACACTGCAGTCCTAGAACTTGGGAGACTGAGGCAGGAGGTTTAATATGAACTCCAAAACTAAAACCAAAACACCCCAAATATAGAAAGGAAGGAAGAGAAGGAGGGAGGGAAGAAAATGTGTGTGTGTGTGTGTGTGTGTGTGTGTGTGTGTGTTGGCACACAAAACTCAGTATTTGGAAAGTTGGGATAATTCAAGTAGTTCAAGGTCAGCCTGGCTTACAGAATGAGATCTTTTCTAAAAAAAACAAAACTTTTTAAAGGCTGGGACTAGGGCTTAGTTGATAGAGCACTGTCTTGTAGGCACACAAAGCCCAGATGAATCCCTAGTATCACATAAACCAGGTGTGTTGTCAAATGTCATATCAATACTCAGGAGGTGAAGGCAGGATGATCAGCCGTTAAATGTTATCCCCAGCTGCATATGGAGCTTGAGGGTAGCCTGGACTACGCAAGTTCATGTCTTAAAAACAAAATCAACAAACCCAAAGCAAAGTAACTAAAGAAAACAAAACCCAGGCAACCCAACGCAATGCTGTGTGGGTAACAGTCGCCCTGGTGAGGAGCTACCCGTGGACTAGGAGGTCTGTGGTTTTCCTAACCTTCCATGATTCTGCCATTTTGCTCCAGATAGTGGGGAAGGCCAGCTGGACCATGGTGGCACTTCTGGGGACCTGGTCTGCTTTCAAGGATGAAGGAGGATGTTCCTCAGAGCACTTCTTGTAGAGGGAACAGAAGGATCTAGAAGAAAAGCCTGGAGGCTCTGCAGCTCCTGGGGGTGGTGCTGGCGAGGGTGCAGTCAAAAGCCCAGCACATAGTCTTTTCCAGGGATGGAGGCAAGGATGTTCATTTGTCCTAAAAACCTCAAAAACAGGTGTTACTGATCTGCAGAAGCAGCACGTGCTCATTGCTTAAAAGAAAATCATTCAGAATTCTGTGAGGTCTATCAGCCTGAAACCACCTTCCTCTCACCCTAGGGAGCTATTTGTATTTTCTCTTTTAGATATTTTGCATCCAAAATTTCCAAACTAAATTTGTTTTCTTAAGCTATAAGCCACACAATGAAGAGCAGATTTTACATTGTAACCCAGTACACACGAACTTTGCATGTAACTAAAGCAGACTGTACATTGTAACCCAATACACATGAGCTTTGCATGTAACTAAGGCAGAAGTTTCAGGCACTGATGATACTCACGACACCAGGCCCATCCGACATCTCCAATTCTGTTGTTTCTTTCTGCTTACAAAGAAGGGGGCTGCTTTCCCCAGGGCCTGGTGATGTCATGCCCCGCCACTGTGTGACTTGTAGGATAGCTGCTGGGTGCTAACTCACAAGGCTCACTGTTCCCTTTTCATCAACTAGGCTTTGCATGTGAGACTTAGCAGGTAACTGCTTTCCCTAGCATTTCCATGGACCCCCTGGGCAGGCCTTTTTCTGCAGAGCATCATTTCCGGCAGAGCATCTCATGGTGTGTGTGTATGTGTGTGTGTGTGTGTGTGTGTGTGTGTGTGTGTGTGTTGGTAGTGGTGGTGGTGGTGGTGGTGGTGGTGGTGGGGAGCTCCCTTCTCTCTCCCCAAATTGTCCACAGACTTCCCCATGATTTGCCTAGCATGCAGGAGGCCCTGGGTTCAATCCTCACTACCACACAAGCCAGGTGTGGTAGCACACTCCTGCAATCCCAGCATTCAGAAGAAGGAAGTACAAGAAAGAGGGTCAGAAGTTCAAGGTTATCCTCAGTTACATACTGAATTCAAGTCTACACACACACACACACACACACACACACACACACACACACACACACACACGGAGCGAGGAGGGGGAGAGGGAGACACCAGAAAAACAAGCCCTCTAGCCCATGTCCAGTCAGCTGGACTTAACTTTGACTCCCAGTGCCTTCATCCTGGTGCAGGACTCTGCCATGGTACTGGGAACTGCCCACCTTGGTTTTGGATAGTCACAGGCCCAGCTCATTTCTCCTTTCTCCTCCTGGCTTCCTCTTTCGTCATTAGAGGGCTTTGGGGAAGTGACCCTTGGTAGTAGAGGCTTTCCCATCAGGGAGAGGATGTGGCTTCTAAGGCTCATGAACCAGGACTGGCAGGGGTCCAGGAGCTGCAGGATATGAATGGACACTTGGCCTAGGGTCCTCTTGGCTTCAAAGCCTGGTCCTCACATATAAGCCATATTTTTATGCTTCCTGCTCAGGGAAGAACATTTGCCTTTGCACCAACCAGCTGTGTGACAGTGAGCAAGTACCTTGACTTCTCTGAGTTTTGATTGCCTTAGACAGGGAATAATGCTAGCTCCTGCCTCATGCTTTCTTGTGAGGACTAAACAAGTTAGTAAGGTACAAGGCTGGTGGTTGGCTGTGTGTTTGCAACTATTACTATTTTAAATGCTTAGTTTCTTTGTATTCATGTGTGTGAGTGTTTGCCTACATATATGTATGCACGTGCACTACATGTGTGCCCAAGGAAGTCAGAAGATGGCACCAGATCCTCTGGAACTGGAATTACAGATGGTGGCAAGCCACCACATGGATGCTGGGAATGAAACTCATGTCCTCTGCAAGATCAGCAAATGCTCTTAACTTCTGAGCCCTCTGTCCAGCCCATATTATTATTTTTTAAAATAATTATTTGGAGCAATATGCAGCCCCAGGACCACTTATAAATAAAAATATTTATTAAAATTTTTTAACCTTTTTTATTAATGTGTATCAGTGTTTTATCTGTATGCAGGTCTGTGTACCACATGTGTGCAGTGCCTATGAGGCCAGAAGTGGTGTCAGATCCCTGGGACTGGAGTTACAGATGGTGTGAGCCACCATGTGCCCTCTGGGAATTTAATCCTGGCCTATGGAAAAACAGCCAGTGCTCTTAACTGCTAAGCCATTTCTCCAGCCAGTATGCATTTATTTTTCATTTTTGCAGTGCTCAAGAGGGAACTCGGGGCTTCATGCATGGTTGGCAATCTCTCTACCACTGTACTCCACCCCAGCCCAAGGAGGCCTCCCAAAGAGTCCCCCTTCCCCGTGAAACACCTGTAAATGAGGCATATGGGATGAGGCAGTGGAAGCCAGATGTGATGTACACCTGTAATCCTAGCACGTGACAGGCTGAGGGAGGAAAATGGCAAGTTGCAGGTTAGCCTGGGCTACATAGTGAAACTTGCTTCTGTAAAAACAAGGGGCAGGGCTAGAGAAGTCACTTAGTGGGTAGATGCCAGCCCAGCACTGAACAAACCAAATGTGGTGGCATGTCTGTAATCCTAGCAGTGAGAGGTGAAACCAGAGAATCAGATGTTCAAGGTCATCGTCTGCTGTAGAGTAAGCTTTAGGCTAGCCTAGGCTACATAAGGCCTTGTCTCAAAGGAAGGAAGGAGGGAAGGAAAACAGCAGGAGTAGTGGAGGAGGAAGTGAGGCTTCCCCACCTCCTCACATTCCTGCACAGGCTGTCCTCCATCCCCTTAAGACTGTGCAGTGACCCCCGTGTAGCCAGGGCTGCCCCTCCAGCTTACAGCCAGCTGCAGACAGACGTGGAATAAGAACTATAATGTGGTCACTGAGCAGGTGTTTTGAGCAATAGCAAAGGGAGAGGTCTCGGGAGTCAAGAACCAGGCCGTAACTTCAAGTAAGATGGGGATGTTGAAGCAATGCTTAAGGGGAGAAATAAGCAGTATGGGTACTGCAGTTCCAGCATGCCAGGAAGCAGGAGGAGGTGCAAAGGTCCTGTGGTAAGCTGTACCACACAGGGAGCCTATGTGGCTGGAGAGTGGCACGTCTAGGGTGGCGAGGGCAGTGAGGAACAGGATGCTAGTTCGTAGCTCTCCCACTCTGGGGAGACTGATTCATGGGATGGGGGAGGGTGGTCTCCTTGGCTGGTTCCGTTTTCTTTTTTGAGGCGGGGCTATAAAAGACATTTAATAAGAAAAATGTCTCTGGGGCCAAGGATGTACTCAGTGGTGGATTGCTTGTCTAACTTGCATGATGGTTTCTATCAGTGTGGCACGAGATGGATGTGGTGGAACGTGCTCGCCATCCCAGGCTTTGTTGTGATGGAACAGGAAGGCTGATTGATGCCAGCACTCTTTGTCCCTCCACTTGTTCACAAGCCTGGGCAGGAGAGAAACCAGCCTACAGGGAGACTGCCTGAGTGACAGGTGGAGGCCATCCTCAATGCCCCTCCCCCCTACTGTTACTTCTAGAACCACTTCCTCAATCCACAGGAGCCTGGCCCTGCTCAGGGTGAGGCAGTCTGAGGTTTCCCACTGTCTGTCCCCACCTGTGCTCCTCCTGGCCTCTGACACCGAAACTGGCCTTGGACCTCCAGTTGCAGGTGCCCCAGGGTTGATGGACAAACACAGACATGTAGGGTCAAATTCCAAGAAACAGTGGTGACACATCCCAGCTAGGTACACCCCAGAGACAGCCCTAGAATGAGTGTCCCTCTGTAAGCCAGGCTTGGGGCTGTCCCCAGCAAAACAGGCCCAGGCCCTGGAGAGACTGTGGCCCACAAAGATCTGAGTGTGCTAAAAGTGTGGTCTCAACTCCTGCACTGGTCATAGGGCTCAGCACCCTGGCCTCTTCCTGGGCCCTAGCTATAAAGCAATGGAGCTGGGCTAGCTAGTTCTTGACTCCCTTATGCCAAACTGCTTCCTTCTGTTCGGTAGGTTGGGACTAGGGCTGAGATAGCATTGCAGGAAAAGGTCCTGAGGTCACATGCCTCAACGGCCACAGGTCTGGACCACTCAGGAAGCTAGGATTAGCAAGCCCTCCACAAGCTAATGGGTAAGTATAGAGGTGGACCCACACAGCCTGGGTTCAAATCCCACTGCCAGCATACAGCAGCTGTGTGGCCCTTGACAATGTGCCAAACCTCTTTGGGCTTCAACTGCTAAATCTGTAGAGGAGAGCTACTTACTTCCCTTGTAGGGGTGTTGTGACAGCAGTGCATGATGGACCACGAGACTGTTTATGAAATAAACATGGTCTCATGAGTCATGCTTCACCCACCCCTCACCCCTCTCAAACTTGCTCCCCTTGTGTCCACAGGAACTGGAACTCAGAGAGTGAAATTCAGCTGCACCATGGGACACATAGTTCCTGAAAGCTGCAGGAGGAGCCAGCTGATGGCCTCAAAATCTTACAGGACTCACTTATCTATTTGCTTATGTTTTGCTGTGTTGGGGGTACAAGCTGGGGCCTCATCCCTGCTGAGCCGCACCCCAGCCCTCCTTTGGTATTGTGGGGTCTTCCTCCCCTGGTCCAAATATAAACTCTAGATCAGCTGGACATTGTGTTGTTTTTTAGTCAACTTGACACAAGCCAGAGTCATCTGAAAAGCGAGAATCTCAGTTAAGAACATGCCCCCATCAGACTGGCCCTATAGGCAAGCCTGCGGGGCATTTTTTTGATTTGTTTGATGAAAGGGGCCCAGCCCACGGTGCCGTCCCTGGGCAGGTGGCCCTGGGTTGTATAGGAAAGCAGGCCGAGCAAGCCGCAAAGCAAGCCGGTAAGCAGTGCTCCTCCGTGGCCTTGGCTTCAGTTCCTGCCTTGAGTTCCTGCCCTGACTTCTCTTCATGGTGGACTGTAAGCTATAAGACATAATAAACCCTTTTCTCCCCTTTGCCTTTGGACGTGGTGTTTATGACAGTTGTAGAAAGCAAACTAGGGCTGAGATTTGTAGTTTCCCTCACCTTAGTCCCTGACATAAAGCCTAGGGCCCAAGCCACATAAGTAGTGGGGGGGGGTGGAGATAAAGAGAGAAGGGGAGAGGGGGGGATCTGAAGAATCTGCTCACCCCACATGGCCCAAGCTTATCTCCAGCTATCTTCTTGCTGTGTGACCCAGGTATGGTGCTTTACTTTCCTTGGCCTCCTCATTCCTCCTTTCGTATAAAGCTGAGTTGTTGCAAGGAGAGGATCTCACTCTCTTCCTCTTCTGTTTAGGGGCTCATACTGTATCCTATTACATGATTTGGGTATGTGGTTTTGTTGTTTGTTTGTTCCTTTGCTTTTTAAATAGAAACACCCATAATCTCTGTGGCCAGGCAGGACTCCTGGGTGCCACTGCCTCTTTCTGGCCCTGAGCCCACCTGGTTTCAACCCTGTCTGCAGCAGGAACTGAGGTTGCACAGGGCAAGGGCCTATGAGTGGCCAGGGGCCTTCTGCTCTCAGATGGAAACTGTAGATGGCTTCCCTAACCTCTTCCACGTCACAGGCCTCTTGCTGACCTTTCAAACCCAGAGGCTCCAGGCCCTGAGAGCTAGAAGTGTAGTTCAAAGCCAGCATTCTGTGTACTTAAGTCAGAGGAAAGGCTGTGCTTCCAGTCTCAGGCCTACGCTGCTAGGCCCTGAGAAGTGGAGAAGGTTGCTCCAGGCTTTTAAATCCTGCTTAGGGTGTTGGGTCTTTTACCACTGACAAAGGCTTGTGGTTCTTGGCTCCAGCCCCTCTTCCTCTCTTCTAGTCATTTTAATACAGTTCCTCATGTCGTGGTGACCCCCAGCCATAAAATTATTTTCATTGCTACTTCATAACTGTAGTTTTGCTACTGTTATGAATTGTAATGTAAATATCTGATATGCAGATGGTCTTAGGTGAGCCATTCAACCTCCAAATGGGTTGCCACTCACAGGTTGAGAACTGTTGGCTTAGGAGAAAGTTGCAATTAATGGAAAGGAGCTGTTGTGAGCTCACCCTTCAGAAAGGCATTTAGGAGATGGCGTCTGGAAGGGACAGAGCAGGCTTCCAGGTCTGAAAAGAAGTTTCATTAGCACAATTACAGCTTCCTGAATGGGCAGCCACAGAGGGCCTAAGGAGAGAGGGCACCTTCCCCTCAAACCCAGAGAACAAAGAGGATTTCAGACTCTTAAATTGTTTCAGGGGAGTTGGGAAGCTTCATACCATGTGATCTAGCCTGGCCTACATGCCAAGGGGCAGTGAGGCAGACAAGTAGAACCATAAAAGTGTGGCTGTAGCATCTCATGTCTTTGTTCTTAATTGTGTGTGAGTGTGCGTGTGTGTGTGCTTGTGTGTGTGTGTGTATGTGTGCATGTGTGCGTGTATATGTGTGTGTATGTGTGTGCGTGTGTGTGTGTGCATGTATGCGTGTGTGTGTGCATGTGTGTGTGCATGTGTGTGTATGTGTGTGTGTGTATGTATGCATGTGTGTGTGTGTGTGTGCATGTGTGTGCATGTGTGTGTGTGTGTGTGTGCGCGCGCGCGCGCGCGCGTGCGTGCGCACACCTTCAGGGCTTGGTCTGACTTGTAGGTAGGAGGGAGGAAGAGAGGGAGGGAGGGAAAGAAGGAAGGAAGGTGAGAGAGAAGTTTATAATCTAACATCTTGCTAATGCTGGGTGGGTCTGGGACTAAAAGCCTCAGGAACTCTTCTGGGTTTTGTGCAAGTAGCTCAGCCCCTTTTGTCTGTGATAGACCATGTGCTGTAGAGAGATGAGAATAAATACACCTTTCAACTCAGAGAGGCACTGGGTAGGGTTCAAAATGTTAGATCACAGGTCTGCTAGCTGCCCCTCTCCCTCATGCCCTCAAAGCACACTCTCTCTCCCTCCCTCCCTGTGTCCTCTCCCCTCTCCCTCTCCCTCTCCCTCTCCCTCTCCCTCTCCCTCTCCCTCTCCCTCTCTCTTATGTGCTATGGTCCTGCAGCCCCTCTCCCTTGAAGGTCCTATCCAGGGCCTGGCTCCTTGTCAGGTAGATTTTGTTGGACTAAGTCACATGGTGTGGAATTTCCCACGAACCCCAGAAAACTTATGAAAGTCAGAGATCCCCTTTATTTGAAGGATTTCTCTGGTTTGCTTCTTCTGGTGCCCTGTCAGGCTGCCCACAATGGCTGTCTTTTTCTCTCTTCCTCTTTAAGCTATCAATCCTAATGCTCTCTTATCCCAATGGCCCTAATGAAGTTTTGTGTGTTTTGAGCACGTGCTCACGTAGCCCAGGCTAGATTAACGCATCTGCGTAGTGGAGACTGAGCTTCTTCCCCTCCTGCCTCATCTCCCAAGTGCCTGCATTGCAAGCATGCGCCATCGTGCCAGGATATTTTTAATTATTTTATTTTTATTTATTTATTTATGGGTGTGCTTGTGTGCCCACATGCATGTATGTACCTGTGGGGGCCAGAAGAGGGCATCAGATCTCCTGGAGCCGCCTGAAGTGGGTGCTGCAAACTGAATTTGGATGCTCTGGAAGAGCAGTAAGCGCCTTTTACAGCAGAGCTGCCTCTCCAGGCCCCATCCACACACCTGTGTGCATACACGCACATGGAAATCAAGGGGCCGCGTTCAGGAATTGGTTCTCTTCTTCGACTGTGAGGGTCCTGGGCATTGAATTTAGGTTGTCAGGCTTGGGGTAAACACCGTCTGGGGAGTCCTGTATCCTGTTCTCTGATACGTTTTTGTTTTGTGTTGTTTTCTGGCTCTTTTGAGGCTCATGTTTGGAGGTAGAAACTGTTATGGAAACATTAGTTCCCAGGCTTCGGTGCCCGTGGGTGACACAAAGTCGTTGTGCAGGCTGCTTCTGGCAGTTGTGTTTCTTTTTTGAAAATTAACAGATTAAAAAAAAAATGGAAACAGTGTCTTATCATGCCATCCTGATTAGCCTGAAGCTTGCTGTGTAGACCCGGTGATCTCCAGTTACGGAGATCCTTCTGCCTCTTGAGTGCTGGGTTTGAACTCACACTGTCAGGCTTGGCAGCAAGCACCTTTACCCACTGAACAATCTCATCAGCCCTGTTTTTGTTATTTTTAGACAAACCATTTATGTTTGCTCATAAAACATTAGAAAATTCAAAAATACACTCTGATTATATTATACAGCTACAACTATTTTAGTATCCTTTATCCTTGAGAATGCTCGAGGACTTTTCTCCAGATGTGTCTATGTATCCCCTGTACATATGTAATTTTTATTTAAAACAAAAAAGGGGAAACAGGGCTGTTCTGCATTCTGTCAGGCTTCGTGTTTCTCTCCTCTGACTGCTGCTGCCATTTCTGTAGCCCCAGGAGAGACATGGTTCCCTTTCTCATCCATGGGAATCTGGAGGGGTTGGCACAGATTGTGTCTTCGTCTCCCTTGCTGTGCCATCCTGAATCATGGGCCTGCTCCTTTAAGAGACTAGTCACTCTAAATGGCCAGATGCCACTTCCTGAAGAAACCAGTCCATGTTCCCCCAGTCCACAGACCAGGACAGAGAGTTCAGACATGCTGTGCTGTGTGGCTTCATAGTTCCTAATCTATGGCCCTTCCCAGGACCTGGTTTCTCTGTGCTTCTTGTCATATGGCCTATGTGTAAGATGGTTTAATGATGTCACACTTTAGCTTTGAGAAAATCTTTGTAAATATTCTGTGATTATTTAGTGTGTGCTTCCAGAGAATGAGGCAACTGTTAGCTGTGGGATAAGATGCCTGGGGAAGAGCTGCTTCTTAGAATGTGTGGGAGACAGCTTCCCTGCAATGTGTAAACTTTGTATTTGGGGGAAAAACCTGTAAATGACAGGCCATTGCTAATGACTGCTTCCTCAAGATATAACATATACCTGACTCCTAGCTGAGGCAATTGTTAAAAATATCCTGCCCCTAAATTCTTACATGCTAAAGGCATTTGTCTATGATACTGCTAATGAAGAGATCTTATGGTCCTCCCAGCCATCAGCAGTGGGAGACTTTAAGGAACATCTGTGTTCCTCGGGCTTCCTGAAGTTCAGTGAAGGGAAAGACTAATCAGCTGGAATTGCGGAGTATATTGTCCTGTTCATTATACAAAAAGAGCCTTTGCATTGGCGGGGAGACTCAGTTCACCGAGACGGTGACCCTCTCCTCTTTTGGATTCCAGGTTTGCATTTTGAAGTGTCTTTTTGTTCTTTATCAAACCCACGAGTGACTAAGAATAACCACACCTATGACATGTTGAAATCGTGGTGTGGAACTTCCTTCCACCTCCTGAGAAGATATAAGGGTTGGATGTTTTCTTTGGTTTGGGGGATGTCTTAGTCACTGTTCTGAAGAGATACCAGCTTTGTGGCTTTTTGTGAAAGAGGTGGCTTTTGTGAAAGAAAGCTTACGGTTTCATAGGTTTAGCCCATGATCATCATGGCAGGAAGCATGGCGGCGTGCAGGCAGACATTGGAGCAGTAGCTGAGAACCACGTCTTGATCCATAGGTAGAGTGAGATTCTGGGCTTGGCATGGGTTTTTGAAACCTCAGAGCCCACCCCCAGTGACACATTTCCTCCAACAAGGCCACACCTCCTAATCCTTTCAAATAGTGCCGATCCCTGGTGACTAAATATATGACTCCGATTTATAAGCCTACGGGGCCATTCTTAGTCAAACCACCACAGGGGATTTCTCTGATGGCTTTCTTTGCCCCCTCCCGTTTTCCCATCATCCTCTCCATTGACAGCTCTCCATGACACCCCTCTCACACCGTCACTGATAAGATGTACTGTTCCTTTGTAATACTCTCCCGCATCCAGGGCTGATCATGACTGTCATGATCTCAAGTTCCTGTCTCCTAAGAACCCTCACTTCTGTTTTGTTTTGTTTTGTTTTTTCTTTTCTATTTTGATTTTTGGTGACAGGGTATCTCTGTTATAACTCTGGCTGTCCTGGAACTCACTCTGTAGACCAGGCTGGCCTCTGCCTCCCAAGTGCTGGGATTAAAGGCGTGCACCACCACTGCCCAGCTATTTCATTCCTTTTTTTAGGTCTGGGTGTACTCCCCGGCATGGATATGCTATACTTTGTTTATCCATTGATCTGTTGGCCATTTGGGTTTTTACACCCTTTGGCTTTGAGGAATAGAGCTACCTTCAACAATCCTGTACAGACTTACTGTGGCCATTGATTCTGCGCAAAAGACTTTTTATTCTTTGTCTAATTCAATCCCCGGTCCTAGCCCTGGAGCCCTGGAGCGTTTCGGCCTCCATAAAATCTTGAGCCTAGAACTGGAAGGCTTCAGCTCCACACAATCTGGAACATTTAGACCTCCAGAGTGAGGTTACAGACACCCTGCCCCACCCAGTTTTTTGTGTGTGTGCTAGGGGTTGAACTCAGGACCTCCTGCTCGGATGGTCAGCACTTTATGAACTGAACTATATTCCCAGCATGCCTCCCCTCCAATTCTGCAGCTCTCACTGGGTGAAGTGGCTTCCTATTGTGGTTTCCAGCACATTTCCCTGATGACTAATGAGCCTAGACAGTTTTCCATGTGCCTGTAGAACATTTGCATACACATTTCAGTTTGTTTGTCTATAGTTGTGATAAAGCACTCACAAAAGTGATTTGGGAGGAAAGGGATTGTTCATGTTTAAGTGAACTTATTTTTTTAAAAAATATTTATTTGTGTGTGCGTGTGTGAGAGAGAGAGGGGGAGAGAGAGGAGTTTGTATGTGTGTGTCATGGTGTACATGTGAAAGTCACATGTAGAAGTCATAGGACAGCTCTGTGGTTCTTTTCTCATCTTCCACCCTTGCTGAGCAGAGTCTGTTTCTGCTGCTGTGCTGCCTATTACAGGCTTGCAGGCCCCGGGGCTTTCAGGCAGGGCCTTTCTCCTGTCTCTGCTTCATCTCATAGCAGAAGTCCTAGGTGCATGCTACTGAATCCAGCCCCTTCCTTCCTTCCTTCCTTCCTAATTTCTTTTTCCCTTTCTTTCTTTCAGTGGGTTCTGGAGATCTGAACTCAGGTCTCAGGCTTGTACTTTTACACTCTGAGCCGTCTCTCTGGTCCCATTCTTCTTCTCCAGACCCTTTGGTTTTTCTGAGATATGGTCTTACTATGCAGAGCAAGCTGGCCTTGAACTTGAGGTCCTGTCTCATCCTCCCCAGTGCTGAGATTACAGATGTCAACCACAACACTAGGTCTCATTGTCCATTTTAAAACTGAGTTGTGTCTTTATTCTTGAGTTGTGTTATAGCTCAAATCTGATATTCCTCCCAGAGTGTCAGGGTTGAACACTTGGTCCCCAACTGGGGGTTCTGTTTCGGAGGTGTGGAGTCTTTAGGCAGGGCCTAGCTTGTAGAAGCAAGCCACTAGCGGTGGGCCACTGGAGGTTATTCCTGGTCCTAGGTTCCATCCTGGTCTACTGTGATGTGAACAGCCTCTGCACAGCTTCAGCTGCCTTGACCTCAGTAGCTCTGCCAGAGCTTTCCCGTGATGACAGACTGAATGAAACCCTCTGAAATTGTGAGCCAAAATAAATCTTTCTGTCCTACTTCGGTCAGGTATTGTGCTCACAGTGAAGCAAAGGTAACCAATATAAGACAGGTATGGTGACACACACCTTTAGCCCCAGCACTAGGGAGACAGCAGGAAGATTTCTGTGAGTTCCAGGCCAGCAGGGACTACACAGTGAGATGCTTAACACACACACACACACACACACACACACACTCTCAGACGTATATGTTGTAAGAGTTTTCTTTCTGTGAGTGTGGGGGATGGGTTGAGGCAGAGTGTCACTGTGGATCCTAGGCTGGCTCCAAACTTCTTATGTCTCCCAAGTTAGTCTCAACTTTTTGAGAAACTCTGTCTCAGTCTTCCAAAGTGCTGGGGTTGCAGACATGTGTCTCTGTACTCGTTTATGCAGCACTGGGACCAAGCCAGATTTTCAGAAATGCCATGCCAGCCCTCTACCAGCTGGCTGCTGCTCTGGCTGGTTTTTGGCTTTTGAGACAGGTCTAAGTATGGATCCCTAGCTTGTCTGGAACTCTTACTGTTGTAGATCAGGCTGATCTCGAATATATGCCTCTATCTCTTGTATTCCTTTATACAAATTGAATATCAGACCTTCATCAGCTACATTACTTACAAATATTGTCTCCCATTCTGTAGGTTATCTTTATGCCTTGGGGGAGCTGTAGTTTGGCCTTTTAGAAACAAAGAATAAACTCCTCGCTCTGCCCTCTCCCAGGCCTCGCGGCTCCCGCGGCCGCCTCCCGCTCAACCCTCTGGGCCCCGCCTCTGCACGACCCCCCCCCAGCTCCCCTCCCTCCCGCCTCTGCATTCCCCCCCTCCGCCTCTCCCAAGCGGTCCCAGGTTGCAACCTCCTCCCCTTCTCTTCTGCTTCTAGGCTGTCGCTCCGCCCCCCAAGGCCCCGCCCACCAGGCCTCCCCCTAACCACGCCCCCGAAGCATCCCCGCCCCCGGCTCGTCCAGCCTCCCTGGATCCCTCCCGGCCCGCGCGCGGGGCCGGCGCAGACCTCCCGGCTCGACAGGCGGCGCGGGTGGCGGTGAGTGCGGCGCTGCGGCTTGAGCAACGCCGGGCGCGGGTCGCGGGGTGGCAACGGAAGCGGGGGCCGCGCTCTGGCACCTGCCTAGAGCCCCGGGGCACCGCGCTCTCCGCGGGCGGCGGATGGGGACACCGCGGGACCCGGGGTGGCGCGCTCTGGGCGGGATTGAGGGAGAGGGTTTCTGCTGTGCTCCGGTTGTCTTTGGTCCACAGGCCGGGACTGCCCGGCTCCGGTCTGAGGCTTCCCGGATGGTGCCCCTGAGGCTTGTAGGGAATGGCGCGGTTTTCTCTAGTAGCCTCTAGTATCTAAGTTGAGAATTGGAGAACGTTCGCTCTTGGAGTCTGAAACGAAAAGCGGTAACTTTCCAGACGCTGCTCTTTGGCTGCTCCGGGGCCCACGCGTCCGCACCTTTGCTCTTGTCCCTGTGGGTTTCACGCGGGTTCCCAGCACTGGAGCACTGGGACGCTGTACGATAGCGGAGATCCAAGCCCAGGCGGGCGAGGGTGGCGAAGGTGGACTGCCCTGCCTGTTCTTGCTTCCCAGGAGTTTCCCGTCAGCGTGGGTCCAGACCGTGCGCTTGATCGTCTTTCGGTGTTGTGCCCACAGCTTCTGTTCATGGTTTAGAGGAAGAAGTGAGGGGGCGCATGAGTGTGTTCTAGAAAGGCGGAGCTCCAATATTGAGTCCGGTTTGTGCTTCCGGATAGTGGAGCTGATGTCATTTGCTGTTGGACTGAGCCGTAATCGTTGGGAAATAGTTTGTTGAAGTCACGGCGCTCTAAGCTCCCATCGGCTTTTTGTTGTGTTGAGACAGGATCTTATGTAGTCCAGGCTGGCATCACAACGGCGTACCTAGCTGAAGTTGGTCTCGAACTCCTGGACTTTCTGTCTCCACAGTGTTGATTTAGAGTTGTGCGTCCAGCCTGCTCCTCCAGCCTTTTCGAAATCGTATCGTCCTCTCCTTGCCATGGTGAACTGGAGCTGGTTCAGGGACTCTTGGACTACGATTGGAGTCCTTTGAAGGAAAATCATTTCCACCAGTAGGTGCTTGCCTGCCCTTGTCCTCCACTCCGGAGACTGGCTCTTTAAGATAGAACTAATGCACACGGCTATAGAGAAAGGCACTGGGAGGTATCAGGAATTCTTTCACTGTTTGGCTCTATCAGTTGGATCAGGATCCAGAGGGTGTGTCACTTGTTCTACCTGACCTAGAATAACACCCGTACTGCACCTGACTCTCTTCTCAGCCATCCTTGCTCTGCCTTTTAAAAGTGTAGAGGCCAGCTAAGAAACATTTGTTGCAGATCTACTGTGGGAGAGGCCCATTGTCCTTCTTTTCCTGTTACATTAAAGGCATTAGTAATGAACAGTTTCATTCCTGCCTGAAAAAATAGTCTTGTGATGTTTTACTGAATTAAGTGATCCAGTGATTGCTCTAAGATTTATCATCAGTTTCTTGAGTCTCTAAGATACTAAATTGGAGTAGCTCCCTGTCTTTGGCAGATACATTTCCTTTGTCCTTCAATCACTTTTATGACCTGGCCCTGGGAGGGGAAAGCACTACCTCTTGTCCTGTAAACATACTGAAAAAATGGCTCTTGGTCCTGAGTGGCTTATGCTATGGGCGAAAAGCAGGCATGCTGTTGCGTCAGAGCTCAGCTAGGAATCCCAACTGAGGCAGGAGGATTGCTTTAGAGACGGGAGGCATTCCTAGACAGGAAAAGATACTGAGGTCTGAGTACACTACACATAAGCAGAAGAATCTCAGCAGAGCTGCAGTGGAGGTACAGACAGAGTCCAGGGTCAAAGATAGGGTCAAAGGGGGAACCTACTGAGAGGAAGGAGCTGGCAGGCATTTCCAGCCTAAACTAATTTTCCAGAAGATAAGCAGTTCCTGCTTCTCTGCCTTAATCTAATCCAGCCATTCCTGCTGATCTGGGCATAGGCTAATGCCACTATGAAATGGGCAAGACCCCTTCTCCCTCAGCCCCCGCCCCTGACTTCAAATTCTCCTTTCCCAAAGCTCCCATGAGGCTGGGAAAAAGGGAACCTGTAAGAGGAAGCCCTAGAGTCTCGGCACCAGTCACTTGTATTCTGTTTGTTTTGGCTTTCTGCTGCTATGAAAATAGCCAGGGAGCCAGGTGGCCTATATCCACAGGTAAATAGACTCTGTTCTGTGTTTCTGCTCTGCAGCCCATTTGGCCACCCATGGCTGACTCTGAATTTGGGTATTTACTTGCTGTGGAATTGGTGTTTGAGGTCAAGTGCAGCTTTCCAGGGGTCCTCAAAACTTCATTTTATTGTTTGAGCATTGACTCTGAATAGACACAGTGATGACAGCTTCAGACCTAATGAAGTTGTCACTTGGCCACAGGTCTTTGGAGAATTCTATGTCATTTCATTAGGTTTATAGACTTGGAAAGGTATGTCACCTGTCTCATTATCCTGAGAGTCACATCCAAAATGCCCTCAACAAAAGACAGGTTAACTACAGAAAAGTATAACAGGCTCAAGCCTTCAAATATGAAGACCCAAGACACTTGGACAGATGTTTATTTCTATAAGGGAGACAGATGGTGGAATTGAAGCAAGTCTGTCTGCTTAGTCTTTTCAGTCTCTTTGTGAATTTCTTTCTCCTGGGTTTGGGGCAGGACCCCAAGGTTTTAATAACTATGATCAGGCAAGGGAGGACTTCTTTCTTCTTCCTTTTCTTCTCTTTTTTTAAATTAATGTGTATGGGGACTGGAGAGATAACTTGCTGTTCTTCCAGAGGACAAGAGTTCAGTTCCCAACACCCTGATCACAACTTCCTGAAACTCTAGCTCCAGTGGATCCTGTGCCCTCTTCTGGCCTCTGAGGGTACTGTACTCATATGCACCCACCCACATCTGGACATATAACACATACACATAATTAAAAATAAAAATAAAACTTAAATTTGTTTAATTGTTGTTGTTTTGTTTTTCAAGCCCTATTTTCTCTGAGTAGCTTTGGCTGTCCTAGAACTTGCTCTGTAGACCAGGCTGGCCTTGAACTCATAGAGATCCACCTACCTCTACTTCCAGAGCGCTGGGATTAAAGGTGTGCGCCACCACTGCCTGACTAAAAGAGTTTTAAGTACAGGTGGGTATACTCTTTTGGAGACTAAAGGTCATCTTTGGGTCATCTTCTGGAATATTGCCCACCTCCATTTGAAACAGGTTCTCTTATTGGCCTGGAGCTCACCGCTTAGACTAGCTAGATGCGCTGGCTGGCCAGACATTGTGAAGTCTGTCTCCCCAACGCTGAGATTACAAACGCATACATACCACCATGCCTGGTTTTTTCTCTGGCTCCTGGAGATTGAACTCAGCTCCTCAGGCCAACCCAGCACCACTGTAGTGAAGTGTCTCCTTCAGGTTAGAGTAATAGCTCCAGGTTCCATGACAGTTTAGTTCTTTGACCTGCCAATGGGGAAGGGAGGCAGGAGGAAGTCGGAGGGAGACTGTTTCCAAGGCCCTTTCTGTTCAGAGTCACTAATATGCTGAGTGTCTTTCTTGGCAATTGTGTTGTCTGCACTTCAAAGGTAGGTTAATGGACAACAACTCTCTCTCATCCCTAATCCTTGTAGAGTGTTAACTCCCCAGGGTGCAAAGCCTGGTAGGTGTGTCCAGCCTTCTGACATCATTACTGATATCATCTACAAAACTCACACTGGAGAACCCTGCAAACAGGTTACAAAAAAGAACTGTGTTGGGTCTCATTGTCCCTGGGGTGCATCTGGCCTACAGGACCTGGAAGGCTTCAGAAAAATAAGGATGGAGAATTTAAGCCATTTGGTCCATGAAGCCTCTGGAGTGACCTTTTAGTTTAAGAGTCTAGTGCTAGCTGGACTTGAGGCCACACACTGCTCATCCCAGCCTTCAGGAGGCTGAGGCCAAAGGATTGTTGCATGGCCAGTTTAGGCTGCTGCATAGTGAGAACCTGTCTCAGAAAATTAAACGAGCAAAAATAAAAACAAAACCCAAAAGGACAGCAGAAAACTTAGCATTGACTTGAGATTCCAATAAAATCTATAGACCTCGTACTGATATTTGAAGAATTTCAATTAAGAACTAGCAGTAGGGATGGCAAGGTGGTTCAACGGGTGAAGGAAGGCACTTACTGCCGAGTCCTAGGACCTGAGTTCGAGCCTCAGAATCCATGTAGTGGAAGGAGAGAACTGACTTCTGTAAGTTGCCCCCTGCCCTCCACACTTGCACTGTGGCACGCATGTGCACATGCTCTCTCACACACACACACACACACACACACACACACACACACACACAGACTAAAGACATGTAATTTAAAAACTAAAAATAAGTAATAAGCCCCAGCAGGATTTCAGGAAATGTGGGAGATGAAATCAGACACAATTTGAGCAAGAATGTGAAGCGGGTAGCCCTGACTTTTGTCATTGAGCCCGTTTTTCCTCGGTCACTGTCATCAGGACAACAGGCTCTGATAGCCTGGTGCAGGTTTATTGATGCTCTTGGTGCTGTTTTATCAAAAGCTGTCATTCGTGGGGAAGCCTGGGATGTGGTTTCACCCGGGATCCCCAGGGAAGTGGTTCACACTGATTGTAGAGCTCAGCTCTGCTCTCCGTGGAAGCGTATTTTCCATTCCACAAATCAATGTAATTTGTAGTCACGCTGGTATTTGAACCAGACTTAAGCTTGTGGTAACTTATATCTTTTGAATTGTGGGACATTTGACCCTGCAGAAAATACTGAAATTCAGAAGATGGAATTTTAAAACATTCCTCTGAAGTATTTTACCAAGAGCTTCTGAGTTTCTCCCCAAGGTGTATGGAATCAAGTCTGTCAGTGCAGCCAGATACGCAGCAGATGCAGTTTCTTCCTTCCTTCCTCGAAGATGGCTTCGAGGGTCCTAGTTTACCCTTTTGTCTAAATCTGCCCTTCCTCCTCCTTTGGTTTGAGAAGCTCCATTCATTCTCCTTGAATGGCTGCCAGAGTCATTTGCAGTTTAAATTTCATTACAGTAATGGAAGTGCTGCACAGTTTTTGTATTTTACGGACTGCGGCCGGTGCTCTGAATTTAAGAATTTTCAGCAGTGTTTGATCTCGCAGACATACGGTTCTGGCTTCAGTACAGTCCTGCTCCTTTATGAACACACCATCCTAAGGGATATTTTGCCCTCTCATCCAAGACCTCAAAAGACCAGACCCCTTTGGCCTTCTCAGCTGGTTTTCCATCTTGTTTACAAACTAGGCCATTTTCTAAGACTTACCTCCATCTGCACGCCAGCTCCTTTCCTCCTTACTGGGGTCATTTCTGTATTCTCCATATTCATGTAACCAAGTCTCCGACTTCCTTTCTAGGCTGGGGTGGTGGAGCAGTGGGCACAGGAGTGAGAATGAAGAATACTTTGTTTCTGGAAAAAGTGATTTGAGGGGATTGCATTGTTGGCTAAAAAGCTGATTTATCTCTGTGAAGGCCTTGGCCTTTTGTGTGTTGATCTGATACCTAAATCTAGAAAGCGTTTCTCTGCCCAGGGGAGCCTGTCTGGAGCCTGCCTTTTCCAGAGCATGTATTACCCACATGTGGCTGGGTGGGGGGGACCTGGGGACTGTGTTCAGCTTCGTGGTACCCTTGAAAACTACTCTGTTGCTGAAATCCCGGGTCTCCTCTCTTTTAAATTTGTTTTAAACTTTTTTCCCTCTCTTTCTTTTTGAGACGGCCTCATTGTAGCCCAGGTTGGCTTCTGACCCCCCGAGTCTAACTACGTTGGAGCTCTTGATCCTTCAGTCTCTACATCCTAAGTGCTGGGATTACAGGACTGTACCACTAAACCTGGCTACTTTTCCTTTTTTTTTAAAGCGTGTGTGCGTGTGCTTATCCTCGTTCACATGTATCTGGGTGAGTCTGTACAGCCAAAGTCGATGTCAGAATTCTTCCTTAACCTACCTCTACTTTAACTATTGAGGCAGGATCTCGTGCAGAACCCGGGCTCCCCATTGGCTAGTCTACCTAGCTAGCTGCCTTGTTCCCCCAACCCAGTGTCTGACTCTGGAATGCTGGGACTCCAGGCAGCTGCTCTGCCTGTCTCCTTTTTCACACCGGTTCCAGGACCCGGGCTCTGGTTCTCAGTTGCATGGCAAGTGTCTATCCACTGAGACGTTGATTCAGTCCTTATTCTTCTTTTTCTTAAAAAAACATGTTTTTTTTTTTTGAGGCAGGCTCTTTCTGTTATGTAGCTTCGACTGTCCTAGAACTGGCTCTGTAGACCAGGCTGGCCTCACAGAGATCCACTTGCCTCTGCCTCCCAAGTGCTGGAATTAAAGATGTGCATGTGTCACCACTCAAGCTAAAATAAACAGTTTGTATCTGTTTGTTTGAGACAGGGCAGATTGAAATTCATTATCCTCCTGCCTCAGTCTCCCGAGAGCTGTGATTACAGGAATGGGCCATCCTGCCTGGAATAAAGAAAATGGCTTTAAACATTATTTAATCTTATTTTTTGTGTATGGATATTTTGCCTGTATGTTTGTCTGTGTACTCCTTGTGTGCTTGGTGCCCACACAGACCAGAGACAGATTCCCTGGAAATGGTGTTACAGATGCTTGTGAGTTGCCATGTGTGTGCTGGGAAGCCAATCCAGTCGGGCTCTTGCCCCAGAGTAGCATACTGCATCTAGTACCAGAAACAGAAGCTGCCGGGAGCAGGAAGCACTTAGGGACCTTAAGGTAGTCATGTGTCATGAGGGCTGGGCTGCCTGTGGGAGGCCCTGGGAAGCAGGATGGGCTGGAGAGAGTTCTGGATGCTGTAGGTGTTTTCACGTGATCCTAAATCGACGAACTATAGGCATAGTTCCCAAAGCCATCTCAGCTGGTTGCCTACAGCCGCCAGAGTCTGTCAGAGCTGGGCCAGGAAGCAGGTGTGAGACTCCCCAGCACCTCAAATATTAGGAAGCTGTTAGGTATTTATAGGCTTGGGGGCCTTTGTAGCTGGACCCATCCCTCCCTGTAAACAGACTGTAAAACACAGGATTCTGATTACTGGTGGAAGAATGGGGCCTGAGTCTTATCTCTGGCCCTAGAAGTCCTTCACCAAACCCAGATCCAGGATTCTAAACCAACCAACCTTCTTTCCTTCCTTCCTTCCTTCCTTCCTTCCTTCCTTCCTTCCTTCCTTCCTTCCTTCCTTCCCTTCCCTCCCTCCCTCCCTCCCTCCCTCCCTCCCTTTCTTCTTTCTTCTTCTTTCTTCTTTCTTTCTTTTGAGACAGGGTCTAGTGTATTCTGGGCTGGCCTGATCCTCCTGTCTCCATCTCCTGATTTCTGGGATTAAAGAAGTATTCGACACCAGGCTAGCTAGAGGGAGGATCTGATAAGCAAGCACTATAAGACACTCCAGATGGGGCTGTCAATCACCTGGACAGAACAGCGCCTCAGGAAAAGCTGCTGGTTCTGGGCAGGTGAGGCGGTTCATCAGGTAAAGGTGCTTGCTGTACAAGCCTGACAACCTGTGTTCTTTCCTGAAACCCACACAAAGGGGGAGGGGGAACTGATCCGAGTTGTCCTCTGACCTCCACACCAACCCCTTGCCCCCATAGTAATATATACATTTTTAAAAAGCTGTTTACTCTAGAGATTTCCTAATAAGCTGGGTGTGGTGGTACGCACTTGTATCCTCAGTGCCAGGGAAGCAGAGGCAGGAGGATCACTGTGAGTTCAAGACCAGCCTGGTCTATACAGCGAGGCCATTTCAAAATACAAAAATATTTAAAAAAGGAGGTGGAGGAGGAAGAAGAAGAAGAGGAAGAGGAGGAGGAGAAAAGAAGGAAGAGGAGAAGGAGGAGGAGGAGGAGAAGAAGGAAGAGGAGGAGGAGGAGAAGAGGAGGAGGAGAGGAGGAGAAGGAAGAGGAGGAAGGAGGAGAAGAAGGAAGAGGAGGAGGAGGAGAAGGAAGAGAGGAGAAGGAGGAGAAGAAGGAAGAGGAGGAGGAGGAGGAGAAGAAGGAAGAGGAGGAGGAGGAGGAGAAGAAGGAAGAGGAGGAGGAGAAAGAGGAGGAGAAGGAGGAGGAGAACTAATGAAGTATGGTCTTCTGGCCACTGGCAGCTTGTGCCTACCCAAGGATGCTCTGTCTGCTGTCTGTAGGAAGTACTACCTGTTTTCTGGCCTACATTCTGTGTTTTTTTCTGGGTTCTTTTTCATTTTTAAAATATCTTTTTGTCTTGTATGTATGTGAGCACACGTGTACCTCAACCCTGAGTCACTGTGTAGCCCAGGCTAAGATTATGTGTGTGTCATAATGTTGGTCTCTCAGCTGAATAATTTCAAGGGAGATATTGAGACCTCAGGAGACTAAAGATTCCAATGACAAGAGCAGATGGCCACTCTGGCTTCTGTCACTCCCAGGAAGCACTGCAGGGCGGGAACAGCTTTTCTCCGGTAGGAGGAAATGTTTGCAGTTGGCTTACGCTGGTGGGAGATGCATCACAAGAAAGCAAAGCAGGCGACGTCTAAAACTTAGTCATACCCTCTAGGCGTGATTGTGGGAGGACAGTGGGCCTGTGTGACAAGCGACCAAGCCTGTGACAAAGTCCATCCACACGTGGTATTGACTTTTGGTCATCTCTCCTAATCTCCTGGAGAGGAGATTCCTGGGAGAGGACCAGGACAAGGGAGTCCTTCAGAACACCCCTCCCTCTGTTTCCATGGAAAATGCAGAGTCCTAAAACTCCTTTATGCCAAAGAATCAATAGGCCAAGGAGCTGTGCTGGGGGTAACTCTTATTTTTATTTACGTACGTGTATTGTGCATACAGGGTGCTCAGAGGCCTAAAGAGGACATGGAACTCACTGGAACTGGAATTACAGGGGTTTGTGAGCCGCCACACGTGTGTGGGAGAGCAGTCAGGGTCTTTCACAAGAGCAGCGAGTGTTTTAACAGCAGAGCCTTCCTTCTGGCCCTGAAGTTTTCTTTTCTTTCTTGTAGTCCAGGCTGGCCTCAAACCCTCTGTATGGCTGTGAGTGAACTTGAACTTTTGATTCTCCTGCTTCTACCTCCTGCGTACTGGGATCCAGACTTGTACCATTACTGGACATTGAACCTAGGGTTTCATGCGTGAGAGGCATTCGCCATACCAACAGAGCCAAGTCTCCAGCCCTGAGGCAGTGTTTTGTTGAGTCACAACACTAGTAACTTTATACAGAGTTCTTACACAATCGTTTCTGCTGGGGTCCAAGCCCTCAGAGACTTCAGAGCAGCAAGGTGGCGGTGGTAGGGTGCCACCATTAGTCCCTGGAGTAGCAAGGGATGAATTAGAACCAGAAATGCAGACAGGTCCTCTCTTTCCCTCTCCCCATTTCCTCGTTTCCCATCCTCTCTCAGACTCAAAGAAAGTAGAGAGAAATATGGGGTCAATTTTAGAGGAAAAGTTGGGATATTGTTTCAGGACTGGAGAGGTGGCTCAGAGGTTAAGAGCACTGGCTGCTCTTGCAGAGGACCCAAGTTTGATTCCCAGCACCCACACAGAGGCTTACAACCATCTGTAACTCTAGTTCTAAGGGACCCAGGGACCTCTTCTGGCCTCTTCAGGCACCAGGGATGCATCTGGTGTACATATATACATGCAGACAAAACACCCACAGGTAAAATAAAAGTAAATAAATCTTAAAAAAAAAAGATACTGTTTCATGGAAACATTTAAAGAGATCGAGGGTGAGACCGAAATGGCAGTAGAAGGTTCTGGAGCCTGGGACTCTTGCGTTTGTGAGCGTTGCCCTTGGCTTTCAATGTGTGGTATTTGTGAGTTGCTGAGTGGCTCCTGGCATTCTGGGATTGGAGGGTTATTTGAGGATTTGAACTCCCTTCTTCTTGGTGAGGGTGAAGTGCTTTGGGGAACTTTGCTGGGTCCTCTAGAGGCCCAGATCGGTGCCCCCCACCCCCCCATGTAAAGGCCCTTAAGACTGGACTGAACCCTCCTGACCCACCTTCCTGCCCCCAGGACACAGATACACTTCCTCTGTGCAGATGTTCATCCTGCTTCTTGCCTTTCCCATCCCCCAAACTCACTCTAAGATGCTGGACTTATGCCCTTCTGTGTCTACTTGGACCTATTGGTTAACATTTTGCTTCCCTGCAGACTCCTTAGACCATCAGAAAGAATGCTCAGCTTCCCATGCCTGGCCTACCCTCCACCTTCTGAGCCCCTACGTGAGAATGGGCCATAGCACAAAACAGCAAAGGAACTGCGAAGTGGGAGAATGATCGACTCTTGTCAGATAATAAAACTTCCCTTTAACCACAGGACTTCTTGGACATCGAAATTCATGGATGCTCTGGCCCCTTACAAACAATACCATAGTATCTGTGTTATACCTACAGATTCCCCCACGTACTATCAATTATCTCAGAAACCATGGTGGTGCACACCTTTAATCAGTGCTCAGGAGGCAGAGGCAGGCAGATCTCTGTGAGTTCTAGGCCAGCCTGGTCTACAGAGTGAGTTCCAGGACAGCCAGAGTAACTACAGAGAAACCGTCTCGAGAAACAAAACAAACAAAAAGACGTAAAATAAAATCAGGTGTGTGGTGTCACCTGCCCGCAATCCTGCACTTGGGAGGCTGAGACTAAAGGACCAGGTCCAAGAATGTCTCAGAATCCAAAAGAAGGGGTTTGGAGAGGCGGGTCAGTGCTTAAGAGGGCTTAGCGCCTTGCAGAGTGCCAAGATTCAGTTTCCAGCGACCACGTAGGTAACTCACAAGTGTCTGTAACTCCAGCCTCCAGGGTCCCCGTGGCCTTTTTCTGGCCTCTGTGGACAACTATACTCCTATGTGAATATTTGCATATACACATACATGTAAATAAAAATAAAACTGTTTTAAAATCCAAAAAGAAAAAAAATGCTGAAACAGTGTACCGCTAGGTAAATAGTTATTTCACTGTATTGTCCCTGGGATAGTAACAAGCGTGTACATGTTGAGTGCAGCTGGTTTGGTCTTTTTCCAAAGTCCATGGTTGGTTGACTGCGGATGTGGGCACCACAGATAGGCTGTGCCCTCTGTAATTAGAAGCCTTAATCACCCTGCAAGCAGGAGGGACCTGAGACAGTTCACAGGACAAAGGGCTGCGGTCATATTACTTATCAGACGATGAGAGGGAGGGCCTGGGGGTAAGGGACAGGCAGAGACAGGTTGGCTGAGGACACCGTTTTCACATAAAAAGGATTTATTTGTTGGATGTGATTATGGCTGTGGTCAAGGAGGATATGGCCATGTCAAAGGTTAGCCCCTCCTTCTGTTGCATGTTTCTGCTTCCTGCAGGGACCCAACATCATCCCTGTGTGTCCTCTCAGGTGCTTCACGTGAAACAGAAGGAGCTGTGAGGAATGCAGATGGTGTTACCTTACTGCTGTTCTGGCTTGTTCACACCAGGGCGTTTCTCAGAGACGATGTGTTTCTGCACACAAAATGTCCTGATCCTGCTTTGACAGCCGCAGACCGTCCTTGCGTACCTGGGTGGCTGGAGTCCACTGCCCTGTCTGGCAACTCGACAGAGTTCCAGTGTGTTCTGGTGGTCGGAGCCATGTCACCAGGAATCCAGCCACCTCACAGGGAAATCTACGGCCGGAGGACTCATGCACATTCACTCTCAGCTGATTCTTCCATGGCACGAGCCTCAGTTTACTCTGTGGAGGCCTGTGCATCTACACCCCAGCCAGCTCCACATGTGATTTAACTAGGTGGGTGGGTAAAAAGCAGTACCATGACATTGGTTTTGGGTTTTTCCCTCCCAGATAAGCTTTTTATTTTAGTGTGTGTGTGTGTGTGTGTGTGTGTGTGTGTGTAGCCCAGATGACAGCCTTGGGTGTTACTCCTCAGAGGCTGCCCACATCTTTCTTTTTGAAATCCTGTCTCTCACTAACCCGAAGCTCACCAAGTAGGTAAGGCTGACTTGCCAAGGAAGTTCACCAAATAGGCATGGCTGGCTTGCTAGCAAGCCCAGTGCTGGGTTTACATGTGTGTGTTTGAGACAGGGTCTTGCTGACCCTGAAGCTCATGATCTGACTCCAGGGATCCACCTGCCTCTGCCCTGTGGCTCTGGAATTACAAATGAATGCTACCACACTGGATGCTTGCTTTTCTCCTCCCTCCCTCCAGAGATTAAACTCCATAGTAACAAGGCAGCCACTTTACCTGTTGCGCTAGCTGCAAAATTAACCCACAAAGTTGCCATGTACCCTTAGTGCATTTTATTGCTGTAAAAGAATTATTGAGGCTGAACAAATTATAATGAATAGAAATGTGTCTGCTTGGGTCTAGAGCAGCAGTCATGACCCCTTTGGGGGTGGTCAAATGACCCTTTCACAGGGGTTATCTAAGACCATCTACATATCAGATATTTACTAGAGTTGTGAAGTAGCAACAAAAGTAGCTTTATAGTTGGGGGTCACCACAGCATGAGGAACTGTGTTAAAGGGTTGCAGTGTTAGATTGAGAACCACTGATCCAGAGGCTAAACTAGCTACAAGGTGTTGGCGTCTAGTGAGGGTTTGCTTTGCTTTGTCCCCTCATGTCCTTGTGGGGGGTGGGGGAGATTTTATAAAATACTTCCAGAACATAGTATTCTCCTGGTCCTTGTTACATGAAAAGTCCATTCTGCTCCCAAAGTATCAAAGTCTTGTTCAGCCCAGCTCTAGTCCGAAGTCCAGAGTCTCATTGGCGTCGGATATGAATGGACCTTGGGGACACAAACTCTTCTGATTCTCTTTTATCTGTCAGCCTGTGTAAAGAGTTATGGTGGAGGACATGCCCTCTCCTAAGAGAGGGTTGGGCAAGGAGAAAGGCGAGACAGGTCCCAGTTGACCTCTCAGTCCAAGAAGACAATGCTGAGTCCGCACGTGTGCGCTTGAGACAGTGTCTCTTCTGAACCTGTCCCCGGAATCCGGGGTACTGATCTGTCCAGTGAGATCCAGGGATCCACCTGCCTGTGTCCCCAGCTCTGGGATTACAAACGAGTATTGCCACCGCTGATGCTTTACACGGGTGATGCGTGCTGCACTCTGGCCCTTAGGTCCTTATGCTCGTGTGTTGACAGCTTTCTTGACTGAACCTTCTCCCAAGCTTCAAGTTGTATTTTTTTTCCCCTTTTAAAAATGGTTTATTTATTTTTATTTCATTTATTTATTTATTTATTTATTTACTTACTTACTTACTTACTTACTTACTTATTTATTTATTTATTTATTTATTTTGAGGCAGGGTTTCTTTGTTGTAACTCTGGCTGTACTGGAACTTGCGCTGTAGACCAGGCTGGCTTTGAACTCAGAGAGACCTGCTTGCCTCTGCCTCTGCCTCTCGAGTGCTGGGATCAAAGTTGTGTGTCGCCATCGCCCAGGTGATATGTTTATTTTTAATGTATGAGTGTGTCTGTGCAAGGTGTGGGATCATCTAGAGCTAGTCACGGGCGGTTGTGAGCTGTGTGCTGTGGGTGCTGGGAACTGAACTTGTCTTCAGCAAGAGCAGTGAGTGCTGTAAACTGGGAGCCATCGCTCCAGCTCCCTTCTCCCGACTTTGAGACAGCGTCTTGCTGTGTATCAGGCTGGCTTTGAACTTGTGATTTTTCGGTCCCTGACCCCTGAAAATTAAGATTGCAGAGATCATACCCAGAATGTTCTTTTTCTTTTTACCTTTTCATTCTCTTTTTGTTTGAGACAGGGTCTTATGTAGGCCAGAATGGCCTTGAACTCCTGGTCCTCCTGCACCTCCTTTCCCCTCCTCACCTGTCCCCTCCCCTCTTCCTCTTGTTTTTTGATTTTTTTGAGACAAGGTTCCTCTCTGTGTAGCTCTGGCTGTCCTGGAATTCACTTTGTAGACTAGTTGAACTCAGAAATCTGCCTCCTGAATGCTGGGACTAAAGGCGTGCTCCCAGAATATTCTTTCCTTCCATGTGCCACTTCCTCTGTCCGCACTTCGACCCATGGCTTTGCTGAGTTCTATGTTGCAGCTCTTACAGATTCACTGGTGGCCTTACTCCTGTGGTTCCACCAGTTATCACTTGGTGGGGACTCACAGCAGTGTCTCTGTGACAGGTCTCTGCCTGGGTAGCTAAGGTTTCCTTTGAGGTACAAGTAGGAGAAGCTATGTGCCACCCCAATCCCTGTGTCTGCTTCAGCACCTACTAGATCCGACGGATTTCTCACTAGAGTTGGGGGGATACTCTCCAGACACCTCTAGAACCCTGACCTTGGGACCCCAGCTTGCCTAGGAGATCTCCAACATGCCTGATTACTGCCCCTATCCGCAGACCCGTTCCAAAGCAGACCGTTCAGCAGATGGTCACCTGGCCATACCCTTGCTTCCCTCTAGGGATGACTGGTGTTTCTCTGTGTAGTCAGCTGAGAGGTTTCCAGACGCCTTTCTGCTCCCATTTTACTTAGGAATTCCATTAAGTCATTTCTTTCTTCGGTTTGCTAGATGTGGTTAAAGGCAGCTATGTAGCACTTCAGCATCTTTAAGAGCTTCTTCCAAATGTGGCTCTTCCGTTCTGCCTCTGTAGTGCCTGCGGGCAGTGTGCAGCTCCGCCCAGCCTTTTCCACTTTAGAACAGGAAGGGCCTGCACTCCAGTTTTCTTCTGAAGTCTCAGCCAAAAGGCCTGTACTGTCCCTAGTCTGGCTGTGACCACTCTGGTGGCTCAGGATGGTCTCACTCTGTGATCTTCCTCTGAGCTCTCACTCTTTGGAGGTACCCTTAAAGCCACATTATCTTTCCCAACTGCCGCTGGCCTCTCCACCTCTGCCTGGTACTCAGTTCCAAAAATGTGCACATTTCTTTCAGCTGTCCATGGGGCAGCACCTACCTCCCCAGTCCTCAGCCTGTGTCCCTACAGTCACACGGTGCACGAAGCTCTTGTACTTACCCAACTCGGGGTTTTGTGCATGCTGATCAAGCATTCCACCAACCAAGGCCAGCTCTAGCCCTGCTTTATTTATTTGTTGTTTCTTGAGACAGGGTCTCTATTATATAACTCTGGCTGTCCTGGAACTTGCTGTGTAGACCAGGCTGAGCTTGAACTCAAAGAGATCCACTTGCCTCTGACCCCAGGTGATGGTGTTAAAGGCCAACAGGCCCAGCTCTTTTAATTCTGAAAAGAAAAAGAAAGCTTGCCTGACTTCTTTCCTTCCTTCCTTCCTTCCTTCCTTCCTTCCTTCCTTCCTTCCTTCCTTCCTCCCTCCCTCCCTCCCTCCCTCCCTCCCTGCATCCCTCCCTCCCTCCCTCCCTTCTTCCTTTCTTAACCCCTTCTTCCCTCCTTGCTTTTTGAGAATCTCAGTGTGAATCTCTGGCTGGCCTTGAGCTTCTTAAATAGCTGAGAATTCCTGTGGACTCCCCATCCTCCTGCTCAGGATCAAACCTAGGGCTTCCGTATGCTAGACAAGCACGCTACCCATTGAGTCCTATCCTCCTGGGAGTGGGTAACCTTATAATGAACAGATGCTAATGGGTTCACAGTTAGAGAAGCTGAAAGCCCATTCACAAATGGTATCCGTGAGGGTCTTCTGCTGCATCATGTTAGCAGAGATAGGGGGTGGGGGGGGCACTAACTTGCCTTCTATAAAGAGCCTCTGTAAGTAGAATACATTTCATTTGAATGTCACCGGTTCTTCTGTTCCAAGGTCCTGCCCAGGATCCCATGTTGTATCTAGTTATTGTGTCTCACCCTGCTGTTTGTTCCAGAATGGTTTCTCTGGCTCATTTGCTGTAATCTGGATCATTTTGAGGTATGCTGACTGTGTCCCTAGGACAGGTTTTCTTATGGTCCAGTGTGCCAGGAGCGTGGAGAACAGAGTTGTGGCATTCTGCCCCATGCTGGCAGCAGGTTTGTGGGGTCTAGTAGGCTCCTCCTGCCCTGAGAGCCCTGGTCATCTGGCATCTCCCCGTTTTGAGAGGGACAGGAAGACGAATAGGCCATGGCTCAGAGGACTGTGCTCCATTTGTGGGGTTTGAGGAGTGAGGGAATCTGAATTCTTGGAGACTCACTGTGGAAAGAAATGGGCAGATCAGTGTAGCACTGTCTTGCCAGGAAGATGTGGTCCCCAAGATGGTGCTCAGAACCTGAGGGAAACAGAAACTAGGAAGGAGCTGTGGCCAAGGAAGGAAGAGGCCTTGGGCTGGAGGTGGCCCTGTGACTGAGGTATGTGGCAAAGGCAAGGACTAGACTTTTTCATTGTGATCAAGAAGAGGTGGGCCCCTGTGAGGCCTGGGCAGAGGAGCTGTCTGGGAAGACAGGGGCTGTTGCACCAGAAGCCCTCTGGGAGCTTGCAGGCCTTGATCATACCCATAGGCCAACTGACAGGTTAAAATGGAGCCAGAGGGGGCTGAGAATGTAGCTCAGTTGGTTTGCCTAGTATGTACAGAGACTTGGGTTCACATAGCCCAGCTGTGGTGGTTCAGGCCTGTAATTCCAGCAGTAGAGGGGTAGAAACAAGGAGGATCAGATGCCTAGCTTCATAGAGTTTGAAACTAGCTTGGGATATGTGAGACCTTGCCTAAAAATAACAAAATAACTTATAACTAAGGGATGGCAGGGAATGAGACACATCCTTCTGTGTCTCCTTGGGCCAAAGTTAAGGCTATCTTGGTTTTGTTCTGGTTGGGGAGCGTCTTTGGGCTTCTCTGGCTTTTGGGGGGGTGGCTCTACGTTGGCACATGCCTCTTCCCCTACACTTCAGGTGCCAGCGTAGCCTCTGACCTGCCTTCCTTTTATAAGGGCTTCGATGATGACACGCAGCCCTCCACACACCGCCTGCAGTCCTTGACGTATAGCATCTTAGCACATAGTGAGGCACACCATGTTAAAGTCTTACTTGTGTCCCAGGAAAAGGCAGCGTCCGCTCAGAATGACAGGTATTTCTGAGCCACGTAGGGGTGCCAGGAGGCACCTACTCACGAGTCCAGCCTTTGAATGGATATCACTGTAGGGCTCCAACACGAGCGCTTGTGGTGGTGACACTGACACGCTGAAAGGCTCGGCCTAGAGGACACTGGGAGGCTCAGGAGGTCCCCGTCTGTGTCCAGCACCTTCTCACCTGCCCTCGCCCCTTTGGCCCTCATGATAGAGGCACCTTCCCACCTCTCCCCCACACCCTTCTTGTTCTTTCCTAGAACCAGGGATGAGTGAGGGCAAACTCCAGGGAGAGGCCACTTCCACAGAACTGGAAACTTGGGTCACTGTGAACTTTCATCGGGGATTGCAAAATGAACGAGCCTTGAGGCTGCTAGACTGGCTTTTTCTTTTTTTTTTCTTTCTCCAGTTTCAACTTGCTCTGCCACCTCCACACTTCCCTGTTCAACATCTGTCCACCCACATCGGGACTTGACCTACCTGGACACCCCAGGGCGCCCTTAGGAATCTGGAGGTAGCAAAGGGCTCAGGCACAGTTCTGAAGTGGCCGGCCGCACTGCCGGTTAGAACTAGATCCTCACATCTGAAGGAAGCCTGAGGTGCCTTGTGAACACTTGTCTTTACATTCTCCTCAGAACACTCTCCCTCTTCTCATTCCAAGTCAGGGCTGTTCTGTTTCCAGACCATCTGTGTCTGTGTGTCTGTGTGTCTGTGTGTGTGTCTGTGTGTGTCTGAGAGTGTGGAGGCAGATGTCAGCCTTGGCTGTAGTTCTGCAGCAGCCATCCACCTTGTTTCCAAGCAGGGCGGTCTCCCACCGACCTGAAGGACACCAAGTAGGCCAGGCCTGCGGCCAGAAGCCCCAGAGATCTGCCGTCTCCATCTCCCAGTGCTTCAGTCATGACCGTGCAGTACTGTGCCGAGCTTTCTTTTTTAAGAAACATGGGTTCTGGGGATTGAACTCAGGTCTTTGTGCTTGTAAGACAAGCGTGTTACCAACTGACCTATCTCCCAGTGCATCCCACCCACTTTTGAGAAAGTCTGTGTAGCCCAGGCTGGCTTTGATCCTACTGCCCAGCCTCCTCGAGAATTACAGGCCTATGGCACCACACATAACTCTCTGCTTCCAAACCTTGATGCTGTTCGATTCAAGGTGGGTCTCATGTGACATTTAAACATGGACACTGTTGTCTCCAGCGTTTTCTCAGTGCCACTGGGACCCTCTTGTCCTGTGTTGCTTGGGACTTTCCTGGATTTTATATCCAAAGTGTTCCCTGTTTAGGGAAACGCTCTGCCTCGGGTCAGCTGGGTAATGGCTCACCTGTGAATCGCTGTAACATTTTGGCCATGGTCTTAGCTGCCGAGGTGTAGCTATTAACACAGTTCCAGTCTTGCCCTCACAGAATCCACAGAGCGTTTGGGAAGACGGGTCAAGGGCAAGTGCCCTGGACAGCTACAGCAAAGAAACAGGGGCATTGCCACCTAAGGGAGGTGCCTGCCTGTCCCGCGTGCTCTGTGTACTTGCCTCAAGTGAACTCAAAGCGGTTCTCACCCTTCTTAATGCTGCAACCCTTTAACATGGTTCCTGTGTTGTGCTGACCCCCAACCATAAAATTATTTCCGTTGCTACTTCATAACTGTGATTTCACTACTGTTATGAATCGTAATGTAAATATCTGATATGCAGATGGTCTTAGGTGACCCCTGTGAAAGGGTCATTCGACCCCCAAAAGGGTCACAACCCACAGGTTGAGAACTGCTGCCTAAGAGAGCAAGAAAATACCCACCATTTGCCTCTTTTACAGATGAGAAAAACCTGTGCACTAAAGTCCTGTCACAGGGCGTGGGGGAGCCTGGATGTGAACCCTGGCCCTTGACTGTCATTTATAGAGAGGAGGAGGAGGCCAGAGCGGCTTCTCAGAAGGCACACAGTGGATGTGGGCATAGGGGATGAAAAGGGGCAGGCCCTGCCATCAAAGGGAGGCTTATGGAGGCAAAAAGAGAAAGCCTGCCTGGGGACATGTGTGGGGATGTGTAAGCAAGGCTGCCACTGCAGACATTCCTCGTGAAGACAGATATGAAACAAGACCATGTGGACAGTAAGGGAAACCTTGGCCTTTGGAAGACAGGACATTGATCGTCCTAGTCAGGGCTTGATGCAGGTGGTCACCGGCTTGGTTTCAGGTCTTCAGACCTTGGAAGGGCTGAGGACCAATTTGCAGGCTTGGATATAAAGTTCTGCTTTGAAGGTTCTGGCAGTGTCTTCATGCTGCCCTCCACCCCCACCCCCACCCCCGGAGATTTAGTAAAGATTTTAATATATCCTTAAGTACAAGGGCTAGGAGAAAAAAGAGGTGCTCAGAAGAAAGTAAAACACACCTCAAAGTTTGGGTGTGGGCTTCTCTAAGAGTCACAGCAAGTAAGACAGACAGGGTACTGGGTACTGGCTCCTCAGGGGAGACTCACCTTATTTTTCTCTTACTCATATGGAAGTTATATAAGAATAATTTAGTTTTCTAAGACAAGGTCTTTTTGAGGCAGGGCCTCTCACCGAATTCAGAGCTGCCAACTGGCTGGACCGACTGGCTGTGGCACTCTGGCACTCTGGGGATGCGCGTTTCTCCTCCTCCTGGTTGCCAGGGTTACAGATGCCTGCTAGCCCAGCTGGGTTTTTATGTGGGTGCTGGGATCAGAACTCCAGTCCTATATGCCTATACTGAGCCATCAGTCCCGCTTCTAGTTAGAGTTTTTGCAACAGGTCTCACTGTGTAGCCCAATCTGAATTTATGATCCTCTTTTTCTCTACTGCCTGAGTGTGAGATTACAGGTGATGTGCTAGCATGCCGGACAGAATTAGCCATTTAAAGTCAAACAGTGGCTTTTAGGACTTTCCCTGTGCTGTGTAACTCACCTCTGTCTACTTTCAGAGCCTCTCATCACCTCCAGAAGAGCCCCACTTCCCTTCTGTGCCACTCCCAGTACCTGTCAGAGCCAGCTTGCTTTCCATGTCTGCAGACATCCCTGTTCTGTGTATTTGGCATCAGTAGGGCTGCAGGATGGAAGCCTTTTGAGTCTGGATGCTAACAGGATGGTTTTGAGGATCATCGCAAGCAGCGGTTAGGAGCCCAAATCCCCAGTGAGAAGCTGGTGGCATGGTGGCCTTCGGCAGCCTCATCTTTAGCTTTTAACGAGGGGCTCAGGCTGGTTCAGTCAGTATGGCAGGAATGCCTGCTGGGGGCTCAGGCCCAGAAGAAGATACAGGATTTGTGGGCAGCATCTGGAAGAACTGACTCTGGACTCTCCTAATTCCTGAGCTGTTCAGGAAATATTCCTTAGAAGCAAATCTGACTGACTATGGGGTGCCTCTCTATACCCTGACATTCTCTAATCTTAATTCAGAACACAAAAGATCACTGGGCCTGATAATTTGGCTTCTCCCCAGGATTTTGGGAGTGTTTTCCTCTTTAGCAGCTCTACCAACTTGCTCTCATCAGGCAGTGGTGGGCGGGGGGCCCAGGGCCTTTGCTTTTTCATCTCTGAAGCAGGTGGGGAGGTAGGTGCCAGCCCTGTGAATTTTGTGTCTCCCCCACCCCCAACCAAAAGGCAGATAATTTTCAATCAGAAGTGCTCGGTGATAAAATAGTTGAAATCTATACCTGGTGAGGAATTTTTATATCACGTATGGGTGTGCAGAAGTCTTATTTTACCATACCAAAAACTTTCTTTACTAAAAAATATGTCTTAAGTGTGTTACAGCAGCAGAGAAAGCAGTGGCCCCTTGCCATTCAGACTTGGGGATGCCACCTAGGTTTCTTTTCTTGTGAGTTTGGCTTGGGGCAACTAGTGCAAGCCTGCCCCTTCTGATGTTCTCCCAGGCTGGGGGGAGCTTTGGTACGGTATGAAGAACTCTGGAGTCTGGTGGATGTGGTTCAAGTCCCAGCCCCTCACCTTTCTGCCTGTGTGACTTCCAATAGGCAGCTTAACCTCTCTGAGCCCTTTTGTCAGGTGTTATTGAGATGATTATAATATTCTTGTCTCCATGACTCGTGTAAAGGGGTGAATTCGTTTGTTAGGTAACATAATTGGCTAGGTCCATCTTGGGGTTTTGCTTTGTTTTATGGTATTAGAGGTAGAACCCAGGGCCTCGGCACATGTGAGTACATGCCAGTACTCTACCACCAAGTCACCTCCCAAGTCCCCATCTTAGTGTGTCTGTGAATCCAGGAGTGGGTAGGTAGCAAGACAGATGGGTGCTGCATTGATTCTCCCAAGCCAGAATCCCAGCACTCAGTTGGCAAAATGCTTGCTGCACAAGAACAAGGGCCTAAGTTCAGACCCTCAGAATCCATCTAAAAAGCCAGGCAGGCCTGTAATACACAGCACTGGGGAGGTGGGGAAGAAAGATCCGGGCTCACCGGCCAGCCAGTTTAGCCAACCCTGGGTGAGGATCAGGTTTGGTGACAGTGGTTAAGAAGACACCTGATGTCTGGCCTCCATGGGCACAAGCACACACAAAATGAACAGTGGTGTCTGGTGCCGGCCGGTACCCCTTCTCCTTGTTGGGCCAAGCACAAAGAAGCCCAAGGCGTACATGGGTCTGGAGGACCTGGCAGTGACACTGAGGAGTGACCCAGTAGCAAGAAGCGGACACCAGCCAGCTCTGGTGTGCTCGGCCCCAGAGAGCAGCGTTCTGCAGGGAGCAGTGTCTGCTACCACAGGTGGGCTGTGAACTGTCCCTGGAGGGCCTGGACTTGGCGGGAAGAGACTGGGCAGACTCAGTCAGTGACATCACAGTGGTGTGTGGCCCTCAAACTCAGTTCTCCCCAATAAAATCTTATTTCTTAATTAGTTTCTCTTTAATTATATTTAAATTAATTAATTGAGTTAAACATAATTTAATTATTCTGCCTGGGATGGAGCTACGGTAATGAAAACAAGCCCGAGAAGCCCTTCTCTGTAGCACGTCCTGGTTGCGCCAGAGATGGCTGTTAATCTTGTGTGTTCCCGTTCTCTCCTGTATGTCATTTAAGATTCCATCTACCCCAGAGCAGATCACCGGGGCCCGGATACAAGGAGTCTTGGGATTTTAAGTGGATTGGGGACAGGACAGTGGCGTTCTCACCACTGGCCCGGATTCTACTCAGGAGTCTTGCTTGCACTGGAGGTGGGAGTTGGTTTCCTAACTCTGTTTTCCTAGCCCTCCACAGCATGCTAAGACAGAGCCTGAGTTCAGAAGTGTCAAGGATTTTATCAGGGCGGTCGCAACAGGGGCATCGTGTTGCCCATGACTCTCTAGGCTCTTCTAGAAGCAGGACCCCAGAGTGTCTAGGCAGCTGACCTTGTTACCCCTCCACCCCCCGCATGCCACCTATGAAGCCAGCCTCTGTGCTCCACTTACCAAACCTTTAAAAAACAGATTTGAAGCTGGGCATGGTGGCATGACCTCAGCATTTGGGAGGTGGCGACAGGTGGATCTGTGTGAATTTTAGGCCAGCCAGGGCTGCATAGCGATACCCTGTCTTCAAAACAAAAAACCAAACCAACCAAGCAAAGGATTTAGGATTGTCAGGTCCTGTCAGTTTGTGCAGGGATGCCTCTGTCCAAGTTTGGAACCAGCTAAGGACAGAGGAGTCGTTCTGAGATGTGGGGCAGCCACCTCCAGCTCCCCGTATTTCCTTGGTGAATGCCGAGGAAAGGCGAATCTGGATGAGCAATTGAAAGATCTTAATGACAAAGTTAAACAACAGAGAGCGAGATAGGGACAGTTCTTTACTCCTTTATTTCCTCTACAAAGCGCTCAGTAACTATGGCAACTGAATTCTGTCGTGATCACCTGACTTGAGTAGTGTGACCACCCAGCTGTCCGAGGCCACCAAAAGAGATGTCATAAGGCTGAACTTTCTTTAAACAGACAGAAACATTAATTAATTAGTTTTGTGAGGGATGAGGTGTAAGTCCGGGTCCAAACTTAACGAATGGCACAGAACATTTGCTCGCCCCTGATTGGATGAGGGCAGGAGATATCCAGGTAGGAGGTGGGAAATACCCAGACAGGAAACAGGTAGGCAGGAGATGCCCAGGTAGAAAATACATCAGGATGAGTGCTGTGCTTGCCCCTGATTGGACCTGATGAAAACATAGCCTCAGGGATCTGCCTTCAAAAACTCCCCCAAACTACGCTGGGGAGGGGAGCATCATGGAGGAATCCCAAGGTGAGACCTGCACGTGATCCTGGCCAGCTTCTACCATTACTGGCCGGTATTAAAAGCTTGCTTAAAATTCGATCAAACTTTGTGGCGATGGTTTTTTCCTCTACCGATTTGGGATTTACTGGGGCACACTTACATCGTGGCTTGCTTTGGTATGGAGGTCAGAGGATAACTTGCAGAGCCGGTTCTCTTCCTCCACCATGTGGGTGGAGGAATCAAACTCAGGTCATCAGCCTTGGTGGCAATCGCCCTTACTTTCTGAGCCCTTTTGGTGGCCCTTGCTCTTCTTTTTTTGTAGAATTATGAATGTGTTTATGTGTCTGTTGGATCCAAAAGCAGTGCCCTAAAGAGACGGAGTCCATCTACGTGTTCATCTGCACAAGATTCAGTCTGCTTGTGTGAAGGTGACGCTCAGTTGGTGAGAGTGTGTGTTGGGGTGGGAGTCAAGGCCTTTCCATTCAGACTAGGAAGTCCATCCCCTTCGTTCCCTTGAAGGTGACCGGGGACCCCCATCCCCTGAACCTTAGGTCAGTTCTTTAAAAATGCTGTATTCAAGCCAGGCATGGTGGTACAGAGCTGTAATTCCAGCACTTGAGGAGCTGAGGGGGTGGCAGGTCATGTGTTCTAGACCAGCCTGGTCAGCACAGCAAAGTCCTGACTCAAGGTGATCAAAACCTGAAGCACAGGTGCTCGGAGGGCTCTCGGCTGTGTGCAGTCGCCTCAGCTGGCGGCCCCCGGCCATTGTCACAGCCACACACCCTTTCTTGCCCCTCAGCACACTGACCCCGCTTCCCCCATGCTCTCACCCCACCCTATGTCAGGGTAATGTCAATTGTTGCGAGCAGAAACTGCATTGTTCCTCTCTCAGGAATTGCTGCAAAGCTGGGTCAGCGCTAGAAGCAGATGGGGTGGGGGTGAGGGTAGGGCCATCTTCCAAGACATCAGCTGATTTTGGGGGGGTGAGCTGAGTCTGCCTGTGGCCTCACTTCTACTTCTCTCTTACTGTCAGGAATCCCACAGTGTACCTCAAGCTGCTTTGGGGCCCCATCTTATTTTTTTTTTTTTTCTCTGCAGTGGTTTCACAGCAGACATAAATTTATTTATTTCGTGACCATGTGAAACCCCTGTTGGGGAAATTTATTTTTAGTTATGTTTGAAATTGTTTTATGCACTGTTGGTTGAGGGACTATCCTAAGTCTAGGGCGTGCTGTATTGTTTGCAGGTGTTGGATTTCTGTGGGGGATGTTTAATTGCTAATGATCTGCATGTGCTAGCAGTAGAATACCTGAGGAGCTCTGAAAGAATAAAAACACCTGAGCTGAGAGGCTTGGGGTTCCGCTGTTGTATGACACCTCTGCGGAGGTCTGGCAGGGCTTCCACTTATGAGAACTCCTTCTTGTCTTCCTTGCTGAGCTGCCCAGCAGCAGTGTTCAAATCCCCTTTCTACCCTCCTGGAGAACTCGGTGCCCCTTCTCCCCACCACCCACACTTGGGCTTCTTCCCCTCACAGGGTCGTCTTTTATGCTGGAAAGGAAGCCGTGTGGCTCACTTTACCTTCTTCATAGCTATGTTCTCCAGAGGCTACCGATGGAGCTGGAATGAACTTCATTCCATATGTAACTAGTGCCTTTGAACATACAGCCAGTGTTTTGATTGATGGGCTAGCTTGCATTCGTTTTGTGTAGTAAGTTTTTAAAATCTAGGCTGTACTTTACACAGACATCCTACCTGATATGCTGGATGCTAATTTCAGAAGATCTATTGTTCTTTCTTTATTGGGGGTGGGCACACATGTCACAGCATGCCTGTGGGGGAGCCAGAGAGCATGGGTTGTGGGAATCAGGTCTCTTTTCACCGTGTGGGTCTTGAGGACTGAACTTGGGTCATCAGGCTTGGCGGGAAGCACTTTTACCCACCAAACCGCTGTACTGGCTGGCCATCATGGCGTTTCTTGATGTTGTTTTACCAAGCCCACCCTTGCCCACCCTTGTGTGTCTTTCTCCGCTTTGAAATGCCTTTCTAACCCCACGCCCCTGACTTCTCTCCTTGGGTCCAATAGAGCTTCTTTGGAGGACCCTGGGCTGTCCCTGGAGCAGGGCCCTTCTCTTTGCTCCTCACATGTTCTGGAACCGGAGCTGATCTCTGTGGACGGAGGTGGCAGGGACTGCCCAGCCTTGATGCTCTGTCACCCCGCCCTCAGTCCTGGCTGCCTGTGTCCCGTGAGACAGGCTGGGATCCTGCATAGTTGGGCCACACACGAGATGGTCCTGTGCTCAGCTGAGCATCAGCAGGCCGGGACACAGCCTGGAGCCTGGAATGCAACTCCAGGCAGGTAGCAGCTCTGCCAAGGGCAGAAAACTCTTTGCCCTCACTGAAGCCATTGTGTCCCTACTGCCCTGGGCTCCACTTTCCGAACGAGGAGTGATGTGTGTGTGGGGGGTTTACTTTGGTGCTATTTTGAGACAGGATCTTGCTATGTATCGCAGACTAGCCTCAAACTTGCTATGTAGCCAAGGATGATCTTAACTTCTGATCCTCCTGCCTACCTCTCTACCTCTCAAGTATTGAAGATCACAAATATTTGCCACCAAGTTTGTGTAAATGCTGGGGGTCAAGCCCAGGGCCTCGGGCATGCTAGGCAAGCGCTCTGCCAACCGAGCCACATCTCCAGTGAACGTGATTCATTTTTAAGATTAAAAAAAAAATGTATGTGTATAGGTGTATGTCTATGCATCACACATGTGCAGAACCTGCAGAGGCCAGAAGAAAACACTGGATCTCCTGGAAATGGAGTTACAGGTAGTTGTGAGCCTCTTGTGGCTTGGGTCCTCTAGAAGAGCAGTTCTATTTAACAAAGAGGCAGCCTAGGTCTGGAGTAGCGGCTCAGTGGTTAGAAGAACACACACTGTTCTTCCTTCCAGAGGACCTGAGTTCGGGTCCCAGCATCCATGGCAAGTGGCCCAAAACTGCCTGTCACTCCAGCTCCAGGGTTTTGATGATCTCTTCTGGCACTGCATCTCTCTCTCTCTCTCTCTCTCACACACACACACACACACACACACACACACGCACACACACAAAACTAAAGAGCTTTAAAATAAATAAAAAAGAGGCAGAGCCATTGGACACCTTGTTAGGTAGCTCAGGCTGTCCTTGAACTTGCCTCTGCCTCCCCAGTGCTGAGATTACAGTGTGTGGCACCATGCTCTGTACATATTTCCTTTGAAAACAGAATAACCTAAATGATCAAATCTCAGTTGTACAAATTGAATTTCAGCCCCATATGATGAAAGAGAACATGGCCAGCCTCTGGAAGCACTCTTCCTGTCTCCTTCTGGGTTTTTCTCTCCTGGCATTTATGCCACGGGTTTTTGGGGCACCAGGTTTGCTCATACCCTGCTCATGGTTGGCATTTAAACGCTGCTGTCGTTTCTGTAACTAGAAACCATACGTGAAAACCTCATTGATTCAACAGAAGAAATGCTGGGTGCGAAGCGTGGTCTGGAGAGGAAGCGCCTCGGATGTGGCTTGTGCTTCGCCTGGGTCTTTAGGTTTCAGTCATTTTGGGCAAAATGACTTACTTTTTATCTGTACTCGAAAGTCTCTTCTAAAGGTGATAATTTCCTTGACTGTTCTGTTTGTCAGATTATAGATTGGAAACTTGGTTGGGCCTTATGGGATGGGCAGGGGAAGTGTGAATGTCTTCTTCCTTTCTTCCTCTCTCCCGCCTCCTCTGATGGTGTTTTGAGAGAGTCTTATGTAGCCCAGGCTGTCCTCCAACACTTGTGACATAGCCAAGGATAATCTTGAACGTCTGCCTCTATCTCCCCAGTACCGGGATCAGGCATGCCCTACCTCCCTCCCCGTGTCAGGTCATTTTCTTATGGGTGTCTTCTATTTTTGCCTCAGGTAAAATGTCAGCTCCAGGACCTTACCAGGCGGCCACAGGCCCTTCTTCAGTGCCCACCGCACCCCCAACGTATGAAGAGACAGTGGGTGTCAACAGTTACTACCCGACACCCCCAGCACCTGCGCCGGGGCCCGCCACGGGGCTCATTACAGGTCCAGATGGGAAGGGCATGAATCCACCTTCGTACTACACCCAACCTGTGCCTGTTCCCAACGCCAACGCAAGTATGTATGTCATCCTGGTCCTCCTTGCAACTCCTCAGTCACTGAGCCTGTGGACTCTGAGAGGTAGAGGACGGCAGCCAGGTGCCGAAGTGTCAAAGCCAAGTGGCAAGCACTGTGATGTCCACCCCACTCTGGGTTTTCATAGGGTATTTCAGACATTCTGTTGTTGAGGTCCATGATTTCTTTATTATAAGATACATTAGTAGCTGGCAGGATGGCTCAGTGGGTAAAGGCGCTTGCTGCTAAGCCTGACTGCCTGAGTTTGCTCCCCAGGACTGGAATGGTGGAAAGAAAGAACCGGCTTCCCGAAGTTGTCCTCTGGTCTCCCCATGCACGTACATATACGTGCAAACACACCTGCACAGACGTTAATAACAAATGAAATCAAGATAAACAAACAACAACCACGATAAAAAAATCCCCAGTCAAGTATGTTTCGGATTCTCCCCAGGCCTGCTGGGCCCTCAGCAATAGTCTCCACAACCTGCCCCAGAGAACTTGGGAGTGTGGCTTTGTGAGTTCAGAGCCAGGGTGGATAGAGAACTCCTGTCCTGAGGCCCGCTGGGGTGGCGACAGAGCAAGAAAAAGAAACAGTGACGAGTGAGAAAAGGGATCTCCTGGACCCTCGAAGGTCCTTCTCCAGGGTCCTTGCCCTGGGAGTCCTCTGGCCAGCGCACGCGTGTGCACTGCTCAGCGTTGTAAGCTGCTGAGAACTAGCAGAGCAAGCCTGGGACTCCAACCAGCACAGCTTGCCTATCCTGCCCGTCTGTATTTATTGTTGCTTGTGTGTGTACCTGTGGGGGCCAGAGGTCAGCTACAGGAGCTAGCCACCTTGTTCTGTTTAAAAAAATGTACATGACTGGTGGCATGTATGTATGTGTACCATGTTGCATGCCACGGATCCCCTGGGATTGGGTTTACGGACGGTTGTGAGCCACCGTATGAGTGCTGGGAATAGAACCCAAGTTTTGGAAGAGCGGCCAGTGCTTGTAATCGCTGAGCCATCTCTCCAGTCCCCTTACTCACCTTTATTAGGTCTCAGTTTCCTCACCTGTGATGTCTGACAGCAAGTCCAGAGTGAGCGGGTCATTCTGTTAAAATTAACCTCCCTGTGTCAAGCACAGAGCCATCATCTGATAAGAAACTGGTATGCTTAACGTGTCCAATTTTGACTTCTTGGAGTGGAGAGTGAGCTAGTAGCTTTTTTGAGACAGGTATTACTATGTAGCCCTAGTTGGTCTGGAATCGCTATGTAGACCAGGCTAGCCTTGGACTCCTGATTTTCTTACCTCTAGCTCCTAAGTGCTGGGATTGCAGCTGTTCATCACCATGCCCAATTTATGAAGCCCCAGGAGTTGCACATCCTAGGTAACCACTCAGCCAACTGAACCACGTCTCTAGCCTTCTACTTTAGTCTCTTAGATCATCCTGTGATCAAGAAATAACTTATTCTTGAACCAAAACAAAACAAAAATTACTTAATGCAAATTTATGTATAACTGAAGTATGTTTCTTCCTGCTTTGGGGGAAACAGAATCTCAGAGTTCTTGGTCCCTGGCTTCGGGTTATGTACATGGCATTCTAAGGACCTAGAGTAGAGGGAGTCACTTTGACAGACACACAGCGAAGCCTCTGTCGCTGGAGGTCGTCTCCTAACACTCCATGAGTGTCTCGCTCCTTGGCTCGAGGCTCTCTCCTTAGCAGTGTTGTGTGAGTTGGGACTGCGTTTCCCAATCGGTAAACTTCATACTCTTATTATCAGGTTTCAGAGTCCACCTGGGAGTCATGTGGGGTGGGGGGATGGGAGGGTGTTGGTGGCGAATGTGCATCAGGTGCTACCAGAGACTGTTGACAGTACTTGCCTCCTAGGCTCCTGATAGCAGTTGTTCCCTTCCACTTCAGTAACAGCTGGGCAGAGAAGGAGTTCGAAAACCCTCTCGTGTACTCCGTGCTGCTTTAGCTCGTGGCACAGTTGATAGCCACCACTTCCAGAACATTCCATCTCACCTTCTCTCCTCTTAGCTTCCAGCAGCCATTCTTGGCTGTAGAAAATCAGGCCTGAAACCCATCATGTCCCTGCTTCTCTAATACCTTCTGCAAACCACCTCAGTAGAGCCATCTACAGAGCTAAAGAAGTGGATTGGGGACCCTGCGGCTCATGCATCGAGTCAGACCTCTGGGCCCAGAGCTGGGGATCGGTGTCTTCAGTAAGGGCTCCACAGGACTGTTGGTCTAGGAGAGCCAGGTCCCACCAGGAGGCCGCAGAGCCTTTATCTCTTTTCTATAAACTTTTAAAAAACTCATCAGGAAATTCTGAAAACCTGTCACTGTTTTCTGTCTCCTTTTTGCTGTTTTTCTTTCTTTCTCTTTTTATTTTCTGTGTGTGTTTTGCTCAGGAGGCAGAGGCAGGGGAATTGCCTGCCACGTTCAAGGTCAGCCTAGTCTATGTAGTAAGTTTCAGGCTAGTCAGGGCTACATAGAAAGACCCTGTTCCAAACCACTCCTTCCTAAACTACGTGTACACACAGAGACAGCACAACGTAAGATCTACCATTTGGCTGCATGGTATGGTGGTCCGTGCTTGTAAATCCAGATCCGAGGAGGCCTGTAAGGTAGGAGGATCACAAATTTAAAGGCAGTGTGGGCTACATGGTGAGATTCTCATAACTAGAAAAAGATGAAAAAAATCAACCACTTTAACTATTCCACTTAAAAACCTATGTGTATGTATATATATATCTTCCTTTTACCTTCCTGTTTCCTCTGCAATCATTCTAAAGTATAGCTCAGTGGTTGTAGGTAGACACACATTGTCCACCTCCATGGTTAATTCTTCGAACTGACCATCTTCCCAGAGTGAGGCTGGTCCTTTAAACACCGTCTTCCCACCTACCCCAGCAGGCAGTGACTGACAGGGACTCCTGTAGGCATCTCTGGAGTCACCCACTGCTTCTCCTTTTGAGACCGCCTTCTTTCACTTGGCGTAGTGTCGGAATCTCCTTCCCTTTAAGGCTGAGATGTGTCTAGACAACCACATCTTATTTATCCTTTCCTCCTTGGGAGCCACTGGGTGATTTATACTTTTGGGCTGGCAAGAATGATACCGCTGTGAGCTTGAGCTCCGGGATACTGGCTGCAGCCCCAGCTCTCACGTGTTGCCATCGTACGAGCGTTCTTTTCCGTGTTCACTGAGTAGCCTGTGTTGTCTTCTCCCGCCAGTTGCCGTGCAGACAGTGTATGTGCAGCAGCCCGTCTCCTTTTATGACCGCCCTGTCCAGATGTGCTGCCCTTCCTGCAACAAAATGATTGTGACCCAGCTGTCCTACAATGCTGGCGCCCTCACCTGGCTCTCCTGTGGTAGCCTGTGTCTGCTGGGGTGAGTGTGCTGACCCTTGAGCTCAACACTACGGGGTGATTGATATTCAGACTGGGGACTTCGCTACATAGAGGCTGTCCTGTGCGTAGTAGGAGCGTCCTTATGCTTGTGTTTGTGTGGTTGCACATGTGTATGTATGCATGCAGAGGCCAAGGTTAGCCTCCTGTTTGTCTTGTCAACTGAGACAAGGTCTCTCACTGCCTCAGACCTGCCAAGTAGGTCAGGGTGGCAGAACAGTGAGCCCCAGAGGCCCCTCTGTCTCTACCTCCCTAACCCCAGAATTACAAGCTGGTACCATTATGCCTGGTTCCTTGCTACCTCCCAGATAATTTTTAAAATTACTTCCTTTTTTTCTCTCTCTCTTTCGTGTGTGTGTGTGTGTGTGTGTGTGTGTGTGTGTGTGTGTGTGTGTACACAGGCACATATGCCATGGTGCTCATGCCGAAGTCAGAGGACAACTTTCAGTGACCAGTCCCTTCCTTCTGCCACATGTTCTGGGGAACTGAACTCATGCTGCAAGCCAAGTTCTTTCCCGGCTGAGTTTTCCCCCACAGAGCTGTAAGAATTTTCTTTTCTTCTGTTTTTATGGTGCTGAGGCCCGAACTCAGGATCTCAGTGTGCTAGGCTAGCACCCTGTCTATCTGCCCTCAGCCTGTTTTGGATGTTGAAAGCTGAGCATAGTGGCATATGCCTGTGATTTCTAGCGCCAACGGAAGGAGGTGAGGGTAGGAGGAATGAATATCTGAGGGCACCCCAAGTTCCAGAGTAGCACTTGTCTCGATAAAACACAAAACAGGGCAGGCAAGATGGCTCAGCAGGTAAGGGTGCTTGCCACCAAGCCTCACAATCTGAGTTTGATCCCCAGAATCCACATAGGAAAGACCCGACTCCCAAAAATTGTCCTCTGACTTCCACACGTATACCATGACACACGTTCCTTGCTGGAGCAGTATGCCTGGCCTCTGCTTTCCAGACGTTCATAGCACCCCTCCCCACAGGGCGACCACCAGAAGTTATCCCTGGGCTGCGGACTTCCCCCAGCTGGGAACTCCGCTCTTAACACATGTTGAAATCACTGAGCTGTGCTCATATAGGGACCCACCGAGCAGCTGTTCACATCTGGAGAGGGTGGGACCCTCGAGCTTCATTTCCTTCTAGAATTTCATGACCTAAGTAATAATGTTTGCTCGACTCTGAGAGGAACTTCAAACATTCTGTACATCACACACTTCATGGGCTTCTCCTCAGATGTGTTTTTCCCTTACAACCCCGGGTCTCTCCCATTGCCAGTGCGGGGGATTATAGAAATATTTATGTCTGCACTGAAGGAGATGCTGCTCTCTGTTCTGGGAGGGAAATCAGAGGAAAGCGATTGCATGCTTTTCCTAAGGCAGGCAATGGTGGGGCCTCACCCTTCTGGCCTGTGAGCCACTCAGAAAGCCACAGCTGCATGCGTTTTCCTGGAAGGACATGGACCCAGCTGCTGGGTGACTGGCCCACATCTCCTCAGTGTCTGCTTGTAACTTTAGGTGGAGAAGGAACAGTATTGTTCTTCCTTATTTCAAAGGTGTAGAGCCCTAGGGAGCCTCTGTTGTCCGGGGAAGAAGTGGGCTGTGCTGGCCTGTTGGCATGTTTCTCTGCCTTGACCTTGAGTTCCTTGTGGACTCTTGTATCCATTCTCTGTGCAGAAAAGACTTAAATAAAAATTCATTGCTAACCAGGACTGCTATCCCAGCTCTTAGGGGAGAGGCAGGAGGATCACACACTCAGGGCCTGCCTGGGCAACTGAGTAAGACAGTGTCTCACAAAGTAAAAAGACAGCTGGGCATGGTGGTATACACTCCCAGCATGCCTGAGGCTGAGGCAGAAGAATCAGTAGTTTAAGGCCAGCTTCCTCCACATAGGGAGTTTGAGGCTAGCCTGGACTACGTAAGACCCTGTTTTCAAAAACAAAAGTAAAATGAGGGCTGGGGGTATGACGGGGTACAGAGTTGTAGAAGGCTTGCTAGTGATGGTGAAGCCCAGTTTCTATCTCCAGTAATGTGTGGACATTGCTGCTGGGCCTGATGGCATGCCTCTGTCATCCTAGCCTTGGAAGACAGACAATGAAAGTTCAAGGCCAGCCTAGGCTACATAGTAAGACCCTATCACATAAAAAACAAAGCAGCCTGCTGTGGTGGCACAGGCAGGCAGCTGGGAGTTCAAGGCCAGCCAGGGCTATACAGTGAGATCCTGTCTCAAAGAGGGAGGAGGGATGGCTGGAGGGAGATGTTCACTGCTTTGGGGTACTTGTATTAAAACTACCTTTTATCTTTGAAAATGGGGTGAAGTAGAACAAGGTCAGCTTCTTCTGAGCCAACTTCTGAAATTGAGGCCGACTTTCTGTGTCTTTTATTTCCCAACTTTAAAATCCTTTTTGGAGACAGGGTTTCACTATGATCAGATTCCCTAAAAGCTTCCCTTCTGAGTTTGAGTAGCCCTATCTGTCCCCTGGGGGTGTGGTGAGGATGAGGTTAGTTTGCCTGGGGTCGCAGGATCACACAGGTGAGGAGTGAACAGGCCACTGCAGGCAGTGTTTGGGTTTTTGTGCCATGTTCCCACCATGGGTCCAAGAGGAAGCCTTTTGCCTTACCCATGTGCCAAAGGTGACTGTTAAGGGGGCTGTTATCTGGGGAAGTTGATTTCCTGGTTGCTAGACACCCTGGAGACTCCTTTGCCCCCAGGCTAGTTCCAGCCCTCTCCTGTTTAAGTTTGGCTGGATCTTGCCAGCCTACTTGGCTCTTTTCATGTTCTTGCTGCCAGGCAGGGCTGAGCAGGCAAAACTCAGGCTGTCTAATATGGGGACTGTGAGGCTTTTACAGAACAGTCTGCCAACCCTCATCTAAAACGGTGATAACTACTTCTCCTTCTCCTCCTCCTCTTCCTCTGTCTCCTCCTCCTCGTCTTCCTGCTACATAGAGCCTCATGTAGCCCAGACTGACCTTGAAGTAACAGTGTACCCAAGGATGTTGTTGAACTCTCACCTCTATCTGTCAAGCGGTAGGATTACAGCCCTACACCACCATGCCGGATTATAAGTGGTGCTGGCGATGGAACCCAGGACTTTGTGCATGCTAGGCAAGCACTCTACCCAATAAGCTAAGTCCTAGAAGGCTGCTCCTCCTGCCTCGTTGTTGCAGAGCCCCTCCTTCCTTTCTGAGTCAGGGTCTCATGTCTCCAAAGCTGGCCTCCAACTTTCCAGGTAGTCAAAAATGGCCTTGAACTCCTGATTCTCCTTCCTCCATCTCCTAAGTGCTGGTCTTATAGGCTTGCACACCTGCTTTGGGGCTCAGACTCTGGCTTTGTGCATGCAGGGACATATTCTTCCAGCTCAGGACTTCAGCTCCAGCCCAGCCCATTAAAGACCCTTCAGGAGGCTCCAGCACAAGGACGCGAACCCATGCTCTTGGCTGCACCCAGCCTCCCGAAGTTGGTGACATGCTCCTTGTTTCTCTCTGTCCTCCAGGTGCGTCGCCGGCTGCTGCTTCATCCCATTCTGCGTCGACGCCCTGCAGGACGTGGACCATTACTGCCCCAACTGCAAAGTGCTCCTGGGCACCTACAAGCGCTTGTAGGACTTGGCCAGCCATAGGAGAGATGGTAGACACATGCTACCAGCAGTCACCTGACCCTTGCCCAGCCCACCCGGAGGAGGCTCCTTCCTTGATCTCATCTCTTCATGGGCTCCATCTTCGTGTCTTTTGGGGGGTGGGAAAGGTCGCAAAAGTAACAAACCTCCAAACCCCAGAAACTGCTGCTTGGAGTCGTGTCCTGCAAAGACCTGGACCTTGGGTGTTGTCCCAAGGGTTTACCGCCTGCCCAAGTCACCCCCACTAACTGTGATTGTTACCCCATTCGTGTCTCCTCCACTGATTTGCCATTGGCTGGCTCCCCTTCTTCAGTGGGCCTTTCTGGTGGCGGTCTCAAACCCAGAAGCCACAGTTTGCCTTATATATTTCACTGTTCTGCTTGATCTTTCCCATGTCTCCCCATCCCCGACGACAGAGATCTCGCCTTAAAGACTTTGTGGTTCTGTAATTGCAGACTTCTCTGGCACTCAGAATCACTTTAATTTTATAGGTTTTTATTTTGTTTTCCAGTTGCACCGAAGGGCTGCCAACACCCACCGGACACATACGGATAGGGTCACAAGCTCACAAGAAAAGGAACAGCAGGGCTGAGTATAATCCCAGCCCCTCCTGTCTTCCTCACACAGTTTCTGTGAGCTCCTTTTGTTCGTAAACACATATGGAAGTTACTTGGCGGGGAGACATTTCTAGAATCATTTTTGTAATCATAATACATCCTTCGTTTTGCCACTAGCTGGTCTATTTTTAGTTGGTTTTTGATATACAGTCTGGCTTTGCTACCCAGGCCAGCCTTGAGCTCCTAGGTTCCAGTGACCCGTCAGTCTCAGCCTCTCAAATGCCTGGGGCTCTAGACATGTCCCCCTGCACCTGCTGGGTTTTTTTTTTTTTTTTTTTTTTTTTTTTTTTTGCAGAAAAGCAAATAGGTAATTTCATCTACTGCCTATGTGAATTTGATGTATTTTGAAAACCTTGTCTATGTGGGGCCTCTTTGGGGGAATGAGGGGACCCTTATTTGAACCTATGTTCCAATGCTGAACCTTGGCCACTGGAACTCACTCAAGAGAACCTCAAACATGACTTTATTTTTCAGAGCTGAGCTTGTAGTATGGCACCAGCATAGTCTCCAACATCAGCAGGCCAGATGGGAGCATGCCAAAGACAAGGCAGGGCTCTTTCTAGGGTGACTACTCTGTCATGTTTAACACTGGCAGCCTGGCCAGCTTTTCAGGAGGCCCTGTCTCTCTCCTAAATCCACATAGGAACTGCTGCAAACAATAGTGTGTGAAGTCAACCCAACCCTGAACAGAAGTCTGCATATTGGTTAAGTTACAGTCCTAACCATTGACCTAGCTGTTTATGCAAAGTTCCTGAAACACATAGCAGTCATTTTTGCAGTGGATTATGGGTACCATATACAACTTTGGTGTTATCTGCTTTTAATCAAATAAAGCCTTTGGTTACTTGGTAAACGATTCAGTTCACCTGCCATGAAAAAAGACCTTGTGTTGTATTTCTAGGTGTTGCCCAAAGTTGCTCTGTTACACTAGAAAATCCTTCGTGACCACACCTCAGGCTGACTATTCAGCCACAGCAAGATGACCGTTGCTAACCAGTGGCATTCGAAGGTTTGGCTGATGGGAGCCCACAGGCGTCATCAATGGCAGCAAGCCATGGCTTTCAAGTTTTAATAAAACGCCAAGAAGTAAGCTGTCCTCATTCATTCTCTGAACAAAACCCTCCTTGTTCATTGGCTAGGATGGCTGTGGGATGCTGGGAGAGAAGGGATGCCGAGCCAGGAGGGCTGGTGCCACCCCTTCCTTTCTCCTACCTGTGGTGACAGCTTCATGCTGGAAGGTGTGGGGGAAAGCAACTCATTTAGCCGTGGCTTATATTGCCAGTGAAACCCTTCTTTGTGTTCTTGTGAAATCACTGCTCATGGGATCTCTATTGTGTGGCTTTTCTTTTATTTGGTCAAGTTCAAGGCTATGCAGTTAGAAGTTTGGCTGTCATTGTGATGTGTAACTGATCTCAAGCTGGTATTAATTACACACGCAGAGTCTTCCAAACAAGGGCCCTCTGTCAAGGACTATAAAATATATATTATACAGAGTTTAATGCCAGATGGCCACATACTTTTGTGAATTCAGACTCTCCTGCCACAGTTTCTTGGGGGCTGGACAAGTAGGCTAGGCTGGCTGTCCTGGAGCTCAGGGATCACCTTGGCGGCCTCTGCTGCTTGGCTGAGCCAATCACCAATACATTCTAGGTTTCCTCCTAGCACACCCCTAAAACAGGATGAAGGCCACGTGTGGGGGTTCTGCACAGTCTCTCCAAGAAGAGGCTTTGAACTTGAGGGTCCTTGGCGTTCACTGCCTTGTCTGCATATATGGAGAGGTGATGCTTCCTCGGGAGCCTGTTGGTGAAGAAGAGAGACCAAATGAAGATGTGGCCAGTCAGGAGGGCAATGCAGGAAGCCGTGTTGAGGTGCACTGGAAGTGATGGTGGCTTTCAGACATTTTCAGCTCCTAGGCTACTGCCTTTGACTGACCTTGTTGATGAGGGCACTGGCCATGCTGGATGGGTACAAAAATGTCTCAGGGCGTCACCACTTGCTCTCTGCCATTTCCTTCCTTGTTCCCTCCTGTCCATCCCTTCCTTATTGCTGAGGATTGAACCCAGGGCCTCACCCGTCCTAGGTAAGTGCTTTTTACAGGACTCTCCTCAAACACTGCAGTTCGCAACCTTCCTAATGCTGCGACCCTTTAATACAGTTCCTCGTATTGTGGTGACACCAACCATAAAATTATTTTTGTTGCTACTTCATAACTGTATTTTTGCTACTGTTATGAATCGTAATGTAACTATCTGATTTGCAGATGGTCTTAGGCAACCCCTGTGAAAGGGTCATTTGGCCCCCAATGGGGCCGTGACCCACAGGTTGAGAACCGCTGCAAATCTAAGCCAAATAACTACCACCTTAGGGAGTTCCGCTGCATCTGCTGGGTTTATTTACTGTTTACCCACCTGCCCTCATGGAGCAGTAGAGGGTCATGGGACCTTCACCTGACTCTCCAGCCATTCCCTACCACCCATTGTTTTCGTGTAGCACCTGGGAAGTCTGGGGACCTAGGAAGACTAGAAGAGCAGGGTCTCCATCAGTGTGGCTCTGGGGACAACCTCTCTCCTGCTTAGTAATGACTTTCCATTGCAACTTTATAGGGGGAGGAGCACGACACACCTGTAAGAAACCCCCTCACCTGTGCTCTGTAAGGAACCCCAGTAAACTCACACCCTGGGTGAACTTTGGTGAAAACCTGCCTTGAGTTGTCATTTTGACCTTGGGAGGAGAGGTAGACCTTGCTTTTGTCTATCCTGGAAGAAGTTTTAGTAACACATCTCCAGCCCTTTGGTTTGGCCATTCATTGGATTTTGTCTGTTTTGAGCCTGGTCATGGAACACAGTTGAGAAAGTTCTTCCTTCCGAAGCTCTAGGGCCGGGCCTTGACCCCACTCCTGGCGTCTTTGAAAGACTAGAGTGCAGAAGAGTTCACATGCTGCTGGGGTAGGGGAACTTGAGAGTGCTTTTCTAAGTTGTAATTTGCGTTTTGTGTTCAAGTCTGAAATTAAAGCAGTAGGCTGACTGCTCATTTCGTGCCAAATGGGAGCTGGTGGTTGGTGGCCTTGCCTAGGCCTCGACCTCAGACAATCATGAATGTCTGACAGAGGAGTCTCCACGTGCTTCTTGCTGGGTGTGTGCATGTAGGTGTGTGTATGTGGGGGTGTCTGTTATATAAGCTTTTCTAAAATGCACAGTGTCACCCTACAGTTTGGTGCGTGTGTGTGTGTGTGGCTGTGGGGTGTCTCTAATGATAGTGACACAACCTACCAGCTGCCGGCTTAGGATCAGCTCTTTGTGGCCACTGGAGCATAATGACAGGGTGCTTCCCGCGTCTTGAGAGCCTTTCTATGTGGTTGGTTTGGCTTAGCTTTCTCTGCTCTGCTGCTGTTCCAACTTCATGTTCTCTTGTTTTATGTGCAGCCTGCCCTGTGCCTGACTGCAGTGAGTCAGTGCAGGCCTCCACCCAAGATAGCTGTGTGTGTGTCTGTCTGTCTGGCTGTGTGTAGAGGAAGGGACGGGCTGCCTGCTCTAGAGGCCTTCAGATCAAGCCCGCAGGAGAGAAGCTGGTAGGATGCCTTACTGGCGTGGGGATTAAAGGGTGCTCATGCATACCCCTGCCTTTCCCTGTTTCTAGCCATTCAGTGTAGCCTGGAGTCCCACCTGACGTAGTGGGAAAAACTTGCTGGGCCGGGTTGTACACGGAGTCCTGGGGGACCCCCATACCCTCCACTGTGGGCTGGATACCAGAGAAAGGCTTTCTTGTATTGTTACTGTAATTAGAAGGAAAAATGCCTAAATATGATGATAACAAACCTTCTTTCATAACAGCCCAGCTGAGCTATGTCTCCAGCCCAGTATGATGATAACAAATCCGGCTTGGGCTTGATTACACCAGACAGTCCAGAGGACCCACTTGGGAATACTGCCGTGGTCAGTTTGGGTTAGTTGTGCCCCCCTTCACCCCCTCTTGATTTTCTTTTCCTTTCTTTTTGAGAGTTGTGTAGCCCATGCTGGTCACAGACTTCTTCTATGTGGCTATGTAGCCAAGAACGACCTTGAACTTCCGATCCTCCTGTTCCACCTCCCTAGAGCTGAGATTCCAGGCAAGCTGGGTTTATGGGCTCTGGAGATGGAACTCAGAGCCTTGAACATGCCGGGTACGCACTACCACTGAACCGATGTCCAGCCCTTCAGGGTTGACTCTTTCTGGGCTGGGATAGTGTTCCCAGGGCATGGATCACCCTGTAGGCACTGATATGTATAGGTATGCGCCTCATTCCAGGACACGGCAGTGGACATGAGAGACAACTCTTGTGCCATCAAAACAGTGCCATGGGCCTAAGAGATGGCACAGAGCTGCCGAGCCAGACAGCCTCACTTCAGCCCCTGGACTCACGTGGTAGAAGGAGGGAATCAGCCCTTGCAAGTTGTCCAGACCTCCACACATGCACTGTGGCACAAACTCACAAGTACAATAAATAAAGGTCGTACAAGAGTTTTTAAAAAGGGTGTCATCACTTCCGCCTCGCTTTACTATGACAGCAGTCTTGCTTGTAAACGCGCACTGAGATGCCTGCAATCCTGCCGAGAACTCAGCTTCCGGAGAGGAAGGCAGCCCTCAGCGGCACGAATAAAACAAGGGGGCTCGAGGTAGCTGTGCATGCTGGGTCAGCAATGTTGGAGCTCTTTACAGCAGAGGAACTGCTAAAAATCCACCCAGGGCTACTTAGAACACAGGTTGGCACTGTGGCTGCATCGTTCTGTGTTGTCGGGGTGCCTGTGAGCTGTTGGATATTCAGCAGCCGCCTTGATCTCACACCAGCTTGGCTAAAAGAAAAACCTTTGGACATTGCTCAGTGCCCGTAGGGGACAGTCACTCCAGCGCCCAAGGAAAGTGCAGGGCCCACAGCCAACCTTTTCACATTTAGGACTAAGTATCCCTGGCTGGCCTGAGCTTGTGATTGAATGTGTAGTAAGTCCCCAGAAAGGAAAAAAAGTACCCAGGCCCCATGGTGTGTGTGAGCATAAAAGCTGCAAAGAGAAGCCAGATGCAAGAGGCCATATACCAAAGAAGTAACTTGAAAGGCACAGGGCAGGGCAGGGGATGTAGCTCTGTTGGTGGTGGCCTTACCCTGTATGCACAAAGCCCTGGGTTTCATTTTCAGTACCTCATGGTGTACACCTGTAATCGGGGCGCTCGGGAGCTGGAGGAAGGACGATCATAAGTTCAAGGCTACCCTTGGACATATAGAAAATTCGAGGTCAGCCTAGGCTATATGGGACCCTGTCAAAAGGAAAGGAAGGAGCACATATAAGACAGGGAAATTCACAGGGGCCAGCTCTGGGAGGAGAGTGGGAGAAACACTCTCCTTGGATATGGGGTGTCCCTTGGCAGTGAAAGAAATGTGTTGCAGAAGGTTTTTTTTTTGTTTTTTTTAGTTATATATAAAATAATTGTTTTTATGCACTGTTGGATAAGGAGCTGTCTAGGTCTAGGGCATTTTGTATTGTTTGCAGGTGCTGGTTTTCTGAGGGGGTTGTTTAATTGCTAATGATCTGCAGGTGCTATCAGTAGAATTCCTGAGGAGTTTTGAAAGAATAAAAACACCTGAACTAGACACTCAGGGTTCCACTGTCAATTAATTGAGTATGGCACTGGCCAGGATGGTGGTTCCCTCTGCTGAGGTCTGGCAGAGTTTATACGTATGAGAATGCCTCCTTGTCTCTCTTGCTGAGCTGCCACGGCAACGTCCAACTACAGGAATGTTTTGCAGTTAGAGAATGGGAGGTAACTGTGCTAGACCCTGAGGCCTAGGTTTCAGTCCCCGGTGCTAAATATGCCAAGTGCTATAATTTGCTGTAACAGCTAATACAATGAGGCGAAATGAAGTGTGAGTGCAGCAGAAATAAAGATAGGTATTTAAGTGAAATGACAACCACTGACAACTATAAAGAGACTTCAGCCTACACTTAAACAGCATTTTCAAGGAGTTCTTGGGGAGAGGCTCAGCCAGGATCCCAACACCCACGGTTTAAAAACAAGCCGTCCTTGTAGCTGCACATCTACTGTGGCGGCTCAGCGAGGACCTAGGCAGGTGCTCACCCAACAGTGCACGAAACAATTATTTTATATATAACTAAAAATAAACTTCCACAACACGTCCTGGTGGTGTGTTTATAATACCGAGACTGATGAGACAGAAACAGGCAGGCCCCAGGGACTGCCTGCCAGTCAGCCCGGCCTACTTGTGGAATTCCAGGCTAGTGAGAGACCCGATCTCTAAACTATAGTCAGCACCTGTAGAACACCATTCAAGGTTGTTCTCTCCCCCACCCCCACCCCCACCGTCAGTGCATGTGCGCGCTCAGCACGGGAAGCCAGGTGTGGTGGCTCACACTTGGGCAGGAGGATTACCACAAATTTGAAGACAGCACAGGCTACACAATAAGTTTCAGGCCAGCCTGGGCTACAGCCTTTCCCTATGGAGGAAAATAAAGGTGGAATTTGAGAGTGTCCATGTCACCACCTTGGGAATCTGGACTGTTGCTGAGTTAGAACAAGTAATGCTGGTTACATTTAAGGACAAAGGACCAAAGGGAGCTCATTAAGAACAGCGCCTCTTGGCTGGATGTGATAACACATGCATTTAATAGCGGCACTTGGGAGGCAGAGGCAGGCTGATCAGTTCCAGGCCAGCCAGAGCTACATATTGGGACCCTTTCTCAAAGAAGAAATAGATGAAGGAAGGAAGGAAGGGAGGGAGGAAGGGAAGGAGGGAGGGAGAGAGAGAAGGAGAGAGGGAGGAGGAAGAACTGTTTACAGCTGCCTACTGGAGCTTTGAGGGAAGAATTATTTTGGGGGGTGCTCATCTTTACAGAGTCTGACTTAATTCACACGCCACGAAATTCACCTGAAGTGTGTGATGCATTTTTTTTTTTTTTGAGACAAGGTCTCATTTAGTTCAGGCTGCTCCTGAAATTCCTGGTTCTCCTGCCTCTGCCTCCTAAGTGCTAGAGTGACAGGTGCAGGCCCCAAGCCCCTCAGTGCAGCGCATGGTTTTGAGAATCTTCACAATACACCCGGATTTCTGTTTGTCTGGATTTCTTAACAGTTTGGAAGTCCGCGTGCATTGTAGCTTGAGTATCGTTCTCTCCTGTGTAGTGCTCCCTAGTCTGGGTGGACTACGCTCATCTATTGATTCACCTGTTGGCGTTCATCTCTTTAACAAGCTTGTGCTTCTAGAACCTGCTGCTCTTCGTATGGCTGCTCAGAAATAAATATGCTCATTCCGTTGGCAGTAAAACAATGGCTTCACAGTGTAGAGTTGTTCTGAGAGGGTCATGTAGCCCCAGCTATCTCTATGTAGCAGAGGGTAACCTAAGCCTCCTCCTGCCCAGGGCTGTAATTACAGGCTAGGGACAGAACCCAGAACGCAAGCACTCTATCTACTGAGCCACAGCCTGGCCCTACATAGTTTAGCGCCCTTCTAATATTCTTTTGAAAGTCTGGGTGGGTGGGTTCACAGGTGGAAAGTTATAATTAACAAGCTTGTGAAGTGGGGCATGGGGAGGCCCACCCATAGTCCTGCGTGTCAGAGGTGGAGGCAGGAAGATCCGAGTTTCCAGGCTAGCCTGGACTACAATGAGAGCCTGTCTCAAAACCAAAACCAAAAGAGAGACCTCCAAAACACAAGCTTGCCAGACTGCCATGTCAGACTGTTCAGGTACCTGTGCTGTGCGTGAGCCTCGCCCGGGACCGGGTGTGAGCCCTGTGCTGACTCAGATGCCCGAAGCACGGCTGAGGAGCCTACTTCTGGGGAGGGAAGGCCAGGCTTCGATTACAGCCGGGTGAGGCTTTCCTAGCTTGAGCGTGCGGTGGTGCTGGCAGCCTCTGCCAGGGTGCACAGCCTGGGACAGTGAAGATGCAGTCAAGGGCCAGCCTGGCAGCTTATGCTCTTATGAAAAACCACACCACTAGCCTTGATCCTCATTCACTGGGGTGCTTTTTCTGAGGTCTTGGGCAGACCACCCTCTTCACATCCCCCTACTGAGACCTTGTGGGAGGAAGGAGGAGGGGTTTTTCTAGACCTTTCTCCTGGCTTGGACTCTGCACTTGGTGCCCTAACCCTAACTCTAACCCTAACCCTCCTATAACTGCTCAGAGCCCCTCAACACCCAATGACTGGACACCTGTCACTGCCCCATAGGGATGGAAGAGGAGCGGGAGACACAGGCCACGTGTCTGCCTTCCTGCCTGGTGCTCTCCTGGCCAGCTCTCTGTGCCCTCTCCCAGCCTGGATGAGGTCCAGAAACTTAATCTCCAATTGGGAAATTATATCATCTGGCAATGAGTAATGTTTGTGGGTATTAGCCTGTCATTAAAGGTCATTCCAACACCCCCACATCAGAGCAGACAGGCTACCCTCTGCTGCTGATTGCAAAGTGTCTCCTTCCCTAATTAATAGAGGAAGACACTGCAATGCTCAGAGTCAAGTTACCGAGCCAGGTTCCAAGTGAGCCCTTCCTGAGATTGTGGACTATGATGTGTCAGCCCTTAGACCTTGCACCTTTTTATTCTTGCATAGTATTCCACTACATGGACATACCCCAACTTGTTCATTCAGATACTTTTTGAGACGTGTGTTTGTGCTGTTTCCAATTCTGAGCAAAAGAAGCAGCTGTGAATATTCATGCCGAGTGACCTTGTGCGTCCCCCCATTTATTTACTGGGTGTGTGAATGTGTAGGCACATGTGTACCATGGTGTACATGTAGAGGTCAGAGTACAGCTCTCAAGAGTCGGTTCTCTCCTTCCACCACGTGGGTCCTGGGGATTGAACTCAGCTTTACCAGCTGAGCCATCTGACTGGCCCAGGGTATGTTTGTGGGTGAATACTTGAGTGACACGGTCGGGGCCCAGGACAGATGACGTACGTTCATGAAGAAGCACACGGTTGCTTGCTTTGATTTGTACTGCATTTGTGCCCCAAAGATGGCAGCTTTAGTGTCATGCACATCTTTGCTCTCTCCTATGAACAGGGTGTTGGTCTACTGTGCCTGAGTCCTGTACCATCTGCCTCCCAAGTCTGTGCCATGTTAAGTTTATGTGGCAGCTCCTGTAGGCTCTGACTCCTCTCCGGCCTTTGTTCTCCATTGAAATGCAGTGGGGACACTTTGCTTATGATTTCCAGCCCTTTGGGTTTTTCCAGTGAGTGAATGAGCCCAGAGAGATCCTCACACAGCTCACTGAACAAGTCAACAGAAATGAGTCATTTCTTCTCCTTCACCTTTGGTCTTCCCAACCTCACTATGATGATGACTAGGACCAGATCGTTCTCTGACCCCTTTCGTTTCAAAGATAACAGGCGTGGTAATAATATCTGTTTTGTAAGATAACCTCTCCAGGCTCCAACAGCTCCAGTGCCCCCTACTGGTGGGTTTTTCTCTCCCATGGGGCGTCCATGCCTCTGTCTCTGCAAAGGAATGCTAGGGATGTAGTTCAGGGGATAGAGTGCTCTCCTAGCAAGAGGGGAGTGGGGAGCTCTGTGTTTAATTCCCGGTACTGTGTAAGCAGTCCATCGGGATGGATGCCTATAGCCCTAGCACTTGGAGATGGGGGCGGGAAGTCAGCCCGGGCCACAGAAGACTGCATCTGGACAAACACACACAGGACAACCCATCTCTTCTTTTGTTTGTTCTTGCTTTTCTGAGACACAACATCACCCAGGCAGGGATTGAACTTTCAATCCTCCCGCCTCAGCCTCTTGAGTTGCTGAGACAATATGCCTGCACCTTTGTGCCCGGTTCAGGAGCAGCCCTCTTGTAAGCCGTGTGTTTTGGTGGTAGCGATGTGCCCCTGCGGGCACACTGAAGCTCTCCGGTATGGACTGTGGGTTGGATGGGAAGACAAGGTAGAAGACAAGGATATTGTCTTGGAAAAAATAGAAAACAAAACAGCAACTATAACAAAAGTGTGGGGCTGGAGAGACGCTCACAGTTAGGCGTGCCCAGTGCTCACAGAGGCCAGAGCTTGGTTCCCAGTTATCTACTCTGGGCAGCTCACAACTGCCTGTGCCTGCAGCACTCGATTCTGTGCTCCGTGGGTGACCACACACATGCTGCACACACATATGCATAAAATAATAAAAAAAGAAACACACACACACACACAAAATGCAAAACAATGTCAGCCTAGGGCTGCGGATATGCAGTGAGCACTCGCCTTCAGATGGTAAGGCCCTGGTTTCTGTCCCCAGAACCAAGACGATAAAATCTAGGAAGACAAGGGCTTCTGACCTCCAATAGTCCTGGCCTTGTTGGTAAGCCTGATCCATGCTCTGATCATTGCTCAGTGAGTGGAAGCGGTATCACATTATCTCTAGGAGTGCGTGTGGTGTGTGTGTGTGTGTGAGAGAGAGAGAGAGAGAGAAAGAGAGAGAGAGAGAGAGGTAGGGAGAGAGGGGGAGATGTGGGAGGCAGGGCCTGTGGCAGGGTCTGCCAGGAAGGCCTGTGTGAGTGCTGTCCTGTGTCCTGAGCTCCTGGAACTGGCCGGCCAGGGTTTGGCCCTAGTACTATGGACATGATGAGGTGAGGCTGAGGGGTGTAGCCCCTGCCTGGCAGACGATGGTGGCCTGGGGTGACAGCAGACACAGAGAGGCCCGGATGGCTGGGCAGGGAGGAGGCAGGGACATCCTGGTGGTTCTGTTTCTGCAGTGGGGGCCTGGGCATCAGTTTTAGGGTGCCTACTCCTTTAACTTTTCCTTGTTGCCTGGAGACTACATGGCAGAGATGGCAAGGATTTGGCTCAGTCTCTGGACTCTGAATGGGGAGAATCCAGGCCACAGACTGAGGTGCAGTCCCCCAGGGGAGAAGGCGGAGGAAGGCCCAGGAAAGCCAGCGGGGTTAAAAGAGCAAGACTTCTTCATCAGAGGCTGTGTGAGGTTGGAGGAGCACCTACCCTCTCTGCGGCCTGCTCCACCTGTAGGGAGCATTGCTGGGGAGCTGATGGAATTAATCCACGTGAGGACTTCATCAGCGCTAGATACAGCTTCCTTAAGGCAGTGTTATTATTGCTATTATGATCTGTTCTTGGGGGTCACAAGAAACTTTCCCCATAAATTGCCCCCAGGTAATTCTCTGCCCAGCACTGCGGGCAGCCGTTCCTCCCCTGGCCAGCACGGTTTCTGTGTGTGACTGTCATTTGCCAGTGCATTTCATGTCTGCACTAGGCCTGTTACCCTCGGGCCGGCCTTCTGGGACTCAGCTTTCTACTTCTCCCTGAAGTCATCCAGGAAAGCACCACGGGCCCTGGAAGCTGTGTCTTCAGCTCTGTGGCTTGGGCTCTGGACAGTAAAGATGTCTGAAGGGGACCCCACCTGTGTGAAAAAGAAGCCACAAAAGACCACGCGTGGGGCTCTTGTGTTCGTGTGACATCACCCATAAAAATAGAAGGGGAGGCCAGGGCCAGAGACCAGGGACGGATTAATGCTATGATGTCTCCTTCCGAGGCAATGAAAACGGTTTAGAATCACTTAATGTGATGGACGAACACCTTCGTGGACACGCTGACGGACGTGGATCGTCCACTGCATTTATTCGTGTGTACATGTCCACGTGTGCGTGCACACTTGTGTACATATGGAGACCAGAGGGGACAGCAGATGTCTTCTTTTGTCACTTATTTTCTTTTTAAGTTTTTGTTGGTTGTGTACGCACGCACACCACATGCACGTGGGTGCCCACAGTGGCCAGAAGAGGGCATTGATCTCCTGAAGCTAGACTTGAAGGCAGGCAGCTGTGAGCTACCCAACATGGATGCAGGATCCGGAATCTTTCCAGACCTACCTTAGTTTTTGTGACTGAGTTCTCATTAAATCTGGAACTCACTAGTCTGGGCTAGACCAGCTGGTCAGCCAGCCCAGGACACCCACCGGCCACATCTGCACCTCCCTAGCACGAGGGCTGTAGGTGTGAGCCACTGCCTGGCTTCTGTGTGAGCACTGGGAGATGAACGCAGGTCCTCCTGCTTCTGCACAAGCCCTTTACCCACTAGGCCACTGCCCCAGCCTGGAGCTGCCGCTCTGAATGGCCGCCTGGGCTGTGGGTGTCCTGCCTCAGTGGAGCAGTTCATGAAGCCTGGATCTGCCATGGGGGCTTGCCTTGAAGGCCAGGCTTTGGCACCTGGAGCTTAGCAACAAAGGCTCAGATGGAGAGAACTCTGGGGTGAGGGAAACTGAGGTCAGCTTTGGGGGAGGGGTAAAAGATAGATGTGAACAGGCCTGTCTTTCCCTGTCCCCTGGGAAGGCACTGAGCCCAAAGCTCTGACCGACACCCTTCCCAGCACTGTGACATCACTGTCCCCAAGGCCTTGTGGATCTGCCCTCACAGCCACCCTGTCTCTCCAGCAGAGGTGCAGCTAAACCAAGTGTCTGGCCACAGGCCGGTCAGGTGGTGATGGAGGCCCAGCAGCTTAGATGTCCCCAAGGCCACTGAATTTTGTGTATTAAAACAGTCAATTTTATGTCTTAAATACTTAAGTACTTAAGTACTTCTCCCAAATACACAGGGCTCAATAGGTACAGGAGCTTGCTGCCAAGTTTGATCTCAACTCCAAACCATGAGAGGTGGAGAACTGACTCATGGCAGGCCTATGACCTCCACATGCATGCAGTGACACACACACACACACACACACACACACACACACACACACACACGTTCAAAACAGCAACAAAGCCTATACAGCTACATGGTTCAGCCTGCCCTGAGGCATCCATAGTCCCTAGTAGCTGGGTGCCCTTGCTTCCCAAGGTAAAACAGGGCTTTCCCCTCAGTGATCTCAAGCCCCCTCCCACCCGTACTCTGGGAGCTAGTGGTGTCACCACAGGCTTCTGATTGGCTGGTCTGTGCCCCACCACCTCACTCCCCTTCTTCTAGTCAGGAGAGAGCTGCGCGGCTTCTCTAGGGAGAGAGCTGTGGTTTGTGGGCTCCCTGTCCCTGGAAGACGTTGATGCTGGCACCCCCACGGCGCCTGGCCCTGGCGCTGCTCTGGGTGCAGGGAGGAGTGACCTCGCGGGTAAGTGAGCATGATCGACAATGGCACTTTCTGCACTTTCTTCTGCTGAGTCTGAGAGGCATGGGGAGGGCAGCCACTCTGGTCTTCAGAAGGTCAGGTTCACCCCAAATGCCCTCTGTCCCTCTGACCACCCCCCCTTCCCTTTGCTGGAGAGAGAGGGGCTAAGCTTAAAGGCTAATTCCTTACCTCGTTCCCTCTTTGGCCTTCCTGGAGCAGGTGAGGTAGGGTCTAAGGAAGCTGCTGGGGACTAGAACTGAACCGGGAGGGAGGGGGCTGCGAGACTGCATGCAGGGGTGAGGCTGCACGCAGAGGCGTGCAGTTGCTCTCTCACCCTGGGTGAAGCTCTGGAGGGTGCCGAGATGGACTTGCATGCCTTTCTTGACCGCTGGGCATCCAGAATAGTACTAGAGTAGACAATAATGGGGCTAAATGGAATGTTAACTTTCCTAACTTAGCATTTAAAAAATCTGAAAGCAGGTAATACGCTTTTAAAACTCAAAATTGTCAAATCTAGTATACAGTTTTCATTTGATACTTTTTCAACTTTTGAATTTTTGAGACAAAGTGTCATGTAGACCAGGCTGGCCTCAAACCCACTCTGTAGTCGGCTTCTGTGGCCTTGAATACCTGATTCCCCTGCCTCCACTTTCCATGTGTTGGAGTTACAGGTCTGCGCCACAACACTCTTCTTGCTTCTACCGGGACACTAAAGTTTCACTGAAAAAAAGTGCTCTGCCTTTAGATCAAAACAGTCAGGCACTGTTGTTTCCAACATAGTCGGTGATGTTCTAGGACCCAACTGAGGATCAGATTTTGTTTCACTTAGTTAGAAGTTTCTCATACACTAGTGAGGGTTCAAGTGCCCAGGAGCCAGAGCTGACTGATCAGTGCAGTGCAGGATGGTAGCAATCTCCTGCCTTCACTGGGGATTCAGTAAATCCTTGTTGTTTGGCGAAGTGAAGATGGAGATGGATCCACATGACCACAAAAGTGAGAAGCTTTTCCCTTTCTGGATGTAGAGCACCCATGGACTTCAGTCCAATTCAGACCTCTTCTTAGAAGTGAGCAAGTGTGACCTGGGCACATTGGGGCACACCGGTTGAGGCCGGAGAACCACAAGTTCCGGGCCAGCCTGGGCTACATAGCAAGACCCTGTTTCCAAATAAATAAATAGGGCCAATGAGATGGCTCAAAGGGTAAAGGCACTTGCCCAAGCCAGATGATCTGAGTTCAATCCCAGGAAACACATAGCAGAGGAGAGAACTGGTTCTGGCTAGCTGTCCTCTGGTCCTTACACGTGCTGTAACACACACATGTAAAATAAATAAAGATACAGAAGCCAGATGAAGATTTCTGACTTGTGTGTGCCTTCACTTCTTGGCTGCTTTTCATATGAAATGATAGGTTTTTTTGTTTTTTGTTTTCTTTTAAATGCTGATAAACAGGAAGGGTTCTTAGAACACATGCCCCTTCTGGGAGGCCAAGGTGTTCCCAGGCTGGCTTTGCTATGTAGCTTTGCAGGGAAGCAAATGGAGACGCTGTCAGTCATGGCTACAAGCAGGATGCCAGGGCTGTGCACAAGGCAAAATGCAAAGTATGTTAGATTTTGTGCCTCTGAAGTAATGTCTTTAAAAGGGTTTTAGCTCACTGGTAGACCGCTCGCCTGGCAGGCATGAGGCCCTGGGTTCTGTTCCCAGCAAACCCACTCCCCTGGCAGACAAAAACAACAAAAATAACCGAACCAAAACCAATAGCTGGTATGGTGATGAACACCTTCCAATCACTTAGAATTAGAAGGCTGGAGCAGGAGGACTGAGGGTTCAAGACCAACCTGGGCTACAAACCAGGCTGTGTCTCAAAACAACAAAGATGTAAGTAAAATTAGTTATTTTCTTGTGTTTGTTTTTTCTGAGACAGGGTTTCTCTGCTGTAACTCTGGCTGTCCTGGAACTCACTCTGTAGACCAGGCTGGCCTTGAACTCACAGAGATCTGCCTGCCTCTGCTTCTTGAGTGCTGGGATTAAAGGTGTGTGCCACCACTGCCTAGCAAAATTAACTCTTGTGACACAGTTGTTGGTTGGGTATGGTGACACATACCTGTAATCCCAACACTTCGGAGGGGGAGACAGGAGGATCCCAGGGGCTTCCTATGTCCATCAGAGTAGGCAGTTCAGTGTGAGACCCTAGCTCAAAAAATAAGGTGGAGAGCAATTGAGAAGAAATCTGACATTGACCTCTGGCATGAAGATACACACACACAGACCATACAGCTTCTCCCTAAGCCCCAAACAAACATTGTCTTAACCCACTATATCCAAACTACCATAAACAAATACAGTCAATATTTAAAAATATTGAGTTTTTTTTTTTCATTCTGCAAAGTCCAGGGTGAATTTTGCACATAGGGCGTGATTTAACATGGATGGGTCCCAGTTCGCAAGGACTTGAAGCAAGTTAGAAGGAAACCAACTGAGCCAGATGTCTTTGAGATGTGTTTTTCCCCCCAGCAGACATTCTGCTTTATTGGAAAGAAAGTTTTGGTAAATGCGTCAAAATATCTCAGCAGGGCTGGGATGGGCAATCTTTCCCGATAGACTGTGATGCTGGAGTCTTACTAAAGACTAAGCAAAATGGTATGGGATACATTTCCCATTGTGAGGACGCATGTGTGTCCTGAGGGACCACACAGGCTGGGGCTGACGGCCAGCAGCTAAGACACTGGGGGTTGCAGTGGAAGTGGTGTTCTGGGAAAAGTCACTACAGCAGCTGAAGATGTGCTCTGGCACAGAGGCACGGTGTCTGGGACGGGGTATTACTGTGGAAGAGGGGGAACTGGATGCTGATCTAGCAAGGTTTGGGGCTTTCCTGCTCAAGTGTCCTGCAGCTTGAGGGGGAGGCTGTGTGAGCAGCACTCAGCTTGTGCTGACCACACTTGGCAGGTGCTCTGTGTCATCACAGCTACCGTCTGACACAGTCCCTTGGCTTTCCTTAGTTGGTCTGTCAACTCATGCCCCGCCCATTCGTGTATCCATCTGTCCATCTGTCATTCAGTCCTTCCTTGGTCCCTCCTTTCCATCCGTCTCTCCATCCCTTTCATCCAGCCACTCTTTTCTAAATTTAGAGTAATTGCCTCAATTTTTTAAATTTTGTTTATTTTGTGTGTGCGTGTGTGTGTGCATGTGTTGGCCTTGCACGCCGTAGGTCACATGTGAAGGTCAGGTGGCAACTTGTAAGAGTTGTTTTATTTTTTTCTTCACTGTGTCGGTCCTGGGGATTGAACTCAGGTCATGAGGCCTTGGGAGCAAGTGTTCTTACCCACTGAGCCGCCCTACTCACTCTTATTTCTAATAGAGAGGTAACAAGACTACGGAATGAGCCCAGTGCATTGGAAACTGCTCCTCTGCTGACACGCCGTGAGCCCCTGCACAGGGCTCAGGGCCTCTGTCTTTAATGATGGTGGCCTTTGATGGTTGCTAGGAAGCTGGAATTAGTGCAATATATAATCTGTTGGAGTTTGTTTGTTCACTTATTCATTCATTCATTCATCCATTCATCCATTCATTCATTCATTCATTCATTCAAACTTTCCATTCTCTCCTGGGTGCTGAGTTCTTTTCTAGAAGCCGAGGGCCACAAAGTTAACTAAGTCAGAATAAATCTCAGATTTTACCAGAATTATGGCTAAAGTGCTGAGGTGGAGAGGGACAGGCAGGAACTTCTCTAGGTGCCTGTGGAGGTGGTGACCTGTAAGTGGGTGGGCAGGTGACTGTAGAGAGGGAGGGGTAGAGGGAAGCTCCTGCTAGCTGATGGAACTGACAGATCTCACTGAAGTGTCAGACTTGGGGGTGAGGCAAGAGAAAAAGTGGAGACACACAGGACCTCCAGGTGCACATGCTCAAGCCATTAGGGGCATTTGGCACTGGTGTCCAAACTGGGGAAGGGCGGGTTGGCCAAGGGATAATCCCCTGGGCCCTGTGGGAGATGGAGAGCTAACATATTCTCCCCACTTCCCTCGCTCCTCCCCATTTCTGCCTCATCCTCTTCCCCCAGCACGTGGGTGGCCCACGGAGGGTGGATGGCAGGGCTGGGTACTATCCGATGTCTCTTTCTCATCTTGCCCTGGATCCATCTGATTGTGCTTTCAGAAATTGCAGACTCACAGGCTGGACAGGAGGCGGCTTGCATGGTGGCCTGCGAAGGTGAGCGCATTTTCCTGGTATACTGAGTCACACCTCTGATCAGGAGTCTCGGGGCACTGGGGCCGAGCCAGAGCAAGGGTGATGTAGGGGATGGCAGAGCTGCAGGGTGGGGTGAAGAACAGTCCCACAGGGCCTTGGCTGTGCTCCCAGAAACCAATGGGAGGAGAGCCAAGCCACCCCAAAGTGAGTTTCCAGTAGCAAGCCAGCCCAGCCCCCAAGCTGGTTCTTCTTCTACTTTGGATGGATCTACCCAGATGGATAACTGGTTTTGGCCCTACACCCCCATTTGTTTTGGGGGTGGAGCATGCCAGGAAACTCTGGGAACAAATTGATAAGAAAGAAGATGAACCCTGGGGGCTGAGGTGTGACTGAGATTCAGCGACACAAACAATTAAAGTCCATGTTTCTCCGTCAGGTTAGAGACGGGCTTAAGAAACTGCAGACATTTCTGTCCCTCACAACTGTTCTTCTCCAGTTCCTCCTCACCCTCAGTAAGGCCTCCCTATCCAGCCCTACTTCATGTTTATCAAGGTAGTAGAGGAGCAGGCTGACAAGGCTGTTTTTACTAGTTTAAATTAGTGTGTGTGTGTGTGTGTGTGTGTGTGTGTGTGCGCGTGCGCACGCGCTCACATTGGGAGTGGTGCACGCACACTTGTGTACCATGGTGTAGAGGTCGAAGAACACTTCAGAGAGTCATTTCTCTTCTTCCACCTGTGGGTCCCAGGATCAAACTCAGGCCATCAGGCTTGGTGGCAAAGGTCTTACCATCTCACCGGCTCCAGACTGCCAGGTTTGAATATGGCCTTTACTAAGCTTGGTAACCACTTTGAGTCTCAGATCTACTTTCTGTAAAATGGTGAAAATAAAGAATAGCTCCTTGAGGAGGGAGTGGTTGGGGAGGTGGTCCAATCAGTGAAATGCTTTCTAAGCAGACAGGAGGATTCCAGTTGCCAGAATCCACATAAAAAACATCCAGGCATAGTTCACACAGCCTGGTCCTGGGGCTTGCTGATCAGCCAGCCCTGCTCAATCAAGCTCCAGGCTGAGAGGGATCTTGTCTAAAGACAGAACAAGGTGCTCAAGGAACAACAGCCAAGGTGTCCCTCCGGCTTCCACACACATGTACATACACACAGACATATGCACATGTGTGCACACATATCCATACATCCTAGAAGAAGAGAACCTAGCCCAGGGTAGCCTTGGCTAATTTTCTGAGCACATTCTGTATCTTTGTTTTCTTCTGAGTCCTTCATGGGGGGTCTGCTGTTCCCTGGTTTCTCCACACCAAGCTAGCCTCTCATGGAGAGAGGGAGATAGGATCAAGGCTGGGTGACATTTGCTAAAGTGGCATTGCTCCCATCAGGTTCCAGAGATAATGGGGCCACACCTCTTCATGAGCACCAGATACACCTACCAATTCTCCAGCTACTAGCACCAGCCTGCAGGGAGCACCACTGGAGGCCCAGACCCTGAAGTGCTAGGCCCATGCCAGATGGCCTTATGGGTGAGTGTCTGTGTAACTGGGAGGTTGTGCTGGCATTAGAGTTCACACTGCCCCTGAATTTCCAATTCATCCAATAAACAGAGATTTTTTTCCCAAGGCTTATCAGAGTCAGGAGGTGAGGTTTCTGGGGAGAGGTGTACAAAGGGACAACATTTTGGTGGCAGGTGATACCTCAGTAGCCCATCAGGAAGTAACAGGGAACTCAAGAAGGAGTGAGAAGGGTTACAGGATATGGGGACAACCTGACGGAGGGTCAGGGTATGAAGGCCCAAGGTGTGAGTGAAGTCAAACCAAGCCAAAGCCTTTAGACAAAGAGCTGGACTGAGACTGACAGAGTAAAGTGCTTGCTACATAAGGACTTACACTTGGATTCTCAGCAGCCATGTCCAAGTTAAGTGTGGTCATGTGTCCTTTAACCATGGTACGGGGACAGAGATGGGAGGGTCTCTGAAGCTCACTGAATTGGTCTAGCCAAATTCACAAGCTTCAGATTCAGTGGGAGACTCAGCCTCTAAACATGTGGCGAGTGATAGCAGCACACACATACACACACACGCACACACATGATCACACACACGTTCATGCACGCACACACAGAGGCACACACATGTGCACGCACACATATGCATGCACACATGTGCAAGCACATGAACATGCACACACAAACACTGGAGGAAACGTGTTTGGATGAGCCTCTAGGCCTGCCCTATCGTTCTTTCTCCTGGACACTGGCCTTAGATTTAGGATAAAGCTGAGTGTCAGATGCAGTGGTGTTAGTCCTGGCAAAACAGTAGGCTCAGTTCACTAGGTGGATGAATGGTCTTCTGATCCTTCCTTCCTCCCTTCCTTTTTCTTTTTTCTTTCTTTCTTTTTTAAATATCAAAAACTCTTCTGTATCCCTGTAAGGAGAACTGCTCACCTATTCCCCGGGGTATACCACTACAATGACTGTCCTGTTTCTTGGACAAACCTTCCCATGCCACAGACATAGCCTTTCAGTTTCCCCAGAGTCTTGACTAAGACTTGTGTGGCATTCCGGAACTGGCTGGAGCCCTTGCTGATAGGAGTTTCTCAAAACTGTTCTGTGTGTTTTCATGTGGATCACAGGAAGGTGTCTTTTGTGATGATTCTAAGTCAACTTCAAATTCTTTTTTGTTGTTTTGTTTCTTTTTGTTTTTGAGATAGGGTCTCTCTATATTGTCCTGAAACTCACTCTGTAGAGCAGACAGGCCTCAAACTTACAGAGATCCTCCTGCCTCTGCCTCCCAAGTATTGGGATTAAAGGCATGCACCACCTTGCATAGCCAACTCCGAATTCTTAATTAATAATGAACGGAGATCTGAAAAGATTGCTCAGTGATTAGGAGCACTTTCTGCTCTTCCAAAGGACCTGTGTTCAGATTCCAGTACACATGCAGGTAGCACATGATCTCCTGTAACTTCAGTTCCAGGGAATCTATGCCTTCTTCTGGCCTCTGTGGACACCCACACAACATGGCATATAGACTCACATGTTTGCATGTGCAATAAAAATAAATCTTAAAAAATAAAGGAGAAGGTTTAAGAAGAGTCATAACGAATGGAGCCTGGGGTTCCTGGGGTCTCAGCCATGCTGGAGTAGAACTCTACCACCTAGCCACCTCCCGATCCTCTGAACTCTACACTGTCCAAAGTGTCTGCGTCCTGGTCAGGCCACTGTGAGAACTCTCACAGGGGAGATGTAGACACCTCTGCCCTCCTTCTAGGATACCAACAACAAACCGAGATACGATTCTGTTAGAGTCCAGCTTGGGGAACCAGTGAGCTTACTGGGTTTACTTACGAAGCATGGCTGAGGTGTCCTTACAGGCTATGGGTGACCCAACCGGAAAGTCTCACCCCATGGGGATGAGCACCTCCCACAGCTGCAGAATCCACGGGCCTCTGCCTCCTGAGTGCTGGGATTAAAGGCACGCACCACCACGCTCAGCATGCATTTTTAATTTAATGATTAATTATGTGTATGTCTGCCTGGGTTTATGTGTACCATGTGTGTGCAGTACTCATGGAGGCCTCAGGAGGGTGTCAGATCCCCTGGAACTGGAGTTGCAGTTGTAAGATGCCTAATGTGGGTGCTGGGAACTTACCCCAAGTTCTTTTGCAGGGAGGTTAACGTTCTCTTAATCTCAGAACTGTCTAGTCCCTGGGGCAGGGGTGGGGGAGGGGGAGATCGGTTTAGAAAAGAGTGGATAATACTTAGTTTAAGGATGTTCTCCCAGGAACAAGGAGAGACTTGTTTTTTCAGCCAATAGCGCCCCTCTATTGAAGCCAGGTAGGCTCTTGTTCTAGAATCTTACAGAATTCTGGTAGCTGAGTGACCCCAGCAAGTCTCCTCAGCTTGGGTTTCCCCATATGTAAACCAGAGAGGATACAGGGCTGTCTCTTGAGTCTCGTGAGAGGGAAACACGTGATCACAGGTGTGTGAGACCCTACTCTGGACCAGGAGAACAAGCAACACCAGAGGCAGTAGTACAGGTCATGAGGCAGGGGAAGCTGACCCCCAAATCTGGGATTGGGCTTTTAAGGGATGCCACAGCCTGATTGTGACATGTGTAAGGCACAGCTTAGGCAGCATCATACTCCCAAGAGATCCCTAGGCTTCCATGGGCTGTGTGGCACCATCCCAACCCCCTGCTGCTCCTGGGTTGATCTACCTGAAGGATCCCTTTGACCTTTTCTTGCAGACCTGTCCAGCATGTGTGTTAGGGTAGCCATGAATGTGGCCCAACACAAAACTGTGAACTTACTTAAAACATTCTGAGAATTTTTTTTTTTTTTTTTTTTTTGGCAACTTGACTCTGTGGTTTGCAAGCCTGAACTTTGAAAATAACAAATGTCAAAAGGTCGGACACATTATGCAGAGTGCTGTGCTTTGTGTCTAGTTATTTATTGTAGTGTGGTAAAATGCACACAACATGGAATTGCCTATTGATGGGTTCAGTGGCACTGACTATTTTCACACTGTTGTGCAAGCTATCGTTGCTGTCCATTTCTAGAACGTTCTTATCATCGTAAACAGGAGCTCTACTCACCAATCGCTAACTCTCCAGACTCTTCCCCTGACCCTACCTCTCTTCTCCTAACTCTGGAGAGTTCCTACTTCTGGTGCTTCCTGCAAGGGCAGTCACCTGGTGGGTGAGCTCTTTTTTCTTTTTTCCTGGCTCCTTTCACTTAACGTGATGCCTTCAAAGCGTACCTGTATTCTAGCATTACCAGAATCTCATTGCTTTATAAAATGTCTGTTGTGGGGCTTGCAGGTGGCTTGCATGGTAAAGTGCTTGCTGCCCAAACAGGAGTTCAGATCCCCAGCACTGCCAGGAAAAGCTGAGCTTGCGATGCATGTGATTCTAGCCCCAGGGTGTGGAGAAGAGAGGATGTACTTGCTGAGTTCCAGATCAGTGAGATAGTCTGTCTCAGAGAATTAGGTAGAGAGTGATAGAAGACACCTCCTATCAAACTCTGGCCTAGACACACACATGAACACCACATACGCGCGCATACACACACAAACACGCACACACACACACACACACACACACACACACACACACACACGTACCTTCCTAGTGCTGGGGTTAAAAGTATATGCCATACCCGAAGAATAAATAATTTTTAAAATTCCTTTTTATTTTCTCCCAGTGTTGGGGATAGAGCTCATGACTGTGCGTTCTAGGCAGGCAGTCAACCCCTGAGCTATATCCTTAGCCTAATTTTCTTTTTGTTTTTGTTTTTTGAGACAGGGTTTCTCTGCTGTAACGCTGGCTGTCCCTGGACCTCACTCTGTAGACCAGGCTGGCCTCAAATTCACAGAGATCTGCCTGCCTCTGCCTCCTGAGTGCTGGGATTAAAGGCGTGTGCCACCACTGCCCATCTACCTAGCCCAATTTTTAATATTACTTTTTTAAGGGGGGTACTATGTAGCCTAGGCTGGCCTAGAAGTCAAATGTGGCCCAGGGTGGCTCTTGAACTCGCATCTTCTGCTCAGCTCCTCAGGGCTAGGATTATAGGCTTGCACGGCACACTCTGCTCTTTTGCGTGGGTGCTGGGATCATACTGATACCTGATTCTAGAAAGTCTATTTTTGTACAATACACACACACACACACCACCAACTCTGATGGTGCTGGGCCATCCGGTTGTGTACAACCACCTTTGTCTTTGGGAAATGTTCGTATGTGTTTATAACTGGTTATATTCTGCCTTTGTAATTAGCCCTCAACAGTAGCAGTTTGATACCATTCGTCACTCAAATTCATGTCTTATTGTTTTTCATTGGTAGAATCCTTATCAATTTATTTTCTGTGTGGGTGCACATGTGGAGGTTAGAGGACAGCTGGTAGGAAGTCAGCTCTCTTCTATTACCGTGTGGGTCTCAGGGATCGAACTCAGGGCGTCAGGCTAGGCAGCAGGCGCCTTTGCCCTCGGCAGCACCTTTCTCAGTCACTCAATGCCTGCTTGTTTTAGTTTGTAGATTCCTGTTAAAGGGCCCCTTCTATCAGACTTTAAGATTTTTCTGTGTAAAATGAGAACATTCAAACATGTAGTAGGGAGCAGCAGGCATTTAGCTGCTTCTATTAGTTATGATGAGTCTCTTGGTGTCCACCACCCAGGATCTAGAAACCTCTTTGAGGAAAGAACCTCAGCCTCTACCATTGGGGAGCATTGAGAAGCCATCAACTCATGATATCTTGTGCTTCAGCTTTGACTTCTAGGTGACATCTGTTCTGGGGTCCCAGGAGGAGGTTCTGAAGAAGTCAGAGAGTTTGAGGTAAGACCCTGGCTTGGATTTGGTGTAGGAGCCCGTAACTCCTTCCCACGACTAATGGGCTCTGAGTACACTAAGCCAGACCAGAAAACCCAGGGAGGGGGAACCCACACTGAAGAGGTGTCACTTTGGAGTGAAGTCACAGGAAGGTTTCGTTTGGAAACAGAATCTTCCTGTAGTCCGGGTTGGCCCTAAATTTGTTATGTGGCCATGGTTGGCCTTGAACGCCTGATGATCTCGTCTCTACCTCCTGATCACCATTAAGATAATCAGGAGTTTTCTTGATGCAGGAGCCTCCGGTGACTCCAAATGACATGGTAGGTGGCCTTTTTCTGATGGAGGGGGACTCACTTCCCACTCCTGCCTTTCACTCACTTGCAGTGGGTGGAGAATTCATATCTGCGAGTTACCCAGTGGGCACGGCCCTGTCCAGATTTTGGGTGGCTCTGACCTCTGTACTCCCTGAGACCAGTCAATCTCCCCTTCCCCCATTGTCTGAAAAGGTAAAAGGCAATGTCTTGCCGGCCCACAAACTAAACTGCCCTTTTGTGACCCAGCCAAGCCTGGAGCCCTCCCTTCCTCTGGTTTCCCAGGGCTTCCTGACAGTGGACTCAAAGCTCCAAGGGCCCCAGCCTGAAGACAGCCCCAACCGACAGATTGCTCTTCCTTTTTTATTGCAAATTCATTTGTTAAAAAATAAAGCCTTTGTCCGGGAATACAGGGACAGGGAGTGGGGGTGCCAGCCAGGGGCAGATGGGTCCCTGAAAGGCTTGGGGCTGTCTCCTCTAAGGGGCCTATTATGCCCCACTCCTCATCAGAAATGCTAAGTCAGGGGCCCTGGGGCCTGTCACTGTCGTGGGACTAGACTGACACTTGTATTCTGAGGCAGTGCCATTAGCATTTCCTAAGTCCTGGGTCTGAGATGCTAGACACTGCCTTAGGACCCCCACCCCTGACACCAACTGGAAAAGGAGGGGACAAGGGCCTCCCTGTAGGGGGGGTGGTGGAAATGGAGACAATTTCGTCTGCTCAAAGGCCTGCCTTACTTACTCCCAAGTCAAAGGGCTTAGAGTGTGATCATCCCTCTTTGTCCTGGATCATTGTGGTCTCCTGTGTCACACAGGGATTCAGGCCTCAGCATCTCTCCCAGTACCTCCTGCTCCCAGTACCTGCTGCTCCCAGTACCTCCTGCTCCCAGTACCTCCTGCTCCCAGTACCTGCTGCTCCCAGTACCTGCTGCTCCCAGTACCTCCTGCTCCCAGTACCTGCTGCTCCCAGTACCTCCTGCTCCCAGTACCTCCTGCTCCCAGTACCTGCTGCTCCCAGTACCTCCTGCTCCCAGTACCTCCTGCTCCCAGTACCTGCTGCTCCCAGTACCTCCTGCTCCCAGTACCTCCTGCTCCCGGAACCTCCTGCTCCTGGAACCTCCTGCTCCCAGTACCTCCTGCTCCCAGTATCTCCTGCTCCCAGTACCTCCTGCTCCTGGAATCTCCTGCTCCCAGTACCTCCTGCTCCTGGAATCTCCTGCTCCCAGTACCTCCTGCTCCCAGTATCTCCTGCTCCCAGTACCTCCTGCTCCCAGTACCTGCTGCTCCCAGTACCTCCTTTGTTGCTGTGCGTACCCCTCACTCCTGGTTTTCTAGTCTGAATGATTGTGACCTGGAGTTTGAGATTAAAAGCCAGAGTTCCAGAAGCCCACACAAGCCAGGCTTGGCCACCCACCCTGAGACACCAACTTTAGAACTGAGTAGTTGTGAAACACCTAGAAAGGCAACCTAGTCAATGCAGCATGCTGGGAAGAACAGATGCAGGGGTCCAGAGACCCCACATCAATTTTTTGAGTATTGGCATGAGTTTTAGGGTTAAGCAGAGGAAGAATTAAAGTAGGGGTGAGTGTTCTGCAAAACCAAGCTGTCCTGGGCAAGGAGTGGCCTGCTGGCCGTTGTCGCAGTTCTGGTTCTGTGACGGTGGTGAGGAGGCCTTACTGCTGTCTGCCACAGCTATGCATGGAAAGGATTGGATAAGGCCTGTGTCTGGGGCATGGAGAAATACTTTTTGGTTTTGTTTGTTTGTTGCCTTTTTTAGAAGCCAACTATTCCTCTGAATAAGGAAATAAGAACATTATTCTTTTAAAAATTAAAAAAAATATATTTTTTAACTTTTATTTTTATCTTATGTGTGTGGGTGTTTTGCCTGTATGTATGTTTGTGCACCATGTATGTGAAGTGCCTATGGAGACCAGAAGAGGGTGTGAGATCTCCTGGGATTGGAGCTACAGATAGTTGTGAACCACCACAGTGCTCTTAACCACTGGGCCATCTCTCCAGCCTCAAGAACATTATTTTTATTTGAACATTATTCAAAAACAATGTTTTTGTTGATGTCTTGGTTTATTGAGCTAGGGTCTCATGTAGCTCAGGCTTGCCTTGCACTCACTGCATAGCAGGAGATGGCCTTGAACTCCTAATTTTTTTGAGGGCTGGGATTACAGGCGTGTGCCACCATGCTGGGTAGCATGTGTGTGCCACTCTAGTAGTAGTTGCTGCTGAAGCTCAGCAAGGACAACAAGGAGGCATTTTCAGAACTGCAAACCCTGCCAGACCTCAGCAGAGGGAACCACCAACATGCCAGCACCATCCTTACAGTGGAACCCCGAGCATCTGAGCTCAGGTGTTTTTATTGATTCAAAACTACTCAGGTGTTCTACTGATAGCATGTGCAGATCATTAGCAATTAAACAGCCCCCACAGAAATCCAACACCTGCAAACAATACAAAATGCCCTAGACCTAGGATAGCCTCTCACCCAACAGTGCATAAAACAATTTCAAACATAACTAAAAATAAACTTCCCCAACATGTCCCCACGCTGGGTTACAGACGTGTGCCCCCATGCTGGGTTACAGACGTGTGCCCCCATGCTGGGTTACAGACGTGTGCCCCCATGCTGGGTTACAGACGTGTGCCCCCATGCTGGGTTACAGGTGTGTGCCCCCATGCTGGGTTACAGACGTGTGCCCCCATGCTGGGTTACAGACGTGTGCCCCCATGCTGGGTTACAGACGTGTGCCCCCACGCTGGGTTACAGACGTGTGCCCCCATGCTTGGCTTTTGTTTTGCGTTCAGGTCAGGGTCTTGCTACATGGCCTAGGTTGGCCCCAAACTCTCAATCTTTTTGTGATTAATCTATCATCTTTTTTTTTTTTTTTTCCTGTGCTAAGGATTGAACCTAGAGCCTCTTGAGTGCTAGGCAAGTGCTCTATCATTGAGTTACATTCCCACCCCTGCTAGAATTAATCTTTTTTGGAAAAACACCTTAACTGAGGGTCTGTCAAGATTGCTTATTGGGTAAAACGCTTGCCATCATGGCATGAGAAAGGGAGTTTGGATGCCCAGAAGCTACATAAAAAGTTAGATGGAAGCTGGATAGATGCTCGGTGATTAAGAGCATGTGCTGTTCTGGCAGAGCACCTGAGTCTGGGTCCCAGCACCCATGCTGGGTGGCACACAGCCACCTGTAATCCAGTCCAGGGGATCTGACACCGTCTTCCACCCACCCAGAGCACATCACACATAGACACAAACAAATGCAGGTTATTAAAAATAAAATAAAATACGTCTTTAAAAAAAGACAGGGTGAGCATGGTAGTCCACCTGTAATCCTGTGCTCAGGAGGCAGAACCAAGGGAGTTAACTGTCTGGCTAGACTAGCCAAATCGGTGAGCTCTGGGTTCAACTGAGAGACCTTGCCTCAATATATGTTAAAGAGCAATAATGTCCAGTGCCAATCTTGGACTTCCACATGAGCACAAATGCATGCATATCTACACACACACACACACACACACACACACACACACACACACATATATATACACATACATATATATGCACACGCATACCACACAGAGATGCAAAAACACAAGTACAACCCACCTTTATTGAGAAGTGTTTTACACACTGTGCTAGCCCCTATTTAAAGTGTACAATCCAGCTGGGTGTGGTGGATCGCATCAACACTGAAGAGGCTGAGGCAGGAAGCAGGAGGCAGTAGCAGTTCTTAACCTGTGGGTCAAAACGACCCTTTCACAGGAATTGCCTAAGACCATCTGCCTATCAGATATTTACATTGTGATTCATAACAGTAGCAAAATTTATGAAGTAGCATCAAAAGTAATTTTATGTTGGGGAAGTTTATTTTTAGTTATGTTTGAAAATGTTTTATGCACTGTTGGATGAGGGACTATCCTAAGTCTAGGGTGTTCTGTGTTGTTCGCAGGTGTTGGATTTCTGTGGGGGTTGTTTAATTGCTAAAGATTAGCATGCTCTATCAGTAGAATACCCGAGGTGTTCTGAAGGAATAAAATCGCCTGAGCTGAGACGTTCGGAGTTCCACTGTCCAGTTAGGGCTGGTCAGGATTGGGGTTCCCTCTGATGAGGTCTGGCCGGGCTTCCTTGTATGAAAACACCAGTCTTGCTGACTGAGCTCACACAGCAGCGTTCTACTACAATTTTATGGTTGGGGGGGGTCACCACAGCTTGAGGAAGGTTGAGAGCCACTGGGTTAAGGAAATGTCACAGCCTAAGGACCCGTGGACGGTATTTATGAGCGATATTTCATGCTCCTCCTCCCCTACTCCGCTCCCTTAGAGTCTGAATCCCCAAAGATGCGCATCAGAAGACTTTAACCTTTCTTCAAATTAGAGCCTGGCTCAGCTGCTCCAGCTCGCCTTCCCCACCTTCCCCCTAGCGGTTTTCACGGAGATGAAGCTGTCCGCTCTCCAGCGTTGCCATAAGGGTCCTGGTAAGGCACAAGCGGGAGTCTGTTCTTGCACCCGGCACCTGGGTCCTGGGATAGAGACAGGGTGTGGCCAGCTTGTTCTCATCACCCTAAAGCTAACACTCGCTACAGAGAGCGGCTCCACCGACAGGAGCATACTCAGGCAAGGTAGCTTTGCTTTGTTCTGGGAGAGAGTCTTACGTACCCAGGTTGACCTCAAACTTTCTGTGTGGCTGACGACGACCTTGAACTCTTCTGATGCCTCTCCCTCCCGAGTGCTGGGGTTACAGACATGCCATCATGGGGCTGGAATATCCTGGGTTGGGGGAATGAACCTAGGGCTGGGTGCATACTAAGCGAGCTGTTTACAAACTGAGCCACACACCCCGGCCTCTCAGAGAAAAACAGTGCTCGGCTTTGCTGTGCGCTGTTGGGGACAGACCCAAAAATGCTCGGGTGTGCTCTGCCTGATGGGTACCCAGGACTCACTTTGCTGTTGGCTGAGGCTGTGCTCTCCCTCACCTGCCCAGCCCCTGGGGATGGCTACCTAGCTTATGTCCTTGCTATGACCTTGTGCTTGCCTCTCTAACCTCTTAACGCAGAGCACGCTGAAGGACTCATTTGCAGAATTCGAGGGACAGCTTCCAAAGGCCTCTGACTCTTGATGGGCTTTCCCATCTCAGATACAGACGGCGAGGGTGTGAGTCCCAGCAGCCTGCAGTGTGAATGGGAGGAGACACTGTCCCCAGCCACAGTGGCCACAGGAACTGCATTAGTGAGGAGGCTGTGTGGGGCTCAGCCCACCAGCTTTGAGGTAAGCTTTTCCAGCTCCAGGCCAGACTCTGCCTTGAGCCAGAGCACCTTCCCAATACTCTCTCCTCTTCCTGCCCAGCTTTACCAACACACCCAAGCATCTGTGCTGTGCTTAGACCAGAAGCTAAGGACCTCGTTTGTGAATCTAATTCAACCCTCAGGAAAAAAAAAAAATTCTTATCGGTGTTCCCATTTTACAGGTGAGAAAACTGAGGCTCACAGAATTAAGGAAACATACTCAAAGCCGCCCTCCCAGGAAGCAGCAGAGCTTGGCAGTTCACTGAGGTAGTCTAATCCTACAGCAGGTCTTCTCATCCTGAGCATTGTTTGTTGGGGTGGGTGCCCTGTTCATTGTGGTATACAAAAGAAACACTCCTAATATCTCCCAGCTGGATGCCAGCATCTTCCCTGCCTGTAATCATAGCAATCAGATTGATGTCTCTTGGGCTACCTCAGTGATCCTCAACCTTCCTAAGGCTGCGGCCCTTTAATACAGTTCCTCATGTTGTGTAGCCAACACCATAAAATTATTTTCATTGCTACTTTATAACTGTAATCTTGCTACAGTTATAAATCATAGTACAAATATCTGATCAGCCAACCCCTGTGAAAGGGTCGTTTGACCACCAAAGGAGTCATGACCCACAGGTCACTTAGAACACCTGCCTGAAGTCACACAGCAGAGGAGGGTTACTTGTTTTGCTGTTTAGAACAACAGCATCCTCCTGCCTCATTCTCCTAAGTGCTGAGGTTACAGGCCCATGCAACCATGCCAGCCTTAGGATGGAGACACTAGCCAACAGTTCCCATCCTTGAATAGAAGCCTCGTTTTCCTTCACAATGCCTTTAGGAGGTGTGTGCCGTCACCACCCCAAATGTACAGATGGGAAAACTAAGGCCCCCAGGCAAGACAGCTCGCCCAAGCTGGTGAATCTGCAGAGGTGCCATATGAGGGTGGTCATCCCACTGTCCCAGGCTGGAGCAGGTGAGGACACCAGCAGCCAGCAGTTATGGCCACACTCAGTGGCTGGGCCTAGCCAGCCAGAGTCCCCAGGAACATGAGGAGGACTCCAGCATGGACGAGGGTCAGGTGTCTCTGAGCCCCAGCAGCTTTTCAGATGTGGTCATCTATCTAGGGGTGTACGGGGAGCACTCAACCCTTAACTCTCACCCTTGGCCCTGGGGTTCGTTCCACAGCTGTGTGTTGGCTCTGCAGCGCAGAACACAAATTTGGGCACCAACTTTGAGTCAGACCTGGACTGGACCCTGAACTGAATCCCAATCCACAGCCCAATAGGTGGCACGCCAGGCATGAGCACCATCCAAGAGCTGCCTGCACTCAGCAGGCCTGGGCAGGGCTGATAGCTGAGCATGACCTTATTTGCCCTCCCTCCCCCCTCCCCTCCCCCACTTACCTGTTCTTTGTATGGTGTGGATACATGGTGTAGACATTGTCCTTTACCAGCATGATCTGTGGTAGGCCCTCAGCTCACCCACGCCTCAGTTTCCCCATCTGTATGGTGGGGCTGTGTGGACCAGGCGATGGCTTGCAGAGCTGAGTGAGTGGACAGGTGAGAGGCCACGGCTGGCAGTGGTGCTGGCTCTTGGTCACCACAACGAACAGCTTTTCCTTCTCCTTCAAGGTGGAGCGAATGCTGCCTGATGCTTCTCTGTGTCTCTAGTTTTTAAAAATTTAGTTGGATTATGAGCATGCTTTTAATTTTCTTATCTAATTATTATTGTGCTGGGAGGCACACGTGTGGATCCCAGGGGACGCCTTTTGACAGTCAGTTCTCTCCTTCCGGCGTGGGATCCAGGGGTCTAGTTCAGCCCATCAGGCTGCGGGTCAGGTGCCTTCACCTCCATGCCATCGCTCCAGCTTCTTTTCTGTATCTGGCCCTATCTTACCCTCCACACTGAGAAAACACAGAAGTTCCTTTTTCTTGACAAATACAGAAAAAAAAAAAAAAAACCAGAATGTGCTTTATAGCTGTATGGGCTTGTGCATTTTCACAGACACACATTGAGATTTGTGCACCAGGATTCACACACTCTGAATGCACACATATGTGCATATGCAGGCACACAGAGGCACATTTGCAAAGACATACAGAGACATTTGCACGCACACATTCACACACATACACCTTTATGTACACACTTAACACATTTACACATAACATACTCACACACATATACACATGCAACAACATTCACACATACATTTGCACATACAAGTTTCATATACGCATTCTCTCTTTTACACGTACACACACACAAAGTACACAAATATAAATGCTGAAATTCAAAACAGCTGCTGGTGAGGCGCACCTGCTACCTTGCCTGCTCATGAGGACCAGTGGGAGGCTCGCATCCACAGGAGAACAGAGCCAGAACAGAACCATGAGCACTATGATGGTCTCAGGCTAACATTTACAACTAGGGCTCCAGCACCTGTTTTGGCTTTTTTAATTTTTCCCAGGACTGAGCTGTTTGGAGAAGCAGCAAGAGCTGAACCTGGGAGCCCGACCCCGGGTTAAGGCAGGCTTCACCACCACCAGGCTGCAATGAGAGGCATGTTGTTTCCCTTCCGTCAACAGCAAACAACTGGTCAGAAAGTGCATATGAGAGGTAACGGCGAAAGAGGCTGGTGTGCACTGAGTTCAGGGCATAATTTGGAGACTAGACATGGGTACTGGAAGGCACATTGCGTGTGGGAGCCCATTGCTAGGTTCACAGGCAGCTTTCTACAGTGGCAGATAACATCAATAGCTCTCAGGGCTGGGAGTAGGACAGGAATATTCCTCTTCTAGCTGACACTGTACCAAACGATGTGCTAGGCTCTGGACATATAGCGATGAACAATTGCGGTGTGGCCCCTGCTCTCCTGATACTTTCCATTCTGAGAGGCCGTTGTGGGAATTTTTGCCTTGGAAGGGGGAGTACTAAGCGACTACCCCGTCCATCTAAGATCCTAATGACAAACCAACGTTTGAGTTTTCCAGAGTTCGCCCTGAGGAACCAATGAATTTACTAAGCTTTTTACAAGGCAACCATGCTGGAAGGTCTGCACCCAGAAAGGACCACATAGATGGAGCCCCGCCCCTGCCTTCCTTAGCCCCGCCCCTGCCTTCCTTAGCCCGGGTGCTCTAGCCCCTCTCTAAGGCCACGAGGCCACAAGCGAGTGGGACAGAATTGTATATAACAGTCTGGGAGGCGCGATGACTCTCCTCAGCCCTTCCTTCTGGGAGGGATCAATGGTCAGCACGCCCAGCTGTGATGGATCGTGAGCAGACACAGGCGGTCTCCCAGAGGCGGCTGTTCTGAATAGACAGCTGTTTATCTGGGGACGTGAGGTTTAGGCTGAGACCTGAAGGACAGGCATTGTGATACATTTCCTGTTGCTGTGACAGAAGAAACGGCAAAACCAACGGAAGGAAAGAAGAGTTTATTTTGGCTCAGTTTGATGTGGCGGGAAGTCATGACGGCAGCAGGAGTGTGAGGTGGCTGGGCGCGCCGCAGCCACGGCGGAGACGCATGCGTGCGTGCGTGCATGCGTGTGTGTATGTGCATGCACATATACATGCACCCGTGCTGGTTCGCAGCGCCATTTCTTTTTATTTTAAGTTATTTATTTATGATTGGGGGTGGAGCGTGTGGGTACCACAGTGTGCATGTGTGGAGGGTGAGAGTCGAGTCTCTCCTGCCATGTGGATTTGAGGGACAGACTCACATCATCAGCGTAGCCCGTCAGCTCCTTTAGCTGCTGAACCGTATCACTGGCTTTTTCCTTTTTGTTCATCCCAGGGCTCCAGCTCATGGAACAGAGTGGGTCTAGAGTGGGTCTTCTTTCCTCACTTGAGCCTCGTTGGAAACACTCTCGTACATAGAAGTGTGTTTCCCTGGATGGTGATTCTAAATTCGGTCAAGTTGATGTGTAGAGCTGAGGTCAGAAAGCCCGGCTAAGCAGGCTACTAGTAAGTGCAAAGGTCCCAGAAAGGGACTGTGTGGTGTTTGCAAGGAACAGAATGGAGGGAGGGCTGAGGGGCACAGAGAGGGAGCCTGCAGGCAGGGAGTGGAGGGACAGGAGCACTTGCTTGTCACCAAGAGGAATGAATGAGCTGTGGGGCAGCAGTGGAAGACTGACAAATCCTTCTTCCTCCCTCCTTTCCTCCTTTCCTCCCTTCCTCCCTCCTTCCCTTCCTCCCTTCCTCCCTTCCTCCCTCCCTTCCTTCCTTCCTCCCTCCCTTCCTTCCTCCCTCCCTTCCTTCCTTCCTCCCTCCCTTCCTTCCTCCCTCCCTTCCTTCCTCCTTCCTCCCTTCCTCCTTCCTCCCTTCCTCCCTTCCTCCCTTCCTCCCTTCCTCCCTTCCTTCCTTCCCTCCTCCTCCTCTTTTGGTGCTGGGGCTGGAACCAGCACATGCTAGGCAAGCACTCTGTCTAAACTACAGAGGAAAGAGAAGATCTCTGAGGCTGGTGTCCTGCGGGTTGTTGTAAAGTCCTGACGTTTGGTCCCAAGGCCCAGAGTCTGTCTTCAGGATATATGCACTGTGCTCTCCCTGCCCTGTCTGGTTGATGGAGACCAGGGCTGTCACCCACACACTGCCAGCTTCGGGTGGTGCCACCCCCTGTGATTTTTCTCCAAACATCATCAAAGACGTCTGGATGGTAGGAAGGAAGGGAGAAGAGGTGGAAAGCAAGGGAAAGCAGATGTGTGTGGGGATAGGAGGAAAGAAGACAGACAGGTGGGGGGCGGTGAGTTGGGGTGACGATGCACAGGTGGGAGGAAGGACAGAGGAAGGTTCATTTGTTCACCCACCAACCTTTGATAATCATCCTGGCTAGTAGATGCCTCGTGGGTAATTCGGGAGTCCCCACATCCATCAGGGAGATTCCCATGTCAGGGGCTGGGTGTGACCTTGTTGTTGAATGTTGGAAACCCATGTGGAGGTGATATGTGTGGCCAGGGTGGGGGTGTGAGGAGAAGGCGGCCTGGAGGCGTTTGAACCAACCCCCAATAATCCATAAGGATTTTTTCCTGAACATTTCCTGAAATGTTCAAGATTGAGCCTGTTTTCTGAGTCCAGGTGGCCCCCAGGGAGCCCCAAGTGTCCCAGGCCAGCCTCCTGGGCCCCTGCTACCAGTCCTGCAGTTCTTGATCACCTGTGTGACTCAGTTACTCATTCATGAGCCTCTGGCTTCTCTCCCCAGCTGGGACCCCAGATGGAAATGCTGAGGACATCGTCCTCAGTCTGCTGGGCCCCAAATCCTTCTGGAGGCAGGATGAGAAGAGAGAGGCCGAGCTAGAGAATCCTTCAGGGCCAGAGTCAGACCTGGACAGCTCTGAGTGTCCAGGAGAAAGACCAAGAAAGATGACCTCCAGAAGAACATAAAGAATCTGGGATGCCCTGACCACCCTGTTCCCCACCCAGTGACCCAGATGCCAGCATGGGCTCCTGGAAAGACTGGAGCTTTAAGTGTCTATGCATCCCCATGGACACCTGCTAGCTAGGCCTTCCTGGTGCTGAGAAGAAGTTTGTCTAAGTGTAGCCTTTACACAGAAAAGTCCCACTTGTATAGCTGGATACGCGTCTCATCTTTGTGTACCAGTGAGACCAGAACCAAGACGTTCCCAGCACCCAGAGCACCCTCTGCCTTCTCTTCTAGTCAGTACCCCTCCCTAATCAAGATAGCCACTGGCCTAACTTCTGATGGTATCAATGACTCCTGCTTTTTAAAAATCAGCTTTGTAAAGTAGATGCAGGAGCATGCACCTATAACCCCAGTGCTGGGGTAGTGAGACAGGGCGTTTAATGGCCAGCTACCCTAATTAGGATGCCTCAATGTGAGCGAGGGATTCCGCCTCAAAGAATAAAATGGAGAGTGATTGAGGAAGACAACTGATGTTGACCTCTGGCTCTCTCTCTCTCTCTCTCTCTCTCACACACACACACACACACACACACACACACTATGATCTGAGAGTATTGATCCTCACCAAAAAGCTGATGCTCATAGGAGTCCTTTTTGGTTTGTTTTCTTTGAGACAGTTTTACTCTGTGGCTCAGGCTGGCCTCCAAATTGCAATCCTTCCACCTCAGCCTCTCTATTGCTGGGATCACAGGCGAGGACCACTGTGCCTGTATTACAAGCATCTTCATCTTCTGTAATCCTCCTTCTTCCTGTCCTACTCCCAGCCCTGAGAGCTATGGATAAGTTATCTGCCACTGCAGACTGCTTGCCGGTTTCTCCGATGATATGTAAATGCAACGTGTATTTAAACTTTGACTCATTCAGTCATCAGAACTACTTTGAGATACACGGCTGTTCGTATCTCCCTACCCACAGGGCTGGGGATGGAAGCTCCTACCACTGAGACAGGGTCTTACTATGAAGCTCAGGTTGGCTTCAAACCCTCTATATGGCTTGGGCTGGCCTGGAACTTACTCTTTAGCCCATGACTGCCCTCAAACTCATGATCCTCCTGCTTCAGCATCTTAGTGCTGAGATCTCAGGTCTGCTCCATCCTGCCAGGCTGAATACTGGTATCTATGTCACTTTAATCTGTTTCTTGCTTTAATCCGTGTTTCTCTAATGACTAATGGTGGTGAACCTTATGTATTATTTTACTTTATATATACTTTAATATATTTTTAAACAGGGTCTCACTATGTAGACCAGCTGGCTTCAAGCTCACGGAGATCTGCCTGTCTCTGTCTTCCATGTGCTGGGATAAAAGGTGTGCAGCACCATGCCCAGCCTTCTTTATTTATTTTTATTGTTTATTTTTATGACATGTGTGTGCGTGTGCACGCACGTGCATGCGCTCATGTGCATATGGCATGAAATGCGTGTAGGGGTCAGAGAACAACTTGCTTCTCTCCTTCCATCATGTGGATGGAAGGGTCAAGCTCAGGTCATCAGGCTTGACTGCAAGCGCCTGAGCCGTCGGGCCAGCCTGTGGACAGTTCCTCATGGCCTTACCTGCTATCCAGGAGTCTTCTTTGGTGAAATGTGTGTGTCTGTACATTGTGTCCATGTGTGTGCATGTGCATGCATGTGCGTGCTCAAGCATGTGGATGTATGTGCATGCTAGGTGACTCTAGATCACACACAGTTCAAAGGTGAGATGAGCCATCACACTTAGCATGCTTGACACCCTGGGTTGATTCCCCAGCCCCACATAAAACCAGGCGTGATGGTACATAGCCGGAACCCTAGCACTCTGCAGATGGAGGCAGGAGGATCAGAAGTTCAGAGTCAGTCCCAACATCACGAGTTTGAGGTCAGCCTGGCTTCTATGAGACCCTGTCTCAAAAGATAAAATAAAATGAAAAGGCATTCAGTGAGTGGTCTCGGGCGCGTGCTTATGTGGTATGTATAGGGTCCGAGGGTGTGTGCCTCGTAGATGAAGGCTGTCTTCACTAGAATGATCAGGGTCCCTTGCTTATTGTTTTAGCAGAGACTCTGAGCACGGGTTTTCATGGAGGGTGGGGCCATGATGGGCATTCATTCTGCCTACAGCATTTGTTCTTGTAAAATGCCATTTCTGTGTACATCAGACAGCCAGCAATGTGGGTGGCTTGGGTGTGTACTGACATGTTTATACGCAAACCAGATGTTAGCCCAAAGCCCAGGTGGGCTAGGAATAAACACTTTTTTTTTTAAAGCTGGGCATGGTGGCACGTGCCTGTAACCCTAGCCCTCGGAAGGTGGAGGGAGTTCCAGGCAAGCCTCAGCCCGCCGTGTGCTGGACCCTGTCTGGCTACATGAGATCCTGTCTCATAGAAGCAAAACAAACATTTGTTTTGTCTTAGAATGCACTCTCCTTAGTCTGTTATTTTCTCGTGTTTCATGCTCACATCCCACAAAATATTTTGCTAAGACAAAGAGAGTAAGAACAGATATTTAACCTCCATATTGGCAAGACAAAGGGAGGCCGGCAGGGACTGTGGCTGACAGAGCATGTGTCCACTACAACTGGCGGCTACTTCTCGGCTTTGGTCACTTTTGGTCCTTATGGGCAGGAGGTAGACAGACTCATATTTCTGTCTTCAAAGAAACCACGGATTGGATTTTTATATAAAACCTCCTAACTTTCAAATGTTGGAAAGAAAGTCTACTTGCAAAACAAAGATGAACATAGCATGGCAGACGAGGAGGGACTGTCATGGCCCTGAGCCCAGGGCAGCCCAGACTCGGTGCAGCCCAGGTGGCCCGACGGATGCTGAGGGGGACCAGGGAAAAGCAGCTGCAGCTCAGCGCTCGCTCAGCGCTTCTTGTTCACGCCTGTTCTAGGACGTTGTGTCTGCACTGGGTCATGGGTGCTACAATGCGTGTCAAAGAACATGTAGAGTGTGTTTGCTGGGCCGGGGCCCCACACGCCCTTGACCTTTGTCCACCCTCTCTCCTAATCCAGAAGCTTTGCTGGCTCACCCTAGCTTCTCTGTCTTCATTCTGGGTTCTTTCTCAGGTGGCCCAGAGGGTTTGGGCAAGAAAGGCACCAAGCTGCCAGCTGCATGTCACAGTGTTCTGGGCTCTGGGCTCTGGGGGTCACCGGATATGCCGGTAGCTGCGCCTGGCTGAACTAGCATCAAGCTTCTCGAGGTACATCTGTCCCCTCCCCACGGCCCCTGCCCCACCCCTTCCCCCAGCCCTTCTCCTGTGACTCCTGCACTCTGCCCCTTACTCCTTGCCCTTTGTCCCCTGTCTCCATCTTCCGACCCCAGCCCTGTGCTCTGCCTCTTGTCTTCTGCCCCTAGCCCCTTCCCTCTCTGCTCCACTTACAGTATCCTGACCTCAGCCATAGCCCCAGCCCCTCTCCTCTATCCCCTACCTCTGTTACCTGCCCCTTTGACACCAGGACATGGAATTTTGGACAGTACCTGAGCTCAGTGCCCCTCCCCCCACCTCCCTCTTTGGGCCTGTTGTGGGTCTTGCCTCCTGCTTCTGACATGGAGGTGTCTGTGAGCCATACCCCAGCCTTGAAACAGAGATGTTAAATGAAAACAGCATGTTTCCTTCAGAGGGCCCATGCTAAGTCAGTGCCCAGGTCTGCCTAGACACACTGGGTGATGTGTTACCAGTCAGCCAGAACTCACCCACTGTCCCCACCTGCCTAGCTGGCCTTTGATCAATAACCATCGTCTTCCCAGGATGGCTGTATTCCTTCTAGCTATGTGGCCTTGGGCTAGCCATTCACGTCTGTATCTCTGGAGTGACATTATTTGGAGAACAAGTGAGCACTCTGTGCTCCATGCTAAGATCACCTGTCCCTAGCCATGGCTGTGGGTTGTCACTATGGTTCTCTGACCACAGGGGCAGGAGGTATAGGTGTCTCAGAGACTGAGCCTGGCTGTGGGGGAGCTCTTCCTCCCTATAGTGTCTGGCATTCCAGCCAGGCTCACCCTGTGTGCCTTGGCCCCAGTCAGCATCCATGTCCAGGGAGTGACTGGCTTCTAGCAGCTCTCAGATTTCTCCCTCAAGGGTTACATCAAGCCCAGGTAACAGACTTCTGTGAGTTGGGATAAGTAGGGGTTTGAGGATGTGGGATGCTGGACCTTGTACAGACTAGAGGGAGGCACCCCTTCTGCAGCCCATCTGTCAGCCTGCTGCTTGCTAGACCAAACACTTGTGAGGATATCCTGGGCCAAGAGGTCCCTTTCCAGGTAAGGAGACAGGCTCAGAGGGTGAAGTTGGGTGCTCTGGGCTGCTCAGAGGAGTCAGGCAACAGGGTCTCTGGCAGAATCACCACATCTGCCTCCCAAGGGAGGTGAGAGGAGCCAAACCCAAGCTCACCAAACCATTGAGCAAGGAGGTCAGGCCCTTCTTTAATCCCATTGTTGGTGAGGAAACAGATTCAAAAGAGGTTGCCACAGGACCAGGCCACGTGACACGGAAAGGGCCTAACCGAATGTATGTAAGTCACCGTCTCCTTTCTGGGCCATCTGCCCACCACCCCCAACCCAGCCGAGCTGTCTGTGGGTTCTGGGAGTGACTGAAAACACAGTCAGATATTCTACCAGTTGTTGGGGGGGGGCGGCAGACAGGAGTGGGACTTAGAAGTGGGGCTCCAGCATCCTGACTGTCCTGGCCCCAGCCGTGGCAGTGGGGAGATGGCTCAGTGTCTCCATCTGTAAGATGGAGCCACAGTGAGGGCTGGATGGCGGCTGGCAGCGGGACAGTGGGTGCAGGCACCAGGCCCTGTTCTTTCTCTCCCCCCCCACCTCCGTGCCCTCCTTCAGGTCTCAGCAGAAATGGCACTGCAGGGGTCCTGGGACAGGCTGGGCTGAGATGGGTGACCCATGTCCGCGGCGCTGCCGACCTAAATGGTGGGCTCCAAGCTAGGAAGGTTCGGGACCTCAAAGGGCATCTGAATGCCCCAGAGGACTCCGTGGAGCTCCTCAGCTTCAGGTGGGGGCTTTACCACGAAGGGAAGTGGAAGTGAGTAGAGCCTGCAAACGGATGTGGGGTGTGGAGGGGCTGCTTATGGGAAGAGATGGGGGGACAGGGGTCTTGTGCAGGAGTGACGCCTGCAGGGAGGAGAGGCTGGGTAGGGGCCGAGTGGGTGGGGCCTGCATTGGGGAGGGGCTGGGAGGAGCAGGCTGTAGGGGAGTGGCCTGTATGGGGGAGGCCTGAGGTGCACAGAGACAATTTGTTGGACCCATCCTCTTCCACTAGCTCCAGCCTGTTTCTCGTCACTGGGACCAATGTGAAGAACTTAAGTGAAAGTCACAGTTTCTCTGAGTCCCGGCCATGTGCCAGTGAGGAAGGTAGGCGGCTGGGCCTCTGGTTCTCAGCCCCGAGAGTGGGTGTCCTGGGAGGGAGGGAAAGACCTCCAAATTACTCTCAAAAAGTGTTTGTGTCATCGATTCTTAGTCTCCTAGCAACCTGGCTTCTCCACCTGGGAAAACACCTATCACCTTCAAATGCTTATGCACAAAGGTGTCTGATGAACTACTTCTGTTTGTTTATTGGACATGAGGTCTTACGTGGCCCAGGCTGACCTCACAGTCACTAGGGGCAGAACTCCTGATCCTCCTGCCTCCAAAAACTGCTTAAGGCAGTGGTTCTCAACCTTCCTAATGCTGTGACCTTTAATATAGTTCCTTATGTTGCAGTGACCTGTTGTGGAAGGTTATTTTTAGTTATGTATAAAATAATTGTTTTGTGTGTTGTTAGGGAAAGGGCTGCCTAGGCCTTGGTGTTTTGTGTTGTCTGCAGGTGTTGGATTTATGTGGGGGATGTCTGATTGCTCATGATCTGCGCATGCTCTCAATAGAGCACCTAAAGAGTTTAGATATCAATAAAAACACCTGGGCTGAGCTGCTCAGGGTTCTACTCTCCAGTATGGTGCTGGCCATGATACTGGTTCCCTGTGCTGGGGTCTGGCACGGTTTGCACCTAGGAATACGCCCCCTTGTCATTCTTGTGAGCTACACAGCAGCTACGGCAGACCCCCCCAACCATAAAATTATTTTTGTTGCTACTTCATAATTGTAATTTTGCTACTGCTATGAATTGTAGTATCTGATACGCAGATGGTGTTAGGTGACCCTGTGAGAGAGGCTCTTCCTACAGGGGTTGAGAACCGCTAGCTTAAGGGAAAAGGGTTTATTCTGGTTTTCATTTTCAGGGAATCACTTCATCATGGTGCAGATGGCGTGGCCACAGGAGCAGGAAGCCAACTGGTCCCGTTGCACCTGTAGTTGGGACGCAGAGAGGGGCTAGTGCTGCTGCTTGGCTCCCACTCTCCCTTGTATTCAGTCCACAGCCCTAGCCATGGGATGACGCCTCCCACATTCATCGTGGATCTTTCATTAACCTAATCTGGAAACTCCCTCGCAGGCATGCCCAGAGACTAACCTAACCTAAATAATCCTCTCCAGACCAGCGTTGTCTCCTACATGACTCTGGATCCAGTCTAACTGACGGTATTGGCTATCACACAACTGAGCTACATGCTCGGTCATATTTAGTTTTTAGTTTTTGAGGTAGCCTAGGCTAGTCTCCGACTCTCTGTATAGTCAGGGATGACTTGAGCTCTGGTTCTGATTGGCTCTGGTTCTGAGCCATGTGGAGGAGGATCGTGTTTAATGACTAGAGACAGAGCATGTTCCTAGGCACATTTTTTTTTCTTTTCTTTTTTTCTTTTTAATTTTTTCCCTTAGGTTCTTTTTTCCTTTCTTTAAAAAAAAAATTTACATCTTCATTTACTTATTTATGTATGTGTGTGAGAGAAAGAGAGAGGAGAGAGAGAGGGTACAACTGGGGGAGTCTCTTCTCTCCTCCCATGTGTGTTCTGAGGATAAAACTCAGGGTATCAGGTTTGGCAGCAAGTGCCTTTACCCACTGGGCTGTTTGGCCATCTCCTCCCTCTCTCCTCCCCGTCTCTCCCTCTCCCCATTCCTGTCCTCTCTCTCTTTCCCTCATCCTCTCTCCTTCCCCCCTCTCCTGTTCTTCTCCCTCCTCTCCTTCCTCCTCCTCATTTTTAAAGCTAATTATTTAAAGTGACTATTGCTTGAATGTACAAGATAGATTTACAGCACTAGGGCAAAGACCCATTTTCCCAAGGAGTAGAGCAGACGCACTTGGTCCACAGCAACAAGCTAATTGGTGCAGATACCAGGATCAGATGGGATTCAGCATCCTCTTCCTCTTAAGATGCTTCGGAGCAGCAGCTGGCTTCTTAAGTGACAGAGCTCTGCAAAAGATGAGAGGAAGTCCTTCACAAAACATTCTTGTAGAAAGCCACATGACTCCTTTAGGATCCACCAATCCGGGAGGGGTCCATCCTTTCTTGGCTAGTTTGTTCATCTCTGCTTCAGCCAAGTGGGGATGCTGCCAGGACCATGGCAGAGCTGGACTGGCTGTTTGCAGGAGGATATGGTGGTGATGGCCTGGCAGTAAATTGTTGACTTATCTTTTCTACTTCAAAGGTCCTGGGGGATTGAAACCTTCAGAGTAAAGCCTCTCCCTAGTTCCTTAGAAGAAGGGGAAATTAAAAGATACTTCTTTAAAAAAAAATGGCAGTGATATCAGAATTCCTCTGGCAGGCCTGGTCTACTGACCATCAAAAACAGGAATATGTTCTGTGGTGGTTTAGTGAGAATGCCCTCCATATATTTGAATGCTTAGTCCCCAGTTGGTGGAACTGTTTGGGAAGGATTAGGAGGTGTGGCCTTGTTGGAGGTGGTGGGTCACCAGGGGTTGGCTCTGAGGTTTCAAAAACCCCCAACCATTCCCAGTTAGGGAACTGTCTTTCTTTGCCTCCAGCTTATTGATCAGGATGTAAGCTCTTAGCTACTGCTCCAGCACCAGGCCTGCCTGGCTGCTGCCATGCTCCCTGCCATGGTGATCACAGACTCTAACGCTCTGGAACCGTGAGTCCCCAAATTAAGTGCTTTCTTTTATAAGTTGCCTTGGTCCCGGTGTCACTTCGTAGCAATAGAAAAGTAACCAAGACTCACTCGGCCATGAGATCATCCGAAGGTCATCGTGGGTCAGAGCAACCCCTTCCCCAGCTTCAGTCCGTCTTTGGATGTTGCATCTGACACAAAGGTATAACACTTGAAAGTGTGGATGAGAGAATCAGCACTGTCATTCTTACTAAGAGGACCGAAGTTTGGTGTCAGCAGATCAGGACAACACAGCTCTGGGAACAGCCCTGGAGGACGCTTCAGAAGCAAGCCCTCAGTTCGCCTGGAGAACGAGGCTGTCACTCTGCTGAGACTCTAGCCCACCGTGGTCCAGATGAACTATATGAGCCTCAAAGGGACTTAGACAGCTGGAAAACTCCCATCGAATGAAGAAATTAGAGAAATTAAGAGTCTACAGAGAAGAGCTGAAAAGAGATCTGGCGAAAGACACCACCTCTGATCATCCAGACTTGCAGGAGGCTCTGCCTCCTCTCACCAGGGGTGACCGCTCTGAGGATTTGAGTGTGAGTCAAGACTTGGCTGGCATGGATGCCAGGGCTCCGTATGAATCTAGAGGAGGAGAAAGGGGGTTGATGTGCATTTATTAATAGTACAGTCCAGGCTGCTAGAAACTATGCCCATCTTTGCAGAGTATTTCAGAATTATGCTGATTACAGTGAGCGTATCAGGAACAGAGTTCTGGATTGGAATGGAAGGTGAAACTGAGAAGTGGAGCCATTGTGAAGTTTGCCACTAGCATCCCAGCTTTCTTTCCAAGAAACGCCATCAAGCCGTGAAGAAGGGAACTGGAACTCACCACTGACCAGGATTATGGTCTCCCATTCTGAAATCAGCACAAGTCATATCAAAGCGTCTTACCAGAAGATGTACAGAATCCTTTTTTGCCAAGGCACTCTGGATGAAACCAGAGGAGACTGTGAACAAATCCTGGGGTGTGTATGGTGGAAGCTAGGCGTCCTCCCAAACACTCATTCCAGCACAAGGCTTCAGGAGGAGAGGTCCTTCAACATATCACCGTTGAGATACCTGCTTTCTGGAAAATATAGCCCATAAATCATGTTTACATTACAGCTCTGTACAAAAGAGGTGAACTGGCTTTGTAGATTATGTTGATCTCAAACTATAAACTTCATAAGCAAGTCATTTGGGTACATTCCTGAGAAAGATGTTTATGTAGTTTAATAAAACATAAGGAAAGAAAAAAAAAAGAACGGTCCCAGGACTGGGTGTAGTGGCGCACGTCTTTAATCCCAGCCCTCGGGAGGCAGATGCAGGCGGATCTCTGTGAGTTTGAGGCTAGCCTGGTCTATAATAGTAAGTTTCAGGAGAGTCAAATCTACAAAGAGAGACCCTGTCTCACACAAAACAAGAAGAGTCATCTTGGGGCTGGAGAGCTAGATGGCTCTGTTTTTAAGAGCACTTGCTGCTGCTGCTGCTGCTGCTGCTGCAGAAGACTCCTTCGGTTCCTAGCACCTGAATTAGGAAGTTCACAACCACCTGTAACCCCAGCTCCAGGGAATCAGATGCCCTCTTCTGGACTCTGGGTATCTGTACTCAGAGTTCTGTCTGTACACACACACACGCACACACACACACGCACACACACACACACACACACACACACACACACGAAATAAATCATTAAAAATGATAAAAGTTTGTACCAGTGGTTCTCCATGTGGTTGTTTTGTTGTTTTTTTTTTTTTTTTTTTCCTTTTATACCACCCCTGGACTGGGAGGGCATTAGGGAATGGCTAGTGAAATTGTAGGTTGCTATAACTGGCAATGGTGGTGGTTCCTGGCATCTGATTGGTAAAGACCAGGAATGTCACTAATCGTTGCATAATGTATACAACATTCTCAAGAGGTGACTGGGCCTCATATGTCAGTTGTGTGCTGAGGCTGAGGAGCCCTGGTCTGTGCAGTCTTGTCTCTCAGGATTAATACCTATACAGCACTGGTTCTCAGGAGGAAATGCTAACATGGGAGACTGGGGACACCCTGAACTCTCTGCTAACCACAGCTGTCTCTGCAGTGTCCCAAGCCTAGGTTTGGTGGCTGTGTACTGATGTGGCCTGGTCAGGGCCTGGTCAGCACTGCCTGCTCTCAGTGCCTGTGTTTATCGGTTTGATTCTGAAGAAGCAGGACCCGGGATTTAGGTGCACCTGCTAGAAGCTGCCTGCACCCTCCACTTCCAGGTGGGCAGTGTGTAATGGACCCTTCCTTCCCAGTTGGCCTGTGGATTTCCCCAGGCACATCAGCACCAAGGACTTGGCTACAAAGACACAGTTTCGACTCAGGCTTTGAACTGGCTCCCTGCTGCTGCAGGACCTTTGCACATGCTGACTCTCTAGGGACGTGACTTAACTCAATGTGTCAAGAACTTTCCTGTGACCAGAACTTTGCACAGCTCTTTCCTGTGCCTGATACACTTTCTTCCAATGCCTAGGCAACCTCATATTCTGTATTTCCTCAGGAATCTTCACAGGCCATCAAAGGCAGCCTGTCCCTGACCACCTGACATAGAGCACAAATTCCTTCCGGGACCACTCATGTTCCCACCTGACCAGGATTCCTGACTGCTCTCTTACCTAGAACTATGTCTTGTAGTTGTGTGCCCCCACTCTGGGGTGTTGGCCCCCAGGGGCAGGAGCTTTGCATGCCTAGGGATCCCCTACTTCAGGTTGACCTAACAAGAAGTGCCAAATGAATGAACAGAAATGTGACATTTGATTGGACTCTTTTGCTGTGTATAGGGCAAAGCTGGGGCCTTGTGCATGCCTGCGAGGCTTGCAGTGTCCTGCTGAGCCACACCCTAGCCCTGGCTCTGGGTTCTAGAAGCAGCTTGAGCCCAACCCTGCTTTTCTCAGAGCTTCACTTGCAGAGGTCTGGAGTAAAGGAAGTTTGTTAAGCAAAGGCCCTAGGGCCAGGAGGAGAAAGACTAGGAAAGAAAGAAGCTGAGCCTGGCCTGACCGACCCCCACCTTCAGGATTCTGGAGCAAGGTTGGTAGCAGCAAGCAAAAGAAGGCAAGATTTTTATTCCAGGGATCGGGGCTGTGTACTGAGGGTCACAGATGTTCTCTGTGCATAGCAAAGTGTGAGAAAAGGGGGACCTGTCACAGGCTAGTCTGGGACAAGACATCATTGACACTATGCTGGAGTTGTGTACTGCAGAAGCCTTACCCTGGCATTTGCCCTGTCAGTCAAGACCGGGAAAGGCTTGGGTGTGGCTCAGTGGGAGAGAATTTCCCAGCATGCAACAAAGCCTTGGACTCCAACATTGAGGAGAAAGTCCTGTGCCAGACTCTTCTGAAAATCTGCCTCTCCCAGGCTGCTGTTCAGAGCCCGTGAGCTTGTTCCCTGCAAGAATAGGCATTTCTGTTTCAGAAGAGGAGTGGTGGATTTCTCTTCTTCTCAAGAACCCCACTGTTTGCAGAAGGATAGCTGATTTCCTGAAGAACCCACAGCCCACCTCTTCATGGGTACACCCCAGTCAGAAGTGGCCAGGAACCCTGGGGTAGACATCGGCCACAATGTGCCCCAGAGGATGTACCGCTTAAGCTGCTGTACCTCAAAAAGAAAATGTAGCTGGATGGTGGGAATAGCACTCTTCCCTGCTTACCTCACCTCTTGGCATCTGCCAGTGTGGCAGTGTGCCTGCCACGCACTCCTGGGTTCCAGAACAGGCTCGGTCCATTTGACGGCTTAGAGGATAGAAAATGGGCTAGAAGATGGAGCCCCACCTCTGAACGTACTCTTATCCCCCAGGTGAGATGGAGGTTCTCAAGTGTGCACTGCTGGCCATCTGGAGCTGGTGCTTGACAACAGGGATGTCTATTACATCAAGGTTTGCTCAGTGTTCTTGGCACACCTGTATTGGTACTACACCACCCAAGGTATCCCCGCCCCAGCAAGTGTCCTGGTCCGATAAAGCCCCCAGCACTGATGTTGACAAAATGTGATATCAATAATAGAAAGTTTAGGGGGCTGGAGAGACGGCACGGCAGCCAAGAGTCTCTGCTCTCTTGCAGAGGACCAGCACTCACGTCCAGTGACTCACAGCTGCCAGCAACTCCAGTCACAGGGAACCAGATACCCTCTTTGGGCTTCTATTGGAACCTGCATGCGTGTGCACATACACACAATAGATACGTGCTACATAAACACATAATAAATCTTTAAAAGAATAATAATAGAAGTTTTCACAAGCTCAGAGCAGAGAAAGATATTAAGACAAGTTAAATAAGCCACTCCCAGGTTTCCCAGCGTACAGGCTGAAGTTCCCAGAACTGGGTGGCTTAACACAGTGTATCTGCCCTTAGCTCTGAAGGCTGGCAGGGAACATGCAGCGTGAATGGGGCTGGTCCGGTGAGGCTGTAGGAGAGCCTGTGTTCCCAGACCTTTCTTGGGTTCTAACTGCTTGCAGAATTCCTCAGCCCAGAGATGGCTTTCTCCTTGTGTGGTCAAGTCGCCATCCCTCTATGGGTCATTTCAAATTGCCTCTTTTTAAGGCATACTGCCATACTGGATTTGGATAATAACCTCTTATGATGCTACCAAATACAGAGACCCTGTTTCCAGACAAGGTGCTCCTCCCAGGCCCTGAGTGCCAGGATGTCAGCATCTTCTGGGGAGACCTGGTTTAACTCATAACACTGCCAACCTGTAAAACCTTCTACTTTGGAGTTTCTGTTTTGCTTTGGGGCTCTGAGGTTAGAGCTTAAGGCCTTGTCCTAGGCCTGCTCACTGCCACTGACCTATTCTCAGCCCTACCCTGCTTTTTGTCTTTGAGACAAGCTTTCACTGTATAGCCCTGGCTGACCAGGCTAGCCTCAGACCCAAGAACAAGCTACACATGCTAAAACAACTGCACCTTACCAAATTATAGCCACCAGCATCGAGAATCCTAAATCAAACTCATAATCATCCACCACACCTGGGATGGGAACAGAAGCCTAGTCCAAATGCCATTTTGTGATTTTAAAGAAACCAAAATAACAAAAACTTCTTCCAGGTGTCCCACTACAATCCGCTTCCTCTCCTCCTTCGGAAAGTTATATGCTTTGCTACCACTCTGTGTTTGGATAATGGGACAGTGCACGTGCCTTCCTGGCAGAGACGTGTGGAGTACTATGGTTATAACCCTCTGTTTCTTTAGAATCGTCTCTTCATGTTTGATAAGTTTTCTTCCTTTTAAATATTCCCACAGCTTTTAGCAACTCTGCTAGAATCCCCCGGATAGTCAGGTGTGTCAGTCTGCTTACCAGCTTTAATTGCTTCAGATAGTTTCCTTGGAGAGTCTTCCTGGAGCCATTGCCGTGGGCCCCCCTCTGTCCCGTTAGGAACTCCTGTCACTTACCTGGCTCACAGCCCCTGCTTTCCGTGCCTGTGGTCTTATGCACACCTGTGCTCAGCTGGAGCGCACCTCCAGCAGTTTCTGGGCAGGTCCGATAGTTTCTCCTGCATCTCAAGTCGAAGGCCTGCCAGGGCCCTGCTCCCTCCGAGCCCCGAGGATTAGTGCTTCTTGCTTGGCTGCTGGAGGCTGTCAACGCTCTGTGCTCCTTGCCTTGCAGCTGCCTCAGCCAATCTCTTGTCATCCTCTGGGCCCACATTTCCTTCTTTTTATAACCGTGTCAATTACATTGATATAAGGACCAGCCCTCCAGGGTGGCCTCAACTTAACAATAGCTGCCGTGACCCCTTTCTCAACCCAAGGCCATCATCTGACCTCCACAGGCTGTGAGAGCCTCATAAACGCTAGGTGTTCAGTTAACTTTCTTTCTCTTTCTTTCTTTCTTTTTTTCCTTCTTTCTTTCTTCCTTCCTTCCTTTCTTTCTCTCTCTCTCTTTTTTCCTTCCTTCCTTCCTTCCTTCCTTCCTTCCTTCCTTCCTTCCTTCCTTCCTTTCTTTCTTTCTTTCTTTCTTAACAAAACAAAACAAAACAAAACAAAACATAGCCACAGCTCTCAGACATGAACTTTATAGGTGATGGTGTCATGCTGCAATGTAAAAGGTTCACATGCCTGGCAGACACAGGAAACCCACCTAAGCACTGTAGCCTGTGTCTCGTTAGCCAGAAGGAAGCGCGCTAATCCCTAGAGTGCCACCGGGGGAGTTTTGACAGGTGCGAACATGCTACAGTCCAAGTTCCTGTCAAAATTACATTCCTCTCATTTTGTAAAGTTCCCTTGTGCCCCATCCCAGGCATCCCCAGCTTTGCATGGCCGCGATGAGATTGTGAAGAGCGGCCTCTTGGGACCTGCCAATCACTCCTTTCCCGCCCCCACACCAGCTTCTCTCTGTGCTCTTGCAGGACCCTTGAGCTTGGACAGTCCATGGCTCATAGTGTCTGCAGCTCACAAGCTCTCCTGGCCGTACTGGGCCATGTTCCAGACTATCTCAGAGCTGACACTGGCCAAGGCCTAGACTCTCAAGGACCTGGTGGTCAGCATGACCTGCAGAAGCCAGAGCCATGACAGGAAGTCAAGATCAGGGTGTACACCAAAGCCACTACCTACCTCTGGGTAAGCAGGGTGAGCACCCCTGCCATCTCATGTACGTGCCTGTATGTGCAAGTATGTGCATAGTTTGATGTGTTTGTCCTGGTTGGTTTTTCATCTGCTTGACACAAATTAAACTTAATTGAGAAAATGCCTCCATCAGATTGCCAGTAGACAAGTCTGTAGTGCGTTTTCATAGTAATTGATATGGGAGGTCCCAGCCCATCGTGAGTGATGCCACCCTGGGTAGGTGGTCCTGAAGACAGCTGAGTAAGCAGGTGAGCAGCGCTCCTCCGTGGCTCCTGTTCCAGCTGCTGCGCCAGGTCCTGCCTTGAGCCCCTGACTTCCCTCGGTGACTGATGGGATATGGCTAGAGAGTTGTAAGATGAAACAAACTCCTCCCTCCTCAGGTTGCTTTTGGGTATGGCATTTTATCACAGCAATAGAAACCCTAACTAAGATAGTGTTTGTGCATAGTTGTGTGTATGTTGTGCGTGTGTAAATGTGTGCCTACCCATGCACACACTGATTGCACATCTGTGTCAGTGTAATGTATCAAATCAAGAGAGCAGCCTCAGGGTGCAAAGCTTCAATAGAAAGGCAGGGAGGCACAGCCTTCGAGAGACTGACCAACCCCTGCTTCTCCAAGCATATTTATTGATAGTTACACAGAAACCAATTTAGGGCAGGGGAGTTAAGTTCCTCATACCAAAACCTTTGATCTCCGTGCTGCTCAAAGGGACAAAACAACCCACACAAGACCACAGTCCCAGTGTTCAACAGAGCAAGACCTCCAGGCGCACCAGGAATGTCTTGTGACAGGGGTTATGTGGGGGCTGCAAGACCCTCAAAAACAGTCCCATCAATCACAGAAAACAAGTGTTGATGAGCCATGGACCTCTTCAAAGCCCAAGCATGTCTAGAAACAATTTCTTCCTATCTAGTAAGCATATGTCCGAAACAATTAGGTTTACTAATTTCCTGTTACACATCTGTATCTGTTTGTGTGTGTGTAAGCATGTGCACTTGAGTGTGTGTATATGCAGGGTTGGGGGAGGAATGAGAGTCTCTTGTAACCTAGACAAGCCTTGATGCCTCCCCTCTTGTCAGCCCAGGAGCCAGGTTCCCTGCCTTGACATCTTCTATACACCGGAGAAACTGGAGGCCTGTGGCTGATACCACCCCACAGACACAGAGACTGGACTCAGCGGGGGATTCAGAACTGTCACAAAGAGACTCTAAAAGAGAGAGAAACTAGGAAGAAAATCTAATCCCTGTAGTCTTGCTTAGCAACATCTGGGGAGGGGGGTGGTGAGAGAGACTCTGAAGGTGGTCAGACAGCCCCTTGTGGACATTAGGCCACCATAATGACATCTTTGAAGTCACAGCTGGCATTACTTAGTGACTTCAGTGAAGGGCCTTTCTCTGCCTATGTCATGTGCAAAAGCATGGCAGGGTAAGGACAGGAATTGTCACCCATGCTGTGCCCCAGCCAGCCCTGCTCCAAGCCCTTTCTCTTCTGGGGCAATGCAGGACCAGGAAGAGTCCAGCCTACCTCAGCCCTTGGGGGCAGCACAGCGCCTTCTGGGGCAGAGCTGGGTAGCACTGCAGTGCTGAGTTATCCTTGATGGTCTCAGGTAATGTGAGGAGGTGGCTGGGTGTCGGGGACAGCCGGGACAGCCAGGCGTGTGAGGGGCGGGTGGCAGCCGGCTCCTGTGGGCACCAGCTGGTGGGGAAGGGAGCTCAGATGAGCCCAGGTTCCGGGGAGGCTGGGCCTGCTTGGGGGGTGGGTGCTGTAGATGGGTTTCAAGGAAAGGGATAGATGACACTGTGGTTTCCACCTGAGCGGCTGGTTGGGGAAGCTGGTAAAGACGTGTAGAAGAAAGCCCACTGCAGGGCTCTGGCATTTGGCTGGAGGCTCAGCCATGGTCATTCCCAACTTGGCTTTGAATGTGTGACAGGAACCATGGCCCTAGTATAGAGGCTACTGCATAAGGCTTGGGCTGATGGCAGGGGGAAGGGGCATGGTCGTAGGTCTCCTCCAACCCCAGTATAAACCAGAGTAACAGCCCCTGCCAGGGCTCTGGAGACCCAGGGAGTGGAAGCAGCCTGCCAGCACGTGCCCCTTGGAATGCAGAGGTGGTGTCTGCAGGATGGTTGCTCAGTGAGAAGATAGTCACACCCTACACCAAATGCAGAGGGATGGGAGGAAGTTGCATTTGCTTGGCTCAGAGTTAGGGGAATAGAAAGGATTTTTCTTTAGGGTCCTGTAAGGAATAACTAGCCCACCTTCACCCGCCAGAGGCCTTGCAGAGACAGTCTTAGCTGGAAGAGCTTTGAAGGATGAATAGGAGTTCACCAAGTAGAAAAGAGAATAAAGGGCAGGAGGGAATAAATAAACTCCCACCCATTCACCTGGCTTCTTTGCAGGTGTCCATGGTGACAACCTTGATGCCAGGCCTCTTCCACAGCAGGTGTGAGCTTGAGTAAGCCTGGAGTGCAGCTGTCCAGAGCAAGGGCCATGCAGAACAGCCAGGACAGGAAGGTCCTGCCTTGCTGGTTGAAGAATCTCCAGCAGGAGCTGAACCTCACAGAGGCCCATAAGTACACAAAGAGGGTGAGTGCCAGGTGGCCCTGCAGTTGGGAGATCCTAGGGCTCTCACTTGGGTCCCCTTTTCCCTCCCTGCTTGGCTTGTGACCTTGGGCCTCCTTGAGCCTCAGTTTCTTTCTAGACATCAGGTACGTTAGTGCAGACCATGGGATCAGTCGGGGAGGGCAGAATGCTTCCTCAGCACAGAGGCTGGTGGGTAGGAGGGGTGTCTGGGAGGTAGAGGTATGGTGGTTGGCCTTGAGGATCTTGTGGGCTGGCTGGTGACTGCAGCCAGGCTCAGTAGCAATTCTGGCAGTCAGTCTTGGGGTGCAGAGAGTAGGAAGTGGCCCTCGGACCTCTGTGACTGGTGATCAGTAGCTGGGTCTCCCCCAGCACTGGGCCCTTCACTCCCTCAGCCCTGTTCCCATCACAGCCCCAGAAGACCCATGTACTGCTGACAGTCCTGGGGACTGGTGTCCAGGGCCAGCCTTGAGGGTTGCAGCTGGAGGGAGGGCAGGAGCAGCTGCCTCAAGGTAAGACATCGTACCCGAAGCAGGGGTCACTGTTCCTCAGGCATGTGCACCCTACCTGAGGCCATCACCCCTAGAGAACTGTCCACATTCCCATCCCTCCAGCAGAGAGGATGCCTGAGGAATCCTAAAGGGACCTTGCTACAATTAAAAAATATTACATGGCTCCAGCCTGAAGCTCCTTCCAGCGCCTTCATCAGCTGGCAAGGGTGTGAGTGGGGGCCAGCAGCTCATGGCCTAGGCTGAAAGCTGCTTCCAGGAGTCTTAGTGCTTTACTGTAGAATGGCTGGTTAAGAGCTGTTCAGGCTGGGGTCAGCATGCATAAGGCTCTTTGTTCATGCTCCAGACCTTAAAAGCAGAAGTATATGTCTGTAATCCTAGCACTCAGGAGGCAGAAGAGTCAAGAGTTCAAGGTTACCCAGGAAGCAGGAAGGCTCAGAAACAGCAGGCCCCTTCCAGGTTCTGCCATTCTGTGACCTTGGGAGAGCTGCCTCCCCTGGTCTGAACTGTGACAGTAAGAAAGCAATAATGCCAAGCTTTGGCAGAGAGCTCATCTGTCTGTGTCAGTGTTTACTGGACATGTGTTATGGGCCAAGCCCTGACCCAGGCTCAAGGAAAGGGCAGAGACCAGAAAGAAAAGAAGGGGAATGCTTGACCTCAGTACGCATGGTTCCTCTCAAATGACCAAGACCTGTGGGAGAGGAGAATAATTGCCATTATTGCCATTTTAAAGGTGGGGAAACTGAGGCATTGGACATTAGGTCCTTTATCAAAGGTTATTAACTGAAGACTGATTTTGGATTCCATCGGTCCTGGGTTTCCATGACAATTGGTGGTCTTGTTGGTGTGGAGATGGCAGATGGGTTGGTTGGCAAACTATTTGTGTATGTGTGCCGAGACGAGGTTACAGTGTGTAGGTAGCCCAGGTTGGCCTTGAACTCATGCTCTTCCTGTCTCTGCCTCTCAAATGCCAGGACTACAGGCATGTGCTACATGCTAGGCCTTTTATTTCCTTGTCTTTCCCCGTGTGTGTGTGTGTGTGTGTGTGTGTGTGTATTCATGTGTGTATGGGGGCACATGAGTGCACGAGCATGTAGAGGTCCAATGTTGATCTCAGGAATCGTCCTCAATCATTTTCCACCTTGTTCTGTGAGGCAGAGTCTCTCAATCAAACCCAGAGCTTGAAGATATGCCTATTTGCTTTTGAGATGGCACCTGCCCTTCCCGGGCTAAATTACAGAAGACCAACCACAGCCACCTGGGATTTATGTGGGTTTGGGGATCGAACTCTGGTCTTCACACTTGTGGCAAGCATTTTAACCACTGAGCCATCTCCCGACCCTGGGCCAGGGTTTAATTGGCGAATCTTAGAGCACAGGGCTGCTTTGTGCCCTTCAGTCGCTCTATGCGTTTAGGACACTCGATGTGATGTAGGGCACAGCTGTCCCCCGATCTTGCTAGCTGCCTTAATGTGTGTGGCTTGCCTTTCCTCCACATCCACGCACCACGACACTTCCGAGTCCCGCAAAACCTCCTCTTGCAGGGGACCGTCATGGTGGACAAACAGCACCAGGAGGAGACACTGGGCTGGCAGACTGGACACACCCGTGTGAGTGGGCTGTAGGGAGAGTGGCCTCTGGGAGCAGGGCACCCGCTCACCTCTGCCCATGTATGTCTCTCCCAGATCTGCACAGGTCTGACCCACCCCTGCAATGGTAAGGCTATTCCCAGGAGCCAGGAGGGATGTCTGCTGGCTTGGAACCCACAAACACCTTCAGAAAATGTGAGCATGTTTTGTTACACTCTTGTTCCAACCTCAGTTGTCCGTCCCCCCCTCTTCCCCCCGCTTGTCTTAGGATGGAAGGCCCAGCTGTGACTCTCTGGTCTCTGCTGCCACATCTGCTTCATCTAGGCCTTCCATTTTCTTGTCTGAATCTTTCCCAGCTCAGGCCCTTGGCACATTCTGAGGTTGGAGCTGTCACTGCTCCTTCCACTTCTGCTGTCTGTATAGCGTGAAGTCATACCTCAGCTCTCCTGTTACACTTTCCTGGCCCCCTCATATGGAGCTGTCTCCTCCCCATTCCAGTTCAGCTTTGAGCATCTGTATGGCTGTCCACTTCTGCTTGCATGATTATTCTGAAGATCTCAGTTGCTCTGCTGGTCTATAATGGCCGCAGGGGCTCCCCAGTCATTTCTTCTCCATTCTCAGGGGGTGTGGTGCATGACAATAGCTTAATGAGCCTTTGTAATTCAGTTAGCTTGATGCTATTTATAGTCTTTGCCAGCAGAGCTAACAGCGTCTCTTTTAGTCCTGCTGCTCACAGTCTCTGTTACAGTGACTCCACACTCCCGTTCAGTGTGAAAGCATACTCAGCAATTGTTTAGTGAGTACGTGTGATTACGTCCCAATAAACTTTATGGGGCTGGAGGGTCGGCTTAGCAGTTAAGAACACTTGCTGTTCATTCAGAGGAGTTCAGTTCCCAGCACCCACAACCACCCTTAACTCCAGCGCCAGGCATCTGATGGCCTCTTTCTGGCCTTCACAGGTGTCTGCACTCATGCAGACAGATACACAAACACACAAATAACGGGGCTGGAGAGGTGGCTCAGCAGGTAAGAGCACTGGCTGTTATTTTAGAGGGTATGGGTTCAATTCCCACATGGCACCTCACAGCTGTCTGTAACTCCTGTTCCAGGGGATCCGACACCCTCACACAGACATACATGCAGACAAAACACTGATGCACACAAAATAAGAATAAATAAATTATTAAAAAACACACAAATAACAGAAGACAGAGTCAGGAGGACTTCTGGGAGTTTGAGGCTCACCTGGTCAAATTCCAGACCAGACAGGGCTCTATGGTGAGACCTTGTGTCAAAATAAAATTCAAAAATAAATAAAAATGAAAACCCCTTTAAAATCTAACTAACAAACAAAACAAGCTGCATTGGCCGGTGGGCTACTGTTAGGGCAAGCCGGGTGGGTTTCTAAGGAACCACGAGACACGAACCGCTGCAAACGCATGAGGCATTTATTATTAATAACCGGCACGCTCCGGGTTCCGCCTATCCCACGCAGGAGATGAGCATGGCGGGCCCCGATCCCTTCCTCCCCAGCCCTTTTATGGGGTTCAGGGGGAAGGGGTCTGGGGATGGGGGCTCGTCCTGCTTTGATTGGCTCAGAGCTCTCTGTTAAACTCATTGGTTGGGAGTTTCGCGTGCGCAGGATCCAGGGGGCGTGGTCAACCTGTGCCCTTGGACTAGCCCCTTGAGACAGGGTGGCTCCTGGTATGCTGGAGAAGGACGAATCCTGCTGATAAGCTTAATGGTCATTTCCCTGTGGGTGGGGAGGAGACTGGAGAGTACTGTTAATGGCTGTACTTGGGAAGGCATTTCTCAATAGGAGGCATTTCCCCCTATATGTGACTGCATTCCTAGTCTTCATATTTCTTAAATCCTTTCACTACAACCTGTGACCTTTGATTAAAAGTCTTGGCATGTACACCGTAGACTCACATTGCCCATGTGTCATTAGCAAGTCTGTGTCTCAGGGCCTCAGTTTCCCTTCCTATGAGGTAGAGGCAAGCTGCGTCTGCTTTTACACAGTGGCCACAACAATCAGAATAACCTCTCCTAAGCGCTTGTGTCTCAAGACATGTTCACCAGGGCCTTGTTAGACACCACCCCACCTCCGCTGCCACCACCACCCTCTTGGGGAGGGATCACCACAATCTCCAACAAGCATTTATTGAACACCTACTGTGTGCACAAGGAATAAAGTAGTGCTTTTCTCCTCTAGTCAGGCAGTGTTGGATGAGTGCCCCATTCTGTGGCTTCACTTCCCATCAGCCAGCGAGGCTGACAGCTCCGGATGCTGTCCAGGAATGTCCTAGGCACATCTAAGGGGAAACAGTACCGAAGCCAAGCCAGACACCTGCAGGAGGAGCTCCCAGTGGCTTTTACGAGTTCCTCAGCTGGAGATTGCCAAGTGATGCTCCAGGCCAAACACAGCCACACGTGTGTTTTATGGCCTGACTATCTTGAGAATTGAGAGATTTTAGACAAAACCTGGATTTCAGCTGTTTGTAAGAAAAGAAAAATCAGAAGGTCTGGCCCTGCTTAGACTCAAATCCCAGCTGACATCTGGCAAGGAACCGGGGCTGGAGAGACTCCCATTTACTACCATTCTGTCATCTGCTCTGTTCAGACCCGGGCCTTGGCTAGGAGGCAACTCCATGGCAGAACCATTGCCTAGGCTCCAGGTTCCAGCCAGCACTGCAAAAGAAAGCACAAAGCTTTGTCATAACGCTCTCCTCCCCGGGTGCTCCCTTTCCCATCATCTTGGTTCCCAGATAAACCATGTTTGTATGTATCTTAGAATGAACAACCAGGAGTGAGTCCTGGGGGCAGGCGGTCTGAGTTCTCCATCAGCACAGACAGGAAGAGATGAGATCAACCAGCACTGGTGTCGCTGGCTCCCAGCAGCTGCTAGGTGGTTGTTGAGTGAATAATTGATTACTGTGTTTCCTCTTGCTGGGTTACATACTGCCCCAAATGTAGCAACTTAAACCAGTACATGAGTCTTTCAGTTCCCGAGCTCAGGCGGCAGAGGAACCTCACTGGGTTAAAACTGGGAGCAGCATCACTGAGCCACTGAGTTCCTAGCAGAGGCTCCCCTCCTCCTCTGTTCTGCTTCTAGAAACCATCTGTACTTGGCTCTTCCGGAGACAGCAGGTGAATGTTTACCACTCTTTCTGTCTGCCCCTGCCCCTCCTGCTGCTCCTTATTTAGAAGAGTTCCCACCTAAATCACTGTTGCTCAGAAGGCACTGTCGCCTCAGGCTCTAGGGATTTGGGTGTGGCCTCCATAGTCCCCTTACTGCGCTGAGCTTTTCTTCCTCTCCAATTCTGCTTTGAATTTGATATTCCAGGCTAGAACCAGTGACTCTGCACTTAGGAAATTAGTACCTACTGTGTGTTGGCATCCGAGTGCTTCCTAGCCAGTGAAGGAAGACTGACAAAGCCCCACTTTGGGAGAGTCTTCACATTGCTTCTCTCCAGCTCAGAGCACTGGTGTCTGCCCTGCTCAAGGGTCCAGCATGCACCTGGCTTCACTTCCTCTTTCACGAATGTAGGAGACTAGACTACACGGAGGACACCAATCTCTGGGCCACTTGCTTTTGCTCTCTGGATTCTGTTGTGGACATGATGGTGACCTCTCTCCACACCTCTGGGTCTCACACACTCAGGCTAAGAACATTGAGGTCAAGGCTACATTAAAAGTCAACCAGAAAGTCTTTCTGAATCTGAAGGTTTTTACACTGGAGCAGCTCTCAGCACGGCGGAGGTGGGGTGAGGTGGGCATCTGGCACAGACACAGCACGCCTCTGGATGCTTCCCGTTCCTCCCAGGTGAGAGGCCACTGCTGCTGGCTGCTGTCTGCCAAGGGGAGCCTGAGAGCCTGGTATGGGTGCATGCCTGTAATCCGGCACTTGGGAAGTGAAGCAGGAAGATCAGGGGTTTGAGCCAGTAGACTGGCTATGTGAGTGCTTTCCAACTTTTAACTTTTTAGTTATTATATATATATGAATATGCTTGTGTACCTCTGTGCATGTGTGGAGGTCACAGACAACTTGAAGGAGTCAGTTCTTCCTACTGTGTGGATCCTGGGATAGAACTCAAGTCATCAGGTTTGGAATTGGGTGCCTTTACCTGCTGAGCCATCTTGACAGCCTGAGATCTTTTCTTAAAAAAAAGAAAAAACACTAAAATTAAATTAAACAAACAAACAACAACAACAAAAACCCCACCAGAGTATGATACGGGAGCTGAGTGGGGCCATCTTCAGGAGCAAAGTGTTGCCCAGCTCCTCCACTTGAACAACGGCTTTGACCTCACCTGGCATTGACCAGGAGGAGCCCCTGAGGTCAGTGCTGATGCACAAGCTGCTATCAGCCGCAATGCCACATCCCAGGTCAGAGACGGGACTCTGCCCGCTGTGAGGGAAAGGGTCTACTAAGGGGACTAGGGCTGTGGCTCAGTTGGTAGAACACTTGCCTAGCTTGCATAAAGCCCTGGAATCCATCCCCAGCACAGCATAAATGAGGCATGGTGGTGCATGACTATAATTACAATGGAAGGTCAAGAGTTCAAGGCCGTCCTCAGCTAGAGAGAGAGCTTGGATCCAGGGTGAGCTACATGAGAGCTTTTTCCACCCCAACCCTCAATAAGTACACATAGCCAGTATCTTAGGGTTTCTATTGCTGTGACAAAGCACCAAGACCAGGAAACTTATAAAAGGAATATATATAAGGAAATAAATAAGGAACTTATATAAGGATACTTATAAAAAGCATTTAATTTGGCTTACAGGTTCCCAGGGTTAGAGTCCAGGGTGGTAGAGGAAAGGCATGGTGCAGAAATAGCTGAGTGCTCACACCTTGATCCTCAAGCAGGAAGCAGAGTGCTTTTGAAGCTTGAAGCCTACCCACCCCAAGTGGCACACCTCCTAATTCTTCCCCAACAGCCATCAGCAGGGAACCAAGTATTCAAATGCCTGAGATGTATGGGGCCATATGGTGAGATAAGAAGGTGGCAAGGTGGCCCTGGGAAGCCAGGAGCCCAGTTTAGGCGGGATGCGCTGATGGGTGTCCTGAGCAGATGTCTACCTTATCTGGAGAGCTCATGCTCTGACCACGCCACAGCCCAGAGCGGCCCTGCCCCACGTGCCCACTGGAGGAGCCAAGCAGGTGCCAGTGAGAGGGTGGAGAATTCCCACGAGGTGTTTCTGAGAGTGAGGCCTTTTAGCGTCACCATCAGTCCAGCCAACATTCCTGGCCAGAACCCAGGAAATCCCACCTGGCTGCAGGGAAAGGCTGGGAAGTGTAGTTTAGCTGTGTGTCTTGGAGGAAAACCACAGATCCCGTAGAGTAGCTGCTGTGGGTGTGTTTCTGCATTCATTCATTCATTCCTTTGTGCACACCGTGTCTGCTTTACGCCAGGCTTTGCTGGTTAATGGGTGGCATGGTGACTTAGACTTGTCTCAGTGGGTACCCAGCTTCCTACTCTTTCAAGTTCAGTTTCCAGCCCTATGCTCAGTAGTTGAGCCACCTTAGGTAAATCACTTGAGCCTCAGTTTTGCCAGCTGGGAAATGGGGTGATAACACTAACCCAACAGAATAGTGTAAAGTTCAACAAGGCCAGGAAGCCAGGAGCACAGTACAGGGCTCACAGTCAGGGTCCAACTGGAGGCAGGTGCAACAGCAGGGGAGCTAGGGGCACCCCAACACCAGCTCTCCAGTTCCTTACTAAGGATGATGGGGCTCACCTCCTCTACTCCTTCAGTAGGTCTTGATCTAGCTGAACAGATCGAGCTCCCTTACAGCTCCAACCTCTGACAGCCTTGACCTCCCGCCAGCTCACAGGTACGGACTGTGCTCTTGAGATATCTTTGAACCGCCCACCAGGTGTCTCCTCATAGCTCTTTCACAGGATGATTGGGTGGGAAGAGGAGGGGAGCCTGGGAGCTTTGGGGCTGGCCTCTGCCAAGCAGCCACAGCAAAATCAAGGCCAAGTGACAGGGGAGTCTTCAGCCACCACCTAGGCCAAGCCATTTTTAACTCTGGGAGAAACACAATGTTTCTCCGTTAGAAATGGGGAGAACTCTAATTATCCTCTCAGCCTTGTCCTGTGTTGGCATCTAGGCAAAGCCATGGAGTCCTTCGGAAAGAACCCCTGGGGCCCAAGGAGTTCAAGCCACCCTTCTTCCTCTCCACTGTCTCCCTTTTTGAGGCATGGACTCCCTTTGTAGTCCAGGGTCTCAAACTCCTGGCCCTCCTGCCTCAGCCTCCTAAGGGATAGGATGACAAGTGTGTGCCACTATGCCAGCTCGAGCGTCTTCTGCTGCTTCCTCTGCTTCTACCGTGCTGAAATGAGCTCTGGAGCCAAGGATCTGCTAGGACTCAGACCTCAAGTCAAGAGCTGGGGTTGGGGATGTTGGCCTGGTCTCTCCTATTGTTATCAGGGAGCCCATAGAGTTGCCTGGGCTGAAGTGCTTCTTAGAGCGGGGCCATTCTCACCCAAGTTTCCACTGACCCTTCTTCCCTTCTAGCTTCCTGCCCTCTGCCTCCTTGAGGTGCAAGCTACCACAGTATGTCACGAGGGATGCAGAGTGGACATGCCCCTGCCTGTGCCTGTGTCTGGCCACCAGCTGCTTCTGCTAGAGGTGGACGCTAGCAAGCAACACTTGAGGAGCAGCTAGGGCTGGGACATGAGGGTCTCCCTCCAACAGGCTGTCTTCACACCCCAAGAGCTCTTCAGCTACAGCTGTCCTCCAAGGTTACCCCAGCAAGGTTCCTTAAAAAAGGCAGGACATCCAGGGACCAAGGCTAGTATCCTGCTTGGGAGGAGCCATCCCTGCAGGCCCCTGTATCCCCGAGACCACTGAATCTGCTCTGGTGTAACACCCTTGGTACAAAGGCATAGAGAAGACAGGAAGGGTAGCATTAGCTTTTCACTCACTCTCATGCTCAGGAAGCTGAAGCAGGAGGATTGTGAGTTTGAGTACAGGTAGGGCCGCAGGAAGAGATTCTATCTCAAATGATCTCCTTCTCAAAAGAGGAAAACAAGTCACCAGACGTCACAGGGACTGCCCAGTTCCTGACACTCTCCTCTCTGACCATTTATTGAAGCACTGAGGATGCCATGTTGTTGAGAACCTGGGGCTGGAGCTAGGTCAGCCAGGAGTTATACCTTCCTTCTGGTTCTCAGGACTTCCATCTACCAGCTTCTCAGCCATCTGTCTAATTGCATATCCTTATCCCATCTATAAACACTTGAGGAAAATTAATATTTTTATTAATTTGAGACAGGTTCTCACTGTGTAGCCCTGGCTGTCCTGGGACTTAACTATGTAGACTAGGCTGGCCTCAAACTCACACAGATTCACCTGCTTTTGCCTCCCCAGTGCCGGGATTAAAGGTGTGGTCACCACGGTGACTTGAGGTAGATTATTCAACATGAGTGCCTTCTCTCACATGTCACCATGACAGAACCGACTCTAGGGCAGAAGCTGGCAGAATCTCGGTAGAGCGGGGTGGCTATGGCCTCAAGCTTTGAGGCCATAATGTGTCAGCCTTATGCCGAGCACAGGGCGGTGTGGGCTACTGGGAAGTGAAGGGCAGGATCATGCTCCAGTCAAACGTGATTGTAAAAGCAGTGGCAGGAAAACTGTGGTTTACTAGTCTTGCTCTAGGGTAGCAAATTAACCACGTGAGGCAACTGGCAAGAAAGGAAGATGAAAAGTAGAAGAACCAGCTATTTGAGGTAGCCATAAAGAAGCACACAGCCCACCTAGCTGTGTACCTGTGCACCAGGGAAATCATAGATAGCCCTGTCCTGGTGTGGATACTCAACGGAATATGTCCCACGGTATCAAACAGAATTCACTGTGTCCCTTGCTCCAGCAGGGCAAATTTAATATCAGGCGTCAGGAGTGTATTTCTCTATCAGTCTCCACTACGAGAACCTGTGGAGGGTCAGGATCCAGCTCCTTATAGTACCAAGTTCATTTAGCTGTAAACTACCCTGCAGAATAGGCACTGTAAACATAAGCATAAACATGAACGGAAGCATATGAACTCCAGACCAATTACTGCCATGTGCCTCAGTTTCCTCATCTGGATGGTGAGGACTGTGGCATGGTCAGATCTCACGGGGCTTCTGCGAGGAGTCTGATGCGGAACTTGGCAGTGACTGTGCCTGGGGCAGTGTGGTGGTGTCGCACACCTTTAATCCCAGCACTTGGGAGGCAGAGGCAGGCAGATCTCTGTGATTTCGAGGCCAGCCTGGTCTACAGAGTGAGTTCCAGAACAGCCAGAGTTACAACAGAGAAACCCTGTCTTGAAAGCAAAACAAAACAAAATAAAAGATGTGTAACAGCCCCAAGCAGTGGGTCAAAGGAACCATCATATTGTTCACTTGTAGCTTTTGTAGTCAGTTCCCATCTAACCCACCACTCAGCTAGACGTGTGCCAGGCTGGCGGGTGACCTGGGAGAGGAGGGGACCGTCAAGTTCCAGCCTGTCATCCAGTTCATTCTCAGTCAAAACCCACGTCCCGGGGCCTGCCTCGTTTGTCTCTTAATGGGGGGAGAGGTAAGGTGCCCTTGCAAAGGAACGTGGGGAGATGACCTTCTGTGTGAAGAAGGGTCCCACAAGGGTATCTGATTCCCTACTGGCCAGAGAGGTTGTATCTGTGTTGAGGGCCACACAGCTGGAGAGTGGTACCCCTGAGCCCAAGCTTGCCTGACTCCAAAGCCTGTGAGCTGGATGCGACTCCCCTGCCTCTCTTAGCATGGAGCCCTGTAGCGCCTCCCTGCAGTGATACTCCCCAGGGGCTTCCAGGAACTCCTCTTGGAGTCCAGCCCAGAGGCCACCCATTTACCACCTGTTGTTACTTTTCCTGGTTCTGGAACAAAACAACTGGGAGAAGCAGCTTCAGAGGTGGTATTTTGGCTCATGATTTGAGGGCACAGGCCATCACAGAGGGACCAGCCCAAAGCTGGGCAGGAGTGTGAAGCTACTTGCTTCCATCGGTGGATGAGGCAGCAAACAACAGACTGGAAGTGGAATAAGTATATAAACTGTAAGCCCCACCCCTCAGTGACCGGCTTCCTCAACCAAGGTTCTACACCCAAAGGCTCACCGTCCTGCCTAAGCAGCACCCCCTGCTGGGGATCAAGGGTTCCGACACCTGAGCCTGCAGAGGACCTTAACAGTCCCCATCACTCTTCTGCTAGGGTTCGGCTGCTCTCGGCTGCTGGGCCAGGACTCAGCACAGCTGATCCTCTGAGGAGAGATGGAGGCCGGGTCCTCAGTCTGTGGAGCCCAGCACTCAGTGGCTGGCTGGACAAGTGTCCCATGTCCTGAGCCTCAGGGGTGTGTTGAAGCAGAAGACAGCATTCCGAGAAGCTGAGAGCTGAGCAGCACTGTATCGGTCAGGGTTCTCTAGAGGAAAGGAACCGAGGAAGGAGTATATAGAAAGGAGATTTATTAGAGTGGCTTGCAGGCTGTGGCCCAGCTAGGCCAACAATGGCTGTCCAAGAAGCCATGGCTGTTCAGTCCACGAGGCTGGATGTCTCGGCTGGCCTTCAGTCTACTCTAGAATCCCAAAGAAGTAGGCTCTAATGCCAGTGAAGGAATGGATTTGCCAGTGAGAGTGACAGCAGGAAAAGAGCAAAAGTTCCCCTGTTCCGTGACCTTATATAGATGGCCACCAGAAGGTGTGGCCAGATCAAAGGTGGATCCCTTTACCTCAAAAGATCCGGGTTAAAAGTGGGTCTTCCCACTTCAAATGATTTAATTAAGAAATTCCCTCACACGTGTGCCCGGCCACTTGGGTTTTAGTTAATTCCAGATGTGGTCAAGCTGACAACCAAGAATAGCCGTGGCAGATGCCATGGGCATTTTGGGTGACTGCTTCCAGTGAACTCCCAGGGAAGGTTGACATCAACACCAAGAGAACATGGCAAAGAGACTCTCCGCCTAACCAAGACATGGAAGCCTACTTGTGCAGGACTTGTCAGAGCCTCTAGTATTCGAGTGCACACTGTCTACCTCTAAAGGGGCATCCGGGCACAGAGCTCCCAGGCGTGTTCTAGAACAGATGAGAACCACTTCCTGGGACAAAAGGTGGTCCAGCCAGTCAAAGACGTGCTTGCTGCTAAGCCCGACAGGACTGAGTTTGAACCCCCAGAACCACATGGTACAAGGAGAGAACTGACTGAAAGTTGTCCTCTGGCCCCCACATTTGCACTATGGCATGCACCCCACCCCCAATTTTACTTTAAAAGAACCTCCTTGCCTGAAATGCTTGGGATGGAAGTATTTTTGTGTTTCAGGGTCTTTGGGGTTGTTGCGTAGATTCCTAATCCTCAAATCCAAAGTGCTCCACAACGGAGTCGGCGCTCCACTGGTTTTAGATTTTAGAACATTTTGTATTTTCAAATTGAGGCTGCATCATTGTACCTCTCCACCAAAACAGCTTTGTGTAGCCCAGGCTCTCTATGTAGCCAAAGATGAACTTCAACTCCTGATCTTCCTGTCTTCACCTCCTGAGTGCTGGGATTACAGGAGTGTGCCACCTCCTCTGGCTTCTGTGGCTCCGGGATTGCACCCAGGGCTCTGGGCATACCCAGTGAGTGTTCTGCCCGTGGGGTCCTAGCTCCAGCCCTCCCTGTGCTTTTTATTTTGACCCAGTTTCAATCTTCTGACGTCAGAGGTGTACTTGCTAGGCCACGTGTGACTGGCTGTTCTGACATTATGTTTGACTCTAGGGAAATTTGGGGAATGGCACCAAGAATCTGGCCTTCCTCTGCGAGTTAGGAGACATTTTCTTTTGCTTTGCCACTCTCACATGGATGTGTGAGAAGGTTCTCTGCATTTACAGATGTGGTGTGTGAACACACCAGTGTCTGTGAGCTGCCCCTGCTCTGTTGCCTGAGTGAGGCACAGACATGGCTGCTCTTCACTCCTTCCATCTTCCACAGGGCAGTTATGACAGCTACAAAATTCCCATGTATATTCAGTGTGATTCGGGCTCACTTTACTCGGATGCTGCCCACTGCCCCAGGGCAGGCCCCTGGTGCTGGGTTTTAGGCGTGCATAGCCATATCCAGATTCTTCTGGGGGTGCTGAGGATTCGAACTAAGATCCTCGTGCTCTTGTAGCCAGTGTTTTTACTTGCTGAGCTGTCTCCCATCTACCCTTGCCTAACCACTTCAAGCACCTCATGTCACGCTGAGAACCAAGTTTCTGGACCATGAGCCTTGAGGGTAGGGTTATGTGTATCACATACTCAAGCCAAAGATAAATCCAGCTTATTCTGGCCAGACCTGGTGGTGAACCCCTATGAGGTATGATGATCTTGATAGGGCTAGCCTGGACTACGTAGTGACACCCTGTCTCAGAAACAAACTAAATAAAACAAAAGCTTCATTCTGGACTTTTCCTTTTTCTTTTTTGAGGACATTTTTAAAATTTTAAAGGTTTATTTTTATTTCGTATGTATGGGTGTTTTGCCTGCGTGTATGTCAGCACCACGTGAATGCAGCGCCTGCAGAGGCCAGAAAGCCGGGTCCTGTTGGGAGCAGCCAGTGCTCCTAACCACCGAGCATCTCTCCAGCCCTGTCCTTCCCCTTCTAATTTGCTTCTCAGATGGCAACGGTCCACCATAGACTGGCATTTGTGTTCAGCTCAAGAAGCCACTGTTTCAGAATTCTCCACGACAGCTCTGAGGAAGCCAGTGTTTGTGTCTCTTCTGCCCGTAGCTGCGGGCACACACTCAAACAACGGCTACACAGCTAGCTGGGGTTACTTCCCACCCATCCTTGCAAGACTCCAGCATTTATTTGAGATAGAATTTGGTTGCCAGGCTGCCTGCACTCTGCCTGTAGTCTCAATCCTCCTTGTTTGACTTGGAGTGTTTTGATGATGTGAAACATTAACAGGCTCCAGAGGTCAGAGTTTCACAGTGGGGGACACAACCCAACTATGTGCGACCACAGCACCCTTCCTACACGGCATTGGGGCACTGGCTTCAAGACCCAAACTCTCTGCCCTTCTACCAGCCCTGGGGGTGCTGTGCTTTGCGGGGAGACTGCAGGTATGTGCCACCACATCTAGGGCATGTAGTTCTAGGGAGGGAAACATGGCTTCATGGGTACAAGGTAAGGCCTCCACCAAAGAGCCATGTCCGAAGCCTGTTTTTAATTTAACTTAGTAAGAGCAAGAACAATTTTATTTAAACACCTAATTACTCCAGCACTATTCATTGAAGAGTCTTTCTGGTCTCTGCTACATTACCTTTGAACCTTTGTCAAACATCTCAATTAACCATGCATAGGTCCCTCCCAGGCTGCAATCTGATTGGCTGGCATTTTATTTTCAAGATTCTCATGGTGCCTGACCCTTGCTATCCACCTAATGAGGATGGAGACAAAGGCTCACATTTTGTAGTACATACATCTTAGTTACCTTTCTCATTCCTGTAACAAAAACGTCACCAAAAGCAATCGAAGGAAGGAAGAGTTTATTGGCTCACAATCTGAAGTTACGGCCTCATGGCGGGGGTGCGGGTGGCAGCAAGCAGTGAGGCACCCGTCACACCGCACACAGTCAGGAAGCGCGCAGAGATGAATGCTGGTGCTCAGCTTGCTTCCTTTTCGTTGAGACTAGGACCAGCCCGAGGGACAGCACTGTCTACACTGAGGGTGTCTCTTCCCGAATCACTTTACCCAGCCTAGGAGCCCCTCCCAGACATGCTCAGAGGTGTATCTCCTAAATGATTCTAGATCCTGTCAGGTTGACAGGCAAGATGAACCGTCACAGCGTGCAACCTAGGTTCTCAGAGCACTGTGAGTTTGTGAGCTGGTGTTGGAAGGTTCTGTATCAGGAGATGTGTGGACCCTGGGACAGAACTGAGCCAGAAACATAGGACGAGCCTGTCCCAGCAGCCCTGAGGACCTGCAGGTGCAAACCTTCCCGCACAGGGGGCCCTCAGTCACTTTCCTAGCCCTGTAACTCCAGGTCTCCCAGAGCTTCCTCAGCACCATGTTGCTGACTGTACATTGGGTAGTCACTGCAGGCCTGTGGTGGGAATGGAGCCCAGGAGCCAGCAGACATCCCTGGAAAGGCTGCCTTTAAACTACTTCACGTGGGCCTAGAGCATCCTGAGAGGGGCTGGTACCATGGTCCATTCCACAAGCGTTGTCATCACAGATCTATCAACTTCCCGCCCAATATTCTGTTCCTTCCTCCCCTCTGCCCTAGGCCCTGTTAAGGTGGTCACCGGCTCAGCCATGTTAAGCTTCTTCCCGTAGAACAAACAAGAGGAGACAGGGGATAGCAGCTTTCACAGCGTGACGTGCGACCTCACCCAGAACTGCAACCAGGCCGTGCCAGGAGAACTCCAGCTGAGAGGGAGGTGGCAGACTTACACCAGAGCCTTCAGGGGCCAGGTCAGCATCCATGGTGATTTGACCAGCCTGGCCCTAGACCAAGCCTGCACCTGGGATCCTAGGCGAAGTCAGCTTGCAGGCAATCTGACTCACAACTTCAGCCTGTTGACTGATGCAGGTGGGAGGGTTTTACTCAGGGGAGTGGCTTCTCCCAGACTCCGAAACCCTAAAGCCAAGAGCAGTTGTAAAACAAGCCCCCGGAGCCCAAAGCTGTGGTTCCTGACCTTACTGTGACCTATGCTTGTGGGACAGCTTCCACCTCCAACCTTGGGGCTATTCTTTAGATGCCTGGAGAGACCCAAGATATCTCTGCAGTGGGTAGGTGCACTGCAACCCCAGTCCCTTGTTCTAAGACTTGAGCTTTTTCTTGGTAGCAGGGAGCTCACAGGGACAAGGTCTGACCCTGGATATGGATGATGGGCACTGCAGTGGATGGTTGGATCTGATGAAATTACCACTTCTAGGGGACAGGAAAAAGTGTGTGTGATACCTCCTTGGATAGCAGGACTCCAGGAGTCTGTCTTGGGGCTCAGAAGTTCTGCAGAGCTTTGGCTCTGACACCATAGCCTGGGTTGGGCACTTTTGATGGCCTCAGGGCTTCTACCCACTGCTACCTGTTCTGGTGCCTCACCTGCAGGAATCCCTTCCAAGGCTGGGATGTGAGTGACAGGTACCAGCAGTCTTCCAACTGCTCCGCCCAGATGACCCTGTGGAGTGTGAACTGTCACTTTGGTGCCAACCTTGACTCCTCAGGCCCGCCCCCCATGCCCAGCCACAGGCACTGGGACTTCCCCTTCTCCATTTATGGCCATGGGCACATCCAGATGGGCGAGGAGAGATCTGGGCTTGACTCGCGCAATGTGGTAATAATCAAGGAACCATGCAGGCTGGACAAGTGAAATCACTGTTTTTCTTGTTGCTGGGGTACAATACCTGGCAAAAGCAACTCAAGGGAAGAAGGGCCTGCTTGGGCTCACAGTTTTAGGGCACAGTCCACGGTGGTAGGAAGACACGGAGGCGTGCGGCAGCTGGTCACATTGCACCTGCAGTCAAGCAGCAGGGAGAGATGAAAGCTGGTGCTCAGCTCACTCCTGCCATTTTTTTCAGTCTGGGAGTGCGGCCTAGGGGGACACTGCTGCCCACACTCAGGTGGGTCTTCCCACCTCAGCCTGATCTAGACAACTGCCCAGAGGCTTGTCTCTGCTAACTCTAAATCCTGTGAGGTTGACAATTGCTAGCAGCTGTTGCAAGAAAGCTGCCCACAGTCACTCCTTGTCACTCATATGGGTATAAAGGATGGAGCTAGGCTTGGGCAGGCAGGCTCACAGGCTACTTGAGAGGCTGAGGCAAGAGGATTGCAAGTTCAAAGCCATCTTGGACAATTTCATCTTGGACACCCTGTCTCAAGATGAAAATTTTGAAGAGGTCTGTAGTTGTCCCTCAATGATATAGTGGTTTCCTAGCTTATATGAGGTCCTGGATCCAGTTCCTGTGTTCTCTTTCTCTCTCTTTTCTCTCTCTCTCTCTCTCTCTCTCTCTCTCTCACACACACACACACACACACACACACACACACACACAGTCACCTCTCTGCCTGTCACAAGAATGGTCAAACCATCATCCAGAGCATTGAATTTCTATGACAGTCACTGCCTCCTCTAGAGGCTCAGATGAGGAACCTTCTAGAACAGTGCCTAGCCTGTAGAGAGCCTGTAGGAGCAGCTGCTCTGGGGATCTGCACAGACCTGTCTGTGGGAACTTCCCTGGAGGGCAGTTGGTGTGAGCATCAGAATGTACAGATGCTTTTTGGGGGTCAGGTTGGGGAGGAAACGTCCACTGCCCACCTGCTGTCTCCACAGGTCTACTGCAGTGGAGACATATCACCTACCTAGCTGTTGGGGCTGTGCCAGGGGAATATTGAAGGCTGGCCTCTCCAGGAACCAGGGTCTGACCTGGGTAGGGTAGTGAGTCATGGCGGCCTACCATCGGGGGCTGACACTGTCTCACCACTGGGGGTGCTGGCAGTACAGTCCAGGGCTGAAGCTGAGATGACTTTTGTGGTCCCTACCCCCAATGTCCTCTTACCCCCTGTGACATGCACTGCTCTCCAGCTCTATGGAGCTTTGGTTCATCCTGGTGGGCCAGGAGCAGTTAGTCAGCCCACAACCCTAGGGGTTTCTCGTCAGCCTCTGCCGTGGCAGTCAGGGTAGTGGTGAACTCTAAGCATCATGGGTCAGGTAGAGTCTGGGACTCAGCCAGTTGTGAGCTTTCCCTGGCTGGGTGCAGGTGAGGAATTGATTTCCTTGGTTAAAGGGATATGCCAAATGTAGGGCAGTGGCTGTGCCCTGTCCCAATTCCCAGCTCCAGGACCAAAGGCTGAGGGAGACCTACACCCAGGGCCACAGTCAGAACTGCCTGCCAACCTCGTGAGGGCTTGCCAGAGACACTGGCTGCAGGCCTAGCCAGGAAACAGTGGGTGTAGGGGCCTGTCTCAGTAAGCGTGGCTCTGAGGGACACCTGGGGGTGGGGAACAGAGGTGCCTCTGTTCCTGTACACGCCGCCATTCTACCTGACCACAAAGTCCACTTGAGGGAACCTTGAGGTCTGGAAGGCAATGCAGGATGGGGACAGCCCAGCAGAGCTGGTCACAACTTGGGACCCTAGAAGCTGGGGGCAGCACTGTGGGGTCATGGCAGGACACACTGGAGTGGGCTTCCTGTGGCACTCTGCTAGGAGCTTGCTACGTTCCCACCGGCCAAACATCTTTTGGGATTTTTTAAATCTGGGTTTTTTAAAGTGTGAGTCTGGGGCAGGGGGATTGGCTCAGTGGTTAAGAATGCGTGTTGTAGAGGACTCAAGGTCGACTCCTAGCACCCACCGGGCAGCTCGGAACCATCTGTAAGTCTGGGGAAGCAGCACTGTCTTCTGACTCCAGGCTCCATGTGCATCTGGTGCACAGACATACATGCAAACAAACCATCCATGTAATACAATAATAGCTTTTTTAAATGAGAATCTTGCTGGCAGGTTTGGAGCAGCCTGAGACTCTGTGTGCCTGGGTGACACCAACAACATATCCACAGACAGCACTGCAGATACTTCGGCCAAGGGTGCCCACCTTAACCCTAACCCTGTCTCTTTTTCTGTAATGGGGGTGGAGCATTTCCCTAAGGCCTGGGACAGATGACGGTGGTACAGGAAAGAGCAATGTGCCACAGCAAAGGCCCGCAGGCTTCTCTGAAGCAGAGGTAAAATGGGAAAACCTGCCAGCTGTGGTAGCGCACACCTTTGATCTAGCACCTGGGAGGCAGAGGCAGGTGGATCTCTGTTAGTTTGAGGCCAGCCTGGTCTACAGAGTGGGTTCCAGGTCAGCCAGAACTACATAGTGAGAACCTATCTATAAATAAATAAATAAATAAATAAACCTTAGGTCACAGGCGTGACCACTGGCAATAGTTGATGAAGAAGCAGAACCATATTTTAACAAAATTTTATTAACAAGAACAGGTGCAGGAGCTAAGAAACCCTAGGTTTATGATCCTGTTTGCCACCATTTGGACATATCTACCTTCCCAAACTCACTCTGGCTGTTGTCCCTGTGCCCATCCCCTTTGGACTCCATTCAGAGGAGCCTGTTTGACTTCAGGCCTGCTCTCCCATCCCTTGGCCCTGAAATCCCTGGGACTCTGGCGTGTGGCCAGCTTGTTCTGTCCTCACCATGTCCCTGCAAGGCTCTGTGGATGATCATGATGGTGCTGCCAGCTTTGAGCACTCCGGAGACACATATCGCAACAGGCCCTGGATCCATCAACCACTCTGTAAACTCTGAGCCCACAAGGGCCATCTGGAGCTGTGGGGGCCTCAGCCAACATGGCAGTGAGGCCCTGCTGCAGTCTGGGCTCCCTGGAGAGGCCAACCTGCAAGCCGAATTACTGATGCATGGTAAGCTTAGGTCCAGAGTGCATCCCCAGCCTTGTCCTGGGCAGGACTAGCTGGTCCTGGGCTCTGGGAATGACCAAGACACCTGGTCCTCCAAGGGACCTTTAGGGATATACAAATTCCCAAAATAGGGGCTGGAAACAGCAGTTTACTCTCTGAATTCTGACCAGGCATCCGAAATCACAGTACACCATGGCCCAGTTTCCCTGCACGGTTTTTAAAGGACTTCTGCTGGGCTGAGCATCTCCTAGCCACACAGATCATTCCAGCCCATCCCCTAACTGCATGGGACCGCCTTCCTTCTGTGTCTGTCTGTCCTCCTACAAGGACCAGAACTGAGTTCGAATCTCGACACCTCCATTGCCACCTTGTCTGCAAAGCCCATTTTCTAATAAGGTCACACACAGATGCAAGGGATAAGATTTTAGAGCAGGGTCGTGGTTCCACCTGTAATTGAGGCGGGGGTGGGGTGGGGCAGAAGACACCTCACAGGCCAGGTTTTTGAAGAAGTGTGCTGTGACTCTGCACAGGTCTGGAAGGGCCACCGTGAGAGAGACTCACAGCACCTTACAGGAGGAGGGCTGACTTTGGCTCACAGTTCACCACGATGGGGAAGTCGGGGAGCCGGAGGCCGCTGCTCTCGGGGACCCAGCCCAGGGGATGGAGCCTCCCACACTCAGGGTGGCTCTTCCCACCTCAGTTACCGATTCTAGAAATTTCCTCACAGGCATGTCCAGAGACTTAGCTCTTGGGTAATACTAGATCCTGTCAAGTTGGCATCCTGTATTAACCGTCAGAGCCCCAGAGCACCGCCACCACCCGTCTGCCCTTCAAGCTCTCCTCCCTGTCCCTTCTTTATGCAGACAAAGGGTGGAGGCTCAGAGAGGGTGGGTCACTTGCTTCAGGCCACACAGCTGGTTTATAATGGAGCTAGGCCTTGAACTCAGGCAGTCTGGTTCCAGAGTCTGACTTTACATTCTGCCCCTGTCCTCCAGATAGATGCCGGTGCCTGGCTCTGGACCCTGGGTAACCAGGGTCATCGGAGTCATTTTTCTTTGGCCTCGAACATTTCCATCTTTGCTGTTCAGCCTCCTTGGGGGTCAGGGGAGGCTGAGATCGCTCACGAGCTGGCACAGGTGTTGCTGGGGACTATCCTAGTTCCCAGGAGAGCCCTGTCTCTTCCATTGCTGCCCCAGCCCACAGTGACACTTTCTGTTAACTTTCACGATGTCCCTGACAGCCAGGAGTCCCCAAGCATGAGTCCCATGTCCCCAACCTTCCCTTGCCCTACACATAGCAGATATGTGATTGAATACTGGATCATGCAAGAATGAAACGGATGCATTCTGGCCCCTGTGCACTCCAGCTTCCAGCTCCTTTGGGTTTCATGTTCACCTGGGTGCTGTTGTAAGGTGGGTGGGCTGCGACCATTTTACAGAGGAAGAAATCAAGGCTTGGGCTTTGAAGCATTGGCCCTGGGCTCAGACCTAAGCTGTGAGCCTCACCTAACATGACTCCAGCTTCTGATTTACAGTAGGCACTACCTATGTGCTCTGGGGCTCCTAGGCCTGTGGGTCGTTTTCCATCCCTAGCAGAGGGCATTTGGGGGTGTGAGCTCTCAGAACTGCCTGTTGTGGAGGGGCTGTGTGTCAGCCACAGAGAGGTGGCCCCCCTTGGGGTCAGGTTGACAGAGCCGCCCACACAGCAGGAGTGGGAATCGACAGCCTGAGCCAGGTCCTCGGTGACCTCTGAGTTCCTCAGGAAGGGGAGCACATGCCACTTTTGGGATAAGCCATTCACTCTTCTGCAAGCTCACTCGACAGGTGCTTCTGAGTGCCTGTCAGGGACAGCTGCACCCAGCAGCACTGCAGAGCACAGATAATGGCCACCCAGGCTGGTGTCCCCACGACGCACAGGCTTGCTGTGCCCTGTGATGTGATGGAGATCCCCAGCAGTGAAGGGTGGCAGGCGGGAGTCGGGAGGGTGGGCTTCTCAGAGGAAGGTCTAGGGGATGTCTTGTGATAGATAATATCATGGGGGCTAGCCTGAGGTCAGTATGATGGCCCCTCTCAGGCCTACATAGTAGCCTTTCCTGCCAATGGGCATGAGTTGCAGCATTTCCCCTTCACAGTCTCCACTGCATTCCCAGCCTGGGTTGGGAGGTGAGCTCATGTTTCCTCACTCTGCCTTTAAAGACGAAGACCTAGGCCCTTGTGGTCCTCCGTGGCAAGAATAGTGAGGTCAGGGTGGAAGTCACAGCCCTGTTGGCTGGCCTGCCGAATGGCACACTAGAGACCACAGTACCTGTGCCTGTCTGCAGCCTGTACCTGGGCCACCTGAGCCCTGCCCACGAGCCATGTCCAGGGGAAGCCAGGAGCCAGGGCCTGCATCCTCCTGGGCTGGGGTAGGCCCTTGCTCTGGGGCTGTGGATCACACAGATATCTCTGTTGACCTCCAGGGTCCTTGGCACCCCAACACTATGTCCTGCTCTCCCCACTCCCTGCCTCAGTTACTATTCGGAGAACTCTGGACTACGGAACATGAGTCCCTCCCTGCAGTTCACTGGCAACACCCAAGATATGCTGACCTCATGTCCACGGCCAGACCCGTGACGACAGGTGGGGGCTCCTGATGGTTCTAGGAGTTGCCCAGGAGGAGGGGAAGGCACAGCTGGGCACAGCTGGATGCCAATGAGACATGGCAGCTTCTCAAACCATCACAACCCAATGGACTGACAGAATGGGAGGCTCAGAGAGGCATAGTGGCTTTTTCCTGCCCCCACCCATTTTCTCTATTACTAGTCACTGATTTTAGTGAAACTGGCATGAGGCTCAGGGCTCTCTCCCGTTGAGTGGGGCGTGTGTTACCAACTTCCCTTCTTGAACTCCGTTGCCATTTGTTAGAGGTGTAGTCTGTGATTCTCACCTGGGTGAGGCTTTGCAGTGCCTGGGGAAATAACTGCTAAATATTCTTGGGTGCACAGAGCAGTCCCAACTGCAGACCATGGCCCCACAGATAAACAGCTGGTGGGAGGGCTATGTGTGGGGTCCTTGGGAGGAGGCGGGGTGCCTAAGTAAGTCTTGTTGCCCATACGCCCCAGGGCTCTTGCTATGCAAACCCAAGGGCTTAGGCTCTTGGAAGACACACAGTTCAGAGCCAATTTTAGCCCTTGATAGGGAGACTGAGGTTAAGAGTCACAGGGCAAGGAACTGGGTCCTGGTGCTAGAGCTGGGTAGAAGCTACGCTGGGACCCATGGCCCGATCCCCTGGTGACTGGCCATACGTGGGTAGACTAGTCATATTTGGGGCTCTCTAACCCTCTCAGAGAACGGATGCATGCTGAACTGGATGCCCTCCTTCAGCTCCAGCCTCTCTTTCCCAGCTTCCAGTAAAGAGCTGCTGCCTGGGGTGCCTCCTGGGGTACTGCTCCCCCCCTCAGCCTCCACCACAGCAAGGTAACTGCCCCAGCACCCCAGCTCCTAAGCAGCTCCAGACACTGCCTGAGGCAGTCTCTGCGCAGCTCAGACTGCTGGGGTGTGTCAGCAAATCCACGTCTGTCTGACACCTGCAGTGGGTCCCCTGGGCCATCCCCCAAAACTCTGGCTCCAGCTTTCCCAAACATCCCTATGTTTACATTCCAGAGGAGCCCAGGGAACCCTCGGGAGCTGGAAGGTCCACCTGCCCTGTGCCTGGTTCCTCACCCAGGCTGGTCTGCCCCGACAGTTGCAGCAGATGCCCCGGCCCTTTGAGCAGAGCCAACTTCACCACCACCACCACACCATGAATGCGAGGAAGCCTGGACGACAGGGATGACTTGTCAGACTCTGGCTGAAGGCTGACTCTGCATTGTCACTGTTCATGGCCTTGTCTGTCCCTAGTCCCCAAATAAGGAGCTCCTTAAAGGAACACCAGCCCTTTGCACAGGGACCAGTACTGAGTAGCTGCTTGGTAAAGACAGTGAGTAACAAGGCCTGCCAACTAGTCAGTCCCTCCACTCCCTCCCCTTCCTTCCCCTCCTCCTCCTTCTCTTTCCCTCTGTCCTTCTGCCTGTAGTCTCTCAATGGGCCTGACCCAGGGCCTTGTGCATGCTAGCCAAGCTCTCTACCATTGAGTAATACACCTCCCACCCCCAATCCTTGCCTGCTGCATTTTCCTACCAGCCTCCAGCCTTTGTTCACTGCCTTCTGGTTCATGACCTGGTCTGCTTTTATAGAGCACCTGCTGTATACAGCCCTCTCCCGTCTGGGTGTTTTCACAGTGCTTTAATCAAAGGAGAGCATCTTGGTTCCTTTTTCAAATTGTACTTAGACTTGTTTCAGCTCACAGGAATTTACTGTTGGGCCGAGGATATGGCTCAGTGGGCAGGATGCCTAACACATACAAAGTCCTGGGTTCTAGCCCCAGTACCCCATAAATCAGGCATGGTGGTGTGTACCTGTTACCCCACACTAGGGCGATAGAAGGAAGAGAATCGGATGGCCAAGGTCAGCCTCAGCAGCATAGTTCATTTCAGGCCAGCCTCGTTTTTTATTTCGAGAGTCTGTTTATGCAGCTCAGGCTAGTCTTGAACTCACTATATAGCCCATACTGACCTTGAACTAACCACAACTAGTATTAGAAGCCCATGCCTCTAATTGAGATCCTGTCTCAATCAACAATTTTCATACAGCTCCATTAATAAAGCAAGCATCCTTATCTATTAGATTAAAAGGCAAGGCTCAGGAGGCCAAGGATCTAACTGTCAATAACTCAACCCATACCTAGGAGACACCCTGGAGTCTAGTCTACCATCCTGAGCCAATATTATCCTTGTGTAACACTGCCCTCTGTGGTCACAAGTGGTACCACAACTAGACCCTTGTGTCTTGATTCAGTATCTGCAAGTCAATGTAACAGCCCAAGAGTATGAAGAATGTTGCCAGTGTCATGCCCCAGGGCAGGGCCTACCTAGACTCAAGACTCTTATTTCATTAGACTTTGTCATTCCAGGAAGTTGTAGGTCCCCTGGGTCTGGGGCTCTGGGAGGCAGAACCTGAAGACAAGCATCATCTGGCTGAGATCTGATGATATCCGCCCCCACTTTTCCATTAACCAGTTCTGGTGCTCCAAAGATGAGATAAAAAGCACCTCTGTCCTAGAGGTTGGGGAGCACTGTTTCCATGTCACGACAGCCTGCTGGCTGCTTAGGACAGCCTAACCAATGCCATCCAGCTGCAACAGACCTGGCCCGGGTGTGTGGGTTCCTGGAAGAGAGGACCTGCATTTGAGGCTTCAGTTCTGTGGGGACCAGCACAAGGAGGGCTCTGAGGGGAGCAAATGGGCTGAAAGGGACTCTCAGCTGGTGTCTCATCTCTGGGGAAAGAGCACTCCATGCTAAGGGCCTGGGGTAGGAATGAGTCTGAGGGAAGGGGACCCTGCTGCTATCTGGGATAGAGCTCTACTGATCTCAGCACCCTCTGGTTGTCAGCTGCAGCCATCAACAGCCAGCCAGGGTGTCCTCCATGGTGGCTGCTCGGAGACCGGGCGAGGAAGGGGCAATAGGCATCTGGAGGCCAAGGCTTGGATGTGGTGCTCTGTTGGCCTCAAGGGACAGAGGCACATCCTGTCTGTTGCTCAGTGTCACTGGGACAGGAGGAAAGGGGACCAGAGCTCTCACGGGACAGCTAGGATGTTCTAAGTGGCATTGTGATGGAACTTGAGGCTTCTGAGTTTTGCAGAGTAGGTGAGAGTGGGGCCACCTGCCTGTGTAGCTTTATTAGCTGAGCACCCCCCCCCCACTGTTCTTCAGTCATCATCTTAACTCACAGCCGTGACCTCCTGTGAACTCTGCTGCCCTCTCCACCCATCTCCTCAACTGTGCAACTAACCCACTGGCTGTCTCTGTCCCTGCCACTGAGCTGCAGTCCCCCCTGTCCGTGGAGTACTCCGGAGGCAGCCACCAGGGTGATCTGGCTGTGGCCTGGGACAATAAAGACCAGGTAGGCAGTGGGGCTGGGGGAGACCCTAGGGATGGGGGTGCTTGCCCAGTCAAGCCAGCTGCACTAGGGCCCAAAGGTGGGGGCAGGGGACCTGGGTTTCAGTCCCACGTGACAAGCACAGCTGAGGCGGCCTTGTGCCGGAAATCCACTCTACCTCCAAACCTGCTGTTACTGTCCTGTTTTCAGAACCTCACGCTGAAGCACAGAGAGGAGCTGTGACTTCTCTGGGCTCACAGAGCCATTGTAGCCCTGTCTGTAGTCCCAGGTGCGCACCTGGCTCACCTGTTCTCCCTGAGCCTCAGGCCCCTTCCCTGTAATTGGGAGGAAAGGGCTTGGCTGGGCAGAAGGAGGACTAAGAAGGTGCTGTTCTCCTGTTCCCTGTGGGTGGGGAAGGGAGAACTGGCTCTCACACGGCCCTCATCCACTGGGCAGCTCACTGTGACAGAGGCACAGCTCACTGTGCCTCAAGTGGGCATAGGATACAGGCTTGGGCTGCTGGACAGGGTGGGAAGACCCTGTTTAGCAGAGAGCACTATCCAGAGCCACAGATGCCTGCCTGGGGACCTCAGCTGGGGAGTTCTGGGTTTTTCATAGAGAAAATGGTTCTCAAGAGACTGTGAATTCATTTGTACGGTAATTTGCATACTTAGCCACCTCAGGGAGGTTGAGCAGGGCAGCTGGCCTCCCTAGTCCGCTGTGCATCCTTGAACCTGCGTGGCTTCTCTGAGCCTCCTCTTATCGCCCACGAGCAGGAATATATTAAGCTGGCAGACGCAAGCGGGTGAATGGGTTGTGATGAGCATCATGGAGCAAGTATTTTATATAGTGGGCTGGACTTGAAAGGCCTGGTGAGACCTTTATGGGAGATGAGGCCCTGGGCTCCTACGAAGAAGCACAGCAGTCTCTCTAACCCCCGCTTCCTCTGTAGGGGAAGATGAATAGAGGAGGTGGCACCTCACATACAGGTTCAGCAATCCTGGGACAGAGGCTCACCTGTGACTCTGGAGATTACCTGAGCTGACAGATCCTCTACGCACAGCGTGGCCAGGGACGGCTGCCTCCCTATGTCAGGTACGTGATGGCTCACTGCTGAGCCCTTGCCTGGGGTCCTCACTCTGGGCCTCCCAGCAGGCCTGGGCCCACTGCAGGTCTGTGGGACCTTGACTCAGACCCTGGTCATGTTCACTGAGCAATTTGATCTCTCCTAGGACTGATTCTGGCTGCTGCAGAACGTGACATGAGGCAAGGCCGGGGAGCCAGGCTCAGGGCAGGCCTCCTGAGGGGGCCTTACCAGCTATGGGAAGTACCAAACTTAAGGCAGTGTAGTTCCGGGTTCAAGTGCTAACTGTGCCATGGGATCTAAGCCACTCATTCCTCTGGGTGAGCCTTGCTTTTCTCATCTGAGTGAATATGATAGTCATGTCCTGCTGGGAAACAGATCAAACACTCAGATTAGGGTGGGGCAGAGTTGAGGAGCTGGGCCTGCTACACGTGGGGCAGGGGTTTACGGGGAGGGCTCACCTTCCCAGGAACAGCAGGGCTCAGTATCTCCCACCTAACGAGGGCTCCCAGTAGGCTAAGTGTAGAACTTCAGAGTGTGAGATGAGAGCCACACCTCATGTTCTCACATGAGGACAGCTGGCTCTGAGAGCGTAGCCCCAGTCCTTCTGCGTCCCACTCCCGGGCTTCTGAGACCCTGAGGTCCTGAGGCTGGGGTCACTGGCACCTGGTCTGTGTGTGAATGACAGTCACCCCTGTGTGTGCTGCGGGCATCCTCTCCGATGCGATGATCCCCCCATGTCGTGACCCACCATTCCAGAAGCATCAGCTGTCCACACAGAGGCTGCACTAGAACACATGCTCTTGGCTCCCTGTGCCTGGCAAAGCTTCCAGGGGACAGTGGAGACTGACTACATGTGCAGTTTATGCCACACCCTCTGCCTGGGGTTTTGCAGCTTGCCCAGGGTGAGTCTTCTGAGAAGGGTGGGGTTCAGGAGAGGCAGAGGGGCCCTGAGGAAGGGAGTAGTACCTGGCGCAGGCAGGGTATGACCAAACCAGGTAGCGCAGTAGCAGTGGCTCTCCGTCCACCAGCTGCATGGCATCTGTCTTCTCGAAGTCTCCATTTTATGTGAGAGGAGAGGATGGATACAGGGGAGATGGTGATATTCAGAGGATGTGACGTGGCTATGTAAACAGAGCTGTCACCATTGCTGAGGTGCACACTGGGACCGTTTCCTGCCCTGGGCTTGTCGCCTGAGTCCCCCATCATTCTCAGGCCATCCTCTCCATGTACCTCTCATTCTTTCCTATCCTTCCACCCACACATCCACGTACACACCTACCTGCCCTCCCACCCCACCCTCCTGCTATCTGCCTGTCACCCCCCATCTATCTACCCATCTATTAACCCACCCATTCATCATCCACCTCCTCATCCCTCCCTCCCAGGGGCCAGACTCTTCTGTAAAGGATAGGCTGAGAGTATTTAAAGTTTAACTGCCAAGTCTCTCTTCCTCTTGCTCACTCCATTGTGTCATGAGAGCAGTGTCTCTGCGCTGAGAGAGAGGCAAGGGAGGTGCCACTCTGCTGGAGAGCTGCCCAGACATGGGGGGAAACAGGACAGGCTGAAGCTGTGATCAGGGCCTGGGTGGTGGTGGGAAGGGTGGGAACAGGGCTTACGAGTGGTCTCAGGACACCTGCAGGCCCTGTACAGGACCTGCCGTAGCACCTGTGCAGGGGAGTGCCTCAATGGAACGGGCTTTGATAGAGGAGAGTTGTGGGCGGAACAGTAGAGCCTGATACCCCCACAGCCTGCTGCAGCCATCCAGGTGGGGGGATCAAAGCCCGGGCCAGGGTCCAGTGGGGACAAAGCCATTTCCCCTGTGCCGCCTGACTCTGTACCTCTTCTGTCTTCCTTCAGGCCCTCTCGTTCTCTGGGGAGCACAGTCTGGACCAGGGTGCACTCTCTGTGTGTTCTCAATACCAGCTGGGCCTTGCCCCAGACCCCGGCCAGGACCTTCATCAGATTTCTCTGAGCAGCTGGAGTGGATGTCCAGTCCCTCTCAGTTTTCCATGCCAACAGCCCGATTGCCTGGTCAGCCCCGCCATCTAGTGGCCACCAGTGGAACTTCAGGCCTACATCTTGCTGGTCCGGTGCTTCCTTTCTGGGAAGACTTACTGCACCCAGGGGTCTGTCCAGTGCCCGCAGAGTGACTCTTCCATCGCTCCATGGTCCTTCCTGTCCTATAATCAAGAAAAGCTTCTAACCTCTCAAATGTGACAAGGATGATGTATCAGTCAGGGTTCTCTAGAGCAGTGGTTCTCAACCTTCCTAAAAGTTTCTCACATTTTGGCAACCCCCCGACCATAAAAATGTTTTCATGGCCACTTTATAGCTGTAAATTTGCTACTGTTATGAATCTTAATGTAAGCATCTGATATGCATATGATCTTAGAGGATCCCCTATGAAAGGGTCGTTTGATCCTCAAAGGGCTCACAACCCAAAGGTTGCTCTAGATGAACAGAACTGATAGTGTGTGTATATATATCCAGCTAGTCCAACAAAGGCTGTCTACCAACAGAAAGTCCAAGATTCCAGCAGTTGTTTGATCCATGAGGCTGGATGTCTCAGCTGGTTTTCAGCATATGCCATAATCCCAAAGAAGTAGACTAACGCCAGCAAGTGAATGGATTTGGCAGTGAGATGGAGGGTAAGCAGGCAAAGAGAGCAAACTTCCTTCCCCATGTCCTTATACAGGCTGCCAGCAGAAGGCATGGCCCAGATTAAAGGTGAATCTTTCCTCCTTCAAAATATCCGGATTAAAAGTGGATCTTCCCATTTCGAATTATTTAAGAAAAAATCCCTCACTGGGTGGTAGTGGCACATGCCTTTAATCCAAGAACTTGGGAGGCAGAGGCAGGTGGATCTCTGTGGGTTCGAGGCCAGCCTGGTCTACAGAGTGAGTTCCAGGAAAGCAGAGTTACAACAGAGAAACCCTGTCCTGTCTCAAAAAAGAAAAAAAGAAAAAGAAAAAAGAAAGAAAGAAAAGAAAGAAAGAAAGAAAAAAATCCTTCACACGTGTGCCAGCCACTTGGGCTTTAATTCATCCCAGATGTAGTTGTTAGGGCCTCGTGACAAGATCTCCAACATTTTCTAAACTCCATTTTAGTTGCTTTAAGTTTCCATTGCCAAGGAAATGGAGCCCACTACCAAGGAGACAAAGTTTAAGTTTCTGCTGACCAAGGAGACAAGGAAGCCACAACATGACATGCTCCTGGCTCCTCACCTGCCAAGGAAACAGGAACATAACATCCTGTAGCCCTCACCTGCCTCTTGCTCACCAATAAAAAGCAAAGTCAGTTGCTGCTTCATTGTTCCACCCGCCAAACTTGGCTAATCTAGGGAAACCACCTGTTTTGCAGTTTTTCCCTTTATAAGCTGTATGAGATTCACCTCAGGAGCACACCCCATCTGCATATGGTGTGTGTCGCTCCTGTGCACCAGTAGGAGCCTCTTTTTTTTTTTTTTTTTTTTTTGTTTTTCGATAAATAAATCTAGCTTTGGAGAGAAACTGATGTGTGAGAGTTACTGTTCTGTCACAGACCCCAACATTGTAAAGTTGACAACCAAGAATAGCCACCGCAGATGATATTTCTAGGTGGGGTCACGCCCAGAGGCCATGACTGTTTCTATCCAAGGTGCTGAGTCTCTAGGTCTGCTCTGACCCGACATCTAAAAACTGGTGCTTGGTGCTTCCTCCTGGGATCAGAGGCAGAGAGTAAGGCCTGGGGTCCCCACCCTTCACCCTCCTTACCCTACTTTGGAGTCAACCTTGGCCTCTGAACAGAGGTAGAACATAGTCAGAGATAGGCCCAGGCATGGCCAGTGGGTCCTTGTTCTCTGGCCATAACTAGGGGGGCTGAAGCCGGACTGAAGTCTCTTTGGGTCCCTAACTACTGCTAGCTTCAAGTGCTACTGTTGTCCTTGGCTTGTGGTGCTGCCCCAGTACTTGCCCCAGGCCAGAGTCTTTACCACTTTTAGAGACAAAGCATTTTGCATTCATGGTCTACTTTAAGCCACTGTGGCCTCATCTTTCCACGACCACCTCTGCAAAGACATTCGAGACTGAGGAATACAATTCAACCCCTAAGAGCACCTCTGACTTCTGCTAAGCTTTGGGAACCACTGAGCCATGTCATTTTACAGTTAAAAGCTGAGGCTCAGAGAAGGTGAGCCTTTTTCAAGGTTGCACAGCTTGTCAGTTGGGATCTAGCCTTAAATACAGGGCAGATAGGCTAGGACAGGAGTGGCTCCCTTCCCCAAGTTTCTCTACCAATCCCGTCGTGTTTTTCTGTGGTCCCCTATAGTAGTACACCTACTGTGGCAGCTCACCAAGAGAGACAAGGAAGCACTTTCATATGTGCAAACCCTACCAGACCTCAGCAGAGGAACCACCATCATGGCAAGTGCCATACTCACAGTGGAACCCCGAGTGTTTGAGTTCAGGTGTTTTTATTGATACAGAACTCCTCAGGTGTTCTACTGATAGCACAGGCTGATCATGAGCCATCATTCCCCACATAAATCCAACACCTGTAGACAATACAAAACATCAAGACCTAGGCAGCCTCTCACCCAACAGTGCTCAAAACAATATTTTAAACATAACTAAAAATAAACTTCTACAGCAGTCCCCTTTTGCTGGAACCCTTGAAACCTTCTACACTGTTCCAGTTCATGCAACAACCTTTTGTCCTGTGCCTGTCCCCTCAAGGCTGGGTGCTTATAAGGATTTGGGTAAACACAATGACCCAGGGTTCATGCCAAATAGGGCCCACATGGGCCCCTTAAACTTGTTGAGATCTTTGCAGTGGTTTTCATGAAAACTTAGAAGGTCTGGGCTGCAGGGAGAAACCCGTGGATGCTGGGACTGTCAAAGGAGAGGTGCCTGGAGTCCCCCAAACCAATGGCATATGTCTGAGGAGTGTGCAAGGCCTTGAGTTCTGAGCCTCTTGGACAGTGAGCTGCTGGGAAGAAACCTATGAGGTGGGCTTTTCTGCATAAGCTTTATGGTATATGGTGGGATTCAGAGCCGTGTGGCAGGCCTGGAGGGCAGGGAACCTGGTGCTCCTGGAAGAACAAACTGGACGTTTTCTATCCCTTCTTTATTGATTCAGCCTTAGCCTGAGCCTGGGGCAGGCAGAAGTCAGAGAACAGGGTAGCCCCAGCAGCCAGGCCTGTTCAGATCTCTACTGTTTGGTTCATGACTCCAAGGCCCCAGGGCTCCGCAGCTCAGCCTCCTGGGCTGATCTCCACCTCAGCGTCTGGAAGCCTGGTCAGTGGGAGGAAAGCATCCATGAGGAGGATGAGAAACTAAAGTGTCAGGTCCCAAGCTGTCTTCAGGCTTCTGCAGCCCACCAGGAAGGTGAGTGGAGGGTGCCAGGTCCCCAGGGCAGTTGGCTGGGCCAGGCTCCACCTATGTCCAAAGGAGGATGGGGGATCCCTATTTCAGTCCTGTTGAGAGCTTAGAAGCACAAGAACACCCCAAATTTGGGGTGGGCTTCTGCCGACACCTGTACTGACTTCACTGGGTCAGGTGAGGCTGCGGGAGGGGGAATCTGGCTGGGCTACCCAGAGGCAGGTGTGAAGTGTGGGCTTCAGGAGATGGGATTACTTAGGTGGTACAGCTCAAAGCCCTTAAACCCTTAACCCGAATATCTTGAGGGCTTGTGTAGGGCACTGGGGAGGAGACAGCATGGATGCAACTTCAGTCCCTTCTGGCTCCAGGGAGCGAGCGGAGAGTGTGATGCTTCAGACATGCACCCACAGGGAAGCACGTGCCCTTAACACATAGGTCAGGGCCTGGTGCCCTGCCCATCAGATCACATCCAGGCGGCTAGCCAAGAATGTCTTTCTCATAGCTAAATCTTTTGCAAAACCAGCTAGAATGTGAGCAGAGCTCCCAAAAGCAGTCAGACAAGTGCACTGACGAGGAGGGACGTGCGTGACGGTGCAGTTCAGCTGAGAGGGGCTCCCCGTGTGTGTGTGTGTGTGTGTGTGTGTGTGTGTGTTATACATTTCTGTGGAGCCACATGTGTACACATGTATGTGGAGACTTAAAGTTGATAGAAAGTAATTATTATTGTTTTTCCACCTTACTCATTGAGGCAGCCTCTCTCAATCAAACCCAGAGCTCACTGATGTGACTACCTTGCTAGCCAGCTTGCTTTGGGGGGTCATCGGCCTACTGAGAATAGAATTACAAGTGCTGTCAGGCTTACCTCGAACTTATGTGGATTTCTGAGTATCTGATCTCCAGTCCTTACGCCTTAATCACCGAGCCATCTCCACAGCCCAGAAAGTAAGCTTTGAGCAGGGAGTTCTAGGCAGGGCACACAAATGGCACAGAGGCATTGGGGGTGAGGGGGTGGTGGCACTGTGGTACTTGTTTGAAGAACAGTAAGGAAACTTGTAGGACTTGAGTTAGTCCTACGTAGACTCCAGGTAGTCTAGGGTCTTTACTCCTGCTTGGAGATGAACACATACCCGAAGGTTTTGGCCCAGTGGAAGGTAGGTCTTTGTGTATTTCAAAAGCTCAGTTCCCATTGCTCCCCCCCCCCCCGTTGAGATAGATTATGAAAATGAACAGAGTGTAGGGCCCTATTTTGAACAATGTGGCTGGCTGGGTGATTGCTGGAACAATGGCAGCATTGTTGGGATGAGAGGCAGTCAGAGTCCAGCTGTGTTTCAAGTTGACGTGAGACTAGCCAGCACAGTCAGCCTGCAGAGGATTGAGACTCAGCTAGATGTAGGTGGTAAGAGAAGTGAGAGACTCCAAAGCATTTGTACTCAACAGCTGGAAGGATGGAGGCCCCTTTATAGACAAGGGACAAGACCGTAGGGGTTTCTGTCAATGTATAACCAATGCTGTGTAACCAGACTGTGGTGGCTTAAACCAAGGAACTATTCTCATACAGAGGAGTCCGTCCCCTCCTCCAAGAATGCCTGCAGTTCCCTCCTACCCCAGCAGATGGCAGCATGGTGCCTCCTGGCATTGGAAAGCTTGGGCCTAAATCTTGGTTGGACTTCTACTTTGCCTCAATTTCCCAATCTGTAAACCTGGGACACACCTCCTAGGGAAATGAATGGAGCTGGTGCCCAATGCAGAGACAGCTGCGAACCTAGCAGGGTTTGTGTAGGAAGAATGGTTCAACATACAGACCCGAGTGGAAAGAGTAGGGTCTCTGTGACATGGAGGTCTGTCCCTGTAGCTCTGTCATGGCCGCGCCCAGTGCCCATCCCCACCTCCTACTGTAGCCAGCATTAGCTGCCTCCATGCTCCTCCAAACCCCACATTGTCTGGGCTTCTGTTCTGAGAAAGGTCTAAGTTCTAGAGTGCCTAACCTGCAGAAATCCCAGAGGCCACCCTCCCCTCCCTCCGCTTCCCTTTGGCTGGGTCCCTGTTCCAGCCCAGTCAGTACGGTCTTACTGCACCTGGAGTCCTGTGATACAACATCCTGAGGTCGACTTCTCCCTCCCTCGGTGCCCATGCCCCTCACCCCACTGCCTTCTGGAGCGGGGCACGAAATCAGAAAGACAGCTGTATCCTTATTGAGGGCCTTGGTCCATCTTATGAGGACACTTGCCCATACAGAGGCAAGCTCTCTCTAAGGGGACAGCCTGTGGTATCACTGCCCTTCGGGGAAAGGAAGTGAGGCTCAGTGAAGCCTCCCACCTAGCTAGGGGGTCCAGCTCCTCTGTCCCTTCCAGGAAGTGCTCCATGATGGTAAGCCTGCCACTCCTCCTGGTGGGGATAAGCCCCCAGATGCAGCCAGGGCAGGCAGTTACCTGGTAGAGGAGAAACTCTGTGGCCACTCCACAGGCTGTATAAGGCTACTGTGTTCTATGGGTCTCTGCGGTGCCTACTGAGGAGCCCTTCAAGTGTAAGTCCTGCCTGGCCTGCCCACCTCCTCCCTGGGAAACCCTCTGCCTATAGAGCTAAGTTGTATAGGGTTTGATAACAAACAGCCACAGGGAAGCCTGCCAAGCCCTGTGGCATCACAGGCCAGCCCCACAAGTTCCTGGGCTTGATGAGGTTGCCTGGGGCCACAGACCCTGGATTTCATCCCGAATATAAGTCCTGTGCCTGGCTGGGGTTGGGGGAGACAGCAGCTAAGGGCTCCAGGCCAGCCTTCTCCCAGAGGGCTCTGATGGAGGAAAAGAAGGCTGAGCGCCAGTTGTGGCTGGAAAGCTACTAATTGAGTGCAGGCTTGTTGGGGAGGCGGTGTCTGTAGCCTGGGGCCCCAAAATGCCTTTGGGAGGCCCTGGGAAGCCTGTCTCTGGCTCAGTCTCCTCCTGTGTGGAGTAGAGGGATTACCATGGCTGGCCTGTGTGGACTCTTGCTACAGAGGAGGCATAGCACCCAACTTGGCATGGAGGTTTGCTGTGTGATGGCACCCCTGAGCTTGGGGTCCTGGGAGACTCCGTAGACTTGGGAATATGTTTGTTCCTGGGCAGCAGGTTTACATTCAGTGTTGAGCTGGCCTGGGCCTCTTCTCAGATCATGCTCTGGTGGCTGGTGCCAGGTACATCGTTATCTTTGATGGGCAGGAGTGTGGCCTGGGTCCCTGCTGTGGCAGCTTCCCGCTAGCCAAGAGCTTCACTCACCAGCATCTCTGAGCTGCAGAGGCTCAGGGTTCACAGCCCTTCATGTGGAGCTGAACCCCTCATCCTGTATCCTAGCCTAAAGGGGAATATAAGGGAGTGGGGAGCTTCTCATCCACATGTCACCTAAAGGTTTGATTCTGAGAGTCATTCCCTGCATACCCTGTGTGGTCCAGGCTTACAAGCTGGGACAGCTGCTGGGATTTTGACCTGCCTCTTGCTATGCTGGGCACTGGGCCCAGGGTTGAGCAGAGCATTAAGGGTGGTGTGTCTGTCTCCTGGGATGTGCCAGCAGAACTCTGCAGCCTGACACTGGGCCTGTGATACCACAGTGGTCAGGGCTTGGTGCTGCCCACAGGGGCCTTTTCTAGCTACCCCATAGCCAGACTCTGGAACCGAGGGTGATGTGTCCCTTTCTCAGTAGCAATATTGTTAGCCTCTCTGGTAGGGAAAAAGAGCATAGTCCAATGGGTAGGAGCTGGAAATAATCTCAAAGGCTGCCTTTGCTGACTGGTCACTTCCCTGCCAGGGTGGCAGTGACTACTTGCCTCCTTTCTAGTGTGACATGGCTGTAGACTTCTCAGTCCTGGTCCCCATCCCAGATGGCCCCGTAGAGGCTGAGTGACTCACCCCTCCTCCAGGGCCAGCATCTGGCCAGAGCCTTTGACCAGGTTGGCTCTCTTCCCTGGAGACAGTCCATGCAGAGTGAGGTCTGCTCTCAGGAGGTCCCTGTCATGTAGCCAGGCCTCCAAGACGTGCCCCAGTAAGCTAGCTAACTGGCCCTGTGGGTCTGGGACAGTGGGGTAAAGCACTGCAAGGCACAGATACCGTCATCAGATCCTCTTCCTCTCCCCACTCCTGAGGGCTCCAGTGTCCTGGGGAATAGGGAGAAGGGGAGTTTTCCAACAGGTCCCTCCTGCCCTACAGGTGTATCTGCTAATTTTCTGGGATGCCAGTCATCATGAGGCAGATGATGAGCTACAGATGCACGGAAGCTGTCAGCCTCGAGGAGGAGCTCACCCGGGCCTTGAGGGTAAAAGATTGTAGCTTACTGCTACCCAGGACAGTGGTTAAAGAAAAAATAATTTAAAAGACAGAGAACGTATGAACAAGACCAGAAAGACAGTCACACTGTCTAACGTATGTGTGACTGAAGTCCCAGAAGGCGACGGAGAAAAAGGCAGAAGAACACCTTAAAAGATAATAGTTCACACCTTGTCCAAATTGACAAAAAAAAAAAAAAAATCAATTCACAGATTCAAGAAGGTCAAAAAACCCAAAACAGGATTAATTACAGAAAGATTGTAATTGGGAGCATCACAATGACCTAATGAAAACGTGAAAGAGTTGTGTGGCTGCCGTGCTGGTTTTCAGGACTGAGGGTAAGAGCTAGGGCCTTGGGGCTGCTCAGCAAGTGCTCCGTACTCAGCTGTACTCTCGGGCGTCTGTTCATTTATTTTTCCCTCATTTTGAGACAAGATCTTACTAGGTGACCCAGGCCAGCCATGAACTTGCTTCAAATAACAAGGTGAATGGTGCCACAGATGCAACATTTGAAGCTGTCTCCTGGCTTCCTCCGCATGCCCCAGAACACACACACAGACCATCACATTCAAGGGTACGGCAGTAATGACAGCCAAGTCCTCGTTAAAAAAAACAGGAGAAACAGAAAATGAAGTGACAGGAGAGGCTGTCGACTAACAACCAACAAATGAGCGCTATCCAATATTAAAACAGAAATGGGACTGAGGAGTGTGGAGAGAGCTCAACAGTCAGGAGGCCTGGTCAAAGGTGGCTAGCCTGCCAAGTGCCAGTATTCCATAAACATCTCCCATCCTGAAACTCTTGTGTACCTGCTTGTTTGTTTAACCCCTGGACATTCATGAGACTTGAACTATCATATCTTTCCCATCAGTGCCAATTAGTCAATCAAGTCAGACTGTGAGGTGGAGCTCCCATCAATGGGATGAGACATAATCACTACCTGTATTAGAATAAAAACTAGGTGAACTTCCTCATCTCAGAGTGTATGGTGGCTAACCTGGTTTGAATTAGTTTCACTTTGTTCATATCTCTCTCTCTCTCTCTCTCTTGTATTGTTTGTTTTCTTGTTTGTGGAAACAGGGTTTCTCTGTGTAGCCCTGGCTGTCCTGGAACTCACTACGTAGACCAGACTGGCCTCAAACTCAGAGATCTGCCTGCCTCTGCCTCCTGAGTGCTAGGATTAAAGGTGTGCACCATCACTGCCCAGCTGTTCATGTATTTCTTGGTGTAATACCAAGATTATTCTTTTTCAACAGAGAGCATGCTTTCTGGACCTGAGTCTGGTTTCCAGCACCAACACTGAATGAGACTATGTCTCAAAAAGGATGGGATAAGCAAAATAAAATGTTAGAGTAACCTGAGGAACTACATTAACCCTGAGCCCTTGGTGGAGGGATGCTAAAAATAGTATTTTTATTTATTTATTTATTTACTTATCTTTAAGATTTATTTGTTTATGTATGGGTGTTTTTTCTACACAACAGAATAGGGCATTGGATCCCATGGGACTACAGAGTTGCTATGTGGGTACTTGGAATTGAACTCAAGACCTCTGGAAGAACAGCCAGTGCTCTTAACTGCTAAGCCATCTATCCATCCCCTAAAAATAGTTTCCATGGTGAAGACAAAGATCCTAAATATGAAGCGAATTCAGAAGACACTGACATCACACTGCTGGTTTCACAGTTTATTTAAAATATAAAAACTAGGCCAGGGGATGACCCGCCGCACAAGTGTCGGGACCCACGTCCAGGCCCCAAACCTCCACAGTGACTGGATGTGCTGGCACATGGCAGTGTCAAAGGTCCTGGGTGAGGTGGAAGGCAGAGACAGGGAGATCCCCAGAAGCTTGTGGGCATGTTAGCCTGGTGTAAGCTGCAGAAGACAAGATAAAAATCAAATAGAAGGTGGAAGGTGGGAACTGGCATCCAAGGTCATCCTCTGTCCTACACACATGCTGTGATATGTCGCCCCACACATGTGTAAGTATACACACCAAACACACACACCGTACACACAACTGAAGTGTAGAATTCAATGGTGCTGTATTTATTCACAGAGCCGTTGTCATATGACACCGCAGTCAAATTTAGGACCCTTTGAACCCAGCCTAGAAGGCTCGGGTAACATCTCAGAAGAAGAGGTGGAAAGAATGTGAGAGCTGGCTGGACAAACACGGCTGTTCCATACATGAACACACAGCAGCTGATTTCCTGCACAGCCCACAGAGGATTAGCAATGTGAAAATTCCCAACCCGGAGTAGGGAGGGCTCCCAGGGCACAATCCTTAGCTGAGGAGTCAATGGCAGTTGATGGCTTCTGGGGGACACGTGTCACTTTTCTTTGGGGAGGGGGCTTTGGTTGGTCACCCATGCCCCAGTGATGACCCCATACGCATATGTATATGGGCAGACCCAACTGGATTGTGTAGGTCATACAAAAAGACGTGAAGTTAAGAAACAGGAGAGATGCGTGGAGGGGCTGAGAGGAGGGAGTGGGAGAGGGTATGACCAAGATACACTGTATGGGATCTGAAAGGGGCCCCATGACGCTTAGTCAGCGCCTCTGACATCCTTCCTCCCCTCCTGTGGGAGGAGACAAACAGCCACTGTCTGTTTTCCTAGATTCCCCTTTTCAGGACATTTCAAATAAAAGGAACAAGGCAAGAGGTGGCCTTTGTGATGGCTTCTGTGACTCATCTTCGTGTTTTCAAGGGTCACTCATGCGTCAAAACATCACCGCCTTTCCCTATTCTCAGAGTAGTTCCACATGAGCCGCAAGACGCCACGATGCCACGATGAGTCGGCACACGGTGGTGTGAGCCTAGGAGTGAGCACTCAAGCCAGCATGTTCAGGCTGGCCTGGGGATGCCGGTCTGTGATGCCAGCTACCTGCAAGACTGAAGCAGGGGGATTGCCTGGGCTCCCAAAAGTGTATATATTTATCTGAAAATATATAGCTAGAAGATAACAGAAAAAAAGACAATAGAACTTTGAGTGGAAGCAGAAAGATGACAGTCATCCACTGCTACTTATTAAGTTTGAGCTAGCCTGAGCTACCTGAGACCTCGTCTCAAACAAACTAAAATGCCAAAAGAGGAGATGGAAGACAATGTCAAAAAAAAAAAATCATTCTACTAGCCAGGCATGGAGGCATATACTTTAATCCCAGCTCTTGGGAGGCAGAAGCAGGCAAATTGTTGTGAGTTCAAGGCCAGCCTGGTCCAGGTCAGCCAGCACTACATTGTGAGATCCTGTTTCAGAAAAAAAAAAAACTCAATTAATCCAAGAGAAGGCAGCAAAGTGAAGTGTGAGAAAGAAATACAGAAAAGCGCCCTGCAAAGTCCACAAGAGGATCCAGACAATCCAATCAAAATGCAAAGATGGAGGGCTGCAGAGATGGCCTGTGGGTAAAGCACATGCTCTGGTGTAAGGATCTGGATTCAAGTCCACAGAATACAGGAAAGCCAGGCAGGGCAGGGCAACTCTGAGCCTGAGTGCGCACAGGAGTGTAGTGGGAGAGAGAGTTAGGAGAATCCCTGTGGTGCCCTCGTGAAAGGTCCCACAGTTATGGGTCTAGCCGGCCCTTGCCACCACCAGGCTCTCATCCTAAAGAGCTGGCGGGAGTTTGGCCCCTCCCCTCTGCGGTGACAGACCATAGGCCACAGCAAAACTCCACCCCCTCCCTAAGCCGGGCCTCCATTGGCAGAATTGCTTACCTGTTCCCTGGAATATGCCCCAAAGCACCTCAGAATATAAATACGGCTAGTAACCCTTTCTTAACCAATGGCTTCCATTCTTGAGTACCAAAGATCCTCTCTCACCCCCACCCTATAAATGTAACCACCCTTGCATTAAATGGAGACAGACCTTCCTCTGACAATGCTCCCAAGGGTCTTGGTTTTACTCTCGCAGGCTCACGGGTCTCTGATCATGGGATGGGTACAAGGTAAGAACCACACCATGAAGCGGCTTGTGTGTTTTTTACTTTATTACAACAAATCCCTGGAAGCTCTTGGTCCAGGTGGCCTGGTGAATACAGCCACAAACAATACAAGGTGACTGTCACCTGAGGATGTCTTCTGATCTCTACACATGCACCATGGCACAGGTGCTCAAAATCACAGACACAAAAAGAACCCCCCAAAAAATGCCCCATTTACCTGCATGCTGTGTAAAAGAACCATTGACCTCTCCCCTCCCATTTATTTATTTATCTATTTATTTATTTATTTATTTATTTAGATTTATCAAATTCTCTGATTTCCTAAGATCTGGCTAAGTTCTTCCCTAAACCCAGGCCTGCCCTGGGACTGCCTACCACCTCATTAGGAGTCAACAATTCTCTTTTTACCAAAACACTGCACCCAGCAAATACCTGCTTAGTAACTCACACAGTGGAATATAGTTCAGCTGCCAAGAAAACCTAATACTGAACCACGTTTAGCTTGGATCATCAAATATGACATTGTGCTCAGAGAAAACAGCCAGACACAGAACCCCACCTACTCGGACTCTGTATGCAGGGCAGAAGTGCATAAACAGTCAGCAGATTCATAGGAACTGAAGGGTAGGGTGGGAGGTTTGGGTGGCAGAAAACGGGCAGAGTTCCTCTCCACAATGTAAAGGAACTTCAGTTGCACAGTGGTGGTCACCGCCAAGCCCTGTGCATACATGGAAACCTGTGAACTGTACACCTCACAGTAATGCGATCAATTTATGATACATGAATTATAGGTCAGTTTGTTTTTGTTTTTTTTTCGTTTGTTTTTTTGAGACAGAGTTTCTCTGACTGACCTGGAACTCACTCTGTAGACCAGGCTGGCCTCGAATTCATAGAGATCCGCCTGCCTCTGCCTCCAGAGTGCTGGGATTAAAGGCGTACACCATCATCCCAGCTATAGGTTAGTTTTTTGAGACAGGTTCTTACTATACAGCCCAGGCTGACCTCAAGTTTGTGGTAATTCTTGTGCCTCAACCTCCCTAGTGCCAAGATCATAGATGTGTACCCACACCTGGCCTATATCTCAATTTGTAAAGAGCCCCATAGGAGAAAAACGTCAGGGTGAGGGCCATGGCTCTATCGCCAATGGTCTTACCTTTCAGTCCATCCCCATGCATCCGACACATGCACTCAACCTGATCAGAGCCTCCATTTGCCTGCTGGCAAGAATGGATGAGTAAATTAGAAAGGGGGTCCCGGTACAAGTCAGTGGGTAGAGCGCTGCCCAGCACACACTAAGACCTGAATTTGATCCCAAGCAACACAGGCATGGTGTCACACCGTAATCTCAGCATTCAGGAGGTGGAGGCAGGAGGATCAGAAGTTACATAGTGAGTGTGAGGTCAACCTGAGCTCACTAGACCCCATCTCAAAAAGCAGGGTGTAGGTTCCCAGTAAAGCGAGAGGGAGCCTGGAGCCCTGCTCCTTGTGCTCCTCTCATGTGCCATGAGTCAATTCAGAATAAGTGTCCCTTCCTTGTTGCCAACTGGAAGAATGAACTACTCATTTCACTAGTAGCTCATTACGGCCTTGCCTTGAGGTCCTGCCCCAGCTTCCCCTCATGATGGGCTGTAGGCTGTGAGGTGAAATTAAACCCTTCCCTTCCCAAGTTGCTGTTGGTCATGGGTTTATCTCAGCAATAGAAAATAAACTAAGACAGGAGTCTCCCTCTACTGCCCTACAATTATTAGGACATCACACATTTCATTTTTATTCATAATGCATTGGCCAGCATTAGTCACATGGAGTTCTCACTACAAAGAAATATTCAGCCATGTGCCCTAAAAACACAGAGAATAGGATTATTAATATAAATTAGCAATATTTTCTCCATTTTTCTTTTCTTTTTGAGGCTATAATTAAATTACATCATTTCCCCTCCTTTTCTGCCTTCCACCCCTCCTTGCTCTTTCAAATTCATGGTCTCCTTTCCCACTAATTGTTGTTACATACAGATATATATATACATACATATTTATTCTTAAACATAACCTTTTCAGTCTGTACAATGTTATCTGTATGCGTGTTTTCAGGGATGACCATTTAGAATTGGATAATCAACTGGTGTGCTCTTCCCTGGAGAAGACTATTTCTCCCAGTCTCAGCGTCCCCTGGTTGTTTGTAGTTCTTTCTGTAGGGTTGAGGCCTTTGTGGTCTTCCCGTGATCCACTTTGGAATATCCATTATTGCTGTCTTTGTCCAGCTCATGCTTAGTCAGCCATGTTGGTGAGCCTGTGCTAGGAAAACAGTCTCATAGCAAATGCCCTGACCTTTGGACTCGTTCTGTCCTCCTTCCACAGTGTCCCCTGAGCCTTACGGGGATGTGGGGGTGCTTTATAAATGTACCCATCGGTGCAGGTAAGTGTAGTCCTTACTCCATCTTGTTTTTGAGACAGGGTCTCTCACTGAGCCTCAAAAAGACTGGCCAGCCAGTGAGCTCCAGGGGTCTTCCTGCCGTTGCTTTCCCCAGGGCTAGGGTTGCGGGTGCTCCTCTGCTCCAGACTTGTCCTTATGCTTGCGTTACAAGCACTTCACCAACAGAGCCACCTCCCAACCCCCTAGAAATCTCTCTTTAAAGAGAAAAGTTGAGGACTGCACCAGGGTTCATTATGAGCACAGTGTTTGTGAGATGCCTGGGCTGAGGGTCAAAGGCCATCCGTCTGATCCCTCTGCACCCTTGGTAGTGAGGTCAACTGGCAGTGACAGTCTGCATGTTTTTTTTTTTCTTTTTAGATAGGGTCCAGTATAACCCAGGCTGGCCTTGAACCTATCAAGTGCTGGATTACAGGTGTACACTACCTTTTCCAACTTGAATCTTATTATTATTTTTATTTAATTTTACATTGGTGTGAGGGCGTCAGATCCCCTGGAACTGGAGTCACAGACAGTTGTGAGTTGCCGTGTGGGTGCTGGGAGTTGAATCCAGGTCCTCTGGAAGAGTAGTCAGTGCCCTTAACCGCTGAGCCATCTCTCCAGCCATGAACCTTAATTCTTAAGCAGTGGCTTTGTGTGGCCTTGTACATTAAGTTGCCGTTCCTGCTTAAGAACTACTCATCACAGGTTCTCAGGCAGCTGGGGCAATTCAGTGTTTGCGTGAAGCACAGGTTTGGCCAGCCGTGGAGCCCATCAGTTAAGCAGAAGGCAGACATGAGCAGTGGGTCCCACAGGCAGCAGAAAACCTGCTACTGTTCGTGCTACCTGAAAAATCATTGTAAAACCCAGGCAGACCCAGCTTTCACAATAAAGCCTCATTTAAATATTAATGGAAAGACTTACCCAACAGATAGCAATGAGATTAATCACGGACCTGAGGAGTCTCAAAGAGGAGCTGCACACAAGTTACCCAAGAAACCACCTGCACCTTGCTAGCTGTGTCTGCCCTCTGTGGTTAAACACTTTTGAGACTGCAGACTAATTGTCCCCTCCCACCACCCCACCCCCCCCCACCCCCACCATGTCAGAAACTAAGGTGCCAGGACGTTCACCCACACATGAGCTCTGGTGAAGGGCCAGCATCCTCAAAGACCCTGGCTTCGTTACAGTATCATTTACACTGTGGTTTCGACCCTCTTTGTGAGCATTCCTAAAGGATCATGGGAAGAAATACTCTAAAAGGGTGATCCAGTCCACCATGGTTTGGGAGGGGGAAAGAGTCACTTTACCTCATGAATATGCCACCCACCTAATAAATATTCATAAAAATCTTTCCATTCCTCAGACTCACGACACAGAACCCACTGCGCCACCCCCACCTTGGCACAGCCCGCTCCAGTCTCTCTGCAGCGCTTTGCTGAAGACGCTCTCCTTAACTGTCTGTGTCTTTCAACTGAATTCTTCCTTTAAAGCCGGCAGCAATGGAGACTTCCCTTAACTCCTCCCACACAGGGAGACTCACCCAGCACTCTGGAAGAACTGTCTGAGGGCCGCTTCCTCATGCAGCCTTGAGCAGCCTGGAGAGCAGGCCCTCTGCTATTCGAAGGCATGACAGTCTCACCTCTCACCTGGTGTGTATCATTACTGTAAGGAGAGGCCAGAGCCAGAGCAGGGCTGGCTATATACGTCCTGTGACTAAGTTCCCTTCTAGGTCTAGCTCCCCTCAGAACATGCCTGTTGTCACAAGTGCAGAGCCTGTGTTGACATGGACTAGTCCCATGTGATGGTTCATCTTCCTGGTCAGTTTGACTGGAAACACCTCCGCGTATGTCTCTGAGAGGCTGCACCCTAAATGTGCCGGCAGCATCCCGTTTGCTGAAGTCCTGACTAAGGAGGAGAAAGCAACCAAGCACCAGCACTCATCTGTGTCTTGTCTGTGGATGCCACGCGACCAGCTGCCTCCATGACTTGCCTCCCACGACGGACTGTGCCTTCGAACTGTGAGCCAAAACAAGCCCTTGCTTAACTCGGTTTCATCAAGTTGTCACAGCAACAAGAAAAGTAACTAATACTTCATAGGAGGAGCTTCCAGGGAGCCAGAGGTCGCTGGCAGCGCACAGTAGGGAGGCTGTGCATCAGGAGTGGCTCAAACTCACAGCAAGCTAAAGGAGGGCCCTTCCCCAGCCATGCTCAGGGATCCAAAATGCCCTTCCTTTTCTGCCAAGTCTCTTCTGGAGTTTCAAGAAGGAAGGGGGGGAGGGGACCACAAAACCATAGAACTCTAATAGCAGGGTTGTCTTTAGTCCATGGGGCAAGCTCCTTTATCCCGAAACAGGGGATGCAGGGCACCATTACCCCAAACTCATATATAGCAGCCAAGAGAACTGAGGCCCAAGCATTGAGGCCCGCCAGGAGCCAGACCCAAGCCTCAGTCTGGCCCAGAGGAGCCAAGGTGCAATGATAGGTCAGCCAATCGTCTGTTGCCAGGAATCCTCGACATCAGACAACACCACAGAGGAAGAGAAGGTAGGGACCTTTGACTTAGGTGTCTTTGAAAATAACTGCCAAGCTGAGTGTGGGGGTGGCACACGCCTTTAATCCCAGCACTCGGGAGGCAGAGGCAGGTGGCAGATCACTGAGTTTGAGACCAGCCTGGACTATACAATGAGTTCCAGTATAACCAGGGCTCTGTAGAGAAACTGTCTCAAAATTAAAAAAGAAAATATAATATACATTGCCAAAGGACAAGAGGCCCCAGGCACTGAGATTAGCACTGAGGCTGGGAGTCATCAGCTCTCAGCCGTCCAGCACCGCTGGTTTCTTTTTCTTGTCCAGGCCCCAAAGGCTAAATTCAAAGCAGAACCTGACCTCTCACTCTGCTGTTCCGGACACCTACTTCATGCCCCGGTCAGGAAGACGACTGACACAGTTCCCGGATGGACCTGAGACATCTGAAAGAGCTTCACATGCTGGCATGAGTGAGCTCTCTACTCCTTCTATCTCGGGGGTGACCACCCCGGAGCTTCTGGGAACGGGCAAACTCCAGGCACTGCAGAAAAGATTAAGTCAACTTGGAAGAAACATGTTTTTCCAATTAGTTATAAAACCACCCATGTTGGAACCTTTGCAGATCTACATGGCTGCTTTGCCGTTACCCAAAATGCCTCTCATTCTTTCTCCACAGATAATTTCACAAGGTTTTCAAGTGCAACGGTATGAAAGGCCCATGAGCACGGAATGAATAGGACCAAGTGCTCCCATCTGAAAGCCAGAGGCAAACGTCTCCTCTCCCACCAGCCCTTGAGAGGAGGGGGGTGAGACCCGATTTCTCACTTCATTCCTTAGCCACTTCGGGCAGGCCTCATCCGCACGTGCAATCGCACTGATGTTTGGATTGGATATGTTTCACTGCACGCACACATTTGTGAAAAGGCCTTCCCTTGTTGACATTTCTTGGCTGTGCCAAGTCTGGGGCAGCCTGCCAGATGGAGAGGCCAAGATCCTGGAGGAGCCTCGGAGCTCTCTGGCCTTAAAGGGCCACTCTGCCAACCACACAAGTTGAAGAATGTGGAAAAGCAGGAGATCTATTCTCTCCCTCTGTGACAGGCGAGCAGGGTACATGCCCCAGCCAGTGTGAGACACCAACAGGGTGAATTTAACAAGTTCAGGCTTGCTCTCACCTTATAGAAGGCTCAGAGCCTGCTGAGTAGTGGTGGAGTCTAGATTTTAAAGTGTTGTCTGCCCCCAAGACCCACATTAACTCCTTATGCTGATGTCCTGCCTGCAGGTCCTATAGAGGGCAGGAGCTTAAGACCCTTTACAAACAAGACTCCTACTTATGAAGAACCCACCTTCTTTCTGATATTCAAATACTAGTGAAAGAATTTTTGCTGGTGTAATTTAAGTCTCACAACACTTTAAGGGAAGAAAGGCCTTTAGACCTGGCCTAGAGGGGAAAGAGGGGAAATCAAGAAACAGGAAGATGAGCTAGACATACAGTCCTATAGACATAGATTCATGGCAAAAGGCGGTTTATTCTTTGGCTAATTCAATCCTCAGTCCTTAGAGGGTTTCAGCCTCCATACAATCTAATCTTCAAGATGCTAGCTCGGACCTAGAAGGCTCCAGCCTTCGTACAATAATGTTTCAACCTCAGAGACTTACTGCTGACTGGGTCACTCTGACTAGCTCCTTCTGAATTCAGAGCTGTACTGAATTCAACTGACTCTTCAGGTTGGCTGATTCAACTCACTCACTGTTCTGGCTCAACTATTCTCCAAGCTGCTGGTTTAAACTGACCTTCTGAGCCGGCTGACTATTTCTGACTGAACTCTTCTGATTCTGGCTGACTCCCGCAACTTCTCTGACTGAACTGCTCTGCTCAGCTTCAAACTGACTCTTGCTGTTAGCTGACTCACTCTGCTGACCTGCCTGTGTCTCTTCCTCATACTGCCTGACTCTAAGCTGAGAGCCTGCTTTTATATGGTGAGAGTTGGGCATGTCCTCACTCTGACTCCCTTTGCTAACTCTTCCTCTGATTTGTCACTTTGCCTGCTCTTCACTCTGCATCATCTTAGACGTCACTTCCTGTCTCTACTAATACTTGTTTCTGTCTTGGGGATTAAACGCATGTGCTACCACTGCCTTCTGACTACTGAGATTAAAGGTGTGTGCTAACATTCTTTCTACCCTAGAGCAGCCATGTTGATGGATTAAAAGACTAAATGTTTCTCTACACAGTCCTAACATAAAGACAGAAGGAGCTCTGGGGGACCCCTGGTTTATAACTAACAAGTCCTAAGTCCTATTGTTTTGAGGTCCGGATGCTGTCAACAAACTAGATGAAATCTCCCCTAAGTCCCCCAAGGTGACTGCTCAGCCTGAAGACAACTCCATTTCATCAAGTGAAGTTGAGCAGAGAACCCAGCCGCGAGGCCCTTGGCTCATGGGAGCAGAGATGGAAAGTCTGTTGTTTTAAGTCACTACACTCACGACAGTGTGTCATGTACGATTAGGGTCCCTAAACACTAGTCTCAAGTGCCAGTCCTGGCTGTCACATCTATAGAAGATGCAGTGTCCTTACACACCTCTCCAGTGCGATGAGGCCACTGCAGATTCCTGAGGACCCTGTCAGACATTTTCCCTGCTCTACTGGAGCAGTGTGAGAGAAGGGAACTGGCTCTGGAGTGAAAAGTTCTAGGTCCCAGCCTCCTGGGGCCTCTGGCGTCTTGCCCAGGTGTCTTAGTTGTGGTCACCCTGACATGATGTTAAAGCCAGATTATCTGGCTAAGGCCGTCTGTCAGGTTTCCTCACTATGAAGGCACCCTTTCTAGCCTGTTGATGGGATGGAAGGTAGCCTGTTCATACTATTCACTGTTTCTGGCAACCCCACAAAACACACAAAACACATTCAAGTGCCAGCAACTCCGTGAGACCATTACCCTACACAGCTCAAGACATTCCAGATGTCTGCTCCAGAACATCTGGTAAGACTAAATATTCTACCCAAACAGCAGTCACCAACTCCATATTCCATAATATTTTCCTTTTTTCTTTTCCTTTTAAGATAGGCCTCATAGATCCAAGGCTGGACTCTTGCAATGTGGCCAAGAATGACCTGAAACTTCTGCTCCTCCTGCTCCACTTCTCAAGTACCTCTCCATGTGCACAAACACTAAGAAAGTAAACAAATGTAATCAATAATAAAATTTCAACCCCCCCTTCCTTTCCTCACCCTATTTGGCCAGGAGGGAGGGTCAGGTGTTTGTAGTTTCCTAGCCCGGGGCCTCTGTTTCTTAGACCACTGCTCTGTCCACACCACACCCCATTCCTCCGTTGACCTGTGGGGAGGTGGGCTGGCACTGCAGTGGGGGAGGCACTCCGGAACCTTGGTGTGAGGTAACTGTGCTTCATGAAGCTGTTTCACCTGTGGGGCTAGAGGGCAGGCAGAATGCCGTTTTCCTGCAATGACACCCCAACCAGAATCTGTGAATGCTATCTTAGTTGCAAAAAGGACTTTGATGTAAAGTTTTTGTTGTTGTTTTGTTTTTTCTCTCTTAACAACAACAAGGCTCATATAAGTCCAGGCTGGCCTCTAACTCACTGAGTACTGAAGGTGACCTTGAACGTCAGATCCCCTGCCTCCACCTCTTGAGTGCTGGGGTGGCAGGTGTGTACCATCATGATCAGTTTAATGTAACGCTGGAAAATGAACCCTGGGCTTCACATATACTAGACAAGTACTCTACCAACTGAGCCGTGTTCTGAGACTCAGAAGTGATGCTTGCAATGAGTGGGGCCTGAATGTACACGGAGAGCTTAGGCAGGCTGTGCAGGAAGCAGCTGAGGCTGTTCACTGTCTCAGGCCTGGAGCCTGGCAGGCTCTAGTACTTGGTGGGGAAGGTCAGTGAAGCAAGCATCTTCTTAAAAACCTGCTCAGACTGCTTGGATTCCGCTAACAGCCTGGTGGAGGAGTCATTTACCCTTTCTGACCCCAATCATTCTTCTCTACAGATATCAGAAATAAGCCCAGAGGGCTGGAGACGTGGTTAACAGGTAGAACGCTCATCTAGCATACAGAAGGCCCTAGATTTCATCCCCAGCCTATAATAAGTTTAATTTGTATTTTATTATTGTATGTGTAAATGTGGGGTGCACAGATGCCACTGCACTTGTATGGAGCTCAAAGGACAACTTTCAGAAGTAGGTCCTCTCCTTACACCTTTCTGTGGGTTCCTTAAGATGAACTCAAATCAGTAGGCTTGCCCAGAAAACACTTTAGCTTCTGAGCCATCTCATTGGTCCCAGAAACAATGACAACACTATTTTTAAATTGCTTATAAGGAGATAGGCCTAGTTGTTCAGACCTTTAATCCCAGATACTTAAGCTGTCTGAGAAAGTTAGTGAGACCTTGTCTGAAAACAAGGGGCTGGGGTTGTAGCTCTGTGAGTGCCTGCCTGGCATGTGTGAGGCTCTGGGTTCAATCTCAAGTGCTAAATACTTATAATTGCTTATAACTAAACATGGTGGTTCATGCCTTTAATCCCAGCACTCCAGAGGCAGAGACAAGCAGATCTCTGTGAGCTCCAGGCTCGTCAGGGCTACATTGTGAGATCTTGTAATAATAAATAATAATAATAAATTATTATTATTATTATATAGTAATAATATTAATAATAGCAGTAGCTCATAATAGAAGTTGGGCATGGTGATGCAATTGAGAGACAGAAGCAGGACAATCCTTGCAAGTAGGAGGACAACCTGCGCTACATTGGGAGTTTCAGGTCAGCTTCTACATAGTGACCCTGTCCCAAGAAGCCTAAATAGATAAAGCTCAGTGAGATGAAGTACTCACCCCAGGTGACCCACTTAATAAAAGGGGCTAGAGTTGAATGTTAAGTCCATCAGAACCCATATGGTGGCCAAACCACACCCACCTCACACCCACCCCAGTCTGGCCACAATGGGCAAAATTCCCAGGGTGGATGGCTGTAAAACTGCTTGTGGCTCTGTTTTGTTCCGTTGCTTCATTTTGTGGCTTTTCATTCTGGTCTCTGGCTCTCATTCCATTCCCGAGAGCTCATACCAGGCCCAGGACCAACCGGCAGGGGGTGCTATAATCCACTAAGAACAGCCCCAAGGAGCCAACAGTGGAGAATTAAGGTGCTGGCTTCCAAGAAGTGTCCCTAACAATACTTGCCCCTGTGGCCTGTTGGCCAGAAGATCTGGGACACTGGGCTTCATCTCCGTGGCTGTGCTCTTCATGGGTACAAGGGGAATACACCTCCCCAGTAAATGAAGTTCAGCACAAATCTTGATACTAAGTGTACAAGCGAAATGGTATCCTTATCAAGGGAATTACATGGTTCTGGACTCCTCCTCCGTACTGGCAGTTGCTCTTTGCTGAGACCTCTTTATACTTTCAAATCTTTCTTCTCTGTGGAGCACTTTCCTGCCTTCCAGACAGCACCCTAGGCAACTGCATGGTGCTTGCTTCAAGAGGCCCCCAGTACACTATGATCCCAGAGCCTTGGGAAGTTGAGGCAGGCAAAAATTCAAGGTCAGCTTGGCCTACATAGTGAGACCCTGCCTAAAAAGGAGAGACAAGGGGGGAAAAAAAGCAGCGCTGGTGATACCGCTCTGTTGGTAGCGTCTGTCTGTCATGCATAAAGCTCTGGGTTAATCTCCAACACTGCGTGAACCAGGCACAGCTCCATCCCAGAGTTCAGGAGGGAAGGGAGAAGGCTCACCAAGATCATCCGTTGTTAAATAGCTCTTACACAGGAGTCTAGTGAGCTCCGTTCAATCCTCAAGACCCGCAGAGGAGAGAAGGCACTCCTGAAAGTGGTCCTCTGCCCCACACACCATGTGTCATGCTTATGCATGTGGACACATAAATCTTAAAAATTACAAACTATAAACCATCAAAAAACCAAACACAGTAACAACAACAGAAAACTCAAACTCAGGCCAGCAAGACAGCTCCAAGTAAAGGTGCTTGCCACCAAGCCCGATGACCTTAGTTTGAATCCTGCACCCCACCTGGTAGAAATTGAAGATCAACTCCCACAATTTATCCTATGATCTCCATACCCATGCCACAGCAAATGTGCATCTCTACACACACACACACACACACAGAATAAATGAGTAAATAAATATTTTTTAAACCCTCAAATGCCAAGCACTGTACCTTTGCTTGTATATCTTGTCTTCAACCTGAAACTCAGCCATTACTACCACTTACTGAGTACCTATGGGTGTCATGTGATTCCCCAGGGGACAGAGATACTAAGCAAGGATTTTAAAACAACCCTGAGACCTCCCCACTCAGGAAGAGGTAGCTAACTCTGGTTCCTAAGAATTTACCAGCAGCAGCCTGAGAAGGAAGGATGGCCTCCACCTCGCAGGCTGACCAGGACTAGCCCCCACAGTGTGACAGTATTTCAGTATCCCTTATCCCAAGAAGGTAGGAGCCCCTGGCTGATGTCCTTATACACAAGCTCCAAGCTATCTGCTTGATGTAGGTCGCTGTGGCTAAAGATGCATCCACTCCTTCCCCACCCTTTGTTGTTGTTGTTGTCGTTTTGGGGAGGGGGGAGTGCTTCCAAGACAGGGTTTCTCTGTTGTAACTCTAGAACTCACTCTGTAGACCAGGCTGGCCTGGAACTCACAGAGATCCGCCTGCCTCTGCCTCCCAAGTGCTGGGATTAAAGCATGCCCCACCACACCTGGCCTTTTTTTTTTTTTTTAAGACAGTTTTCTTATGTAGCCCATGGTGGCCTTGAACTTGGGATCCTCTACATCCTTAGTGTCAAGATTATAGGCAAGTACTACAATGTCTAGCTTTTTGGAATGTTGGGGGTCAAACTCAGGGCTTTGTTCATGCCAGAAAAACACTGCGCCACTGATCTACAGCTCTAGGCCAACCTCCTCCTCTAAAATAAGGTTTTGTTAACAAAGGGCCTGGAACTTGCATTGTAGCCCAGAGTGGCCTTGACCTCTAGAATGTCAGATTACAGGTGGGTACCACTACAACCCAGGTTCCCTCGTATCCGTATCCGTGCAAGAGAAAGGAAGTGTGGACCAGCTCCAACTCTAGCTGGCCAGAAAAATCTCAGAGCTGATCCTAGACTTCACCACATCTCTTCTAGTTTCTTTTTCTCCTTAATCGTTAAATCATACACAAGCCAGCTAAAACACAAGGCACTCCCCTATTTCGCACAGCTATTCCTTCCCCCTCCTGCAGAATTTTGCGGTAAAACTTCAGTTTTACAAGAACATGCAACAGAAAGAATTAGGGAACTCAGGCAATCCAAAACCAGCTAAGTGATGGTTTCGCATTTTTAAAATATATATATAATGTAAAGCAGTTCCGAGAAAAGTGAAGTCACAGCCTTGGTTGCTTATTCTCAGTTCTTAGAAAAGAGCATTTCAAAAGGGAAGCTGAGCTGGGCAGGCACACAGGCTGCCGCCAGAGCCGCGGTCTGGCGGGTGCTCGCTGATAAACTGACTTTGATTTGGCAGCTGAGAACCGAAGCCTCCGGATGCGTTTTTCATTTGGCGCGGTCAGGGAGGAAACGGCAGCCTCAAGTGAGAGTTCTGAATGTTCAGAGAAACCACAGGCTCAGCTCTGTGCTGGGGAGGCAGCCTCCAGCCACTGCCCACTGCCGTTCGTGGCACGCCTCCCCCACTGCCCGCGACCTCCAGCCAGCCAGCCAGCACTCTTCCATCCCATGTTATTCACCAGGAGTTAGGCGAGGACACGGCTGAAAGCTGTCAGCGGTTCCCAGGTCTCCAGTGGAAAGTTGATTAGGCTTGTGCTACACACAGCTCGGCAGCTACTCTGGGATAAAACAGGGGAAAACATTTTACTAGGAATCCTACAGCAGAGATCCTGTGGCCTGCAGCAGAATTAAAGTTCAGGCTGGGGTTCAAGTGTTTGCCTACCATGCAGGAACCAGATTTGAATTTTAATCTCAGCACACTTGCAATTCCAGCACCAGGGAAGAGCAGGCAGGAGGATCAGGGCTCAGCTGCACAATGAGTTTGAGGCCAGACTGGAATATGAGACTCTGTCTCAAAATTAATTAATTAATTTGGGGCTGGGTTATAGCTCAGAAGTAGAGTCTGCCCAGCATGCATGAGGCCCTGGTTTCTATCTCCAGTGTTGAAAAAAGGGGTGTGTGTGTGTGCATGTTGTCTGTGCGTCTGTTTATTAAATTCCAATACAATCAAAAGCAACTGATCAACTGTCCCAGACAAGGGAGACTCCAAGGAGACATGATGACAAAATAGAATGTGGAATCCTGGGGAAAAAAGAAGAAATTAAGAAACCAAACGAGCCAGGTGGTGGCGGCGGCTGCAGCACAGCACACATTAATCCCAGTACTCTGGAGACCGCAGGCGGATCTCTGTGAGTTCGAGGCCAGCCTGGTCTACAGAGTGGGTTCCAGGACAGAGTTACAACAGAGAAACCTTGTTTCAAAAAAAGAAAAAGAAACCAAAAGAACCTATAGAGTTGGTTACTAATGTCTCAGTATTTGTTCATTAATTAATTTTAACACCCATGCCATACTAATGTAAGACATTCATGATAGGAACCTTGTATGTCTATAATTCAAGAAGTTCTGGGCTTGGTCCTCAGCACTGCATAAACCAGGCATAGTAGCACATACCTGTAAACTAAATACTCAGAAAGTCAAGGCAGGAGGATCAGGAGTTCCAGGCCAGATCCAGCTATAGAGATCCTGCCTCATATGTAAATAAATAAGCAAATAGAATGTAAGGCACTCTTCTAGACACACACACACACAAATAAAAAATAAATCTAAAAAGAAAATTGTTCAACATCAAACCCAGATCACTTTCCAACTTGGCCTACCTTTAAAAGAAAATGTTAAGCTGGGCGGTGGTGGAGCACGCCTTTAATCCCAGCACTACCGAGGCAGATTGCTGTGAGTTCAAGGCCAGCCTGGTCTACAGAGTGAGTTCCAGGACAGCAAGAGTTACAACAGAGAAACCCTGTCTCAGAAAAATAAAATAAAATAAAGTAAAATAAAATAAAATAAACCAAACAACTCAGCCAGGCATGATGATGTGAGCCTGGAAGTTCCTTAAAAGACTAACCAGAGATTCACTGTTTCCAGGCAACTGCACTCCTAGTTGGGTTGAGAACTCTCCACTCTAAACCTGTACTGCAAACTGTGACTGTCAAAGACTTGCCTGTTGTGGTATGTTTAGTTGTGGATAATCTCTTAGTTAAAATTAGTCTCTTATTTGTTTACACCTCTGTGCCATCCCCAGCTTCCACCCCCACAGGAGGTTCCTGTTATTTGTTGATTGAGGGTCTGTGTGAATACAGGAAGAAAACACCTGGGGATTGAGGGGTGGAGCAAGGAGGGAATAGGGAGTAGGAGGTGGAGGGTTGTAGGAGCAGACGGAGAGAGGAGAGGACTGAGAACGGAGAGGAGGCAATGGGGTGAAAGCCTTGGAGTGAGCTCTCGGCCTAGCAGCCCGGGTATTAGAATTCCCTGAGATTTGACATGGTTTGTGTGATTAATAAAGAGCATTGGAAAATTCAACTCTGGACTCTCCGTTAAGCGACATATCGTTATTTTAACACTTCCCTCAGTGGGCAGGCTGTATATACAGGCTATGCACATTCAGACAGATAGTGGAGCATTGAAAGAGCAATGGGTTTTCTAGCAGCAAACAGACATGGCAGAACTTTGAGTGAATATAAGCCTGTAAAGCTATGCACTATGCAACAGGACCATCAGGAAAAGTAAAGTGAGACAGCAGTTAGACCAGCGCTGTCAGCAGTTGAGGGAAGTATGTGTGGGTGGTGCACAGGGCTTCTAGGGCAGAGGCAGTCTTCTGTCTGATGCTGCAATGGAAAGTAAATGTCATGGTGTGCTTGGCAAAATCCAGAATCGAGCAGGCAAGTGAACCCAAAAGTAAACTATGGACTCCACTTGAAAAACTGCATCCAGATAGGAGAGGTGGCTCAGCAGTTAAGAGCACTGGCTGTTCCTTCTAGAAGACCTGAATTTGGTTCCCAGCACCCTCATCAGGTGGCTCACAAGGGAGGGAGAGGGGAGGAGGAAGGCCCTCGGTTGGGCTTTGTCTCTTACTGGGGGACCAGGGTAGCAGGTGTCTTCAGTGAAAGTTCATTGTTCGGAGTTAAGCTAGACACGGTGGCACACGTCTGTAACCTAAGCACTTGCTGAGGCAAGATCACAAGTTCAAGGTTGCCAGGCAAGGTGGTGCACACGTTTAATCCCAGCACTTGGGAGGCAGAGACAGGTAGAGTTTGAGGCCAGCCTGGTCTACATAGTGAGTTCCAGGACAGCCACCTGGAACATAGCAAGTTTAAAGACAGCCTGAACTAGAGACACTGACTGCCCAAGGAGGGAAGGGGAATTAAGAGGGGAGGGAAGGAAGGAGGGGGACAGAGACTGACGGCTGGATGGATGGAAGGAAGGTCTGCAGAAAGATGACCCAGTGGTAGTGTTTGCACGGTGCTGTGGACCACTGTCCTCCAAGCCCAGCAGACTCCATCTTCATCACAGCAGCTGTGACCACTTGCAGGACACAAGACCCTGAGATTGGATTTGTTGATGTCATTATCTGGGGGGTGGGGGGCACTGGCCCCTCCCCTGAGAGTTCAGCTGCTCCCTCCTGCACCTCCCAGCCATCTGTGTCTCATTCTGCCTTAACTGCAGGTGGCCTTGAGGTCTCAGGAGGCACTGGAGCATGAGTGTGGATGGGCAGCTGAGGAGGACTCTGCAGCTGTGGGAGGTGCTCATCCCCATGGAGTGAGACTTTCCGGTTGGGTCACCCATGGCCTATAAGGACACCTCAGCCATGCTTCGTAAGTAAACCCAGTAAGCTCACTGGTTCCCCAAGCTGGACTCTAACGGAATCGTACCTCGGTTTGTTGTTGGTATCCTAGAAGGAAGGCAGAGGTGTCTACATCTCCCCTGTGAGAGTTCTCACAGTGGCCTGACCAGGATGCAGACACTTTGGACAGTGTAAAGTTCAGAGGATCCAGAGGTGGCTAGGTGGTAGAGTTCTACTCCAGCATGGCTGAGACCCTAGGCTCCATTTGTTATGACTCTTCTTAAACCTTCTCCTTTCTTTTTTAAGATTTATTTTTATTTATACATACACGTGAGTCTATATGCCATGTTGTGTGGGTGTCCATAGAGGCCAGAAGAAGGCATAGATTCCTGGGAACTAGAGGGAGTTACAGAAGTTGTAAGCTGCCTGCCAGGGTATGATAAACAACAAAGTTTGTTTATCTAACACCCTCTTCTGAACTCCAAAGACACTCCTAAAACACACACACACATACACACACACACAAAAAAAAAACTAAAAATAAAATAATTTTTAAAAAGGCATCCATGTAAGTAGGCCCAGAGGAGCAAGCCTGCAATCCAGCTTCCTGAGGCAGGAGGATGGTAAATCTGAGGCCTGCCTGAGTTACAAATTGAGCTCAAGGCCTTGTCACTTTTCCTATGGGGGGACAGGTAGGGAGCAGGTCTAGATCACCTCTGGGTCTTGTCCCCTTTCCTCCCTAGCTCTGTCCCTTTCTTGCCACGTGACTCCTGAGCTTATCTGATGGCAATCGCAAAATACAGGTTAGGCAGGACATGGAGGTGCCTGGGCACAGAGGTGCGGGCCTGTGGCCAAAGCACTCAGGAGCCTGAGGCAGAGGACTGCTGCCATCAAAGTTTAAAATAAAAGAGCTGGGGCTCTAGATCAGGGTCACAGTGTTTACCTAACACACACACAGGCCTTAGGTTCAATGGTGTTTATGGAACACTGTACTTTCTGTTCAATTTTTCTAAAAACCTGAAACGGTTTTAACAAATCACATTTCAGGCTGGAGACATGGCTCAGTTAGTAGAGTGTTTGCCTAGCATGCACAAAGTGCACAAAGCCTTGGGCTCAATCCTCAGCACTGCAGAAACCAAGCACAGTGGTGCACACCTGTAATCTCAACACTCAGGAAGGGAAGGTGGGGGGTGGGGGATAAGAAGTTTGAGGCTACCCTGGGCTTCATAAGATCCTGTCTTTAAAAGAAATAAACAAATAAATAAATAATCAAGCTCATTAAAAGAAATCCATCATACAAAAACACACACACACACACACACACACACACACACACACACACACAAACAAAACGTTACTAGTTGTATAACATCAGTCATCCAGGCAAAGTCCCGCAGCGATATTGGAACATAAAATGGACTGCCTTGGTCTTTACCATCCAAAAACGAACCAAGCCTGGGTAAAAAGCAAAAAGCCAAACACTTTACACTGATACAATCCCAACAGAAAGACAGGTCAGGATTCTAAGCTGGCAGGCTGGCCTCTCCACAAAAGTTTTGAAGCAGAAGTACTTGAAAAGTTCGCTTCTGTCTTAGATTTTTTTTATTTCAACAAAGAATTCTGAGAATATTCCAACCATTCTCAACAGCTGGTATCACCTTCGGAATCTAAGACAACTGACAACGAGGAAGGAGAATGAAATGGAGAGTCCCGACTGCAGATGCCGACAGCTGGAGCTGGGGAGGCGGGCCATGGCGCAGCTCCTTGTTCTGTCCTCATGTCCGTAACTGCAATAGCTGAGATTCGGATTTTCATTTTAAAGCAGGGGTTCCAGTCAAGGAACAAGCGCTGTCATTCACAGAATCAGGAGCTGGCAACATGAGAGTCCCATGTGCTTTAGAGACAGAAAAATGAACACACATAAATGGCAAAAGGAGGAAAGTCCAGCGTACCTGCTTCTCCTCAGGAGCAGCAGGCAGAGGAGAGGCAGAGCTAGCTGGAGTTTCGTCTCCCAGAGTTGGAAAGCTCTTGCACCGGGACATCTGGCTCAGCCAAAGCAAATCTCTTTAGAATACTGTTGAGATGTCTCTGAGACCCACATGGTGGTAGATTACTTCTGAGGGAAGCTGCTCTGAGAGGTTCCCAGCATTAAGGGATGCTCCTGTGTAGATCTTCCACCTCCAGCTCCCACATGCATTCGTGGACAGGATTGTCAGAAAGATCTGTCATCTTCACAGCCTGCAGGCAGGGCTCAGGGCTGCAGGTCTGGACCACCCCCATCACCATCACGTACTTTCCTGGGGAAAGGAGGAAAGGACTCGCTGACAGTCATACTAACAAGGTGGGTGAGGACCACCCACCCAGACCCTGGCTCCAGGGCCTTGATCAGAGAAGGAAGATGGAGACAGAATATATTTCTAGGCTGGGGCTGAAGCTCAGGCCAAACTCATGCCTAGCATGCACTAGGTCCTAGTTTTGGTCTTCGGCCCTGCAAATAAGATACGAGGAGCCGAGGAGATGGCCTGGCTATAAAGAGCTTGCCATGTAGGCCTGAGGACCTGAGTTTAGATCCCTACAGCCATGAGCAGCATGGCAAGGCAGTACGCATGTGCGATCAGTGGTAGGGAACCGGAGACAGGAAGATCCTTGGGGCTCTGTGCCAACCCATCCCAGCCATCAGTGAGCCCCTGGGTCAGTGAGAGACCCTGTCTCAAAAAGTAAGGTAAAGAGCAATCAAGGAAGACACTTGACATGACCTCTGGCCTCCACATACGCAGGCAAGTAGGAGCACACCCCGCACAAGAACATGCGCACATCCACACAATCCTGACAGTAGACACCAAAACAAAGGCAGCCAGGGATCAAAACAGATACAAATATAAACAATGAGGCTGGTGTTAACCTGGAAGATAACATACATCCGCATCCTGTTGGCATCTGTTTTCATATGTAAGCACCATAGGCAGGCTCACCCAGCAGCCACACCCCCAGAATGCAAGCAACGCTGGGTTCCACTGAGTTATAATTAGACACACTACTCCAGGCAGGGGCAGAACATCCAAGCTTTGCTCTCAGTCTTGTCATTGCTCAATGCCAGAGTAAGTGACTGGTCTCTGTTCACAAGATGGGTACTCCCGCAAAGCCACTTCCTGAGAGCCAAAAAGGAAATCCAATTTTCCCCTCATACTGCCAAAAAAAAAAAGTTAGGCCAGACATCAGCACACCCCTCCTCTCACCACCCACAACACACTGTGCTGTTGTTCCAATCCCTGCCACCCCAACTTTGTCCCAAGCCACACTGGGCTCACACAAGGAAATCAACAGAAAAGCAGGCCGCCACTAGGACGATTTGACATATTATTAACCACAACTTCCCATTCCCGGGGGGGTGGGGGGGAAGTGCCTCTCCTTGAAAGCACAACTTGGCTAGTCATAAACCACATAGAATGCAATTGTGTAAAAAGTCCAGTCACGGCAGGAAAGGCATGCAGCCAGCCCCCTGATGCCCGGCTTTCACCAGAAGGAATGAACGGACAAGCCCAGAACTCTGAAAGAAGCCAGAACTCTGAAAGAAGCCAGGCCCTGGGGCTGCCCCTTCCTCCCATGAATACCCTGGGGTCCACACGGGGATCTCTGAATCAACCTACAGGTCTCATACCGGCTGCCCTCTCTCTGTACACGGCCCCAACTGGCGGTCCCTCAGGATTACAAGGCTGAAGACCTGTGAGGCTAACAGACGTGTTAGTTTGGAGGCACAAGATACTACACAACACACTGGGACCAGTCCTGAGCCCTTCTACCCTTATCCCTCTCTAGGCAGCCTTCTGTCGTGATGTTCTCCGTTTCTCCTTCCCCACAGGACCTTGCCCAAAATCAAGCCTTTACTTCTCTCTTATCTGGGCTCCTGCAAAGGCTCCAGCGGCTCCTGCCTAAGAGCCTCCCCGTCATAGTGCAATGTAAGCAACAGTGTCTGAGTTCCCAACTACACCTGTATCTTCAGAGCCTGGAGAAAAACTGCTGGATGCCCGAGAGGCAGGGCAGAGGTGGGCAAACCAGCAGGCACCAATGTCAGTGTGGACAAGCTCTTCCCAAACCGCAGCCTTTCGGTGCTGCCCCATGGTGCCATGTTCCCTGAGGAGCTGGACAGTCCACCACTGAACACAGACATAGGCTACCCCAGTTCTGACACAACCATCCTGAGTCCCAGCCCATCTCAGTCCTAAGCAACCTAAGAGGGTTAGTTCCTAGAGATAACTACAATGCAGCCTTCCTTCGGGGCTGCCTCCTCCGGGAAGCCTTCCCTGACTCCCTTTAGTTTTGAACATGTATTCTTTTTCTGTGCCTAATTCTGTATCTACTGCCCCCAAATAAATAGCAGATGAGCCATCGAGCCAGATGGACAAAAGTCTCTGCTCTGCAGCTGCAGGTCCATGTCACCTGAGGCCAGGTGACACGTGGCGTGCTTTTGTGTTGGGGCTTCTCTACTTCCCAGCCACTGAGCTGCTATCCCCTGTGCACACACAGCCTGAGCTCACACATACAATGGTGCCTTGTGTTTTGGTGACCTGTTTACTTCCCTGGCTCCTGGTGAGTTGATTCATGAGCAAGAGGAAACAGCATAGGCCCTGTCTCTGGGCACAGAGGCTAGAGGGTGAGGTCAACAGGTGCAGCCCAACACAGGCACGCCTGCTAAGGTCAAGAGCACTCAACTCTTCCAGTAAAGGACCAGACTAAGTCAGGCTTTTATGGGTCGTAGGTTCTCGGTCACAACTAATGGACTATGCCACTTTAGTGAGACAGTGGTGCTGACGCTTTGTAAATTACAAATGCTTTTCACTTGAACTAAACTTCCCTTGCAGAAGCTGATTTTGAACGGCATATACTTCTCACACATTATGGTGTTTGGTTTTTTTTTGTTTTTTTTGACACGTCAAAATGTAAAACATAGGCCTTTAATCCCAGTACTCAGGAGGCACAGGTAAGGATCTCTATGCGTTCAAGGCGAGCCTGATCTACATAGTGAGCTCCAGGCCACCCAAGGCTATGTGGTGAGACCTTATCTCAAAACAAAACAAACAAAGGTGAAACCTGGGCCAGTGAGATGGCTCAGCAGGTAAAGGACTACAGCCAAATCAAAGCTGAGTTCAATCCCCAGGACCCACATGATGAAGAGAACCGATGCCCACAAGTGGTCCTCTGACCTCCACACACGTATTACGGCACACGCACATATGCACATATATACCATCACTCAAAATAAGTAAGATGTGATAAAAATAATTTTTAAGAGCTGGGTAAGGTGGCGCACATCTTTAATCCCAGCACTTTGGAGGCAGAGGGATCTGAGTTTGAGGCCAGCCTGGTCTACAGAGTGAGTTCTGGGACAGCCAGGGTTACACAAAGAAATTCTGTCTTGAAAAACCAAAAAAAAAATTTTAAATGTAAAATCTGAGCCTGGAAATAGAGCTCAGTGGTAAAGCACTGGGTCTGATTTACAGCACTGTGTATTGTGAATCTCTCTCTCTCTCTCTCTGTGTGTGTGTGTGTGTGTGTGTGTGTGTGTGTGTGTGTGTATGTAAAACTACTTTTAGTTTGCAGACCACTTGAGTTTTGCTAGCCTTAAGTTAGACTAAGATTGGAGAGGGAGGGAGAGGGAGAGGGAGAGGGAGAGGGGGAGAGAGAAAGAGAGGAGATAGACTAGAAAAGGTAACCTAAGTCTGAGTCCAAAACACCCCAGCTCAGACCCCTGACTTAATCTGTCTCTAGACAGAATCTAAGAATATCTGAGAAGGAGGCATTCTTAAGGAGGCATTTGGCCTGGTTTCACAGAGAAGACAGCCACGGAAGGTCAGGCTTGCTGAATCTTAGGCTTCCTTCAGAAGCCTCCGAGCCTGTGTTGAAGCGCCACAGAGTCAAGTATAGGCAGGCCATGTCTATCTGGGCCCCATGTGTGATGTGTTCACTTGACATCAGTGCCAATGGGATTAGTCTGCAGGTGCCTAAGGCCTGTCTGTCTCTTAGAACATCTGGTTCTCAGGACATCTAGGTGTCAAGTACTAGAGCAGACACTAGGGTCAGGTGGTCAGGACCACACAGTCCAGTCATCAGAGTAGCTCAGAGGGTGGCCTCAAACATGGCAACATCAGTTTCAGAAACAAGCCTGGACCTGAGAGTCAGAAGGCCTGAGGGGGGCCTCAACCAGTCCTTAGTGATACCCCGCAAGGGCGGGAGCAGTTGTTTATGAACCGTGAGGCACAGCTATGTAGATCTCGGTAGGAGAGGTCTGTTTGTCCTGGGACACTAGAAATGTACAGATGTGGGCTGGGGTATGGCTGACCTGGTAGACTGCTTGCCTAGCATGTGCACGAAGCCCTGAGTTTGATCCCCAGCACACGTGGACCAGGTGTGGTGAGTATGCCTGTAATCCTAGCACTTGGGCAATGGTAGCAGGAAGTTCAGGAGTTCAAGACCACCCTCAGTTACATGTGACCCTGCCTCAAAATAAACAGAAAGGGACACGTGGACATTTCCTGGGACATTATTTCTCAAAACGTATGGGGAAAATGAAAATTATCTATGGGGAAAGATCTTGTGACAGACAAAGCCAAAGCTCAAGACTAGGAAGGCTGGGAGAGCCTTGGGAACCTATAGGCATTCTTACAGATTTTTTTTTTTTTTTATATTATTTTTGCTGCTCAGGTTAACCCGAGGTCTCATCAATGCTAGGCAGAGCTCTACCACTGAGCCCCATACAGGGCCTCTTTACTTTTGGTTCTGAGACAGGCTCTCACTAAGTTTGCCTCGGTTGGCCTTAAACTCACTCTGTGGCCCAGACAGGCTTTGAACTTAGCCATCTTCCTGCCTCAGTCTCCTAGCATTGGGATGGCAGGTGTGCACCAGTAGGCCGGGCTGGAACCTGCGTTTTTGAAGGCGGTGGCAGGTATTGCAGTCATTGACAGGTTTGGGATTCACCCGACTAGTCTAGGACAGGAAAAAGGGCAAATGCCTGGAGGTGGGACCGCCCCGCCACCGGGAGGGACAGCACCCCGCAGAGCCGGCCCCGCCCGTTACCTGGGAGCAGGCAAGGCCGGCCGCGAGGCACGCGCTCCAGGCCGCGCACCGAGAAGGCGCCGCTCGGGTCTTGCAGCCGCGCCTGGCCGCCCTCCGCTGCCAGCACGGTGCCTTGCATCCACACGGCCGCCAGCTCCAGCGGCGCGCGGCCCATCGCCGCCCGCGACAGCCGCCACGCGCCCGGGCCGCCCTCCGTGTGGCACCGCAGCTGCCCGGCCAGCACCTTGAGCGGCGGCAACCGCGGGAGCCGCACAGCCCCGGCACCACCTGAGGGCAGAGACTCCGCCGCCGCCATGCTGCGCCACCGCCACTTTCCCGCCAACTCTGACGCACGGCGGGGCCAGTCGCAACCAATCAAGCGAGAGCCGGCCGGAGCCAGCCAATGGCTATGGGCGGAGGGGGCGGGACCTCCGAGCCAGTAATACGCTTGCGTACTCTGAGTAACTGCCTGAAGTTAAAAATGAATGTGTTAAGTTGAATTAAAGACAAAAAATAAAGGCAGAGAGATGAGGAATTTCCTTTTCCAAGGAAGAGCAAACCATTTAAACCATATTTCTCCGGTGCAGTTTACTAAAAAGTAAGGCGTGTTCAACAATAGTGATGATTGACAATAGTAGATAAACAATCAGCCTAATCTTAGAACCGAAAAAAAATGTGTGCCCTTAGCAATACATGACGCAAAAAGCAGAGATGCACATAGATTCCCTGGACCTTTTTTGATGAGGGATCATATCTACTCACGGGAGAGAAAGTTCCAGAGGAATGCTTTAAGCATGACCCTAAACACAAATTGATCTACAAGTTTGTACTCTTTGGCACCTCACAGATAACACTAAACGTAAGCTGGTAACTTTGATGTTTCTTATCAAGCATCTTTAGAAAATGGTCTTGTAACAGACCATATATATAGGACATTCCTGAACTTATCGTAGTAAGAGTTTTATCAGGAGAAACCTTTCCAAAGAAAATAAATATACATATTTGAACAAAATGATTTAAAAATTCCTCTTTCAAAACAAGTTGTGGTGGTTTCCACCTGCACCCTAGCGCTCAGGAGGTGGGCTGGAGGATAAGTTCAAGGTCAACCTTACCTACACAGTAACCTAGAAGCCAGCCTGGGATGAAGGAGCTTTGACCCAGGCACCATAATAAATTAGTTAATTAATTTCCTCTTTCAGTTAGGAATATAGCTGTTGGAGAAGTCTATTTGTAGTTATGTTTGAAATTGTTTTCAGCACTATTGGGTGAGGGGCTATCCTAGGTCTCGGGCATTTTGTACTGTTTGCAGGTGTTGGATTTCTGTGAGGGTTGTTTAATTGCTAATGATCTGCATGTGTATCAGTAGAACAACCTGAGGAGCTCTGGAAGAATAAGAACACCTGAGCCGAGATGCTCGGGGTTCCACTGTTTATTGAGATTGGCGCTGGCCAGGACGGTGGTTCCCTCTGCTGAGGTCTGGCGAGGCTTCCGCCTATGATGATGACTCCTTGCGGTCCCTGCTGAGGTCCCACAGCAGCCTTCCGCTACATGTAGCTCTATAGGAAAGCGCTTATTTAGCCTTCGTGAGGCCCTGTGTTCAATACCCAAGAACTTCCTCTTTCAACCTGGCCAGGTGGTTCAATGGTCACTTGCCGCCAAATCTGACGGTTAGGGTTCCATTCTGAAGACCCACGTGGTAGAAAGAGAGAATTAACTCCCAAAAATTGTCCTTTGAATTCCATAAGTGCACCGGGGCACACATGTACCCCACTAAGACACACACTAAATAAATTGTAAAATTTGTTTAAAAACACAAACAATCTTGGCACATGTATGTCACCTGTAAAGTGGCTACCTTATCACTCTGTGTTCCTGCACAGTTCAGTACTCTGAGGTCAGTAATACTAAACACTAAAACAAAAGCCCATGTTCGTGAATGATCACAACTGATCAGAAAGATAAACACAGGAGGTGGCAGGTGTACCAGTTACCCCATGTGATCATTATACAAAATATATAGGTATCGAAATATCACAGTTTCCTACGAGTAGGTACACCCACTCACCTAGTAGATAAAGCTTAAAGCTAGAAGTGATGCTCAGAAAGGCGATGCGGACAGCCAGACTGCACTTTCTTTCTTTGATTGTTTTAAAGTTACATTTGTTTATTCGTGGGGCGAGGGGAGTGGGGGGTGCGTGCCATGGCACACGTGTGGAAGTCAGAGCACAGCTTTTTGGGGGGTCTGTTCTCCCCTCTACCTTGTGGATCTCAGGGATCGTGCTCAAGTCTTCGGGCCAGTGATGGGCATCTTTACTTGCCGAGCCATCTAGCCAGGCTGTCCCTTCCTTGTGTTGTTTTTGTTCCATTTTATTAACATATAAATGTTAGGTCTCAAAGAAACTGGGGACAGATGGCTGATGAGCCTATTGACTTATCAAAAAGGACACTGCCCAGCTCTCCCAGCACCCCTCAGTACCTGTGGCTCCTCCCAGCACTGCTTACCCCGCCCCCTACCCTAAACCTCTTCAGCCCAGAGGCTGGGCTTCCCTTCCCCCATGCATAACCCAGCCATTTTGGCTACTCGTGCTCTTGGTCTCCTGGCTTGCTCTTGGCCTCTTAGTCTTCAGCTCCCCACTTCTCTTTCTCACTCTCCTCCTTGCCTGGTCTATTCTGCTGGCCATGTTTAGTCTGGACCCTTTCAGATGCTTCTGGCTGTTCTCTCCTCAACTATACCTAGGAATGATCATGTCCTCATTTCTGTTCAATAAAGTAATTTGAAAGTTGAAAGAAGAAAAGTTTTAAGGTTAATAACTACAATACTCCCCCTCCTAATTAACTCTATGTTACCTTATCATCAATGAAAGATATGCACACTGTGGGAAACTTAGAAGAGGAGAATCTAGAGTGGGAAAACACTGCAAAGCACATTCAAGGATATCTATTGTTGACTTCCAGGTATATTAACTTACAGATTTTCAAATATAAAAGTGCATATTTTTGATATACAAATAGTCTTGAATCTTGCTTTCACTTAATATTAACATCTTTCCACATCAATAACACCCACCTGTTTTCTCTTGAATGCCTGCCTAACAATTTGTCTTATCACATATACAGCTGTCTGTAGTTGAACATTAAGGCAATTTTTTAAAGTATTCATTTTATAGCCATTGACTTTGTAAAGCTAAATCTTTGTGTTTATCTTCTGGATAAAAATTTCAGGAAATTATTTCCTAAAAACCGGGTACCAATCAGCAGCTGAGGATGACCTTGAACTCATGATCTTCCTGCCTGCCTCCATTTCCCCAGTGCTGGGATTGTAGGCATGCGCCACCCTGGTGCTAGGACTTGAACCCAAGATTTCCTGCAAGTACACTATCAGGTGAGTTATACTGCCCAGGAACCAGTTATTTTTGTCGTTGTTGTTTAGAGACTGGGTTTCTCTGTGTACTGGCTGTTCTGGAACTCACAGACAGGGCTGGCCTCGAACTCACAGAAATCCACCTGCCTCTGCCTCAAAGGCGTGCACCACCAACACCCGGCAAGGAGTCAGTTCTTAAAAGTTCTTTACCTTCACAGGACCTCCTGAGGCATCCACAGCTCTTTCAGCAAAAGTATGAGTTCTATAAAGCAACAAAAACACAGTGAGGAGCTTGCAAGATGACTCAGCAGCAAGATGCCTGCTTCCAAGGCTGACAACCTAACGTATCCTTAGGCCCCACATGGAGTATCCCACATACCCCTAGATCCTGAAAAGGCATTCCCCATGGGTGAGGAAGCTGAGGTCCCAGAAGCTCTGTGGCTTGCTCAGGGTATTCACCTTTAGGCTTGCATTATGTTGGAGAGGAACTGGTTCCTGGACTGAGCTAGGAGCCAGGAAAACCAAGAGAGCCCTATCCTTTCATGCCAGAGCCCCTGTTGGCCTTCCCAAGGCATCTAGAAGCCAGAGAAGGTTTGTCGGGGAGCAGCTGGGGTGAAACAGAGACTCCTGGGAATCCCCTACCCTTCTCTGGGCCTCCTAACGCCTCCCCAACACGTACCACACAAGGCTGGTGACAGAGGAATCTCCCCAAACCCAAGTCTGAACATGTCCTGAGAGTGTGATCCACATTCACAGAGTGTGCACATTCCACATGGGAGTTGTGTGCCTGTCCCAGGAGGAGCCAGGAAAGCAAGTATTTAAGAAGCTGTCAGGGTTGCATGAGAAATGGAGGAGTTGGGACAGAGGAGGCTGTGGTGTACAGGACTTCATTTCCTTTCTCACACACACTTATATGTGTGCGTGGTACATGTTTGTATGGGTGTGTGCATGTGCACATGAGAGTGTGTATGCGTGATGAGGGTGTTCCTACATGTGGAGGCCAGAGAAAGTTGATGTCCTGTCTCTTCCTGCGCCAGAGAGACACCGTACACATATGGATGCCGGGAGACAATTTGTAGGAGACAGTTCTTTTCTTCCCACAACGTGGGTCCCATGGTGGAAGTCTGGCGGTTAGGATTAGCAATGAGCATCTTTATCACGGAGCTTCATCAGTCTCAAAGTTTTGTTTGTGGTTTTGAGACAGGGCCTCTCACTATGGAGCTCTGGCGAGCTGGAAACTAAAGTTTTTCACTATTTTTGTAATTATTTTTGTGTAGGTGTGTGCAAGCCACAGTGAACTTGTGGCGGTCAGAGGGCACCCTCGCGGAGCTGATTGTCCCCTTCATCTTTGTGAGGGTTCCAGGGTCAAACTCAGGCTGTCAGGCTTGCATGGCAAGCACTGCACCCTCCAGGGCTTAGAGTCTAAGCTGTCTCATCAGCACGCTCCTCGCGGTCTCTTGTGGAATCTGATTGGTTCGTCTAGGTTGGCTGACCAATAAGGTCCGTGGATCTGCCTGTCTCTGCCTCCCCAGGACTGGAGTTACAAGCATGTGCTGCCCCACCTGTTTTTTTGTGGGTGCTAGAAATTAGAACTCAGCAAGTACTTTAGCCACTTAGTCATGTTCTCAGGAGCTAGACAACCTCACTTTACCCCTTGGAACAATGGAAGAGGCTGAGGTTTGAGACAATGACAAACCTCAGGCTACATTGCTAGGGAGTGACGTGGTGTGAGGTTGCCAGATAAGTTGCTTTTGTGGGGTTTTTGTTGTTGAGACATTTGTATATGTGAGTATGTGCACACGTATGTGCCTATGTGTGACTCTGTGTGTGTGTATGTACGAGTGTGTGCATGTGTGTATGTATGTGTGTGTTTGTGTGTGTAGGCCAGAGGTGAACATCCAGTGTCATTCCTCAAAGCTGCTCACCTTGGTTATTTTTCAAAGTCTCTCACTGGCCTGGAGCTCTCCATGTAGACTGTGCTGGCTGAGTAGCACTAGCAAGCTCCAGGGATCACCTGTCTCCACCTCCCAGTGCTGGGCATACAAACCCATTTCACCATACTAAGTTCTTCAGCATGGGTTCTGGGGATTGGGCTGAGGTGTTCATGCTTGCACACCAGGCACATTAGAGACGGAGCAATTTCCTCAGACCATGAGATTGTTCGATGCTTAGCCTCCTGTTAGAGAGATGACTCAGTAGGTGAGATTATTTATTGCTCTTGCTGTGGGCCTGATTTCAGTTCCTAGTACTCACCCAACTCCAGCTCCGGGGAGCCTGATGCCTCTAGCCTTGGCGGGCACCCACCAATACACACATACATATTCATAATTAAAAATAATAAAAATGAATCTTAAAAAAAAACAAAACCCAACACTGTTGGCAATGAAAATTGTAAACCAAGTTCAACTGTAAACCCAAGGTCACTGCGGGTCTCCCGCTGTTCACTTGAGCTGGGCAGTGCTCTGTGTGCAGCTAGTTTGGGAGCTCTTGTGGTGGCAAGGCTTGTGTGCTAACCATGGCTGCTCTCAGGACCTGTGTGCTTTACTCCAGAGAAACACATACTTCAAGGTCACGGCAAGTGGCGGTTTGGAGGTACGTATGGGATGAGCCCTACACTCCAGCACCCAAAGCTCCCCTTCCCATACTTCCCAGCACAAGCAAAGCCCTTTGGAAAGGGGCTTTCCTGCCACCTGTCCCAGAGAGGACAAAGGTGAACAGGGAGGAATGTTGCCGTGGCCTATCACCTTCCGTATGTACCAGCTTCCAGGCACATCGGGTGTGTGCGGGGTGGGGGGGAATGGGTGGTTTGGTCCTGACTGAAGGAACTGTCCTAAAAAGATAAGGGCACCTGCACAGCCTCACCCCCTCCATGAGAACCAGAGCTGCCACTCAAGGTGTCCGTGCGCCACACCAGGTACTGTGTGAGCGCTTAGCCTCTCGGGACAACATAGGAAGTAGACGTTTTCCTTGAGTTCAATTCAGAAATGAGGAAACTGAGGCCAAGACAGGTGAGGTAGCCTCCCTAAGACTCACAGCTGGCCAGAGGTTCCATTGGCACTATGCTTACCTGGAGAGTGCTCTCTTGGGTCCTGCAGGCCAGGAGTGGGACGCCTGACCTCAGGTCGACCAACTGACACCGACTCTGACTCTGACCCAGTGCCTCCAGTTGTCACGGGGAAGAATCCTGTGGGAGTGCTTTTGTTTTATGTAGCACAGATGTTTGCCACGGACTCTGAAATGGAGCACAGAATCTTGCAGATTGGTAAGTGGAATGAGAAAGGACTGGCAGGCTGATGGGAGATAAGGGAGCGTCTGCTGGCTTTGGGATCTGTACGGTGAGGGTATGGCTGTTCCAGCTCAGTTCTTTGAATAATACAGTCTTAGCTGGACTTGGTGGTGCGCCCTGTAATCCTAGCATTTTGGAGGTGCAAACATAAAGATCATTCAAGACCAACCTGGGCTATATGAGACTTGCTTCGAATAACAATAACTTCATGGAAGCCAGGTGTGATGGCTCACTCCTGTGATCCTTAAGAGGCTAAAACAAGAGTGTTTCGAGCTTGAGTTCAACTGGGCTGCATAAAGAATTCCAGGCTAGCCTGAAGTGCAGAGTAAGATCCTGTGTCAAGGAGTCAGAGAGAAGGGAAGACCAGAACAACAGCAACAAAACCCCGTACAAGCCGGGCAGTGGTGGCACACAACTTTAATCCCAGCACTGGGAGGCAGAGGCAGGTGGGTCTCTGTGAGTTCGAGGCCAGCCTGGTCTACAGAGTGAGTTCCAGCACAGCCAGAGTTACAACAAAGAAACCCTGTCTGGAAAAACAAAACAAACAAACAAACAAGCAAACAACCCTATGCATATGTTGAAGTTGTCCATGATACCCCACAAATCCTTCCAGAGTCACTGGAGAAGCAACTCTAGTTCATCCATGGCATCAACCAGAAGGGAACGAGGGGACACACAGATACCTCAATAAACTCTGCCACGTTCACCAGGCTTAATGCCACATGCTATGGGATTCCGTTTATTCGATATCCTGGAAGAGCCGAAATTATAAGAAGAGAAATAAGATTAGTTACTGAGGGCTGAGGGGAAGGGAGGGTGCAAAGGGGCAGGGAGTGGGAAGGCAGGGTGAGGGAGTCACTTGGCAAACTGGCTGCGGTGGTGGTTATGTGACTCTTGGCTGTGTTACATACCTAGTGCTGGTCTGTTGAGATGCTCAGTGGGCACAGGTGCCTGCTGGGAAGCCAGGTGACCTGAGCTCCTTCCCCAAAACCTATGTAAAGTGGAAGGAGAAAACTAACTCCATAAAGTTATCCTCTGACCTCCACACACATGCCGAGACATAAGCATCCCCACCCCTACACAGACAATAATGAATGAATAAAGTGTTTGTTTGTCTTTAATTTGTGGAACTGAGCCAGAGGTAGTGTCATATAGCTGTCATCCCAGCACCTGGGAAATGAAAGTAGGAGTATTAAGAGTTCGAGGCTGGCCTAGGCAACACAGTGAGTTGGAGGCCAGCCTGGGCTACGTGAGTGAGATCCATTCTCAAAACAAAAGTAAATAGAACTGTACACACGCACACATACATGTACTCCGAGGGATGGCTCAGTTGTTAAGGGCAACAGGAGTTCAATTCCTAGCACCCATATCAGGCAGCTCACAACCAGCTATAACTCTAGCTCCAGGTGATCCAGTGCCTCTGGCTTCTTCAGGAACACACTGTACATACCCAAAGGCACACATACCTTACACATAATTAAAAATAATAAGAATAAATCTTTAAAAAAAATAAGGTAGAGAGAAAGAACCAGACACTGAACTCTGGCTTCCACGTGCACTCGCATACATGTATTTGCACACCTGCATATACATGTGCACACACGTGAAGACAGGTACATGCACATCCACAAATAAATAATAACAGTAATAGTAAAGTTTCAAGCTGAAAAAAGAAAGTACCACTCATGGGTCACCGAGCGCAAAGTCTGCCTTACAGAGTGAGTCCAGCCTCACAGGCTAAGGAACCTGCCCGAGGCCACAGGGTTAGTAGGGATTACCTGCCTCCGATGCTTGGGTTCTTTCTCCCAGAATGTGTGAGAAAGGGGATTAAACGTAATCCAGAGCTTCCCAGGGCTCAGATTGTCTGATCAACATGTTCCCTTCTTCCACAGGTGTCACCAGGGCAGTGCAGGCCTGACTTCCAAGAACACACTGTCTATACCAAGAAGGGAGTCTGCTATGGGATTACTTGTACCTTGGGACACTGATACGATCTTTTTATGTGAAAATTCCCCCAGGGAATAAACAAGAAACTGGGGCGAGTGCATTAAAACTGTAACAGCCCCCTTTTCTAGTAATGACCCTGATTCTGGGAAAGTGAAACTGACCCAAAAAACTGAGACTGACAGTCTGCTCCTGAGCAGAGAGACCTCTGAACCCAGGCGGTGGTGGCACCGCCTTTAGTCCCAAGCACTGGAAGGCAGAGGAAAGTGGATCTCTAAGTCTGAGAACAGCCTGATCTGCAAAGTGAGTTCCAGGACAGCCAGGGCTACAGAGAGAAACCCTGTCTCGAAACGAAACAAAACAAAAAGACAACTCTGAGAAGGCAAGAGCAAGACAGCCTCCTGTCCCGAGGAAGAAAGAGGCTGGAATGGGAAATGGCTTAGTTGGGATGAGGACCTGAGTTCAAATCCCCACTACTTAGTAAAAGTGCCAGGATGTGGTCATCTAAACCTCTCACCCAGCATTGGAAAGGCAGCGGCAGGAGGTCCCTGTGTTACTGGGTACATCATCTAGCCAAAGGATCGCAGGCTAGTGAGAAACCCTGCCTCAAAAAATAAGGTGGTGAGCAATGGAGGAACACAACCAACTTTGACCTCTGGCCTCCACATACTTGTGCATACCACACACCCCACAACATACACATATGCATAAACAGAAAAAAAAAATCAACAGCAAATGCAAACGTGAGGCTTGGGAAGGGAATTTTTGTGAGTGGCTTTGGGTTGGAGTCCAGCCAGGAGTCAGGTGGGTAAACAATAGAGGCTGAAGCCCCAAGGTAGTTTCTCCAAACAATGGCAATGGTTTCCAAAGTCTTCTGGACAGAGGCTTTGATGGGAGAGGAATGGACCCCACAGCAGGAGGAGAGGGGCATGCTACCCCAGCCAGGGAGCTAGCAGGACTAGCGACTCAGGTGACTCAGGTCATCATCTTGAGAGGACCCAGCTGGGGATACGGTAGGTGTGGTTTGCTGGGGAGGTTCTTTTTTAAAGGCTGAACCCAGAGGCTGCAGTTGTGGGACTAAGAGAATTTGCATGAACCGGAGACTGGGCTAACAGGCCAGCCTTCCCCAGGGACCCGTTAGCAGAGGCCCAGATGCAAAGGGGCTGAGCATAGTGTCAGCCCCAGCAACCAGGACACCAGCTACCAAGACAGGGAGCTGAAGAGGGCTGAGGTCTAGTAGGGTCCAGTCTTGAGCCCTTGAACCAATTAGGAAGGAACCGGATATGTGCAGGAGTTAGCCCTGAGCCATGCCACCCTGCATTTCACAGCGGGGGAAGGCTGGGTGCTTTATCCAGACACTGGGCTGCAGCTGACAAGGAAACTGGCTTAGGACTGGAGTCTGCTGAGGGCAAAGACAGAGCTAAACATGACCAGTGCATGCAGGGAGAAGGCTTGAGGCAAGAGGAGCAGGGACAGCGTGACTCAGCTGAGATCTGGAGAAGGAGCTGGAGGTCTGATGAAGGGAGCTCCAGGAGGGAACAACAAATGTAAGGCCCTGAGGTGGAGATGCCAAGCGCAGATCGAGAGAAAGGAACCAGTTATGGAGGTGGGCTGTTCCCAGCAAAACCTGAACAGATGCTGTCTGCAGGGTGGATGGGGACATGATGGGATTTTCTTTCTCTGCACATGGTCCCAGCTGTTGTGTGGAGAAGAGACATAGGTAAGAGAGGCAGAATGGTAGGGGAGGGGAGATGCAGCTTAGTGCTGTGTGGTGCAGGGAGTGACACCCACCCCAGGCCCAGTGAGGGGTGCTAGAGAGAGAATGTAAGAAGATATCTAGGTTGGCCCCCCCCTCCGAGTCTTGACCAAACTGAGGACAGTCTGAACAAGGGTACCCCACTGGAATTCTCCCTTCTCTCCCTCTTCCCCTCAGGAAGCTCAGAGCTTCCTTGGTGCCTTTGGGCATGCAACTCTTCCTGCTTCAAGACCTCGGCCCCTACCTCCTCGGAGAGACCCTCAAAGGGCTGCATTTGGATAAGGGGCTGCTATAAAGTCAGCATAGCCCATTCTCAGCCAGGACCCTGACTGTCCACATGGGACTCAGTCTCTCTCCCTCTGCAGAAGAGGTCTATATAGGAGTGGCTGCATGTGTGTGCCCTGCAGAGGCTGGTCACACGCTGTCACTGAAGAAGACCTGAGTCCAGACCCGTACCTGGCCTTGGAACAGGTTCCTACATGAACTCTCCTGGCTAACTGGGCCCTGCTAATCTCAGAGGGTTCAGGGAGAGGCTAGGGTCTCGTTCAAGCTGCAATAGAAGCCAGGTGTGGTGATAGGTACTAGAAGCTTAGAAGCAACTTGAGAGGCTGAGGCAGGAAGGTATGACACGCCAGTCGACTTGGACTTCTCAGGAAGACCTTACTGTAAAATAATATTCAAAGGTCTGGGGATGCAGCTCTGTGGTAGAGTGCTTGCCTAGTATTCGCACGCCTGCATGTTCTATCCCCAGCACTGGAAATAAGAAGAACCCACAAGACCTTCTCCTCTTAGGGTCCTGGAAGAAAGGATCCCCGTATTTCCCAAGCACCCCCACCTTCACCAGCTCTGACGGTGTGCGACCTCCCGTGGGTGTGTGCGGCTGGCTTCATGTCACAGGTGCTGAGACAAGATGTCCCGCTGTCACACGCACCCCCCTCTGCATGTCGTGGCCAGTTTCTGGAGAAGGGGAAGCCACAGGCCAAACAGCTCGACTGTGGCGAGCCCTCACCACTGTGGTACAGGCTGTGCTGGGAACAAGAGCAGGGTGACTTACAGGAATTGGAACCTTTGCACCATACAAAATGAAAGGGATGCCTTCAGGTGCACGTGCACACATGCATGCACACAAACACACACAAGCACCTACATGCATACATGCTCTGCATGCATACATGCGTGTGTTGCAATATAGGCAAATGTGCATATGCACAAAGACACACACTGACACACAGGCACACATATGCATGAATCTGCAGCAGCACACAGACACATACACAAGTAGACCTGAACATGTGCACACATGCACTGCACATATCAGCATGCATACATGTACATGCATTCACATATACACATGCACACACAGACTCACAGGCACATACTGAAGGCACACGTGTGCATGAACATGCACTAACACATGGACACATACACAAGCAGGCCTGCATGTGTCTACACATGCATCCATTGTACACACCAATATGCATACATGCATGCATGCACATACATAGGCACACACCAATACATAGGCACATACTCAGGTCCAAAGACTCTTCTTGCATATGGCTTCTTGCTGTTCCTGGCCTCAGGCCCACACACTCTTAGCTCTTGCTATGCAAACTGTATGTATCTACATGCAGCCAATGTGAACACACACTTACAAGCATGTGAAGACCAGGCCCGTGGCCCTCATGTACATCGCCAGGTTCCCTGACCTCACGGTCACACATTCATACCAACTAACACACTTGGAGATTTGGCCACAGGAGAATTTGCTTACTCTGCCCCTAGCTGCTACCCAGGATGACCATCCAAGTCCTTTGGCACCTCTGCCTCACCCACTCAGGGCCGCACAAACCCTCTGCCTGTACCCCAACCCACCGTAAACCACCTGCCACCAAACAATCAAAACATCCACCCCAGAAAGTCTGTAGCAACACAGATAGTCTGAAGGAGGCTGGGTGACAGGGGGATTGTTGGTTAGCTTGGTACCCAGCCATATAGGTCTTAACCTCTGTGGACTTCAGTTTCCTGTCACTAAAATCACCATTATGTTACCCACAATACCCCTCCTCCCTTAAGAGGGGCTGGGCAGCCAGGCACACAATAGATGCTCAGTAAAAGATGATTAAAGGAAGTGAAACCTTGTCTAACGGCTTGAGCTGCTGCTGCGTCCACAGGCAAGACCTTGTGACCCCAGGAGGCTTGAGGGTGCTCATTTTCCAGAAGAGGAAACTGAGCCCCAGGGGATGGGTCTGTCTGAGGTTACGGTGATCTTAGGCAGGCGTGACTATGGAGGAGTTCCCGTCTAGACGTGATCTGCCTGGTGCTGTCTCAGGCAGAGGTGGGCTCCCTACAGTCCCTGTGGGGCCTGTAGGGGTCCCAGTTGGCAATCAGGGCTGATAAGCGGGGTGCCCATAGCTGTGTGGTGGGGGCTGAGGAGAGGACACAGAGGTGAGGAGGGGAGGAGACTTGCTTAAGACGTCTCATGACTGTTTCCTGACCCTCAAAACAAACCACAAGCCTGCAGCCAAAACAACAGGAATGACCTGAGAAATGCAGGGGCTTGTGCCTTGCTTTTTACAGGGCAGTGATTACGTGTGTGTGTGTGTGTGTGTGTGTGTGTATATGTGTCTGTCTGTCGTCCATCTGTCTGTCGTCTGTCTGTGTATGTGTGTGCACATGTGTGTCTGTGTGTGTGTCTATGTGTGTGTATGTCTGTGTATTTGTGTGTGTGTCTATGTATGTGTGTGTCTGTGTTTCTGTGTGTGTCTCTGTGTATGTGTGTCTGTGTATGTGTCTATGTATGTATGTGTGTGTAAGAGAGAGAGAGAGAAAGAGAGAAAGAGAGAGAGAAAAAATTTTTCCTGCCTCTCTTCTATCAACAAAGCCTTCTCTTGATGCAGAATTAGTGCTAAATCCAGAATGCTCTTATTTGGAGACCCTTCAGTTTAGCTTCCTCCTTCCAAATAATGTTATAGCCACAGGTTCTAAAGTGAGAATTTTCGGGGTGCAGTTTGGAGCCAACTGCACCCTGCAGGTGGGGCAGAGCCCAGAGAAACACTTGTTCTACCTGACTCTGAAGTGGGTGTCCTTGGCAAGACCAAAACCGTCATCCCTCGACCCTGCCTGTTCCCCATCCCCCGGGCTATCCAGTGAGGAGGATGCAGCAGGCCTTACCTCACACTAGACATAAAATGAGGTACTGGAGAGATAGCTCTGCAGCTCAGAGCACTTGCAGAGGACATACGTCCAGTTCCCAGCGTACAACCACCTGTAACTCTAGCCCCACAGGCCCACACTTACACACGTAATTAAAAACATTTATATTTGAAAGGAGGGGAAAAAAAAAGGAGTTAATATAAAACCTCAGGCAGGAGCTGCCTAGAATCTAGAAAGTGATCAATAACTGTTTCACAAATGCGTGTCAGGCATGGTTCAGACATGGTGGGTCACACCTGCAACCCCAGGCTAAGGCTAAGGCAGGAGGATTGCTGAAGTTCAAGGTCTGCGCTATATAGCAGGTTAAAGGGTAACCCGGGTTGAAGAATGAGACCCCACTCCTCACTGCCAGAAGGAAAAAAAAAATGTAGCTTGCACGACTTGAACACTCAGTGAATGCTCTCATAGAGGAAGTGGGTAATGTCTCAGAATCCCTCACCAGTGGCTTGGGCACTCCTTCCTTGGTGTGAAAGGAGAGCTCAGAGGTACTTCTGGACCCTGAGATGGGCTATAGCTCCAATCCCAGTTCTTCGTCAGTGTCCCACATGAGGCTCCCAGACTGTCTGACTCCTGACAACATCTTTAGAGGAAAAAGCAAGTCAGGCTTTCACACATCAAAAGGCAAGGGCAACACAGAGAGCCAACAGCAGGATTCTTGAAGGCTTTCCTGGGACCCTTCAGGGATCCAGAGCCCTAGACAGCATCTCCAGCTAGCACTGATGGAGGCTTGGGAACCACTGGTCTCAGATACAAAATGTAGGTGAGGGAACCATACCTGGCTTAAATCCTGCATCTGCCTTAGAAATTGTGTGGCTTTGGACACCCATTTCAGAGAGTTTATCAGTCCCTGGAACAGTACCAGGCAATGTAGAAAACCTGGTTGGAATTACTATCCCGTTTCACTTTTTTTGGAAACAGGGTATCTCTGTGTAGCCCTGGCTGGCTTGGAACTCACCGGGTAGCTGAGGATGACCTTGAATTTTTGATCCTCTGGCCTCCACCTCCCAAGCGCTGGGATTACAAGCGAGTGCTGGATTTATGCTATGCTGGGGATGGAACCTAGGAGTTTACAATGCTAGGCAAGCATTCTACCAAGCATTCTACTCTGCTGGCTTTTTACATAACCAAGTAGGAACCAATCGGACTTCACACATGGGTTCCAGAGGCACACAGAGTGTTGAGAGGAAGCAGGAGGATAGCTAATTTAAGGCCACCCTAGGCTACATAAAGAGTACCAGGGCAGGCTAGGCTACATACGGTCAGCATCAGTCAGCAGTATGGCCGGTTAGGACCAGGGTCTGAGGATAAGTGGGAAAAAAACAATCAGTGTCTAGCAAGGCAGTGAAGAGCAGGATAGCGGGAGCCAGGCAGGACAGCAATGCTCTCTGGAATCTCTAGAGCCAGAAGCAGATGGGCTGTGGCCAGGAGGACAGGGGACAATCTGTGCCAGGGCCACTCACTGTACAGGAAGGAGAGACAGGCCATAGTGCCTGTGCTTAGACCTGTGTGGAGCCAGAGGAAGGTATCCCCTTTGTCCCTTTGTTGTAACACAACAGCTGCAGGGACCTGCCCTTGCCTGTTCCTTTTGAAGCCTAATCCCCCTTCTGGGAACCTCTAAGGAGCAATTTCACCCCTCCCCACAGCACTAAGCAACGCAGTGGGTGGCTCCCCTTCCAGGCCACCCTGGGGACCAGGGATGCCAGGTGTGCACAGTTGCAGGGATTTCCAGCCCCATCACCTCAGCTGGATGCCACTGGGAGGGGAGGGAAGCCCAGAGCTGTGGTGACCATGCCTGGATGCTGTATAAGCCATCAAGCTCATTTCCAGACCATCTGGAACTGGATTTTTCGTTTCTATGTTACTTCATGTTGTTGCCTGTCCCAATATCAACCCCCAACGGAGGAAAGATCTGTCTGCCTGTGTGGAATTCCACTTTGTTCACGGAGCTATAACCTACACTCAGCAGAGTGCATCGGCTTTATGAATTCAGCTAGAGGACTTGTTTTTCTTTGGGTGTTGAGGCAGGGTTTGCCACAGATTTTTAAAGTTCCTGGAACAGCACCAGGCAGTGTGTTAATCCCGACTGTTGGAATTATTCCATTTTATTGACAGGTCCTGGCCCATGGGTATTGGTGGCCCTTCCTCCACTGTGGTTTTTGGGACGAGGTCCCTCACTGAACCTGGAACTCACCAAGTAGGTTACCTGTTTGGCCAGTAAGACACAGGGATCCACCTGCTCCTGTATCCCCAGTGCAGGGATTGTAGATGCATATCATTGTGCTGGGCTTTACATGGGTAGTGGGAATTCAGACTCAGACCCCTATGTCTTTATAGCAAGCATGTCTTAGTCAGGATTTCTGTTGCTGCAACAAAACACCACAAATAAAAAGTTGGGGAGGAAAGGGTTTATTTGGCTTCCACTTTCATGTTGCTGTTCATCATCAAAGAAAGTCAGAACAGGAACTCAAACAGGGCAGGGACCTGGAGGCAGGAGCTGATGCAGAGGCTATGTAGGGGTGCTGCTTACTGGCCTGCTCCCCATGGCTTGCTCAGCCTGTTCTTATAGAATACCAAGGACTACCAGCCCAGGGAAGGCACCATCTACAATGTGCTGGGTACTCTCCCCATCAGTAACTAATTAAGAAAATGCCCTACAGCTGGATCTTATAGAGGCATTTTCTCAATTAAGATTCCCTCCTTTGAAATAACTCTAGTTTGTGTGTCAAGTTGATATAAGACCAGCTAGCACAAGGTACTTTTACAGAATGAGCCATCTCCCCAGCCTTTTGTTTTGTTTTTAGGCAGGGTCTTATGACCTAGGCTGGCCTTAAACTTGCTATGCAACCATGTCACCTGACTCAGTTCTCCCAGCCCATGGACACCACAGGCCATGTCCCAGCAAACTAGCTCAGGTCAAAGCCACTGTTTTCCTGACTCCCCTGGAACCAAGATGGGGATTACGGTTGTGGCTCAGTTGAGAAAACGCTTGCTAGCCCAAAACCTTGGTTTCAATCCCAGTACCATCTAAACCTGGTTTGATAACACACACCTGTAGGCCTGCCACCTGGGAGGCAGAGGCAGTGGGAGCAGAAACTCAAGGTCATCCTTGACTACATGATGACTTTCAGACCATCACTACAAACAATCAACAAACATTCATTCAACCTTTACACCTGTGCGGGTTCAGCAGAAGCGAGGGCTAGGAGCCAACTCCTCCCACCTGCCTCAGACTGCTGGACTCCTGAAGACAGTTCTGTGCTCTGTCTCAGGGGCCATCCTGAAGGACTGCGGTGTGCCTGCTGCATAGGATGACACGTACCCACTGAGGGGAGGAATGGGAGTATCAGCTACACCGGACTGGACCTTGTTCTCCTCTCTGGATGCCTGCCATCAGTACACACGGCCTCGGGTTGTGGTATGGGTGCACTGATGTTCAGTCTCACCCACCACGCTGGGCATACAGTTGTTTCCATCTGTTTGCGACTCTAGCATGCTGTGCTGACTCATTTGAAACTTGGCTGCCTTCCAGAGGCAGGGCCACTGGCCATGTAATTTTGACACCTACAAGGGACATTTCTTATCTGATAGCTCAGGAATGGGGTGCCAGATGCAGTAGGTGCCTTGGTGGCGGGACCCTGGGCGGGGCCTGATGTAGGGAAGGCTAGGCCTTTCCAGGAAACAGAAAGCAAAACTCAATTAAGGACTGGCAAGCCTTGAAATACTAGGAAGAGACCTGGCTGCCGCAGCTGATTTCCCTGCAAGTCCAGTCCCAGATTACAACCTTGTCCTGCCAGACTTGAACTTTATCTCCGGCCAGAACCTACGAGCAACAGGCAGTTGAACATTAAGTGTGAGGGGCACCACTAGAGGGTGGCCAAGCTGTCGCCACCCTACGGTTGCTACCTTGCTCTAGGCAGTGGCTCTGACGGGCCTTACGTTTTACATCGCTTGGGGATCCTATGAAAATACACAGTGCTTGCCCTGTCCTGGGAGGGCATCTTCTCCTCCTCCTGACTCCTACAGATTTCCAGGTTTCTTCCAAGCTCCAGGACTGACTGTCATGTCCGGGTCCATACTTTGGGAACTGCCACTCCATGGCATCGAGAACATTCTACACACGCTGACTGGGGAGTGATCCACTTCATTGTGTTAGGAGTGGATTATGACTAATCTACAATTTGCGAACAGGAACATGATTGAGGAGGTGGTGCCATTGTCAGACCCATCCCCTGGGCTGTGGCCAGAGCTTCATTGCTGACCCTACCCTTGGCCACCACGGTGTTACCAGGAGAAGAATGTATGGGCGGCATCAAATGTAGGTCCAGGTGACTCGCAGCTGAGGAGGCTAAGACAAGTAGATTCACACAGACCTGGGACTTTATTGACCCTCTATCACGTGTCTGGGAAGTCAGGGAAGGGTGCCAGCTCTACACCCACTTCCAAGGACACTCCCTAAGACTTCCCCAACGTTGTCACTCCTCTAGAGTCCAGGGTGGTGGATACTACGTTTTCCTTTGTTTTGTTTTGTTTTTTTTGGTTTTTCAAGACAGTATGTAGCCCTGGATGTTCTAATACTCATTCCTTAAACCAGGTTGGCCTCAAACTCAGAGATGCATTTGCTTCTGCCTCCTGAGTGCTGGGATCGCAGGTGTGCGTTACCACTCCCCGCTAACACTGCAGCTCTTAAGTCCAAGGATCCATAGCCCACAGACAGCTGAGGTCCCAACTGGATACCATGGGAGCAACCCTTGTCTTTTGTTATTTAGTGTTCCTAAATGTTTGATGACAAGAAGGGTAAAATGAGAGCCAGAAAGGAAAGAGGAGGCAGGGCTTTGTGCAGTTTTCACTGTTACTTGGGTTGGTTGGTTTTTGGAGACAAAGTCTTATATAGCCCAGGCTAGCCTTAAACTTCTGATCCTCCTGCCCCCACCTACTAAAATTAGAGGCATGTGCCACCACACTTGGCTCTTCATTGCAACTTTGAACACAGCGGTGTCTCTTGGCCCTCCAGCAATGTCACCTCGCTGAGAATCTGTGGACAGCAACGGGATCCTGTTCCAGGAAAGTGCTTTTGCAGAAACCACTGTGTGCTTCTAACTCTGGGGGCTCTTTGACAGCTGCTACTGAGCTGTGAGCCCGGGGGAGAACAATGAGAACCATGTGGTCAGCACACCCCTCTGGGCCCTGCACAGTGCTCGGTGAGCTGTGCCAAGATGGCATGCGGAGGAGGGGGCAATTAGATGGTGAGGGAAGGCCAGGCACCGCCAGTCCCCGATCTACTGCTGAGGCAGGGACTATGAGTGGGTGTCAAAGTGGCAGAGACTAAGCTTGTCACTTCGATCTCAGTGAATAAAAAGAGACCAGTCAAACGAGACCTTCATTAAGGTGAAGATCAGCATTCCAGGCAGAGGGAACAGCCTATGCAGAGACCCCAAGGCAGCAACAGGATTTTGAATCCAGGGACTGAAAGAGCCTGTGTACACACGGCGTATTTTACAAAGCACTGTCTAGAGGTGCAAGGGTGAGGAGAAAGGTCTGAAGTCACGGACCACAGCCTTGGTTGCTTGTCAAACACAGGAGACTCTAGGAGCCACAGCAGAGTCCCAAGAGATGGGGCCTACTGTTCCAGACTGCCAGTGCTATTGAGACGCACCGTGTAACTGGGGCACCCCGGTGTCTCCCCAAACCTACGGGTGTCTCTAGAGGTGCCCTCTGCACCATGTGTAGTCACAGCTGTGCCACCACTCACACCCTGTTGCCTCTCTGGCAGCTTCCTCTGGTTCCATTGAGCATTTATCTGCATCTCACGTGTAGTAACTCCCAAAGATCAGTCAATGTTCTAGCGCCCAACATTCTGATACGGAGGGAGGCAGGGCTGTGTGCAGATGTGATAGGCTAAGGATCTTTTTGTTTTTGCTTCCTTTCTTTTTTTTTCAAGACAGGGTCTCACTAGGTACCTCTGGCTGTCCTGGAACTTGCTATGTGAACCAGGCTGGCTTCCAACTCTTAGATGTGCCTGCTTCAGCCACCCAAGGGCAGGGACTAAAGGTATGTGCCGCCACGCTTGGCTTATCGCTGAGGATATAAACTTGGTACTATTCTGGAGTAAGTTCCAGTTCTAAGTCAAGTGGCAAGACACAGAGGGCTCGATGGACGCTGGGGTGGAGACGAGAGCAAGGCGTATGTGAGCTGAAGATCCCAAGTCTGTCAGCAGCACCTAGAATCGGACAGCCCAGCAAGGGACTCTGCCCGGAAGGCCTCAGCAAGAGCTGCCAGAAGTCTTGATTTTGAACCATAGGAAAAGACGCTTCTGTTCTTTGAAGCCACTCAGTTTGGTGTAATTACCACAGTCTCAGGACCCGAATAGGGTGCAGTCATGACTTTGTGTCCACTAGGGACCTTGCTAGTAATTTATATTTGATTTGGGGGAACATTAAGCACCCCATGATTTTGAATCAATTGCTATATGATCTTGAACAAAATCATTTGGCTTCTCTAGGCTGTAGGTATGGCCACCTATGGTTTGGGAATTCTGGATGTGAGGGTGTCTAACTTGGTGTGGCCACATTGTCCTGCCTACGGACTCCTGGACAGTCAGGTGCATCTGCAGAAGCAATGGGACCTCCAGTCCCCATCTTCGGAAAGAGTGGAAGAAACATGCTTCAGAGGCAATGTGATCAAGGTGATGAAGGACGAGAAGGTTCACCCTTAGTGGATCTCTATTTGCTGGCGATCACTAGTTTCTAGAACTTTCCTTCCAAAAAAAGAAAAAAAGGAGATTTATGACCTGGCAAAGCCCAATCATGGCTGGCTGAACCCGTGGGCTTGGCAGAAACAGTGCCCAAGACCTCGAACCTGCCGGGGACGGTGAAAAGATTCGATTACAAGTTATTTTTAGTTGTTTTACAGAGGAAAAGGTGCAGAGGAGCCACGGGCACCTGGACACATCACTGCAGAGGAACAGAAGCTGAGGACTGAGTGGGCTCGGCCCATCTGGGAAGAGTTTCAAAACCCACTTGACGGTTTGGGCTACATTTGTGCTCCTTGCCTCCCTAAAGAGCAAGCTACCAACTGGGAGGCCGGGTGCCACTGGGAGGCATCAGGAAGACGCTGAACTCTCCAACACTCCTATAAGGCAAGAACTAGTACTATGGCCTCTTGGCAGATAAGGAAACTGAGGCCTGTCTGGTGCTTGACACATCATAGGCACTCAATAAGTAAGCATTGGGCGTGAATTTTTATTTATAGTATGTGTGCATTGAGGTGTGGAGGCCAGACATCTGGTGTTTCCCTTAACCACTGTTTTTAAGACAGTGTCTCTGAAGCTGGAGCTCATGAATTATGCCAGCAGGACGTAGGCATCCTCCTGTCTCTGCTTTCCCAGTGCTGGGATTATAGGTGTTTAGTGGTTCACCATGTGGTGGCTCAGCAAAGAAGACACGGAGGCATTTGCACAGGTGCACACCCTGCCAGGCCTCAGCAGAGGGAACCACTATCATGGAAAGCGCCACCCTGGACAGTGAACTCCTGAGCATCTCATCTCAGGGGTTTTTATTGATACCTAAGCCCCTCAGATGTTCTATTGATAGCATGTGCAGATCATGAGGAATCAAACATCTCTTACAAAAATCCAACACCTGCCGACCCTACAAAATGCAAAGGCCTAAGCAGCCCCCACGCAACAATGCACAAAACCACCATTTTAAACACAACTAAAAATGTCTGTGACATAGGTATGCCACTACCCCTGGCTTTTTATGTAGGTTCTGGGAATTACACTCAGGTCCTCATACTTAGGAAGTGAACTCTTTACTGCCTGAGCGAGTGTCAATTAGATGAATCAGAGAGAGGTCAAGTTCTGTACCCAGCATGCAGTGACAGAGCTAGGGCAGGGAGGAAGCACCCTGCACGGCCACTGTCCTCTGTCTCCTGTACACCCACGGCCTGCTCTGTTGCAAAGTTAGCGCTACTCACCCTGCTGGATGAAGAAATGGAAGCTCAGATACGCTTGGCTGTCTACCGTATAGCTTCCTTTCCTTCTCTTACGCTCTCTGACCCAGGACTGGAGTTTGCAGCTGAGAACCTAGTTGGCCCTTGCCTTGGAGATACTTGTTTATCTGTCAAAACTTCTACCTGGAGCCTCGCTCACATCTCTAGGTCTGGGTAACGGTAGCCCACCCTCCCCATCCCCATAGCTGGCTTATCCCTGCCAGCCTCAGTTGGCCTATCTAGCGGGCATTTCAGGGCCTTGGGCTGAGAGGGTGCTTTGACACCTCCTTGAGCCAGAAAGGGCGGGGCTTGGAGTGCTCTCTTTGGACTGAGGGTGATGACGCCAATCCTGCCGCCACCTGTTTCTGGGTAACAGGTGTGGGCGACGAGCAGTGTATCCCCCCTCTTCACAGGACGCACGCTGACAGTTCCTGAGCACACAGCCCCTGTGTCCAGGCCTGGGGACCTGTGCTCTCACAGGTGTTCCAGGAGGGTGTCCTCATGGGTACTCGGGAAGCTCTAGATGGGTCTCAGAAAGACTTCAACTCTCTCTGCATTTTTTTTGTTTTAACTGTGAAGCAACTACTCACACATGCTGTGACCTGTAGGACAAAGGCTATGTGTCTTGTGTTCATTCCCCTTCCTGTAATCCAACCTGGATGGCAATAGGAGAGGCAGTGTATATTCAGCCCAGCTTGCCTCTCTTTTCAGATGAGTATATTGGGCAGGGCGTGGCTTTCTTTGTTCTGTTTAACTCAGAACAATAGTCCCTCTTAGCCATTTGTGTTTCTGCATTCTTGTCCTAACATCCCATACACCAATACCCCAGCACAGACATTGCTATTACTATACTGCAAGAAAAGGGCTTTAATGCCCTTTTGCAGATGGAGAAAACAAGGCCCTGGCTCAGAATAAGTCCCTGCAGCAACTGCAGCTGGAAGGAACAACTACAGTTTGCTGCAGGGATGTGGGTACTGTGTGGTAGCTCCCTGGGCTCTGTGGCTGCCCTGGGTCCCCCAAGCTCTGCAGCCCTCCTAACTGGGAACTGCTGCTGGCCTCAGGGCCCCTCCTTCCCTTAGAGCAGCCAGCTGCACAACCAACCACAGAGCAGGCCCGGGGAAAGTGCGAATGATCCCCAGCTGGCCACCAAGTTTCTCTTTCCTGTCAGATGAGTGTCTTCTGGGACTTGTTGGTGTGCAGGGTGTTAGTGTGCAGGGCCACAGAAGCCACCCAGCTGGCTCTTCCTGGAGGGACACACAGGAGTTACCTACCAACTGTTTGACTATTTTACCACTCACATCAAGATCCAGGGCAGTGGGTTTTGGAAGGTTCCTTCAGGACCCCACCCCACCCCTCCCTACCACCTGTGCTCCTTTTTTTTTTTTTTTTTTTTTTTTTTTTTTGAGACAGGGTCTCACTATGTTGCCCAGGCTAGCCTGAAAATTGTGAACCTCTTTGTTTCTGCCTCCCAAATGCTGAGGTTACAATTTGGAGCCAGGATACCAGGCTTCCTCTTTGTTTTGTTTTCTAAATTTCTATCACACTATCATTTATTTTGTGTGCTTGTGTATGTGTATGAATGTGCCTGGGCCAAAGTGGGAGTGTGACCATCAGAGAGCAACTTGAGGGAGTCCGTTTTCTCCTTCCACTGTGTGGGACCCGGATCGTGAACTCAGGCTGTCAGGCTTGGCAGCAGGACCCTTTACCTACTGAGCTGGTTTGTTTGTTTCCTTTCTCTTTCCTTCTCCCTCTCTCTCTCTCCCTCCCTCCCTCTCTCTCTCTCTCTACACACACACACACACACACACATATATATATATATATATATATATGTATATATATATATGTATTTTTTTTTTTTAAAGACAGGCTATTAGTCCTGGCTGGCTTTGAACTCACGGAGATCTTCCTGTCTCTGCCTCCTGAGCGCTGGGATTGAAAGTGTGTGCCACCCACACTTCTGGCTGTTCTTTTTTTGTTCTCAAACAGCCATAAGAGAGAAGAGCAAAGGTTTCCAACCATAAAGAAATGCTAAGGGCTGGGGAGATGGCTCAGTCAGTAGAGTACTTGCCTTGCAAGCAGGAGGACCTGAGTTTGATCCTCAGCACCCAGATGTGGCGACATGTGCTTGCAATCCCAACACTGGGGGAGGCAGAGACAGGAGGAGCCCTGGGACTCACTGGCCTAGCCTACTCTGGGAGTTCTAGGATAGTGAGAGACCCTGCCTCAAAAAAACAAGGTGATGGTTCCAAAGGAACAATACACAGTGTTGACATCTGGCTTTGCAGCTACACACACATGTACTCACACAGTACATTCACATGCACTTATGCATAGGTATCTGAGCATATGCAAGCGTGCACACACACACACACACACACACACGATGCATGAGGGAAGTAGATAGCTTTACCATGGTTTAAACACTACAGTGGGAACACATATGGGACCATTAGAGGCAGGAGGAGGATCAGGAGTTCAAGGTCATCCTCAGCTACTTAGCCACACAGCGAATTCAAAGCCCTCTCCCTCCTGTTGGGTGGATGGGGGCTGTGCACAGGCTGCAGGTCCTGGGTAGGTAGCTCTGGACCTGGCCTCTGTAATTACAATTATCCATATAAGGAATACAAAGCAACAGTGGAAGAGGCCTTTGTAGGGGCTCTGCAGCATGCAGAGTCCGCAGAGCAGGGCTCCAGCCCCACCTCTCCAACACACACACACAGCCCACGGGCTCTCGCTTCTTTGGAGAGCTCTGCCCCTGACACACCCCTCTATACTTACTGAGGTGGGGGGCCTAGGCCCTGCTCCCCTCAAGGGTCCACAGCTGGGCCTGTGGATTCCTCCATGTGGATGGAGCTCCACCTCAGCCCCACCCCTTTGCCAGACCCAACCCTCCTCCAGGTGCCAAACTGTCAAGCTGTCTCAGCTAGCCAAGAACTGTTTCAGGGTGGGCCCTGCAGGCAGCCATGGCAGCAGGTAGGCTGAGCTGAGGATTGGGCTGCTGGCTGCCTGTTCCTGGACCAAAATGGCACCTCACAGCTATCTGTTTCTGCTAGGGAGCAAATCTGACTTTCCCCAGCAAACCTAGCCCTTCCTGCTGCCAACTGCTATTCAGGGTTGCTGCTTGCCTCCCTCACCACCCTACTGGGGCCCTTGGAGCCCCGATCACCACCCCTTGTGCCCTCTATGAACCCTAAAGGGTGCCAAGGACCACTGGAGAGCCAGCATATTTCCCCTTTGAGGAAATCTGGCTCTGCAAGGCTAGGGAGCTCTGGGACTTGAGTCTCCCCATAAGAAAGCTGCCCCTTGGAGCTAGCAGGGACCCCACTCTCAGATGGCTGTGAGGGTCCCCCAACTTGGCAGAGCAGCACAGAAACAGCCCCAACTAACACACATGGCCCTAAGCTGAACCCCTTAACCCTCTCCAGACTTGCCAAATAAGGGCAAAAAATCTCTCCAATCAGGTCACCCTGGGAGGCTCCGACCTTCAGAGACACTATATAAAGAGCCTCTTGGGCTCCTGCCTTCCTCCCAAGTGGAGGCAGCCACTGAGAGAAGATGCATGAAGAACACCTCAGCTCAGCCAGAAGCAAGAACAACACCTCAGCTCAGTCAAGGATATTTCCCTTCAGAGCTGCAACATTGGGGACTCCTTCCCACCTCAGAGCTGTATGGTCCCTTGGCTCCCAACTGCCAGGACACCTTCCTGTCAGAGCTGTGTGGTTCTTAGGTCCAGATGCCAGATCACTTTTCCATTTCTGTTCCAGCTGAATAAAAAACCCTAACGGCCTTCAGCGTTGCAACCACTAGGAAGACCATCTTCTCCTCTTCCTTCACATGGGTTCATATAAGTCACATTCTCTCCCTCTCTCCTCCCTGACTCAGTAAATAGAGCCAGAGTGTGTGTGATTAAATAGGGCATAATGCCAGGCTAAGACTCCAACATTCCCAAACTCTTATCCTTTGGAGACACTCGGCTTTCAAGATTCCGGAGGATGCTGTTGCTGCGGAGGACACATCTGTAATCACAGGAAGGTGAACTTGGAAACCATAGGAATCAACACTCATGGAAAAAAGGAGGAGGAAATAAAGAGGGCTGGCTGCAGCTCTATGGCAGAGGCCTTTGCCAGCATGCTGAGGAGCCCCATGCTGGAGAAGTCTTTGAGCAGAGGCTCAGCTCCCAGGAAGGATGCAGGGATGATGCTCTCCTGACAAGAGGCTTTATTTAAATCACAATGGATGAGTGGCTTGGTGGCACATGCCTGTCACTTCAGCAGTTGGGAGCCCACAGAGTCAGTACTATGGTCACTGGTCTCATGGGCTTGGGCAGAACACCATGGTAGAGTTATGTGAAATTCTACACGCCCTATCAGATAGAAAGCTGAGGGGGTGGGAATACAGGAAGGGACCAGGACACACACACCCAGTGAGCCACTTTCTCTAACCAAGCTCCATTTTCCATGGTCCCACCATCATCTGCCAGTGGTCTATTAAACTGGGACTCTATCGATGGGTTGAACTATTCCTTAGGTCAGAACCTTCTGGTTCTAATCTGCTCTGAGAACACACACACACACACACACACACACACACACACACACACAGAGTCAGGGTTCTGGTCATGATGAACCATCCCAGTTACATATGAAATAATTAGACACACTTTCACGTATCTAGAAAGTATGGAGTATACACACAGACCTCACCGTTAAGTGTAAGCAGCAGAGGCCCATGGTTGAGCACCCAAGCTCACATCTCGGTCTCTAATGCCACTCCAAGAGAGCTTGCTTATAGATATGGTTCCAGGGCCAGACCAGGAAACACAAGATGAGTCTGGAACAGCTAGGATGATCCAGGTTGTAACTGCTAAAATCTGAGTGTGAAGTGGCCCACAGAAGCTTGTGCGTGTGAACAGTTGGTCCCTGGGTGGTGGAATTATCTTGGGATGATATGGGACCTTTGGGATATGCACCCTAGTTCTCTAGGGGGAACCTTTGGAGGTTATGCCTGTCTCCAATTTTGGTCCCAAGTTCTCTGCTTCCTGATCCGTGAAGTTGTGAAAAAGCCACACGTGCTCAGTTAACTATCAACACTGTGACAAAATAGCTTAAGGGGGAGTATGTTAGGCTCATAGGAGGGTACAGCCTCTTATGGTGGGGAAGCCAAGACGGCAGGAGGGCGAGGCAGCTGTTCCCGTTGCAATTGCGCAGCCAGGAAGCAGAGAGGTGAACACTGCTGCTCAGCCCACTTTCCCCAGAACTCACAGAGATCCGCCTGCCCCTGCCTCCCAAGCGCTAGGATTAAAGGCGTGCGCCACCACCGCCTGGCTTCCACTTTTACTCAGCCTTCAGGCCCCCAGCCCAAGGGATGGTACTGCCCTTCAGAATTTGATGTTCCCATGTCAATTAACCTAATCTAGAAACACCCTCACAGACATGCTCAAAGACGTCTCCTGAGTCTGGACCCCGTCAAATTGACAAGATCAACCATCACACCCCACTCCAAGTTCCTACCACAACAGACAGCACCGCCCGCCATGCCTACTTTTGTCAGGCATTCTGCCAGAGCGATAAGGCGACTAATAACAGAAACGATAAAGTACTCACGAATCCACACTGACAACAATGAAGTTGGAGGCAGGGCCAGGGTGGGGAAGGGGGAATCTCCAGTGTGGAGGGTCTCAGTGGCTGGCTGCAGATGTGATATCCAGAGGTAGGGAGACTCACGTTCACTTAAGTGTGGACCCTGCAGAGAACCCCAAGCCAATGCAGGAGGAGGAATTAGTGAACACTGGCCACTGAAGTCCTTAGCAGCCTGTAGCTTGATCTTCAGACACCTCGCTGCTGTGGGGTGGAGGTGGGGAGCCCGAATGTCTCTGGAATGCACCCTATCCACTTCCCTGGAGCCTCCTTGTGCCCTAGGCTTAAAGAGCTCTGAAGCCACAGGGGAGGTCAAGGGCAGTTGCTAGGAGGTGTCTGAGACAGCTCTTTAAAGGGACAGTAACACCTTTGTCCCATCCCTTTTCCTATGTGCCTGGACAGTGGGCGTGGCTAGGTTTCCAGAAGGCCAAGGCCAGCCTTTAGTCCACCTTTGTACAAAACTTTATTCACGTTCTACTCTGAGTTATGGTCCCGTGTGAGGAACACCCTACGGTATGGGGCCCGGCTTACCACGCAAACCCATGAGTAGTCCCTCACCTAGAAGCTCTAGCAGTCTGTCACTACACACTATCCTGGAGAGCCCTGCTCTTAGATGGGAAGCAACTCTGAGAATGAAGAGAACTTGAAGGCAGAGTGAAAATCAAAGAAGCCCGAGTCCTTCATAAGAAGGGAGGCAGTTTTTTGAGGCTTTCCCCACATTGGCCACTTGCTCACATCCCCATCCATCTGCTCACCACTCCCTTCCCAGCCCTCTCTGCCTCTTTAGAGACATTTTCAGAGACACCTAGAAGCAGCCAGGAAGAACATGACCGTCCCCTCTCTGGCCACCAGTGTGTCCCCAGGGCCAGGATGCTGAGGGCCTCTGGCTTTTCAGAGAAAACAGGACAAAGCCTCCCTCTTGTCCTATGACACTTTTTCTGTGACCAGATGCCAAGGCTAATACGAACTGCAATCCTAGCGCTGTTCACCTAGCGCTCCTGGGGGCCTGGCTGGGGCCCCTATTCCACCTCCGCCAATTCCCCATCGCTGTCCCACTCACCTCCTGGGCCTCCCTCCCTTTGCCTCCTGTCCCACCACCTTTCAGCTTCCCTCTCAGGCTGTGCTGCAGCCAAAGAGAAATCAACAGGACAGGAAGCTCACTCCTGGAAGCGACGGCAGGAGCATCACCCACAGTCTTCTCTGCCCAAAAGCTGGCCTGCACCCACATGGCTACCCTGGCAGCACCTGATGTACCTAACAAAGCCCCACAGTTTCACTGGAACTGATGCCCCCTGCAAGTCCGAGACCCTCTGGGCTCATTTGTCAATGCCCTACTAGTCTTTCATAAGGTCAAGTTCCCTCAACAAACAGCCTCTGGGCGGTCTGAAGTTGTGTGTTTTTTCACAGTTCCAATTTTGTATGGCTGTTTCAGAAAGTCTAACTTATCTGTCAGGGCCTAGCCCAGAAGCAGATGTGTAGCAGGCGCTCACTAGCATGAATATATGGATGAATACCCAAGGGGGTGCCACCCTTGTCACAGGGGTGTGACTCAGGCAACTCCTGATGTCAAAGCCTTGCCAACCCCGCTCATGCCCATATTTGGACATGGTCCAGGTCCTCGCTGGTCATGGTCTGTGAGGTCCTGGCCCTCTTTGACTTCACAATCCCCAGGGGCCCCTTGTTTCTATAAGAGCAAGGGGGCGCTGGCTCCTCAGCCACAGCCACAGCATTCCACCTGCTCACAGGTTGGCTGGCTCAACCCAGGTGGTGCCCCCTGCTCTGAGCCAGCTCCCGGCCAAGTATCACCATGGTCAGATATCGATGCTACCGCAGCAAAAGCAGGAGCAGATGCCGCCGCCGCAGGCGGAGATGTCGCAGACGGAGGCGATGCTGCAGGCGGCGAAGACGAAGTGAGCAGGGGTCTGGGCTGACCTGGGTCCAGGGTCCAGGAATCAGGCACGGCCTGGGACCTCCTCTCAATGTCTGTCTTGTCCCCCTTCCCCCCACCCCCCAGGGTGCTGCCGCCGCCGTCGCACCTACTCCCTAAGGTGTAGAAGATACTAGATGCACAAAATAGCAAGTCCATCCAAACTCCTGCCTTGAGAATTTTACCAGACTTCAAGAGCCTCTCGCCGCCACATCTTGAAATGCCACCATCTGCTGAAAAAACAGGAGCCTGCTAAGGAACAATGCCACCTGTCAATAAATGTTGAAAACTCATCCCACTCATATGCCTCTTGATCCTTGGTTCTTGATCCCTTGGGGTGGGTGAATGTGGTAAAGGGGGCATGAGCGATGTCCTGTCGGTCAGATGGGAGGAGCTCCAGACCTGTTAGCAAATTCTAAGTATCTCCCCAGTCACCTCTACGGCTCCCTCCCTGGAAGAGCTTAGGAAGACAGGTGTCTTCCTAAGACAGCTTAGGAAGAACAGGGAGGCAAAGGCTTCACTGTGGTAATGGCAGACACGAGGGCCACTGAGCCTGGGAGGTGTCAGGCCCCAGCTGCACATAGACCGTTGGAAAGCTAGGCAGGTCAAATGTCATCTCGATGGAAATATTGAGGGGAACTGCCCTTTGGAGACCCTGATGCTAGAACCACAGTCGAGTTTCCAGAGTCACAAGGAGTTCCAGTGGATCCGTGTGACAGGCTGTCCAAGACTCGCTTCCCTGAAATGCCCCATCGCCGATCCCTTCTCCGGTAAGCCCATGGAGGCCATGGAGGCTTGGCCCTCTTCTGACCCCCAATCCTTTGACCTGGCTTATGTGTGTGAATGCAGAGGTCAGATAACCCTGGCTGGCATGTGCTCTGAGAACAAGTTTGTGTGGTTACTATTCCACAGTAACTAAATTCACGGTAACAAATTGAACTTTCAGCTTAGTTTATTATCGTCCAGCAAAGCAGCAGGAAGAGCTATATTCTGGCTCAGCTCACAGCCCCTTCGGTGGGTCCTCTGCAGCCTTTACCTGTGTAGCTAAGGACGGCCTGAGTGCTGAGATTACCCTTGAACCACTAGTGTTGGGAATGTGCATTCAAAGCACATTACCAGCTGCCCTATTACCCTTCCTCTCAGATTTGCCTAGATCAAGATCTTGAAGCTTGATTCATGGTGACATGGCCTGATACCCTGAGGGACTGCTTCACTCTGTCCCACTCCCATATCCCTCATGAGAGGGAAACTAGGATTTTAGTAGCTGTGGTTCTGATTCTGGACTTCAGTAGACACAAGGCACCAAAACCACCATACATACATATATATGTCTATTTCAGTATATGTATGTATATACTATATACATACTAACAAAATTGTAAAAAATGGATGAAACTCCTTGTTTTTTGCTCTTGGGTGGAGCCTAGATCCTTGCACTTGCTAAGGACACTTTGTCATGCTACCCCTCAAGCCCCAGTATGTACTATGGTTAAAAGCAAATGTGAGCCAGGGAGGTAAAGGTAAAGGACACATCCTTGGCTACAATGACTGTCGTAAGGAACTGGTGTGGTGGTGCATGCTTTTAACCCCAGAGGCAGGTAGATCTGGCCAAGGTGGTTTACAGGGCAAGTTCTAGAACAGCCAGGGTTACACAGAGAAAAATCAGAATCCTGCGAGGATGCCAGTGTTTGGAGGGAAGCATGTACCTGGCAGCGAAGGACTTCAAAGATGGACTCTGAAGCCATGCTGAACTCAGGCCCTGCTTGCTCAGACTTTCTGTGCCTTAGTTTCCCCCATGGAAAACACTTGAGAATATGCCTGGCACTCGTGACTACGAGGTAACAATATGCTGTCATTTTAGTGTGTCCTTAGTACAGGTGGAGATGGTGGGAAGCTTTCCCCACTGCCTGGCAGGATGCAGACACAGGCTGGGGCTGGGATTCAATTGGCAGAGTGCTTGCTTGGGATGACAACTAAGACCAGGGGCTTCCTCATTAGCACTGTATAAAATGGGCATGGTACCACACACCTGTAATCCCAGCACTTGGTAAAGGGACCAGGGTCAGAAGTTCAAGGTCATCCTGTGCTGTAGGAGACCCTGTCTCACATTAAGTCATGCTTTGAGAGCCTCAGGGACATTCTGGATAGAAAGTAAGGTGAGTAACTTGGTCCTCTGCTCCCAACCTGTGAGCTGGTGCTGCAAGCCCTGCCTGTGTCGCCCTCACAAAAGGGACTGGGCAGGGTGGGGACAATCAGGGGTGGGCCGCCAGGTCACAGTGGGGTTCCCCTTTATAAATAACCCCCCAGAGAGCCGCATACCACCAAGAGCAGGTGGGCAGGCCTCTGTCCTCCTCCTCTGCTCCAGGTCAGCTGCAGCCTGAGCCCAGAGCCTCCTGATCTGGCACTATGGTTCGTTACCGAATGAGGAGCCCCAGTGAGCGTCCGCACCAGGGGCCTGGGCAAGAACATGGACATGAGGAGCAGGAGCAAGGGCTGAGCCCAGAACGCGTGGAGGACTATGGGAGGACACATAGGGGCCACCACCACCACAGACGTAGGCGCTGCTCGCGTAGGAGGCTGCACAGGATCCATAGGCGGCGCCGGTCATGTAGGAGGAGGAGACGCTCCTGCCGCCACAGGAGGCGGCATCGCAGATGTAAGGACCCAACAGCCCCAGGCCCTTGGCCACCTGAGCTGCTTCCCAGCAAGGCAGGAGTGCCCCCTTCCGAGTCCTGCTTTCTCCAAGGTAGCCCAGCACACTCTTTCCTTCCCACAGGCTGCAGAAGATCCCGAAGGAGGAGGAGATGCAGGTGCAGACGGTGCAGGCGACACTATTACCACTAAAGCCTCCCCAGGTCTGTCCATCTGGCCTGGAGCCAAAGTCACCTGCCCAAGAAAGTCACCTGCCCAAGCAACTTCACAGGAGGCCACACCACCAATTCCATGTTGATGTCTGAGCCCTGAGCTGCCAAGGAGCGAGATCTGAATAATGAGCAAAGCCACCTGCCAAATAAAGCTTGACACGAGATTCACTGGCTGCTGTCTCACTTTTCATGAATGCCATGGACCTGAAGGGAGTAGGGACCGTTACTACAGTTTGTCAGGGGAAAGGAGGGGAAATACCACTTCTGAGTATTGATAGTGAAGGGTGGTTGAAGTATAAACCGTACAGTGTACACAAGGGGAGCAGGGACACGGGGAGAGAATGCGTAGAGCTGAGGCTGGACTGGGAGAGGTCCTGGAAGTGAGGCCATCTCTCCCATTGCAAACTTGGCTTGTCCTGGAGTTTGCCAGGACCCCACTGGGGTCCATACTCAAGGCTTGAGTGTTGGGGAACCATGCCTTGGTTAGGACGACCTGTTTAGCCTCCTGTCTCTGCCCAAAGGCAGCTACTGTTCCTGACCTCTTGTGCTGTCTAGAGTCTGTGTCCTCTCCAGCTTCTACCTCAACCATCCCAACTCCATCTGAGCCTGGAAAATGTTCCAAGTTCCAGGGTGGGGGGAGGGTGGTGCCTAGGCCCCTTTGTGAGGTCAGTGCCCCGCCCACTGGCCTCACATCCTCTCACTGCCCAAGTTGCCTCCCTCCTAGTCCAGAGAGAGAGGAGTGGGCGATGGGTTCCCGCTGTGCCAAGCTCAGCACTGGCCACAGCACGGCCCAGAACACGGGCCACAGCCGTGGCCATGAGTCCTCCATGAAGAAGCTCGTGGCCTGTGTGAGTCAAGACAACTTCTCCCTGTCAACAGAGGGTGAGGAGGAAGAGGAGGAGGAAGAGGACGAGGAGGAGGAGGACGAGGAGGAGGAGCAGATCCCGGTGAAAGGCAAGCTGCTGCTGATGGAGCCGGAGAAGCAGGAGAGCACTGAGAACGCCGCCATGGCCCAGCCGAGCCCTGATCCCAAGCAGACGCACTCCTGACCCACCATGAGGCCTATCCAGCGTTGAGTGGCCATCGCCACCCCAGAGGAAGACATTCAGAAAATAAAGAGTCTCCAAGGAACTCTTCCGTTTTCCCTCTTTCCCTTCATGTGCATGTGTGTGGGAGCATGAGGGTTGGGACCGTAGCTTGGGACCCTCTGCATGTCTCTGTAGATTGAGATGAACCCGGGATCACTGCATTAACTTTTGAGAACACATAGATGAGGTGACATTTGTCTTGGAAATCAACTGTCCCAAGGGAGGATGTGGCTGCTGCTTAGCCCGCTTTCTCCTGGCCTCCCATGGGGCTCACTCCTTTTGCCAAAGCATCGCGCCCATGGGAGAAACAGAGGCCCAGGGAAGGGGAGAGCCCTGGCACTGCTTGGCTCCCACTACCACAGAGGCCTCTTCTAGTCAGTGTCTCCCACTTGTGCCTTTGCTTGGGGGAATGTCCCTTTTGGTCAGTCCTCAGAGAAGAGGCAGAGCGCACATTGAGCACACAGTCTCCACAGGTGTTTGGGGAAGGTTGGTGAGATAGGGCAGAGACCCCCAGGAGCTCCAGAGGCCTGAGAGTTGGCTGCTCATCCTCTCAGAACCCATTCTAGTGTGGGATCAGATGTGCTGCCCTGATGTAGGTGCCACTAGCCTCTGCTCCTGAAATTTTGGGTTTATGGCCACAGTATGCCAACTTTGGATCAAGCCCAGAGCCTTGTACCTTCCAGACAGAGGTTCTACTCTGGCTCTTGCGACAGTGAGGGCAACTTGCCAGTGGATGGGAAGGCCCACTCAGCTGGTCTAGCACAGTCTCATGATTCTTAGCTTCAGTATACTTTCAAATACCTCCAACATAAGGTCATATTGGTAGGCTCTATGCTATTAGAATATGGACACAGATCTGGGGGAGGGAAAGCTACCATTCAGGATGAATAAAGTAGGCAGGACTCAGTAAGTCAGTTTTCACAATGGGCGGTCTGGTATGTTTATTAAGAAATGGTGGTGGTACATACCTGGAATCCCAGCACTCAGGAGGTCATCCTCGGCTGAGACTGTCTCAACAAAAAGGTGAGTTAGATGGATCAGTGGATAAAGGGGCTTTCCATCAAGCTTCAAAACCTGAGTTCAAGGAGAGAAACCCACTCCTGAGTGTGGTGTGGCCTGTACACACACACACACACACTGCTGGCCATGTGGTAAGAGGCAGTTACTCAGGAATAACGCAGAAGCTTGGGTAGGGCCGTGTGAGTAGGAGAGTAACAGCATCTCAGAGACAAAGCCACAGAAGTACAGGAGTGGCAGATCACAGGCGGCTCTAGGAAATGGCTAAAGATTGGGAAGAACGTCCTGGCATCAGTACAACTTGATCTTTTCCACGCTGGGGCTGAAGCAGAGACTGACCACTGATCCCAGCTAGGAGGCTGCCAGGACTCAAGGGCTGGCATCCCAGGCTTATTAAGAATGGACAGAAAGGCTCATATGAGACCAAGGGTAAACTAAGCTTTGAACTTGACCCTCGACCTTTCACCTGGAAAGGCTAATTTTCAGCTTCTAGTCACTCTGCAAGCCTTTGGTCCAAGATACTACCTGATCAGGGCACACTGGCTCATTGCCACCCAATAGCTATACTTCTCATGGGTAGGCCAGGCTCCAGATGGCCCAATGAAAATGGAAGAGAATTCTGTAGCTGTCAGAGGCCTTGGAGCACTGACTACAGACTGGGCCTTAGCTGACCTTATAAGTTCTCTGTTAATATGACCAATGTTGGTGTCACTATGAGGTGGGCGCAATGATTTGTTATCCCCATTCCACGAAGCTGGGGGAACTGGAATGTAGAGAAGTGGACACGCCAGGTTTAAACAAGGACATGGCATATCTGAGGTATAGACTCAACACAATCTGACCCACAGGACCCTGAAAGCTGCCCCGCCCTGGAGTGAGGGCGAGGGGCAGGGCTTTGTCATACCTGTCACCTTCTGTGGCCTGTGGCATCATAATTGGCCCAGCTATATAAATAGGGGGAGTCCCCACAGCCCCTGGGCCTGCTGGGAGAAGAGGAGGAGGAGGTCTCTGCCCCTCCAAGTGTGGCCTCCCATGGACACCAAGATGCAGAGCCTTTCTACCACCACCCCCGCCCCCCACAGCTCCTCTCGGCCCCAAGGCCACACCTGTAACCAGTGCAACTGCAGCCACCACTGCCGGAACTGCAACCTGGCAGGCCACCCGAGTTCCAGTTCCAGTCCCAGCTCCAGCCAGCCACCAAGGCACCTCAAACAAACCACGCATTCTCGATATTCAACTCCAAGGGCTACCCAACGAGGCAGGAAGACCTTGGAAGGGAAGGTGAACAAGAGAAAGGCGGTCAGAAAGCGGAAGCGGACATATCGAGCTAAGAGGTGTAGCTCAGGTAATGCCCCGTGCCCAGAGGAAGTCGTGGGAGAGACCCTGCTGTAGCCTAGAGCAGGGAAGAGGGAACAGAGGCAAGGCCGCCAAGGAGGGCAGCTGGCTAGCTCTGAAGTTCAAGCACCAAATTGGTTTCTGGATGGAGAGGAGTGGAGGGGAAGCAAACAGGTATTGAAGATCCTTTCCATTCCCTTTTAGGGCGAAGATACAAGTGAAACAACACTCCAGGTTGTTCCTGTGTCCATTTAATCCCAAAGACAGCCATCACTAGGAGAATGTTGGGATGATCTTACAGGATCTATGCAACATGGATTAAAGCTTGTACCCTGGAAAGACTATACTTGAGTAAGCAGTTTTGTCCCTGCATGCGAGGGCATACACCACCCTGTCAGACCAGGGACCCACATGGTGAAGAATCTTACATTAGAAGACTCAGATCTCTGTAGATGTGTGTTGGACAGATGTTGGACTGACAGCTTGGCCCTGGTCCCCACCAGTCCCTGGTGATTCAGGGGGGCAAAATGGGGTGGGAACCCCATTGGGTTCCCTTGGGAGTTTCTGCTGGTCTGTTTAGGGAAGATGTTTCCTAGATTCTCTGGACCACATTAGTGGCCATGTTCAACTGGTCCCAGTGGACCAGCTGTGCTGTTAAGTGGTCCAAGTGATGGAACAATGGGGTTGGATATTAATCTAGGGGCACTGGTCTCCTGTGTGCGCTTATAGCCACGTCTGGGATAATGCATTCATGGCTTCACATCACCCCTGAAATTGCCCATGTTCTCTCGTCTTCCCTGCCTGCCTCATCTTACCTCACAATCACCCACTCTGCCGAGAAGTATTAGGCAAAGAGCACTTGCACACTGACTAGGGGCAGCCTTTCCCAGCATAACATCGTCAAAGCCGGAAAGAAGCCAAAGGATCTGGTTTTTCTCCCATCCCCAGCCAGACTGCAGCCAGCAAGGTGGGAACACACATCTCTTGTACCCCTCAACCCAAAGTCACTTACAAGTGACAAGAACCCTGACAGTCAGTGGAGAGCTTGAAGCCCTGGTTCTAATCCCAGAACATCAACTGGACACCTAGAAAGATTGTTAGGGTAGTCACTGTAAATCTAGACTTTGGTCCACACTGACCCATCCACTGGCCCAGGGTCAGGAAGCTGTCACTTAGTACATTTCTCTTTCCCTCTGGCATCTGGATTTGGTTTCGTTTTGAATTCACTTTTAAGAAACTGAAACCAAGTTGTCTGACCGTTACATCCAGAGAGCTTGACTCACGCTGTATTTTGCAACCATGTCAAGGTACAAGAGAAACAGACTCAGAGGGCTAGAAGACAGAGGGGAAGGCAAGGAGCTCATTTGCCAGATCCCGGAGCCTCCCTATGCTTAGGGATCCTTCTGCGTTGTCAGCAGAAAGACCAGTATGAAGGAAGCAGGGGCAAAGGCTTGAGTCCGAACACTGGCTGTACAATGCCTATGCCACAAACATCACGTTAAGGTTGGAAAATGCTTAGCATGCAGCCAGCCTAAACCAATAGGTCACAATGAAGGAAGTGAAAGTGGTCCTTAAGGTAGATGGAGAGAGCCCTGACTGAGGGAACAAGGGTAGCTCTCCTGAGCAGCTGCTGAAGTTGCCAATGGGGGTGGGGTTGGTGAGAGGGGGCGGGGTTGGTGAGAGCTCTGAGTCCATACACTATTTACAGGGTTCCTTCTGCAAAGGCCTGCCAAGGAGTCTGGCATGGAGGGGCAGGCCTGCAGGAGCCAGCCCAGCCTTGCCATCTTCTGGCAGGCCCACCCACATCAGTGCCAACCCTCCTGCCAAGTCCCAAGGGGTACTGTACCCCAAGAGGCTTTCCTCCTACTCTTCCACTTTGCCTACTCTAAGTCTTTGGACTGTCTAAAAGGAACAAAATTAGGTTGAACCTAGTTGGTAGAGAGCATTTGCCTAGTGTGTCTGATGTTAACATTAGGTTCTACTCCCCAGTACTACAAAAAGAATAACTGGGGTTGGAGATGCAGATCAGTTAGTAGAGAACTTGCCCAGCATGCATAAGGCCCTGTGTTCAGTCCTAGCACTGCATACACCAAACATGGCTATGCTTGCCTATAATCCCAAGTCTTGGGAAGTAGAGGCAGAAGGATCAGAAGTTCAAGGCCAGCCTTGACTACTTGAATATACCTGTGGCTCCATCAGGCCACCTCCTAAGGGCACTTCAGGATGCAAAGCAGGATGAATAAATAAACATGGGAGTAGTTTGTAGTCTAGGCAATGGATGCCCTCATAAAGTTGAGGGAGGCAGTGCTATCCCCGGCACAGAAGCAGAGTGGCATGCAACTACAAGCCCAAATTACACGGGCTGGAAGAGGCTGAGCTGGAGGAGAACCTGGGTTCTAAGCACAGCCTTTACCCACTATAGAACCTTCTGTTACCCCCATCACCTCCCAAGAGATGAACTGACCACAGCTGCCCCACCCTGGCTATCACTACTAAGCATCTTCTCTCTCATTCCGTCATAGAGGTCTCACCAGTGACCACTTCCAGCCCCAGCCACACAAATTCAAGGAGCTCAAGACAAGGATACACCTCAGCCCCGGGAAACTGAGGCAGGGAGACCAGGAGGATCTGGCCCCAGAGCTTCAGGGGCGCCGCCTGGCAGCAAACTGAGAAACCTGTAGAGGGCAGTGTGCGTCAGTGTGAGGCAGAGACAGGAACCTCCTCTACCTTCATTCATAAACATCACCACCAGCTAGGCACCTACCTACTCATGGCCTCCCAGGACAAACTGAATCATGAAACCACACAGTGTCCTAATCATGGGTCTGACTGCCTCGATCTCAAGCCCAAGGTGTGCACAGGGCAAGGGAACGGGAGCCCTTGTGCAGGCAGATGCTTGCTGGAGCCTCGAGGGCGTTTGTAAGGCTGAGGAGAGGGTGGGAAGGCAGAGTTTAAGGATTACAGCTGAGAAAGTCTAATTTTTTCCTCACTGAGTTCATTTGGAGGTGCCCAGCCACTGTAAATCAAAGCCCCGTCCCAGGCCTCAGTTTCTCCAGCTGCCCACCTAGTAGAAATGCAGGGAGAGTGAGTCCAAGCGGCTGGAGACCCAGCCCAACCCCACCCGGTTTCCGAGGAACTCGGCCGGGAGCGGGGGCGCCCCTCCCGCACCGTCTTAGGCTTCCTTTGAAGCCTCTGCGGTCAGGCCACCGCTTCCTGGGAAGCCCAAGCCAACGCCAGGCCGGGTTGCCAGCGGGAGGGGCCCGCGCGCGGGGTTCCGAGGCTCCGGGAGAAGGCGGCAGCCCAGCGGGGCTCGAGGGCTGGCTAGCCGGGCTCCAAGATGGGCCGAGATTGCCAAGGCCTTCGGGTCCTGGGCGGGAAGGACCCTGGCGAGGAGGAGCTTCTTAGGGGGGCCGCAGGCTCCAGGCGAGGTGGAGCCCTGACCAGGAGGACGCAGAGACACCAGGAGGGGAGGAGGAGTGTCAGCGCCGCGAGAGCATCCCACCCGGCGGGCCGCATGGATGTGGGGCGAAGGTAGCCAGAGCAAAAGAGCGGGCACCGGGTCCTAAGGTGGCCATCCTAGACACGGACCAGAAGATCTTTCCGGGCGGAGCCAGAGCCCCAGGACGCAGAGGTTCCAATCAGGGCAGGTGCGAGGTAAGACCGAGCTAGGGGACTGTCTCCAGGAAGAGCCGCAGGAGACAGATAAGCCGGAAAGAGAAACTGAAAGCGGTGGTGGGCGGGACCGATGGGCGGGGCCTCTTGGGCAGGTTTAAGAGCCTGATGCAGGGGCGGGCAGTAGCAGAGCGAGCTGCGGCCGTGGCAGCTGCACGGCTCCCGGTCCCGGAGCATGCGCGACAGCCGCCCCGGAACCCCCAGTCGCGGCGCCCCGCGTCCCGCCGCCAGGTGAGCCGGGGCAGCGGCAGAGGAGGCGGGAGGGGTGGGAGGAAGGGGAGCCTGGCAGGACTGGCCTCGCAGACTGCTCGGAGGGGTCGTGAATGCCACGCCTCTGGCGCCTGCCCGCCCAGGCGGCCCCTCGCGCGCGCCGGGCTCCGGCAGCGCCTCCTCGGGCCCCGAGCCCAGATCGCTCGCCCGGGGTTCAGTCCCCGGCGTGGCCAGCAGGCGGCAGCCGCGGGCGGCGAGCTACTAGCGGGGACGGCCGGGAGTCGGGCCCCTCTCCACGCCCCCTCTCCACGCGCGCGGGGAGGCTGGGCTCCACCGCCAGGCTGGAAGGGTTCCACGTACGGGAACGGCCTACTTCGCAGATGAGCCCACCGAGGCTCAGAGGCTCCGGGCGGACCCTGAGTTCCGCCCTCGCTCCCTGGGGACAGCTGGCGGGCCAGCGCCACCAGGACACCCGGCTCATTGCCTCTGTCTCCCCTATCAGCGCAGCCCCGGACGCTATGGCCCACCCCTCCGGCTGGCCCCTCGTGTAGGATGGTAGCACGCAACCAGGTGGCAGCCGACAATGCGATCTCCCCGGCAGCAGAGCCCCGACGGCGGCCAGAGCCCTCCTCCTCTTCGTCTTCGACCTCGCCGGCGGCCCCCGCGCGTCCGCGGCCCTGCCCCGCGGTCCCGGCCCCGGCCCCGGGCGACACTCACTTCCGCACGTTCCGCTCCCACTCCGACTACCGGCGCATCACGCGGACCAGCGCGCTCCTGGACGCCTGTGGCTTCTACTGGGGACCCCTGAGCGTGCACGGGGCGCACGAGCGACTGCGTACTGAGCCCGTGGGCACCTTCTTGGTGCGCGACAGTCGCCAACGGAACTGCTTCTTCGCGCTCAGCGTGAAGATGGCTTCGGGTCCCACGAGCATCCGCGTGCACTTCCAGGCCGGCCGCTTCCACCTGGACGGCAGCCGCGAGACTTTTGACTGCCTCTTCGAGCTGCTGGAGCACTACGTGGCGGCGCCGCGCCGCATGTTGGGGGCCCCGCTGCGCCAGCGTCGCGTGCGGCCGCTGCAGGAGCTGTGTCGCCAGCGCATCGTGGCCGCCGTGGGCCGCGAGAACCTGGCGCGCATCCCTCTTAACCCGGTACTCCGCGACTACCTGAGTTCCTTCCCTTTCCAGATCTGACCGGCCTCCGCCTTGCCCGCAGCATTAAGTGGGGGCGCCTTATTATTTCTTATTATTAATTATTATTATTTTCCTGGAACCACGTGGGATCCCTCCCCGCCTGGGTCGGAGGGAGTGGGTGTGGAGGACGAGGTGCCTCCCGCTTCTGGCTGGAGACCCCACCCCGCCTCTCCGGGGGGCCTCCCCTCCTGGTGCTCCCTCCGGGTCCCCCTGGTTGTAGCAGCTTGTGTCTGGGGCCAGGACCTGAACTCCACTCCTACCTCTCCATGTTTACATATTCCCAGTATCTTTGCACAAACCAGGGGTGGGGGAGGGTCTCTGGCTTCATATTTCTGCTGTGCAGAAAGCCTATTTTATATTTTTTACAGCCAGTTTAGGTAATAAACTTTATTATGAAAGTTTTTTTTTTTAAAGAAAAAAAAATTTCTAAAGCGTATGCTTTGGCCACGTCCTGGGTTGGGGGACAGGGGTATGCAGATTGACTTAAGTGGTTGGGGATGCTGGGGGTTGGGCAGCCTGCACAGCTCCACCCACAGCGCTGGGGACCAAACTGCCAGGCAAGTTTTGGTGTGTGTCTGGGAAGATGGCGGCTCCAATCTGAGCTCTCCTGGGTATCCATGCCTGTTCTCGGCTTCCCCTGCTTGAGAGAATCCTACAGAGACAGCCCCTGACACTTAGTACTTGCCTTGTCCCCAGTGCACAGAGGAGAAAACAGAGGTCATTGGTGCCAGGCCACTCCTGGGCCTTTTTGATGTCCACCCAGCATCAGTTTGAAATGGATGACAGAGAGGAAACGTCTTTGCTTCTCTGACCACAACTACTTCCAGGAAGAGGGTGGGGCAGAGCGGCCAGGGCTCACCGAGTTTTTGGAAGGAGTGGCAGGTTCTGCAAGCCATCAAGTACTTCAGAGGGGATGATGAGCCATGCTGGCTGACTTGTTGCTTCCCTTCCCACTCTGCCTTGTGTACTTTTTTGGAGCCAGAAAGCTGCTTTGCGGTCTGTGGTGGCAGGGGCCCGGTTGCTGCTGGTGGCTTGGGCAATTCCCTTTGCCTCTCTGGGCCTCTAAAAGCCCAACTCTGAGGCAGTGGTGCTGTCAGGCACACAGGTGGAAGGGCTGTTCCAGGACACTTGTCGGGCACCAGAAAGGACCCAAGACACTGGCTTTGAGACAGATGGGCCAGGCAGGAACTTGGACAGCACTGCTCATTATTGGGTAGACTGAGTCACAGCTGAGTGTGGGGCTAAGCAACCTCGTGGCATGTCCCATTTCATCTTCAGGAGCTGCTGCAGTTCCTGCGGTCCAGGCCATGCTTCTGGTAGATTTCCTAACCTTTAACGATTGTGTTCCGAGGAAGCAGCTGCTTTGGGCACCAGGCTTGCTCTAGGGTGTTAGAAGGGCTGTAGTCCTCTAGGCCCAGGGTGGCCAGTTCTTCTGGGAGGGAGGTAGTTTTACAGTTTCCGGGTGAGGGGAGTCCTACTCTGAAAAAAAGTTGACAAGTCCTGTGTTCATTATATAAGTTTAAATCACAGGCCCATTGCTCTGTAAAAGCCTAAGGCAGAACAGCTAGGAATAAAGGCTTCTGTCCCCCCACCCTCTGGAGCTGGCCCCTATTCCCTTTATGAGTCATCTAAAAAAAAAAAAAAAATCCATCCCGACATATGGAAGGTGACCTAAAAGCCCCTGGGAGCTGCACTCCAGTATCTGTGTGTCTGTCGCCCTGTGGCTTCCCTGGGGTGCAGATTCTCTATCTGGCCCTCAAACCTCAGCCTTATGATTCAGCAGTGCTTACGTCAGTATGCAAGAATGAAAAGTGAGAGGAGGGACCAAGTAGGGGGCCAGGTGGGGTGCGGGGCTGGTAGACTGGGAAAGGAGCAGGACTGGCGCGCGCGTGCACACACACACACTGGTGTGAGACCAGCCTCAAAGCCAACACATCTGGTAACTATGGTCCTTGTTTTACTGAGGAGGAAGTAGAGGCTGAAAGAGGCGGCCAGGCCTTCAGCAGACCTGCTTTCAGAAGATGATTTTTTTTTTTTCTGTTTAGTGTCTGAGACAGAGTTTCTCTGTGTGGCCCTGGCTGTCCTGTAGACTAGGCTGGACTTGAACTCAAGAGATCTGCCTGCCTCTGCCAACTGAGTGCTGTCTCTGTACCTCCTGAGAGCACCACCACCCAGCTGAGTTTCTTAGAAGAGTTGGGGAGGGAAAGAAGAGGGAGGAAAACCTGTGAAAATGCATTCCTAGGTGTCCCCTTACCCTGAGCTCTCTTCAGCCTTAGGAGTTGGTCATGGAATGGGCAGGAAGCCTGTACGGAGTGTTTAACATAAAGCACTCAGCACAGAATCATTGCATGTACTAGGTAGCTTATCTCTGCACATTGAGGTATTCAATAAAGGATGTTTGGAGGCCCAGATAACAAACACTAAGTGGGAGTTGGGAGGATTGAGCGTTCAAGGCCAGCCTGAGCTACACAGAGAGAAATAATAAACACTTCCCATTTCAGTTGTTACTCTAAGCCCCAAGAACACAGGACTGAATGGAAGAGGGGTTCTGGGCTCTGTTCTTGTAAGGGCACCAGACAAATATAAAGGAACAATACTCCAAGAAGAGGCAGTACTCAGAGGGAAATTAACGGTGGCTGGATGGTGGGCGGCATGGGAAGAAGTCAGGAAGGCCATCCAGGATGACACGAGGTTATCCTTGGAGTAACAGATCCGAACCAACCAGGAAAGATGGGAAATAGGCATAACTGGTGAGTGCAAAGGTCCCAGAGCAGAAGCTGGTTCTGCTCATCACATAATTCCCAGAAAGGAAGGCAGAACAGTACAGGATGTTAGAGAAAGCTGTATTGTGCTGTGCAGGGCACAGTCTCAGGACTGCACAGGGAGTCTGGACACATCCTGTGTTGGGATCAGGTCCTCAGCTAGTTCTGACAACACAGGTTTGGGCTTCCTGCCTGTGTGGAGGTCATTCCTGGCCAGATCTCTGCTCCAATAGGCTAACAGCAAGGGGCAGCAAAGGCCAGAGCCAACCCAGGGCAGTTATGGGCAGGCCTCTCTCAGAAACCCAGCTGTGAGTCTATTTTGGCACCTGGGTTTGAAGAGAACCCCAGGACATGGTAGCAGTAAGGGGTTCCTGAAGCAATGCTTGCCTGAACAGGGTGGGCCTCAACTTTGGGGAAGCCCATTGGGGACCAGGAAGGAGGACGGTAGGGCTGACAGTTGTGACCTGGACCACTTGCATGGCTTTTCCATACCCCTACATCAGGGCAGCAGCTGGTCAGGCCTCCCGAAGACATCACCCAGAATGTGCCTAGAATAACAAGGGAGCTCAGCCTGATTCTGAGGGAGCTTCAAGGTTCCTCAGAGGAGTACTGTTTTTCCCCAAAGCAAAATCACACAGGGACAGCAGTGTCCATTGTGGCGCCTTGAACTTGGACCTGAGACTTAAGCCAGAGTCCTTTTGGGAACCATGGGTCCCAGGCCATAAGTGACTGTGGGATGCAGGTACAACATTTCCCATCTGTCCTGCCTGTGCTCACGGTATGGACCAGCAGCTCCGTGCCCGTTCTGCCAGTCCCCACAGGCTTGAGGACCTGAGGTCCTCAGGGGGCTGGCCCAGCTTTGGTCCAGGACTCGCCAGCTCCTGCTTCCTGGCCTTTGTGTTTTTTTGTGGTCGTTTGTAAGGTTTAGTGCCCACCAATGGCTCAGAAAAGTTCCTGGCGAATCCTGTTTTCTGCCAGTGGTTCTTGGGCTGCCACATGCTGCACACTGATGAAGTCACCGTGCTTACTGGGCTGCACTGGGCTAAACTCAGCCTGGCTTGGCATTTTCCACCAGTGCCCCCTTTGTGGAGCAGATGGGGGCCTGTGTATATAGCGTGTATATAGGCTCCTTCTAAGACCTAGAGCAGGCATGTTCCAAGGTCACACCAGGTCAAAGTGATAACCAGTCACACCCTCTGCCCACAGCCACTTTTAGAATATTTATTTTTATCATTTTTAATTACATATATATGCATATGTGTATGTGACAGCGCCCTGGAGGTCAAAAGATGGTATTGGATCCCTGGAGTTAGATTACAGATGGCTGTGGACCACCTGACATAGGTACTGGGAACTGAACTCAGGTTGTCCTAGGTTTTTGTTTTTGTTTTTTTTCTGTAATAAAACATTGACCAAAAGCAATTTGGAGGAGGAAAGGGTTTATTTCATCTCTCAGGTCACAATCTATCACTGAGTGAAGACAGGACAAGAACTTAAGTGAGAGCCTGGAGGCAGAAAGTGAAGCAAAAGCCGTGGAGGAGTACTGCTTACTGGCTTGCTCGGCTTCCTATTAAAAAAAAAAAAAAAAAGAACTCAGGACCAACTGCCCAGGAGTTGGCATAGCCCACAGTGGCCTGGAACCTTCCACATCAGTCATTAATCAAGAAAATGCTCCCACAGATAGACCCACAGGCCAGTCTGATGGAAGCCACTCTTCAGGTAAGGTTCCCTCTTCCTAGGTGACTCTAATTTGTCAGTATCCTTTGCAAGAGCAGTACTTTTAGTGGTTTTTAACTACCTAGATATCTCTCCAGGCCCTAACCTTCTTTTTAAAGACAGGGTCTCCTAGATCTCCACTGTAGTCCTAAGTTGACCTGGAACTCACTGTCTAGCCCAGGCTGTCATTAACCCTCAAACCTCCCACCTTGGCCTTTGAGTGCTAGACTTGCAGGCGTGGGCCACCATGTGTTGTGTAGTACCCCTCCCCCTTTAGTCCTCAGCCATGCTCCCATGTCACTCTAGGCCCTACCGATCCTTGCCTTTCCAAACCATGCGGCCTGGGTTTCTCACCTGCAAATGAGGTCAGCTTCTAGCCTCCCAGACAACGTTAAATAAAGAGAGACCTGCAAAGTGTTTGATGAATTTTGCTGTGTAGCCGAAGATGACCGTGGACTCATGACCCTCCTGCCTCAGACATTTAGGTTCTGAGATTACCAGTGTGTGCCGCCACACCTGGCCTTTCCTGGTTTACATTAACACCATTTACTGACCACCTAGTACTAGGCTTGACCCAGCTTCCACTGTGAAGAAACAAACTCAAAAAGGCCAAATGGCCCCATTCTGATGTGTGGACAGCAGGGCTGGCTTTTGGGCCTAGCATTTCTGATGCTGAAGATCATTATGCTACTCACGACAAGTAAATATCGCCAAGGGTTTACACTGAGTATGTCCGGCCAAAGCACAGAGACACTACTACTCTGGCCGGACTTTTTCCCATAGTGCGGGCCCAGGGAGCCATCGCAGACTGGTGGCGGCGAGGGTGTGTGTGTGTGTGTAGCTATCTGCAAGGCTGTGTTAGAATCAAGCCTGGGAGAGCTGTCAGATCAGAATGGACCCTGTGGGGGGGGGGGGGTGGAAAGAGCCTGCAGGTGCAAGTGAGGGGGAATCAGGACTTAGGAAACATGAGGCAGACACCCTAAAAGGGCACAGCTGGGAAGGCGACACAAAAGGTGGCCCTACCTGGGAGCCTGCAGGGACCTGTGGGTGAACCATACATTCCCTCCCACAGCTGGGTGCAGCCAGGAGGGACAACTAGACAGGATAAAGGAGAAGTGGGGTGGGGCCTGGGTTATACAGCCTTAAAAGTCCCCTGCCCCATGACAGCATAGAGGAACAGAGAGAGAGCCAGGGCCCAGGCCTTAGACTTGGCTTTGAATTCTGGCTCTGCAATTGAGGGAGTGTAGTGGTCTCATTCATAAAACAAGGATCAGGCTCCATTAGCATATTGCCTCTGCCCTGGCTTACAGAGGTCACAGGCATTGAGTAAATGAAAAGCAAACTTCTCGAAGCCCCAAATCTAGGGGCTCTAATAATAATTATTACTGTGCCTTGTGCCAGCTGCCCTGATGTCAACTGAACCAGCAAACCCATGACCCAGTCCCATCTGACCTACTCACTTGCTGATAGGAATAGAGACAGTCTTGTCAAATGCTCTTTAGATGCCAGGCATTGTTCTATGTCAAAGGTCTATGTCAAAGGAACATAGTGTCCCATGCCACCCTCACAGGAGCAGATTTAACCATTGGAGTGAAACCTCAAAGGGCTAAATAAGTGCCCAGTGTTACACCCCAGGCTGGGTCTAACTCTGCAGCCCTGCTTTTCTTCCATCCCTCCATATTTAGCTCTGAGCTAATCATGCATCCATGGACTAAACTTGTGTTATTTGGCAGTATCTATCCAAGTTCCAGCCATAGTGTTACTCAGTTTGTGTGTGTGTGTGTGTGTGTGTGTGTGTGCACTTGCCTACAAGCAAATGTACATCAGGTGTCTTTCCCTCAATCACTCTCCATTTTATTTTTTGAGACAGAGTCTCCCACTGAACTTGAACTCACTGTTTCCACTAGACTAGCTGGTCATCAAGGCCCAGCTGTCTCTTTCCTCCAGTGCTGGGCCTTTACAGATGGCTGCTGCTTACATGTGAGTGCTGGGAATTCAAACTCAGGTCTTCATGTTCGCATAGCAAGAGCCATCTCTAGCCTAATCAGGTTACTTCTTGCCTTAAGGAAGCCTTGTATCAAGGGTACTAGACCGGGGCCTGTGTGAGTGAAAGGCAGAGTCACTAATGGGCAGTGTCATGAGTTCTGCTGAGGGACGTGGCTCTGTCTATGGGAGACACGGAGTGAACGCTGCCAGCCATTTCCTTGACCCAGACCTGCCTGGTGGATGCCGTTACTGTCCATTTCACAGACAAGGGTACTGAGGCTGTGAGAGGCTAAGGCCCCTACATCTTTCACAGCCCTTCCAAAAAGTGAAAGAAGCAAAGTAGAAAGATACATGCTAATAAGTGTCAGAGAGAGAGGATATTTTTAATTTTGTTTTGCTTTATGAGACCTTGTCTCAGGTAACACAGACTGGCCCTGAAATAACTGTGAAGCCCAGGCTGGTGGTGAACTGCTGATCTTCCCGCCTCTACATCCAAGTGCTGGGATCACAGGCACGCCCCTCCTCATCCATCTAAAGAGGTTTTAAAGACACGGTTGACTCACTGTCTGAGTTGAGCAGAAAACCTCCAGTGAAAAGGGGATGGGGCTGCGGAGACGGCCTAGGGATACAGTCCCGCCGGCCAAGCACGAGGGCCTGGGTTCTCACGTATGAATCTGAACGTGGTGGCGTGTGTCTGTAATCCCAGTGCTGGAAGGCAGAGACAGGAGGATCCCAGGGGCGCACTGGTCAGCTGGTCTAGTCAGTAAGTGAGCTCCAGGTTCACTGAGAGACCCTGTCTTAAAAAATCAGGTGGAAAATGACTAGGGAAGACACATCTAATGTTGACCTATGGACTCTACATGAGTGGAGGGGGTGAGGGGAGGAAGAGAGGGAGAGAGAGGAGAGGAGGGGAGGAGGAGGAGGGGGGGAGGAGGAGGAGGAGGAGGAGGAGGAGGAACGCCCAAGTAAACACTACCTACTTACCATGAGATGAGATGGAATCATGTCAAGCTTACAAGGCATAGGGGGTTACAGAAGCAACTAGAAACTTCGTGGGACAGAATATATGCTTAATACATAGCTCCTGCAGGGCCAGTCAGGGCCTTCCCTCCTCACCTCTTGCATGGCCCCTGAAAATGAAACACAGCCCGGGAACCATCTCTGTCTCACCTTGACCAAGTCCCTCCCCACCAGCCTGGTGACAGGAAAGACCACAGTTTCCAGAAGGTGGTTTGAAATGAAAGTCTTCAGGTCTAGGGGGTGAAAGGGGCCCCAGCTAGATGGCTGGTGTGTGGGACAGAGGGGAACAGGGAACCTTAAGGTAGGCTCCTTCACTGCAGGCAAGACGAGGTATGGCATCTTGGGCAAGAGAACTGAGGACTGAGGTCCAGTGACTGGGGAGACAGGGACCTGACAGTGCACGAGTCACCTCCTGCCGTGTCACACATGTGCACTCGAGTGCTGCCAGCTGTTTTCCTGACCCAGCCCTGCCTGGGAGGTGCCGTCACTGTCCATTTTACAAACCCTGAGGCTGGGAGAGGCTAAGCGTTCCCCATGTTCTACAGCAAATCTACACAGGAGTCAGAGAATTCCAACGGTGTACAGTAACCCCAGGATACTCCTGCGCAAGGGACTGCCAGGTCCCAAATAGGAGCCTGTCCCAGGGGATTTGGGATTCTTCCCTATCTGATCCCTGCCCTATCATCCCTGTCCTGGTCCTCCAGTCACCTCCAGGTTCTCACAGCTCTCTAGACAGTGTTGAGCTCCCCGAGAAGAGCCTTCGATGTTTCATTCCTCTTTCCTTGGCAGACATGCTTGCTTAACCTCCGTGCCCCAGTTTCCTTAGCTAAGTGTGGGATAGTTAGGGAGACACTGGCATTAATACCTGTAAGGCCTTAGAAGTATACCAAGTATGAAGAAAGTCCTCTGGAGAGAGGATAAGAACTCCATATGGAATTTAGAAGGGTTAAACTGAGGATAGACATGGAGATGGAGGGAGGGGCAGGTGTGAGCCGGGGCATGTGGATAAAGAAAACACGGAGCCTCCCAAGATCAGGTGTGACGTTAGACACGAGATGCACAAATGTCTCCTTACCGACCAAATACTTGTTTCAATGTGTGTTATAGGGAAGCATTGTCCTGGGCGGAGACGCAGTCTGTTATTGCCCAGGAATTTCCCTAGTGCCACTTAATGGGAACTCGGCACCAGGAAGTTGTAATCCCAGCATTTGGGAGGGAGAGGCAGGAGGATCAGATGTTCAAGGTCAGCCTCAGCTTCCTAGTGAGTTTAATGCCAGCCTGGGCTACATGAGACCCTGTCTCAAAAAAATAATATACAAAATGGTCTCCACAAATGAAGTTTGTGAAATTCAGGACAAAGATGAGGGACAGAGCTGGGGGCGGGGCCGGGGAGACAGTAAGAGAAGCAGAGGGGAGGGTGTCAGACGAGGAAGGATGGTGAATACAGGAGAGGAAGCAAGGGAAAGATGGAGAACTAGAGGAAGAGGAGAAAGAAAGGGAAGTAGAGCGCTGATGAAGGAAACCTGACATGGCAGGGTCCAGGCTGGCGGGGGGGCCACGGTGGGAATAAATGACAAATGAACTGAAGGATTCAGGGCAAACAGACAAGGGCCAACAGTGGCAGAGGCAGGGCTGTCCCTGAGACACAGCCAGTGCCAGACTCTGGGCTGTGTGGCAGCCATCAGACACCTCCAGGCTCCAGCCTGGCCCAGGTCCAGAAGAATCTGTTGGTTGCAGCCTTGACCCCACAAAGCAGAGCCCACAGAGCTGCTCAATCAAGAAGTCTGGGCACCTGCTCAGTTCTGACCCCTGAAAACTGAAAGCAAAAGCCATCCTGAGAGCCTTGCCCAGACCTTCCTGTCCCTCGGCTGGTTTCTTAGAAATCAGCTGCTCGTGCTGGTAATGGCAGCTTGGTCTTCCTTCCCAGCCTTGTCCCTTCCTCCTGGCAGGTATCTCAGTGCCAGCAAGGGGTTGGGGAGCAGAGGCTACTGTTGGAGTGGGGTGGCCCCCAGCGGGCTTGGAGGTCAAACATTCATCCTGCAAATATCTACTCTGAGTCTCCTGTGTGCTAGGCATTGAGAATCTGCCATTCAGAACCCAGGAGTGGGTTTGGGATCACCAGGTCCCTGAAGCATGGGAGTGTGGGAATTGTGGGAAGCATAGAGACATGGGCAGCAGAGCCTGCTGGAGAGTTCGTGTCTGTAGAGAGAGCATCCTGGGCAGAGGGACCAGTATCAGAAAAGACCCAGAGGCACGGTAACTGGAACTGAACCATGGTGCTCTCTCGACATTTCAGGTAGCTGTCATAGAAGCTGGTATTTTTCTCTACTTTCTGCAGTTGTGGAGCCAGAGGCTCAGAGAAGCATGTATTCCAACTTATGCTACTGGGGGCTCAGGCTGCACTGTGGGTCCTTGTGACTCTCCACGTGGGAGAGTCAGGCCCCACAGTCAGGGCTGGGTTTGCTGAATTTGAAAGTACCCTCTCCTTCCCAAGAGTAGCAACCTAGGAAGTGGCAAGGACAGCAGGGGCTGAGACAGTACTGTGTCTAGCACTTGGGAATGCCTGCTGTCTATGCTAGCAAGGTCCTGAACGGGGCCATGGCTGTGAAGCACCTTAGGAAGGCATGTGGACACAGGTTGGACCAATGGGAGAGCTCCCTGGCACTTTTCTCATTTGTTTGTTTGTTTCATTTTGTTTTGTTGAGATTGGGTCTTACATAGTCTAGGCTGGCCCTGGACTCTCCATGTAGCTGAGGATGACCCTGAATTTCTCATCCTCCTGTCTCCACTTCCAGAGTGCTGGACCTACACAGACCACCATGCTGTGTTTATACGGTGCTGGGAGGGAACCCAGGTTTCATGCGTGCTGAGAGGGCTCTGTACTGAGCCACATCTTCAGTCCTCCTGCTGAACTTCCAAGCAGTCTTCCCTATGTTTGGGGAGCAGCTGACAGGAGCATGTGCTGTGTGGGCTCCCACATCCCACCATGCCTCTCCACCCCACGATATCCCTGTCCTGTGTGTCACTTCCTCTGTTGTTGGTGTCAGTCTCCACCATGTTTCTATCTCTCAGAAGCCTGTGGGATCCATTCACCAGGCAGTCCTAGGCCTGGTGGGAATGAGGCCCAAGACAGGAAACGGAGTCTGGTTTCATTTTAGGAAGCCAGGCAAGTGGCCTCTGGTCCAGAAGAGCCACGATTCATTACTCCAGGACCTGGAGTTTCTGCCGCCTGCCCAGCTGTCTACTGCACATAGCAACTGTAAGGCAGGCTCTGCTTTCCCCAGCCAGACAGGTTCTTCATGGAATCCTCGGTGTTTTTTGGTGCTGGGATGGGACCCAGAGCCTGGTAGATACTACACAAATGTTCTATCCCTGAGTAATGCCCAGGACCTCTTTTTAAAATTTTGAAACAAGGTTTCACTAAATTGTCCAGGCTGGCCTTGAACTTACCATGTAGCTCAAGCTTTGACTTGTCTCAGCTCTGGAGTAACAGAGATTAAAGGCCTGTACCACTAGGCTCTGCTGGGTCTGTTTCATTTTATTTATTTGTACTGTCGCTTGTAGATTTGTTTTGAATTAGGGTCTTACTACGGAGCTCAGTTTGGCCTGGAATTCTCGATCCTCCTGCCTGACCATTCCTGGGTCAAGACTGTTTACATAATGTATTTTGTTCTCATCAGAGAACATTTCCACAATTATCATTATAATATCCCCCAGGGCATTATTTTTAGGGCGATTCCTCCTAAAACTGACTAGGCCTCCCTCAGTCAGTGGAAGCTGGAAGGGCTCAGTCAGCTCAGTTGGAACTCACAACCCTCCTGCCTCAGCTGCTCAGTGCTGGGGCTGCAGGCATGAACCACCACGCCCGCCACAGGCTGCTCTTTACTGAGTGTGCTCATGTGAGTACTGTGCCAAGCACTCCACAGGGCTGTTTTACTGGGCGCTTTCATGAGGTACTGTGCCAAGCACTCCACAGCACCTTATTTGGTTCTTCAAAAACCTTTTGGGCCACATAATTGATTTTTCCTTCAAAGAGCTGGTTAAGGAAGAGCACTGCAGGGTCTGGAGACTTCTGCCTCCAAGGAGGGCTCAGCTTTGGCCCTGGGGCCTTCATTGTGCCCCTCGGGGGGCTCTGTACCAACACTTTGCCCATCCAGGGCACCTAGACTAACAACCCAGGTATCTGTGAACTGGGGAATCAGGAAGTGACTTATTCTAGAGCCATCATAGCCAGCCAGGGATGATGAGACCCTGGACATGAATTTCTGAGGTGTCATACCTCTGCCAGACAAAACTTGAAAGCACAGTCCTGTCTGGTGGGTGTCATGTACAGGGGGTGCCATCTGTGTGGTAGCCCAGATGGAATGGGTGGGAGATGGGCCCCTTTTCCTGTCAGTAATACTGAGGTCAATCTGTGCACATCTAGTTGCTGAATACCCTAAGCACTTGCCCAGAGGCAGAGAAGTAAATGGGTAGGTATCTAGACACCTAGGTTGCCAACTTGGCCCAGCCAGGTCTAAGCATCCTGTGGGCAGAGGGAAAAGGTCCTGGACTAGAGCCTACACTGCAGGGGCCTCTGGAACCGTTGCTGGGATCCCAAGGGGCACAGGGCTGGAGGATGGTGTATTTCCAGGTACTAAGATGAGATTGGGGGCAGCAGAGGAGGAAGGGGACAGCGCGGTCCCTGGGGTGCTCAGTCTGCCCACCCGCCAGGCACAGCCGGGCTTCTTCGGGGAAGTCTCTGAGTCTGAGTTCCAGGAAGCGATAACGCTTGTTGAAACCTCTTTCTTGTGGCCTGGTCTCGTCACACGGCTTGGTAGGGACCCACGTCAGGGAGGGCTGGAGCCTAGGCAACTGCTGCCACCCCTGCTCTCCCTAAAAGGCTGAAGGAGGAGGAGCTCCTTCTCCCATAACACCCTGCAGCCAGCCCAGCTTCAACTCCCTACCCAGGAGTGCCAGGGATACTGTGGCTACAGGGTGAGGAACAAGGATCCTGCTGCTGCCCTGGACACACCGAAGATGCCAAGAGCTGGGGAGTCTCCATCCTCCTTCCCAGGAGGTCACTCCAGAGCACAGCCTCCTAACCTTGGCCATTAGTACTCAGGGTTTTGCAGGGGAGTGTCCTGGGCCTCGCTTCTACTGACTTGGTGCTAGATCCACCCTCACACCCATTATGACACGATGACAAATGTCTTCTGGTGTGGCCTTGTGTTGCCCGGGGGCAGAACTCTGGTTTAATTTCTGTGCCTGGTATGATAGGTGCTTTGATGGCAAAGCAGGCCTGGGTCGTTTTGTGCTGTCCCTTCCGGCATCACAGGGACACCCAGGATGCTCAGGAGGCTATTAGCACTCTAGTCTCCACTGAACCCTTAACAAATACATTTTCAAATATTCTAGCTTAGGATGGATGGCCTTGAACTCCTGCTCATCTTGCCCTCCTGCCTCTAGTTACCAGTACTAGGATTTTAGGCATGCACAACCATGCCATGTTTATCTAGTACTGAGTCTTGCGCATAACAGGCAAGCACTACCAGCCGAGCCCTGTCTGTAGCCCTGAAGCTTGTCATCTACATAAAAACTGCCTGAGGCTGGGGCATGGGGATGGCAGGCTGGGCAGAGGGTAGAGCGGTTCTAAGTTTGGTCCCTAGGATCCACGTGGTGGCAGGGAGGAATGTCTCTTGACAGTTGTTCTTGGAGCTGCACATATGTGCCAGGCACCAGTATACACCTCTCTGTGCATTGAGCAAATAAACAAACCATGAAAAACGAAAGAAAGTGGAATCCCTGTGGGGAGTTAGCAAAACCTTTAAGGAAACATAAAGCCGTAGAGAAATAGGAGATTTTGTAGCCACAAAACAAGGACAGATGTTTTGGAGAAGGAAGCTTCAGATAAGAAGAAGACGACTAGAAAGATGATTACCAAAGTAAACATTACAGCATAATCCTTAGAAGACAGGATTGGAGAGATCCCTTGGAGAGATGGAGAGAAGGGAATGAGAGAACAGATAGAAAGCCTCCAGGGGGCAGAAGTAGAAGTAGAAGTAGAAGCCAGGGAGGGGACCTGTTAAAATTGCTATTTAATCTGTGTCCCATCCCTGATTGTTGCTATTCCTGCCAAGCAGTTGAGAGGCTGGTGATTTCTGCCTAATCCGTAGGGGTCTGTGGCTCCTACCTGCACTCTCAGACCTGCAAGCACCACAGGAACAAGGTTGGGGCAGCCTCTGTAAAACACAAAGCCACAGCAGCTGTAAGGAGCCTTCTAGCCAAGGCCACTCTAGACCATTCAACATCAGGAGACCCACAGGCTGTGGCCCAGCCAGCATTCCCTGTGCATTGGGACAGCTGTTCTTCAGCGCAGGGAAGAACATAGGGAAACTAAGGCTCAGGGAGGGAAGGAACTTGACCAAGGTCATCCTGCCCAGAGGTGATTCAGCGACTTCCCCGGAGATTTTGTTGTTCTTTTTCCTTAGTGCCCCAGCCCATGTAATGGGGAGTGTGTGCACTCGAGGGAGAGAGAGAGAGAGAAAGGGGTATTCCTATGATGTCCTGAGACTTGACTAAGATATAAATCCTGAAGAGTCCCAGGGAACTTGCAGAGGAGCCCCCAGCCTCCAGAGCCCCATAGGTGGCACAGACAAGCATTTGGACTCAAAGGTGGGTCAAGGTCCCATGGTGAGGAAGGTGCAGAGGGGTATTCAAACCCAGATCTCACTGCACTCTGCAGCTGTCTTCCTGTGCAGTTTCTAACTGGCACTGGGGCCAGCAGTGACAGGAGCACAGAGAGAACCTGGGGCCAGCAGGGAGGGGGCTGGAGGCGGAGGGGAGGGTGGGGAACCACCGAGCAGGAAGAGCAGAGCAGAAAGTGAAAGGGACCAGAGACCCAGAATAGCTGTGGGTGACAGCAGGAGGGAGGTGACAGCAGAAAGAGAATCAGGAGGTGGATGCCTACTCCCCAGGGAAGGGGACCCAGGGTGGAGTTCACTGCCAGGTGGCCTGGGACGGGGGAAGTGACAAGATGGATAGGTGGGCTGTCCATTCACAGCAGCCTGTGAAACAGCCTGAGCCATTAACCATCACAGCCACCACCCCTCACAGGAGCAGACATGGCCCCTTTAGAACATAAAGAGGGCCTTTCTCAGTGTATGCTATGTCTTCAGGGTCCAGAAAAGTACCTGGCACATTACAGGTGTTCAGTAAATGTATGCAGAAGCAAGGGGAAGGGAAGGAATGAGGGAGAGGGAGGAAGAAGGTGAAGGGGAGAAGGGGGGAAGAGAGGAGGGAAGAAAAGGAAGGAAGGAGGAGGAGGCAGGGGAGCCCCTGCCAGATGTGGGCATCCCTTCTCCCCCCTTGTGCCTTAACTTCTATTGCTCTGTGTACCACCTTGGCTAATTAAAAAGAAAGTTTCCAAGTAGGGGAAGAGGGGGGCCTGCTCTTATTTATAATCAGTGCTAGTCTTCTCACAGGATGGACTGTACCAAACTTACAAGAGAACACTGTGTTCAGGGCTGACACATGTCCCTGCCCCTCCCCCAGGGGTGTTACCTCCGCCTGGCCAGGGGATCTTGCCCAAGCTGCTCTGATCTCTAGGAGGAACTCCACCCGTTTGCTTTCCAGGAACTCTGCCTGCCATTGCGGGCTGGTGGCTCTCAGCCCAGCTCAGGCTGTGCCACTTCAGACAGGCCACTGCCCTTGGCTCCCTCACTTGTGTTACCAGAAAACGGGGCTCCACTCTTGAGTGTGTTGTGAGCACTCTGAGTTTTGATTTTGCCCTCAATTTCTTCATCCTCTTCCCTCTCCTCCCTTCTCTCTCCTCTCCTTTCTTCTCTTCCTTTGTCTCCTCTTTCATTTTTGGGGGTGTGGGGACAGAACTTAGGACCTTTCACATGCCAGGCAAGCCCCCTGCTACTGAGCCATACTCCCAGTCTTTTAACTTCCTGAAAAGACTGTTGGGTTTTTGTTTGTTTGTTTGTTTTTGTTTTATTTTGTAGACAAGGTTTCTCTGTTGTAATTCTGGCTGTCCTGGAACTCACTCTGTAGACCTGGCTGGCCTTGAACTCACAGAGATCCACCTGCCTCTGCCTCCTAAGTGCTGGGATTAAAGGCTTGTGCCACCACCACTCTTCAGTTCAGTGACATTTAGCACATTCAGTTTTTTACAGCCTAGCTTGAGAGCTCATTCATGTTGATGGCCACCTAGCCTCATGCCCCACATACTGAGCATGAGCACTGAGTCTCCCCACCCCACACTGAGCATGAACACTGAGATCCCCACCTAGCATGAGGATTGCATCTTTTTCCATACACTGGGTGCTACTGGGATCCTTTTTTTTGGAGGGAGAGGATGTAGGTGGGAAGAGTCATTGTGCGCTTGTGCCCCCCTCCACCCAAGGTCTCATGTAGCCCAGACTGGCCTCAAATTTCAAATTTCCCATTTGAAGATGGTCATTCTCACTGAGGATGACCTGAGCTTCTATTCTCCTGCCTCCACTTTCTAAGTGCTGAGATTACAGGTGTGCACCACTGTAGCTGGTGTATGTGGTACTGGGAATTGAACCCAGAACTTTGTGCATGCCAGGCACATACTTACTACAGAGCTGCATCCTGTTTCCAAGACCTTTCTGGAGTCCAGGCTAGCCTTGAGCGATCATCCCACTCAGCCTTCCTCTTGCTGGGATTACAGGTGAGTAGCCAGTCACCTTTAGCCAGGCTCCAAGGTGATTATAATCTTTCCTGAGACCAAACAAGCCAAGACCTCACCTTTGGCCAACTCTTCTCATTTTGTCCTCATGTTGGAAGTTGCCATGGCCTCTTTGTGTTCTGGTGGCAAATTCATGAATATAATCCCAGGGAGACAGGGGGATTGCCACAAGTTTGAGGTGATGGAGGCACGGTAAGGCACTTGGGGTGGAAAAGTGGGGTTTCTCTCCTTTTCTGTTCCAGGTGGGGGCCTTTCTGTGACACCAGATCCAGTGGCCAAGGCCCCATCACTCTTCTGTGCCTGTTAGGTGGCCCTGGCCCCTGCACTCTGGGAACACTGGCTCAGGGTAGAGTTGGCTCTCTGCTCATGCTTCAGTTTGGTGACATCCTCGGTCCTGTAATCTTGTCCTCTACTGCAGTGCCTGCAGCGGTTCTGTTGTCTTCAGAGGACTCTGGCTGACAGGTCGCAGGGCAGGAACTCAAACTCACATGCCTCCCGAGGCTACGGAACCTTCCCTTGGTTCGCGTCATCAGCTCCACCTGTGGGGCATCTCGGTCTCTTGTCCACTAGAGCTGAGTTGCAATGCTGCCTGTCACCAACAGGAGAGACCAGCCAACCGGAAGTACCCTGTCAGAACCCTTAGAAATTGGTTCTACTGCAGAAGAGTAGAGTCCCGGTTTGTTGATCAGAGGGGCTGCTGAGATCTTCAGTGACTGTGGGCAAAAATGGAGAGCTGGAGGCTCATTTCTGCCTCAACTGCTCATACTCCTTCTTGTGTCAACTGCTGGTGTTTTTTGTTTTTGTTTTTGTTTTCCTTTTGGTCAAAAATTTCTCTCAGAGATCCCAGGCTCTCAGAGATTTCTACTGCCGAGTCTGACATAGCAAGGCACTTCTCAGCAGCCAGAAGACCCAAATTAACTGGGAAGCCCTGGGCAAGTTGCTTTAATCTCCTCTGAAATACTGATAGAGCCAGCATGCACACCTACAGTCCCAACATTCAAGAGGCTGAGGCAGGAGAACTGTGAGTTTGAGAACAGCTCTTGGGCTACAGAGCAAGACCCCGTATCCAAAATAAAAACAAAACGAAGCACAGGGCTGACAGTATCTGTGCTGAGGGCTCTTTGAAGGACAAAATGAGCTAAGATGAAGATTCAGTGCCTGGTGTCAATGACAACTGACCGTGTCCTTTGCTCCAACCTCCTGTCATTTGATTGTGATTCATGAAACCTAAGGCCTCAGCTGGTGATGCCTCCAAAGTGTCCAGAGGCTCTTCCTTCCTGTACTTGGAGTTGTGGTTGGTGTTACTATGGTACTATATGCTGATCTGAGGCTTCCACCTGTGTCTTGGACTCCCTCTGAGTGTAGCGACCTTGAAGGAGTCACTTCATACCTGATAGCTCAGGGCTGGGCTCCAAGAATAGTGTTCTAGGTACAAGACAAGAGGGCCAGGGAGATGGCTCAGCAAAATAAAGGCAGCTGCCATCGAACCTGACGACCTGAATTGGATCCCTATGGGCTGTCCTTTCACACACACGCACACACACACACGCACACACACATACACATACACACACGCACACACATAACTTAAAAATAGAAAACGAGGCAGATGTGTGTGGCCCTTCAGGACTGGCCTCAGATGGCACACTGGTTTCCTTCACCATCAACCTGACTGGATTTAGTGTCACTTTGGAAGCATACCTCTGGGTATGTCTGTAAAGGTGTTTCCTGAGAGGTTTAACTGAGCAGAAAAGACCATTCTGGGCATGTGCAGCACCATCCCATGGGCTGGGGTCCTGAACTCTACCTAAAGGAGAGATCGAGCTGAACACCAGCATTTACCTCTCTGCTTCTGACTGAAGATTCAGTGTGACCAGCTGCCACTCCCGCCACGATGACCCTTGCCCTAAACCGTGAGCCCAGATGGACTTTTCCTTCCCTAAGTTGCTCTTGTCAAGAATTTTGACAGAGCAATGAGAAGTAGCTGGTAAAAGCCCATGCAAATGCTGGTGTGTGTGTGTATGTGTGTGTGTGTACCTACCTGCCCATCTAAGAAGTGTGAAGGAACATGGCTGTGCCTTCGAAGCAGTGCCAGAACAGCCGTTCTTCCTGCCAGAGGTTGGAAATGATGCTCGGCAGCTGTGAGGGAACAAGGAAATGACCGGAGACTGCTTGCTGCTCTCTCATGCCAGGCAGTTAGGACAAGGTCAGCCTATGGATCTTGACTCTGAGCCATTCTGAAGAGCATTGGTTGGAGACAGGCAGCCCAGGTGTGGGTAGTACACAATCTCTGGCTGACCAACCATTGCCACTTCCTGGTTCTCTCCCATGTCTGTGGAGTTAAAAAGGTATGACCAGTCAGATCTAATGCCTGTAATTGTAGCACCCAAAAGACCGAGGGAGGAGACTTATGAGTTGAAGGCTAACCTGGGCTACCTAGTCAGGTCCTATTAAGAGATGAAGCACATGTGAAGATGGACCTATGGCTAGGTCATAATAATACTATATTCACATTGAAAAGATAAGGGGCGATGTAATAGTCTATAATTACATAGAGAAGGTGATGGGGAGAGGGGGCTGACAAGCTAGATTTTGGACTTTGGAGCCAGATAGAGCTGGCAGAAGCCAGCAGAAACAAATGTTCCATACATACCTTAGGAGAGTCCAATCCGAAGCTTCTGGGTGGCTGAGTCCCTTGGGAGGGAACTAATTTATGCCACTCCCAGGTTTTGGCACTAGATGAATGAAAGCAGAAATAAAAAGGAAAGAACATCTAGGTATGGTTGGAGAGACAGTTTATTGTAGATGAAAAGGAGAACAAAGTAGATATGAGGGAGAGCACAGCCAGAGGCAGAGACATCTCGGGGAGTCCAGGGTGGACATGCCCAGACTGAGCTGCTGGGCCATGTGAGGAGAAGGGGAAGAGGAGAGGGAGGGGGGAACAGAGAGAGGAGCCTGGAGATCAAGAGGCCAGGATGCCAAAAGAGGCCAAAAAGAAACCAAGAGAGAGAGAGGCAACCAAAATGGGTGGATTATACAGGAAAGGGCAGCCCAATCCCAGGGACTGGAGAGTTCACAGTGGGGGGGCAGGGTATACAAGCCAGGAGGACCCTGTAACAGGCAGGGACTGAGGGATGCTGGGAAAGCCTGGTGGTCAGGTCCTCTTTGATATAGTAAATAGGTAGCTTAGTCAGCAGTTTGTCCCAAGTTTGAGACCACACATGGGTTCTGGAGATCCGAACTCAGGTTCTCATGCCTGCATGGCAAGTATTTTACCACTGAACCACCTCCTCGGTCCCTGCCGCCTCCCCCTCCTCCTCCTGCCGCCTTCCCCTCCTCCCCCTCTTCTATCCTTCCTTTTTCCCTTCCCTCCCTTCCTTCATCAATTCATTTCTTTCTTTCTCTCTCCTTTTTTCTTTTCTTCTCTTTTCTTTTCCTTTCTTTTGAGATAGGGTCTCACCAGACTGGTCTCTGTGTACCCAAGGATAATCTTGAACCTCTGGTCTTCCTGTTTCCACCTCCTGAGTGCTGGAATTATATAGTGTGCTCCACCATGCCTGGCTTGGAACCATCTTTTGAAAAAAATGAACTAAATATCAAGTGAATAGATAAAAATAAAGTTTTGACATAATTTGGCAGGGCCCAGTAAACAGCAGCTGGGATTATTCACGGCACAGCCATTCTCGAACAGCAAGAAGCTCCTCTAAGGCCAGGGGGCTTGTAGGGTTGACTCCACAACCAGAGTTCATGGACTGATGGACATAGAGGAGCCCCGCCCCAGACTATCTGTGTGCTTTGGGTAGGTCCCTTAACCTCTCTGAGCTAAGCTTCCTTTATTTGAACAAAGGGCATAATTAGTCCAGGGATGCTAACTACGTGTCTCTAGAGGAAGGGGGGCACAGCTTCTTCCAGACCCTAGAGTGTCCAGATTGCCCACTCCAATCCAGCACCATAGATAGAAAGGGGCCCAGCAGCACCCCTATCCCTGAGGAATCATTGGAAGGTGGGGAAGGGTCCTAGTGCCCTGGCACTCACTCAGCTCTCTCATCTTCCTGTGTTGGGAAGGGCAGTTGAATGACTGGTACCCCCTACCAGGATGACTGTGGGGTGCTGGGAGGGTAGGAAAGTATTGGGGAAGCCTGGGAATTGACCTGATAGGTCAGAAAAAGGTGTGGGGAAGCCAGGCTGGATCTGTGTCATGGTGTGGCTTGGTGATTCCTCCTGGCTGCAGCCTTCAATGTGTCCAGTAAGGTATGTCGTCCCCACCAAGATGTTTTGGTGCTGCCAGAGATCCTAGCAGAGACTGGAAGAAGAGTCACTGTTTGCCCTGGGGAGGTAAACCCTGCACTGCCAGAGAAGGGTTTTGCTTCTGACTCATACTCTCTAGGACCAACCTTGTCCTCTGGGACGCAGTTGGCAGGAAGGCCCCATCTGGCTCCTCTGTCCCATACAGATGTTCCAACCTCAGCTGTGCTGAGCCCCACCCAGGAGAGTGCAGGCCGGCCCTGACCCAGGCTGGGAGGGTGCTGAGAGGGAATTCTGGGAGGGACTTCTGGGAGGGGTGGTGAGAGGGACTGCTGGGAGGGGTGCTGGGGGGTGGTTAAGGGATAGTGGGGGGTGAGGGGATGTTGGAAGATGTTGGGGAAGGGATACTGGGGGGATGGTAGAGGGGTGCTGGGGAAGGAATGTTTGGAGGACGGTGGAGGAATGGTAGGGAGATGCTGAGAGGAGTCTTGTGAAGATGGAGAACTGCACCTGAGCGCAGCCCCGTCTCCATCCCATGTGTCTCCGGCCTTGTGAAGGCAACACAGCAAGTTTTCTCTAAGGAAGCTGCACCAGTGCCCATTCAGGCGGCCTCAGTTAGGGACAAGTTGCCTTTACACAAAACTCTGGCTGTGGAGGTACTCTCCCATTTTCCCTCTGTCCCCAAGCCCACAGGTAACCTCATCATGGCTTCTTCAGAAGCTTACTCTAGATGGGGGCCTCAAGACTGTGATGTGGCAGTGGACACCAAAGGGGTTCTGATTAGGGTCAAGTTGACTGGAGTTTTATGTCCATTCTGCAGGGCACAATTGCCAGGACCATCATTCTCCCAGGGGTGTAGGCAAATCTGGTTCCAGAAGCCCACCGGTGAAGCTATGACAAAGCCTTGCAGGTACCTGCCACCACCCCAGAAAGTTCCCTGGGAAGAGTGATGATGGCACAGTGTGTGTGTGGGGGGGGTGACCACTCACTGCGGAAGCTCGGGTGCCTAACACCGATCACAGCTGGAAGCACTCTCCATTCTCCCCCTCCTCCCCACAGCTGCTCTCAGCTCTCACCAGAACAGTGGACATCTCTTCCACACCTCCCCCGCGGCTGCACAATCACTGTCCAGAGTGCAGCTTCTAAGAGGACGCTGGATCTGATGCCCGGCTTCAGTGCTCCTCCAGCAGCTAAGATGCAAAGTCAGTACTCTCCGAGGCAGGTGCTAATGGGTGGGACAGTGTGGATCAGTGTGGGCCCCCACTGTCCAAGGCAGGGCTGGGGTTGAAAAAGAGCAGGAGCCAGGAGTCCAGGTCAGAGGCTGCTCTAAGGATGGTCCAGGTGAGAGATGAGGCAGTGTGGACAGGCATGGAGTAGTGTGACAGACTCAGGCTACAAGGACTGAGCATGGGATGGGGCACAGACATGATCAAACTTCAGAGGGACAATCAGGCCACAGTTTTGTGGGGGGAACCTCTATTCCAGAGTGCCACTGAGTACACAGACGGCCTCTTGTGTGTTCTGGAAGTTCTAGACGATGCAGGAAGACCCAATCTGGGAGATCAGAGAGGCCCTACCCCAGGGATGTGAGAGAGGAAGAACTAAAGATTCAGAAAACATCTGAGTCAGGAAGGGCAAGCTGGTAACTCCACCCGTTCCCTGTCCAGGCACCAGAACGCTCACACATGTGGAAGACAGTATCAGGAGAACTGCATTATAGCTGGGAACAGAGGATATGGCCCCTCCCTCACAGTCCTACAAAGCCCACCTGCCCAGTGGAGTCATCGATTCTCCCCTTGCAGTAATCAGGGACCTGCCAAGGTCTTTCTGGGTCCTCATCTAGCAGGGCTTGGTTTCACAGTCAAGGTCAAAATGAAATCACTTCCTCTGTGCAGATCTGTCTATCTCCCTCAGGAGCTCAGTTCCCAGCAGGGCTGTCCCTGGCAGCAGGCAGATTAAGAGGGGACATCCCCGGGATGTCCTGAACAGCCTTCCCAGACACACAGAAGGAAATAGTTCTAGGAGGTCAGGGCTTGACTCCTCACCCCTGGAGCCCGGGGCTGCAGTTGATTTCCAGTGTGATTTGGATAAAGAAGAAAATCAATTCCTTATGGACATGTGTGTTCCAAGCACTGGCCTCTAGCTCTGGCCTCTGAAGTGGCCTCTAGGATATCCCAGATGTTCCTCCCACCTGAGGGATTGGCTTAAGGGGTTCCGGTGCCACCTGGGATGCAGGAGGGTCTCAACCTTGGGTTCAGCCTCTATCAGCTTCTGTTCCCTGGCCAGGTTTCCCTTCTGTCACCCAGCTTGCCATACTGGGGCCCTACTCGGGGAACTTCTGGACTTGGCAGGCTAGCTGGGTGACCTGTGTCCCTGCTTTTCATCTTTTCATTTCCCTGTCCCCCTCAGCTTCTTGCATCTTCCCAGCATCTCAATGAATCCTTTCCTTCCTCTCCTCCCTCCATTCCAGCCTAAACCCCTTACCCTTCTCTTTTTAAAAAAGTCTAGTGTATGTGTGTGTGCACGTGTGTGTGCGTGTGTGTATGTGCATGTATGTGCGTGTATGTGTGTGTGTGCATGTGGGTATGTGTGTGCATGTGGGTATGTGTGTGTGTGTGTGTGTGTGTGTGTGCATGGGTGTATGTGTGTGCATGTATGTGTGTGTATGCGCGCGTGCCTGTGTATGTACCCATTCCTGTGTGTGTGTGTGTGTGTGCGTGTGTGCACATGTGCATGTGTGTACGAATGTGTACATGATGCTGGAAAAGGGGGACTGTGGAGGTCAGAGGACAACTTTGTGAAGTTGGTTCTGTCCTTCACCCTCAGTCAGGTTCTAGATATTGAACTAACATCAGGCTTGTGTGTCTAGCACCTTTACCTGCCGAGCCATCTACCCAGGTTCCCTTCATCTTTTTGAGACAGTCTCACTATGTAGACAAGTCTGGCCTTGGACTCGTGATCCTCCTGCCTCAGCCTCCAGAATATGGATATTATAGGTATGAGCTATCATGCCTAGCTGATGTTTCTCTAAATAATTGTGACCCTCTGGCTATGCCTCTCCTCTCCTTGGCATTGGAAATGAATTTGTAGACGTGTGGTTCATCTCCAAATTTATTTAGAAGTCTTGACTGGGAAGCTCCCAGTACAAGGGAATAGAATCCCTAGGGAAAAATCTCCGTGAGGCTGACAAGGTGGAGGCAACAGGAACCCTGGTCCAGGTGGCCACAGATTTTATACCTCATTTTCCTATGTTCTTCTCAAATCCACATGACAGTCTTATTGACAGTCTTACTGAATCTCTGCTTTGCCTTTCATGTTTGTCTCTTCTTTGCGCTCCAGGATTGTCTGCTTGGACTATTGCAGCAGTCTCTAGCTTGGGCTCCCGCTCTCTTGATTTTAACCTGTCTAGTTTAGCTTCCCTCTAGCAGCACGTGAGCTCTTTGCAGCACAAATCTGATCAAGTCACACCTCCAGTTAAGCTATGACTCTGGGTCCCACTGCTCACATCCACGGGTGCTCTCAGCCCAGCACGGGCTATCTGCTTCCTGGATCTGTTTCCTGGCAGCAGCTCTTGAACTCCATGTTTCAGGTAAGTGGTTGCCCCAACACTCCCAGATACTGTCCTGAAGCCTGACTTTGACCCTGTCAGCTGTCTTCTACCCACCCCTTCTCCACCAATCAACCTCTCCGAAGGTTGAGTCTGATGGCATCTCAGGAGAAGCCTCCAGTGTTTGTCGAACAGTAGAATTCAACAGAGGCTCATTTAAATAGAAGACACTGAACAGATACTGAGGTGCTCACTGAACCGGTCAAGAGACCAACATGGAAATGGAGACAGAAAGGTCCGGGTTCAGCACAGAGCCAACCTGCTGATGCCCTCTTCTTTCTTTCTTCATAGCCCTCCCAGAACTACACAAGTTCTCCACCAGAATGAGCTCCCGACTCAAATTCCAGAGCTGCTGGCTCTGACTGGCAATAGCTACAATGGAGGCTGAGAAATTAGGTGAGGACTATTTAGGCTCCTTCCAGGGAAGGCAGGCTTTGCCTTGCCCTAAGCCCCTTAGGGAGCAGCTTCCTTTACATGGAAAGGGGGTTCAGACCCCCTCTATATGGAAAAGGGAGATACCTCAAGGATGATCAAAGTCCTCCCTTTGCCTAACTTGCATCTCTTCCATCTCAGAGATGAACGCCACTATCTGGCTGTCCAGCCCTTGGTGCGTCCTTCTTTCCATTCATATCTGATTCTCCATCAGCCCCGAGGGTTTAAGCCTTACCTGTGTTCTATGTCCAGTGACATTTCCCCATCCCCTTCACTGCTGCGGCTCTCCTAAGAACCCCACTCCAGTGGGAAAGATGGACATCAAAGGCTCAGGATAGCCACATGTCATGACTGAGGGAGTCTAGAGCATGTGAATGCCCCAGCTAGCAGCGTCTGGGAGGGCTTCTTGGAGGTGACAATGATAAGACTTGAAGAATGAGTGGGAGTCATAGAGACAAAGGTTGATACAACAGCTTAACTGAAGCCCCACAGGCAGGGGGATTCCAAGCAGTGTTATGTCACAGGGGATAACCACGAGGTAGGTGCAAAGGGATGGAGCCACACAGGGCAGAGGGCTCCTGCTGCTTTAGGGGACCTGCCTTCATGCTAGGATAGATGCCAGGGAGGTTTAGTGATGACTCCTTGGGACAGGCGGCCAGGGAACAGCCACTGAGGCAGCGGGGACCCTAGGAGTCAGAAACAAAGGTCAGGCTGCTGGGGCACGTCCAGGCAAGAGGCAGGGAGGAGAGACCTGGGCAAGTCCCTGGCACAGCCCGGCAAACTCAGTTTCCTCCTTTGTAAATAGAAAGGTTTCACAAGCCAGCAAGGCTACCCACTTTCTGCTCCCCTTGTACCCATATCCATGATGTTCTTGGAGCTAGGGACACCCTGATATGATGGGTGAGCTTTAGCCTTGTTTCCCCTGAAGAATGTGGTGACCCAGGTGTGGGCTAAAAACTCTGCTTGGAGAGAGAGAGATGTACCCGGAAAGAGAGTAGGACATTTCCAGTACCAGCCTGGGTGAACCCCCAGGGACCAGGTTTCTCAGGCCAGTGGATGCCATCATTCCAGGAAACCAGATCTCCACCCATTTGCATAGCCACTTTAACAGGAAGAGGGACTTTGTTGCCTCATATACCAGGGCTGGGCTGCCACATTGGCTAAGGGCTTAGTGGGGCCCTGAGGCAGGGACCCTGACTGAGCTTCCCCATCCTCACTTGCCAGAGAGATTGTGGGACACGTGGCCTGTGAGCCCCACACTGTCCCAAGTCCACCTGGACCAGCTGTGCATCAGGGAAGGAAGAGGGGTTTGAAATAGTGACAACTGGGCCCCTTCACTGAGGTCAAAGTGCACCATGCTATTCCTGAGCAATCTTGGTTCCCAGAAGTGGTGGGAACATGTCCCACCTACAGGAAATATCCCTGCTTGCTACCTGGTTCCCGCTGCCCAGCCCTCACTGGTCCTTTCCAGTAAGTCCAGCTCTGAGCAGGAAACGTGCATCCCCACATCTCTGGGCAGGTACAGGGCAGGATACAGCCACTTCAGGAGCTGAGTTGAAAAGCCAGAAGATGGAGTTCTACTTCCCCTCATCTCTCCTGGGCCCCAAGCTTGCTATTGATGTCTGCTCCCCTCTTAGGCAGGAGGGCATGGGAGGAAGATATCCGAGAAGTGGAGAGGCTGACTCCAGACTTTACAAAGGCTTTTTTTCCCTTTTTTTTTTTTTTTTGTATCCCTGGTTTTCCTGGAACTCCCTCTGTGGATCAGGCTCTGCTTGCCTTTGCCTCTGAACACTGGGATTAAGGGCATACACCACCACCTCCTGGCTCACATGAGCCTTCTTAATGGCAGTGGCAAGTTCTGTAACACTGGGTCATATTGGGGGAAGGCCACACCTCCCAGTCCCTGCAGAAACAGCCACATGGGGGTTAAACCCCAGCTTGGACACTTGCTGGCTATGTGACTTTAAACCAACCACCTGGGCTCAACTTCTCTGTATACAAGTAGGACTCGGGGAGTCCCCTTTTCCCTATCCTGGAAGTAAGGACAGAGTAGGTACTACAGGGAAGGGCCTACCCAGTAGGAGGAAGGGGCACCTGGACTCCTGAACCCACCTAGGAGAGGTTAGTGCCCCTCTACAGGGTCCCTATGGGAGGGCTGGGGTTATCCTGAGAGACTACATTGAATAGACCCTTGCAGATGCGGAGCAGAGCAGAGCGAAAGCACTGTGCCCTCTAGGAGGGCTGAGGTAGGACCACACCTAGCCTGGGAGGCTTCCTGGAAGAGGGGGTGTGTCTGAGTGGTGATGAGGAGAAGCAGGTTTGGCACCTGGAGTGGAAGTTATCTCGGGTGACATAGCTCACAGGGTAGAGGCGAATAATCCCTGCCATATGGAGTTCCCAGACGCCTGGCCTGGCACTGCCAGTCTCCATCACTCTGGGTCTTTGGATCCCTGTCTGTGAAGACACTTCCTGTCCCAGAACATGGCAGTCATCATCCCAGAGCAAGCAGAACAGCTCCCTGGCACTCGGGGTGTCCCTTCCTTCCCTGGGGACCCTGCCCTTGTGTCTTTAGGGTCGCTGTGACCAGCACTGTAATATACAACTCTTTTCTGTTATTTGTTGGTTTGTTTTGATTTTTGGATATAGTGAACTAAGGCCTTAGCTGGCCTGGAACTCACTATATAGACCAGGCTTATCTCAAACTTGCAGCAACCTCCCTGCCTCTGTTTCCTGAGGGCTGAGATTACAGATGTAAACTACCACAACCAGCACTTGTTTATATCCTTACTTTGTAGCCCAGGCTGGCCTCAGACTCATGGCAATCTTCCTACCTTGGCATGAGCCATTCTGTCCATTTTCCATTATTTTTCTGTGTAAGCAGTTTTCCCCACTGGGCACTGGGGATGGAATCCAGGGACCAGCACATGCCAGACAAATGCTTTGTTACTGAACTACACCCTGAACTTTGTGAAAATCATTAAAATGAACAAGGAAGGAGGTTGTTGCTTCCACACGCCCATGACCTTGCTCTATCCTTTTAGTAGCAATTGCCTAATTTCTGCAGTTAAGGACTGGAGGAGGGGACGGGCCACAGTGTAGACAGCAGTCATGAACCAAGTCCACAATCCAGCGAATGTTTCTTGATGCAGCAGAGGTGTGCACAACCAAAAGAGCAAAGTCTTTGTTCTTAGCTCTGATTCCAGCTTCACTTCCTAGAACTCTGGGACTCTCCACAAGCTACTCAGCGTCTCTAATCCTTCATTTCCTGAAAGGTGGGGACAGAACAGTCCTTTCTTATGCTGGGGCTCCTGAGCCACCTGCATGTGACCTCATTGAGCACAGCACCCCTCAGATAGAAAGGCCCTACTGTACAGATGGATAAGCCATGCTGCATTTTGCTTCTTCAAACTGGAGACACTAGGCAGAGGCTTGAGTGCTCATACACCCTGGCTGTGAGTCTCTTCGTGCAGGAGGCCCCTGTGTGACCATGTGAGACAGAAGGCAGAGGAGTGCCTCTCCAAACCTTCTGGGTGGGCTGCTCTCCAAGGACCTGGACAGTCTACTGGGTCCCTTGTGTGTCTGGTGTAGGTTCATAGCACCCCTGAAAAGCCTTGCTACAAACCTTTCTTAGAGCTTAGTGTGCCCTCCATTGGGAGTGTCTTGCCACCCTGCTGCTGCCTGCTTCCTGTTGCTCTCTTCCTGGAGGCTGCAGCTCAGCTCTGGTTGGAGGTCTGCCTGGCATCACCGCTTCTAGACCTAGTGCCTCTCAGGTCTCCCTCAGTCCTCCAGACTGCTCTTGGCTGCCCTCATTGTCTTCTGCCAGAAAAAAAAAAAAAAAGGGACAGCGTCTGCTGGATAGGATGAAATGCAAGACTGCCCCCCTTTGTAACACGGGGTCTCATGTAGACCAGGATGTCATCAAACTCATAGCCAAGAATGACCTTGAACTTCTGATCCTCCTGCTTCCCCACCCCTTCTCCTTCCCTGGTGCTGGGATTGCAGACATGTGACACCACAGCCAGGGCTCTGTGTATTCTAGGCCACATCTTTAGCCCCAGGAATGCTAGCTTTGCTGGTGGAAATCGGGGGGCTACCTGTCCCCAGCAGGCAGATGAGCCAGGTTCCAGGTTCCAGTACTATTATTTGTTGTGCTGGATGGAGCCAACACATCCCTACTCCAGGGCTACCCCAGCCCCACATCTGCAGCCTCCACACCTCAGGCTAGGTACTCTTGGGTCTTGCTATTATTCTTCTGCAAAATCCCTGATTCACTGTGGGCTCTACCCCTGAGAAGCCATGAGTGACAGGACAGGGATGGCTTGGAGGAAAGGTGACTCAGAGGGTTAGTGGAAGGCCTGGAGGAACAATACTAGTGTGAGTCAGAGAGGCGTCATGCCTGTACCCATGTGCCTCGGGTCAGCATCATCTTGACCTCTGGCCTCCTTCTGAGCTGACTCAGACTTTTGCTAGTGCCGGCAGCCACCAGGTCCTGCATCTAGTTCATTCATTGATTCATTTCCCGACCTGCCCATTCACCACTGCCGGGATCGATCACCAGTGGCTCATTCCTGTGACTCCTCAGTGGTCTAGCCCTTCATTCATTACTAATAAGCTTGGTGGCCATTTGCCTGGCATCCTCCAGGCCAGCTGTGTACTGGGGGCATTTCCTATGTGTGCCTCTTGGGAACTAGAGGAGGGATTGGTATTATCCCATTATACAGAGGGAACACTGAAGCACTATGCAAAGCAGTATTTGAATCCTCATCTGATCCTGTTTCTAGAAAACAGCATTGCTGCTCAGGAAAGCTGTGCTCATGCCAGGTGGTACCCAGGACAGCCATGCCCCCAGTATGACCCATGAAGACAGGGGCCTCCGCTGATCACTGTGTCCCTCTGCTCAATGCAGGATTCCTTATGAGAGACAGCTTTCTCCAGAGGCTCAGGAGATCCCCAAATACCTCTACAGAAGGTCCTCCATTAACCATGGAATGGCAGCATCCCCAGAGAATGTCTGCGGGCGGCAGCTCCTGGGTCCTCAGAGGCAGAGCCAGCTGGCCTCGCTTTCCATTGTCTCTACCGAGGCTCGAGGGAACTGCTCCAGACCCATAGGACACATCCCTTCTGGGCGCACCTGCTGCTTGGGTGGACACAGGATCTGGGAGCTGGGCCAATAATGGCTCCCTGTTGTGCCCACAGTTGTCCCAGCTTCTCTGTCTCTGGGATGGACCAGTCTTCTCTGGTGGTCCTCAAGCTAGCTTTGAGCTTCCCCTCCTAGAGGGAAGACTCAGGTCAGTGAACCTTTATTCCCACAGTCCTTAATGTGGCACATTCCCTATCCAGGTAGATATGGTGTCCCCAGCTCCATGCTGGATTCTTGGTCTGAGATCCTACCCAGTCTCATGCTCCATCCCTGCAGCTTAGACTCATCCTCTCCCAAGAGACTGGGTCCACCTGGATGGGGCAGCAGGGTGCCTTTCTTGGACACTGTCCTCCAATGTCCTACCTTCACACTGGGTCATGAGTCCCTGTGTGCCAACACCTGGTCCAGGACCCCCAGATGGTCAGAAAGTCATGACTTGAGGTAACTTCTAGTTCAGTTCCCTTTTCTTTTCTTTTCCTTTTCTCTCAGTGACCCCCTCTCAGGAGGGGGTTGGTTCTGGGACTCTCCTCCCAGGAAGCCAAGTCCAAGGGTACACATGGGGTGGAGTGTAGCTCAGGGACAGAGCTACATCCCCAGCATCACAGAACATAAGCAACAAAATTCAAGGATGCCCACGTCTCCTCTAAGGCACAAAGTCCACTACAAAGAACACATGTTCTCTGCAGGCTCTAATCACCTGGCCGGCTTAGAACACCCAATACAGCACAGACATCAGGGAAAGAGCGGCAACACGGGTCCAATGGCGGGAGAGGGGTCGGAGCAAGGTCACTGCAGATGCAGTGTTTCCTTCCAACATTTTTGATTAGCAGTTCATTGAGCCTATGATGGGGGAATACCTGGGTTCTAGGGATAACTGGTCCCTTACTTATGTATAAGAGAGGGTCTCATGTAGCTCAGGCTGGCCTCCAATTCATTATGGAGCTGAGGATGATCTTTGACCTTCCTGTCTCTACCTCCCAAATGCTAGGATCACAGGTGTGTGCATCTCCACCTGTTTTTATGTTTCTACTGGGAATGGAACCCAGGGCTCCACGCATGACAGAAAGCCCTCTCCCCTCTGAGCCACATCCCCCATGCTTATACATACTTTAATTACTTGATTATTGAAAGGCACCTTCTAACAGCCTCATCTGGGTGCAGTCCAGGATCTGGGAGAGCCCCACATTGCCTGTCTGTGACTTCTACTTCATTTGCACAGTCTGGGCAGGCAGTATCACAGTATGTGACACGGATGAGGAAAATCAGGCACAGAGAGTGCTGCGGAGCCCAAAGGAGGTAGGAGGAGCCCTGCCAGGTGAGGTAGGGTCTTTGAGTTCAGAATGGTCCACCCCGCACCCCAAAGCCAGGAGCTGTGAGTCTAGGGCAGGGACTTTCAGAGCCCTGTCCAACCACGCCTTTCTGTTCTCAGAAGTGAACACGCCGCTGGAGATCCCCCTGTGCCGGGAGGTCAGCGTGAGCTGTGGCCCTTCCTTCTAGGAACATGCCTCACAGATTTATTTTGCTGACGTGGGTGCAGCACATCCCATCCCATGTTCCCAGGCAGAGCAAAGAAACTCACACCTTGGCCACTGTCTGAGACTAAATACCCTTTCATCCTGGAGCTCTTGGTGAGCTGGGAAGTTCAGACGGGGGCACTGAGTTTCCGGGCTGTGTGAGTGGGAGCCTGGGCTCTGAAGTACCACTTTGTTCTGAACAGCTGCGGGGCCTCAGGCAGGCTGCTCTCCCTCTCTGGCCCTTGGGATTACCCTCTACACAACGATGCTGCTAGTGTTGTCCATCCCACAGCACACGAGGTGAGAGAGAGACTAGACACAAAGGGAGGCCCCTGCTTCCTCTGTGTGAAATGACAGATCCCCAGGCTCAGCCCTCCAGGGTTCTGCTCTCACTTGGCCCCTTGACCTCTAATACCTTTGCCTCCTGGTCCTAATATGGTTGCTTCAGGCCTGCATGTGGAATTCTCAGGAGCACAGGTCCAGGGGAACGATCCAGGAAAGGTTGAGCCAGCGGCCAAGAGACTGTATGATGCCAGGGTAAGTGACATGTCACCATTCCTAAAATTCAAGTCTTCCAGTGCCTCCCCCATGGAGCAGCAAGGCTGAGTGCTACTGCTTAACCAGTCTAAACAATTAGTTGGCTATTTTATTTTTAATCTTGTGTACATGTGTGTGGGTGGGAATGTACACAGGAATGCAGATGTCCACAGTGGCCAGAGGCCTTGCATCTCCTGGAGCTGGTGTTCCAGGAGATTGTGAGCTGCCTGAGATGGCTGCTGGGACTTGAACTCCAGTCCTCAGGAAGAGCAATACGTGGTCTTAACCGTTAAGCATCACTCCAACCTCCTATTTATTTATTTCTGAGACAGGGTCTCACCATGTAGCCTGAGTTAACCCGAGACTGCCTCCTGAGTGCTAGGATTAAAGACATGTACCACCGCACCCTGCTTAACTAACTAGTTTACTTTAAACTCAAAGCTTTGAAAAGCTCTTTCTGATTGCAAATGTAGTTCTGAGACCCTGCTGCAGGCAGGACCCCCGTCTGGTAGTATTTGGTGGCAACTCAGTGAGTACAGTAGAAATCAAACAGAGAGCCAGTTGTGGTGCCTCAGACTTGTCACCCGGTGCTGTGGAGGCTGAGGCTGGAGGGCCATCAGTTTGAGACCAGTCTGGACTACATAGTGAGTTCCTTGGCTACACAAGACACTGTATCACCTCAACAAACCAAACATAAACAAACAATCGGGTTGAGCTTTAGGCTGCCTAGGAGACCCTTACCATCATTACAGGTGTCTAGCACCCAGTGGGAACACTTGCTCTCAGGAGACGGGGCTAAAAGGTGACGGAAGAGGTGGTTCTGTGGCTCTTGTTCCTGGTGGCTGAAGGTATCTCAGGTCCTGCTGGCAGTACTCTTCCTGGGGAACCAGGTGGCTTTGGGAGGATGGAGTGTGGCTTGGGAAGGTCCCTTGCTCTGAGAGCCATGCCACCGTCCCCAGGCCTCCCAGGCTGCCCTGTGTTGATATCGTGTCCCAGCCTCTGTGGCTGCGGAGCAGGAGAGGACCTGGACTCTAGTTGCTGCAGCTGGAGTGACACCTCCTTGCCCTGCCTGTGGTAACAGGCACCACAGGTTGCCTCCGATGTCAGGACATGGGCCACACAGCCACATTTGGCTTAGAATCAGACCCAGACCCATGACCTTAGATAAGCCTAGGAACCTATGTGTGCCTCAGTTTCCTCCTGTGAGCACATAGTGAGTAAGAGGATGACCGTGCTGCTCAGAGGCATATGCAGTACATTAAATGAGGTAGCTCAAAACAACTCCAAGAGCACAGGACTGAGGCAGAGGGAGCTCTTGGTAGAGGCTAGCACTGAGGAGGATGAGGCTGAGACCCAGAAATGCTGACAGTGGTGCTGAAGATGACAGCGGAGAAGCTGACAGAGGAAAGATGGAGGCGAGGGAGATGGGGATGATGAAGGAGATGGTGACGATGATGATGGTGTATTAGTCACTTTTATTTGTGCTGTGACAAAATACTTGGGAAAAGCAACTCAAAGAAGGATTCCCTCTGGCTCACAGTTTGAGGGCACAGTCCATTTGTGGGGAAGGCAGTGATGGATATGGATCTAGGTATGGTGGAGGTGAGAGGCAGCTGCTCATAGCACATCTACGGTCAGGAAAGCAGAGAGACAGGAATGCTCAAGTTCAGCTTGCTTTCTTAGTCAACCAAGGACCCTAGCTCTGGAGATGGCTCCGCTCACAAGCAGGACGGGTCTTCCTTGCTCAGTCAGAGAAGTGGCTCTGACACACCCTCGTAGACACAGAGGTGTCGCTGGGTCTACTCAAATTGACAGTGAAGATTAACCATCCCAGGTGGTAAAGGTGAGGATGAAGAAGACGCTGGTGGTAAAGGTCAGGATGAAGATGATGGACAGAATGATACTTACAATTAGGATGGAGATGGGGACAGTGAGAGTTGGGCGTGGTGGCCCACACCTTAAATCTCAGTACACAGGCAGACCTCTGTAGTCTAGCCTATGCTGCATGGTGACTTCCAGGACAGCCAGGGCTACACAGGGCTATGCCCCTGCCTCAGAAAACAAAAACAAAACAAAAGATGGGATGGTGTCGCTGGTGGAGACAAAGGTGACAGCTGTGAGGAGCGAGCGGGCTAAGGAAGGAGGTGTGGGCTCAGCTCCCTGGTCCCACCATTACTCGAGTCAGTGCACAGTGACCCGTGGGGCCCGGGCCAAGGTGGCCATTCCCCGTGGTCAGAGCCAAGGCAGCCAGCAGTTGGCACAGTGTGGTCCCTGTAAGACCACCTGCCACCCTCCTTTGAATAAAGCTTGCACCTGTGTTCTGCACCTAGTCACTTTAGGAAGGAGTCTGCACTCTGTTTTCTAGGAGGAGCTGAGGTTCTGAGATGTGAAGTCACATGCTCCAAGCCACTTAGAATGTTGGTGGCAGGGGCAAGAGTTGAAATCGGGTCTGTGTCCCTGTGTGTGTATGTAAGCATCCCTGTGTGTGGACAGGTGCAGGAACAGGGCCCTGCCAGGCAGATGAGCTTGGATCACAGCAGTGCCTCCAAGATGGCTCCTGCCCCTGGACTTGCCTGGCCCTGGTTTTCTGCCAACAGACATATGATTGGCCTGTGGACACCCACATCATGCACGACCCTCCCCTGCTCACAGTCTGCCAGGGCCCTTGTTCCTGGAAGGGAAAACCCGAGTCCCTTCATGGCCGTGTGGGGTCCTGGTCTTGGCAACCTCAGCCTCACCGTTCCCAGCACCTTCGGCAAGCCCATCCCCTGCCTAGATATTCTGAGGCCAGAGACCTATGGGCCACCTCCCGTACTTTCTTTGATCTAGGCTCAACTGTCCTTTCTTACCACCCACATCCTAATTGCCAAATATGAAAATGAAGCACCATTGTCCCCCCTTGGCCTGCTCTCCCCTTTCCCGGACTTTACCTTCTCCTGCACGCAGCACTCCCGCTTGGCCTAACTCCAGCAGGACTGGTGCATGCTCAGTGTCTCCCCAGCTTCTCATACAGAGCCTGGTGCAAAGTGGGTGCTCAGCCAGTGTGCATGGATGGTAGAGCCAGGCCTTCCTCCTTGCCTCTCAGGGAGGGGGTCAGCTGTAGTCACCTGCTCTTGGTGACAAATGTCCATAAGGCCAAGACAAAGAGCACAGTGCTCCAAGGCTCCACGGCTGTGGCTCTGAGTGGTCGATAGGAAAAGCCGTGGATCGGGTGTACCAGATAAGCAGCTTAGAGAAAAGATAAGGGGCTGCACCAGCTCTAGGCAGTTCCTAGGAATTTACTGTTAATCCAGGGTGTGGTGGGCAGTGCCAGGAGGAGTGGTAAGGCTGTAGACTTGGGCCTGAGTAGAGCGTTCAGGGTCCAAGAGCTCCTCTCCCCCATTGTCTGGGTCTCTCTGAGAGCACTGGAGCAGGAACATGGGGTGCTAGAATGCAGGGCTGGACCCACTGCCAGTAGCGCCCACCACAACGGGAATGGGAAGCGACTGAAGTTGGGGCATGGAGACTCTCTCCTTGGCATGTAGGAAACCTGTTAGCAGGAATCATTTGAGCCTAGAGGGAAGAAGCACATGGATTGCTATGACTTTGAGGTCAGCCTGGCCTATGCAGTGATTTCCAAGCCAGCTGGGCCGCAGAGTGAGACCCTATCTCAAAACAAAACAGAATCTACTACTATCCTCCAATTACTGAGGGAGCTTCCCGCTGGAAACACAAGTTATTCTTCAAGTGGGGACCAGGATGTGGGGGTGGTGACTCTTCATAGCTCAGACACCAGACCTGAAGCTGGGTGGCTAGGGACCATGGGAATGTGAAGGGTAGAGAGGAAACTGTGCAGGCAAGGTTTCACAGGATGGGGTCTGAGCTGAGAACCAGGAGGGGCTTGAAACAGCATTTAAAGACTGTAGAGATTCTCAGTTGGCCAAGTGCAAGCAGGAGGGCCTGAGTTCCACACCAGAGCCATTGTAGAAAAAGGCACGCATGCATGGCAGTATGCACTATTACCCCAGCACTGGGAAGGTGGAGACAGGAGGGTCCTGGGCCTGCTGACCTGCTAGCCTACTGGAGGTCCAGGACAGCCAGAGACCTGTCTCAATGAAAGATGGTGGCTGAGGAGTGACAGCTGCGGTCAGCCTCTTCCCTCCACACACATGCTTATACCTGCTGCACATGTATATAAATGCACACACACACACACAAAGACCACACAGATATCACAGACACACACACACACACACACACACACACACACACACACACACAGATATCACAGCCACACACACACACAGACCACACAGACATACAGACACAGATACACACACACAGATATAGACACACATACACACATATACATACACACAGACCACACAGACATTCAAACACATAGACACACACAGACACACATACACACACACACACATACACACAGACACACGAACATAGACACACCCACACACGGCACTTGGACCATGAAGCTATGATGAGGTAAGCACTTGCCCACATGGCTGGCAGGAATGTCCATGGTCCCATAATTTTCTCATTTGTAGCTAGAACCTTATGAATGGTGTTTGGGAATTCCACACTTGGCTTCTGTTGTATAGAGAACATCAGAAGATGGAGACGTAGGATAGGCAAGGTAACTATTATACTTTGGGCTTTGAGAGTCCCTCAAGTACTTAGGCTGTTGCATAACTGAGAAGTAGTGGGAGGTCTTCCCCTATGGGGCCATATTCTGGAAGGGGATTGCGGGACCTTCAGTCTCTTTCACTTCCCAGCCGTGAGATGAGCAGCTCTGCTTTGAGGATTTCTCCTGCACAGTGTGCTATGCAGGAGCAGGGGCCCACCACCTCCTGGGCTGGAATTTCAAAGCTTCCAGCCATGATAAGCCTTTTTGCTTCATAAGCTGACTGCTTCAGGCTTTGGTCACAGTCCTGGAAAGGTCCAAGCAGAACTAGAATGAGGAAGCAAAAACAACACTAACGTCCAGTGTCAGGCAGCAGCTCACCCAAGGGACATGCTATTGCCTCAGAACTTGTCACGCTCTTTAGAAAGGAAGCTTACAGTAACAGAGCCACGCTGAGATCAGGAGGCTCTGTGTCCAAGCAGGACATAAATAGACATTCATTATATAATTTCTGTTGTCAAAATGCACAAAGAAAAGTCTGGAGGAAGATTGGTCAGGCGTCAACCAGGGCTGTCCCTTGATGGTGAGGTCATGGGAGTCTTGATTTTCCTAGACTTTGCCAATTGACACCATGGCTCATGATCTTCTAGTGGCTGGTGAAAGCAAGAGAGTCAGAGGGAAAAGTTAAATATGCCCAAGAGAGATGCTCACTGCTTAGATGAACATGGAACACATGGGCAGTTCACTGGCCCCCACTCCTGCCATCTGGGACCATCTCCCTCATGAACCAAACTGGATGAACTCTGTCCTTTGGAACCTCATGTCACCAAATAATGGGGATTTCAATGTTATAAACAACCAAAGAAACAAAGACCCTATGAGGTATGACAAATGCCAGGAGGTAACATGGGTGTCCTGTGACAGAGGAAAGTCAGAGCTCCCCATGGGGCTCCAGGCTTCAGAACAATCTCTGGAAAGTGACACTGATCTGTGGCCAGAGGAGGGAGTGGGCAGAGGGGATGGAGAGGAAGAAAAGCGGGTGTCAAGGTATGGGGTGGACATGGGCTGTGGTCTTCTAGTCCAGGGTCCAGGGCTCAGGTGCTACAGGGAGGAATAGGAGTGGCCAGGATGAACTGCTGAGGTGGGCAGGGGCCCTTTCCTTGCCTGCTGCACCTGTGAGTGCTCTCTTGACAAGAGGCTGGCACATATATAAAGCCAGATATGACAGAGACTACAGGATTATGGAGGCCAGGATGCCCAGGAGCTGCCGTGGTCCAAGCTGAAGGGCCGGAGGGCCGAGAGCACTGATGTTCCAGATGAAGGAGGACGGAGGACTACTCCTCTGTGCCTTGTTTTACTTGGGCCCCAGAGGACTTGGGTGACACCCATCCTATCCAAGTGTTCATCCTTCTAGAGCCTTCCCACAGGTATGCTCTGAAATAAAACTACAGCAGAAATTTGTTTGGGCAGCTTGTAACTTGGTCCAGTCACACCTAAAGGAAACCAGAACAGCTGCTCACCTGAGATCCCAGCCATCCAGGGAGGCCTGTCCTCTGCTGAGGAGGCTGAGCTTTTCGAGGCTTTAGCCACTTACTTAGGGCCACAGGGTCTTCAGTATGGGGCAGGGCTGTGCTGGCTTTCTCTGGAGCTACTGCTGCCACTCTATTGGACATGGCTCATGCTAGCCCAATACTTTGTATCTCACAGCCTGCGCTGACTTCTTGGATCACAAGAACAGGGATCTAGTGGAGTCCCACTGTGACCTGTTTCTTTTCTCCTACCACCCTGCTGTTCTCAGCCAAGAGAAAATCTTGGTGAGGTGCTTGAAAACCTCTCTCAACATGGAGTCCCTCTGACAGACAGGGCAAGTCATGGAACTTGATTAAATCTTAGTTAAATAGGTGGGGGTGGGGGAAGGGGGCATGGTGGTGCACAGCTGTAATCCTGTCAAGGAAGCAGGAAGGAGGAAGGATGAAGGAGGAAGGAGGAAGATGTTCAGGACAAGACCAGCTGGGGCTAGATAGTGAGACCCTCTCTCCAAAAAAGGACTAGGGGCTGCAGGGTAGAGCTGGCTCCATTGGTAAATTGTCCTGCAAGGATGAGAGCCTGAGTTTATCTGAAGAACACAAAAGAAAAAGCTGGGAGCTGGGCTGTGGCAGTACACGCCTTTAATCTCAGCACTCAGGAGGCAGAGGTGGGCAGATCTCTGAGTTGGAGGCCAGCCTGGTCTACAGAGCAGGTTCTAGGATGGTCAAAGTTAGACAGACAGACCTTGTCTCAAAAACAAAAAACAAAATAAAACTAAAGCTGGGCATGGTGGTGTGCACTTGTAATCCCAGCACTGAGGAGGCAGAGAAGGAAGAATATCTGGGGCATATTGGCCAGTCAGCCTAGCTTAATTGATGAGCTTTGGGGCAGTGAGAGAGCCTGTCTCAAGAAATCAAGGTGGACAGTACGTGAGTGTACTGGCTATTTTTATGTCAACTTGATACAAGCTAGAGTCATCAGAGAGGAGGGAGCCTCAATTGAGAAAGTATCTCCATTAGGCTGGGCTGTAGGGAACCCTGTAGGACATTTTCTTAATTGGTGATTGATGGGGGAGGGCCCAGCCCATTTGGGTGGGCCGCCCCTGAGCTGGTGGTCTCAGGTTCTATAAGAAAGCAGGCTAGTGGAGTGCCCTGATACCTGTGAGATGTCCTGGTACCTTTGGGCTATCTAGGTACCTGTGGGAAGCCCTGGTTTCTGTGGGATGTCCGGGTGCTGGCAGAGGTCCTGGTCCCTGCAGGATGTCTGGGTGCCTACAGAAGCCCTGGTGCTTGCAGGATACCAGGGTGCCTTCTTGGTGTCCAGGTGCCTGAGTCATGTCTGGGTGCCTGCAGGCTTGGGCAATGAGACCCAACGTCAGGTTGAACTTCTTCCTTCTTAGTCTCTGGCTAGTATGGGCCAGGTGATCAGAGAAGCCTGCTGCCTCGAAAAACCATGATGATGGCCATGATCCATGTTCCTGCCACACAAGCTGAACTTAATTTTGTTTGTTTTTTGAGGGCACAGGGGTGGGAGGGTGCAACAGGGAGGAATGGGAAGATGATGTTATAGAGATACATTGTATGAAACTCAAATTATTAATGAAAGTATTGTTTAAAAAAAAGAGAGAAAAAAAAGAAAGCAGGGTGAACAAACTATGAAGAAAAACCCAGTAAGCAGCACCCCTCCATGGCCTCTGCATCAGCTCCTCTCTCCAGGTTCCTGCCCTGCTTGGGTTTCTGTCCTGACTTCCTTTGATAATGAACTGTGATGTTAAAGAGTAAGCCAAGTAAACCCTTTCCTCTCCAAGTTGCTTTGGCCATTGTGTTTCAATACAGCAATAGTAACCCTAACTAAGACATTGAGTAACAATGCCCAAGACTGTCTTCTAGCTTCCACAGCCGCAAACACACGCGCATGTGCATATACATTCAAAGCTGCAAATACATGAACATGCACACACACAAATACCACACACCACTACAAAACAACAAAACCCAAACCCAAACTCCACCAGAACTCCAAAAGTGAGTTCTTTTGGTTTGTTTGTGTGGCGTTATTCATACCTGGCAAGCTGGCATGCTGAACCATGACTGTCTAAGGAAGGCTTGCCCATGTGATAATCTCTGGCACCTGTGGTCATGACTGGCTCTAGGGTCTTTGCAGATGTCAGTAGGCTGAGGATCTTATGAGGTCATCCTGGCTCTGGGTGGGTCCTCATCCCATGACTGGTGTCTTTAGGGAAGGGAGAAGGTGATGAGGCATGGAATCCGGGGCCATATGACCACGGAGTTAAAGTCTGGTGACTCTCCCACTAGGATACTGAGGCTTGCAGAGCATGAGGAACTGGGAGAAAGACATTTCAGAATGGGGTCTCCCTTAGCGTCCAGGGGTGCTAGCTGTGCTGTACTGAGCTTGCATTTGTGGCCTCTACAGTCATGGGAGAACAAACTCCTGCCATTTCCACCCTGCTGGGAGCATGTTAGCACAGCCTAGGACCAAGGCTGGCCAGATGTCCTCTATTCTAGGTGTGACCTCCAACGTCAGTATGTTAGGTTGAGTCTAGTGTGATGGTGTCAGGCAGGTGTGTGTGTGTGTGTGTCTGGACGAGTACAGATGCTATTGGAAAGGGAGGCTAAGCTGGGTGTGGGAGCATTAAAGGAGGGACGGGGTCTGGGTGCCAGGCTAAGGGCAGAGCCTAGTACCTAGGGCCTTAATGGCTGTGGGTTCTAGCTACAGGTAAGGGGTAAGTGTAGTGCTAGTCTGGGTGGTAGAACCATGAGCAGGGTGAGGCTGGGTCACCATGGCCTGCCTGGGGGAGAGAGAGGTATGTAAGCTTCCTATTAGACATCATGTATCCCTGAGCGAATTCCTGAGAAACCCAAGTGTCTAGTGATGCCAAACCCACCTTCTTTTGAAGAAAAGCACTTTAGGCCTAGAGGGTTCTTTCCCATCACCCTGAAGAGCCATGAAGAAGCAGACAGAAATAGAAGGAGCTTGGGACTTGGTCTTTCCCCCTAGTGAGGGACTCAGACTCCTGGCAGGCAGGTGCTGCCACCTGCCCTCACCTGACTGCAGTGGGCAGGACACACTGTGAAGGATCTCCAAGGAGACACTGACAGTAGCTGATCTGCAGGGGGACACCTCCAGCCTCGGGTTGGGGTAGGAGAATGGAAAGTGCCTGGCCCCAGGCACCACACCAGCTACAGGGAGTCCTGGTTAGGGTTAGCCAGTTTTCTATTGTCATAATGGATTCTAGAGAGAATCAATTTATAGAGAGCCGGGAAATGAGTGCTTGGCAAAGTGCTTGTCTTGCAAGCATGAGGATCTCAGTTCAATGCCCAGAACCCACATAAGCATGCCAGGTGTGGTGACACTGTAGAGGTGGAGAGGATGTCTGGGTTTGCTGCTGGCTAACCAGCCAAGCCAAACCAGAAAACTCCAGGCAAACTGACAGGGTTCTGTCTCAAAACAATGCAACAACAACAACAAAAAAAAAAAAAAAAAAAAAAACCAACTGGAAAGCAATTAAGGAATGACAATCATGGTTGACCAATGGCTTCCACCTTTCACATATACATGCATGTGTTCACACACACATACAAAGCCACTATGACTGACTAGTAGTCACCTAACTCTCCCCACTTTGAGGTTACCTTCCTGAGTATACTTATAGTATTCTTTCTCTAGATTGAAGCCACCAAGACATCCAAATGCCCACATGCCCAAAGCAAGGTTGCTGTGAGGTGAAGGAAGCTATGGGAGTGGGTGGGTGCTGGTAGCAGCAAACAGCCAGTGTCAACCACACCCTCATGTAAGGTGGGCTTTAGGTCCACCGTGAGTGGGCACTTCCTCTGAGCCTAGACAGTGCTAAGGGCTCAGTGTGGGGTACTGCAGGGATTTTCATGAGTAGGTCTGAAGTGTGTGTTACTAGTTTTGGATTTGAATTTCAGATGACTCCAACACATACCTATGTTTGTGAAATGCTGCTTCACCTCCTCTTCCTATCCCATCCACTGGGGACCTGCACCTTTGCCATGTAGGTTTCAGATCAGGATGACTGCACAAGGCCAACCTCTTGTTTTCTCATCTGTATGTAGGGATGGAATGAAATGCTCCCCAACCCTTACCTGGGTCTCTCTATCCCTGAAGGCCTGGTTCTCTCTCTTGCTGTTTTTGGTTTTTTGAGACACGGTTTCTCTTTGTAGCCCTGGCTGTCCTAGAACTTGCTCCATAGATCAGGCTGGCCTCTAATTCACAGAGATCCAATTGCTTCTGCCTCCCGAGTGCTGGGATTAAAGGCGTGCATCACCACTGCCCAGCTTGAGGGCCTGGCTCTTCACTTGTAGACACTGGATAGGCAGGGAGATAGCTGAGTCCCCTGACAACTTCTGTTCCTGGCCTCTATCCATCCTGTCCATCCTGGGGTGACCACCACCTCACAGGAGCCTCCTGTGCACCCTTCCGGTAAGTTCCTTCTATAGACTGAAGCTATTCCAACATGTGAATGCCACAAACCAATGGGCTGCTGTGGGGTAAAGGAGGCTGTAGGTGGTGAGCAGACTTCAACCCAACCCACGGGATCCCAGAGCCTTCCCAGGCCCAGACATCATGGCTGGACTTCCAAGGAACTAAGGCTACCACAGGCTAGAAGGAAGTAGGCCCAGTGGCTGCCAGCACAGGACTGGACCTCATTTCTCCTGTAAGGACTCACAATGAGGTTGAGTGTCCAGCTTCTTCTTTTGGGTTTTCTCTCAAGACTCTTAAGTCCCCAGGCACTTCTGGGCTAGGTTCAAGCCGGAATATCAGAAGCTATGAAGAACTCTGTGATTCTAGGTCCAGGGATTTCCAGGGCTCATGCTGATGTATGTTGGTGGGTGCAGGAATTGTGACCAGAGTGTCACCTGACTGTTCCAGGTGGGGGTTCTTTCTGCTCCCGTCTTCCAAAGCCACAATACAGTGGCTTCCTGCCCCTGTCCCAACAGGCGGGGCCATAGCATCCTGTATCACATGAGCAGAGCACCAGGCTTATAGGAGCTGAGGGAGAGCAAACCCAAGATCCTGTCCCTCTTCATGAGTAGGTCCTTCCCAAATAGGACTGCTCTCAGAACTGCTACAGCAGTCTGGAGATGTCAGTGAGGTTTCCTGTCCTTAGGTCCCACCTCAGTGGTGGTGACAGGTCAAGGGGGTTTAATATACCTCCCGTGGTATAGCTTTCTGCTATGGTGCTGAGGAACAGCAGGCCATACTCCTGGGCCATTGGTTTTGCTTTTTATTGCCAAGTTCCAATTTACAAAGAAGTTTTAGCATTTATTCCTCCCCTTGGGTTCAGTCCCCACACAGTTAAGTCCTGCTGGTAGAAGTAGGCACTTGCCTGGCTAGGGCTTCCTACCCCTGCCCTCTCTACAACAGTTCCTCTCAGCTTCATTTCTGAGGAAGAAGCATTTAACCTTCTGCCCATGATGACTGCATGAAATATATTTATTGCAGCTATAAAAGATCAGACCTGGTTTACATCTGTGTTTTTTGGAGGCCACGGAGAAAGCCAGAGCCATCCTTAGGAGGGATGCAGTCACTCAGACCCCGGCAATGCAAGAACTTAGGTGGGTGGGAGGGTTTTGATAGCAGAGAGGGGTCAGCTCTGGAAGCCTCTTTCACCACCCCCACCACATAGAGCTCTCCACTACACTGAGTCTGAGACTTGTGGGAAGTGTTCTGCCTGCCCAAGCCTCCAAATGGGAAGGGGTAGTGCTGCATGTCTCCATGGTGATGGTCAAGGCTGAGGTGTGGGGTTTATGAGGCCAGCTCTGCTAGTCTGCCCCAGGGCAGCGGCAGAGGGAGGGAGACCAGGGTAGGCAAGGTGTGCATAGCCTAAAAGACGGGACTAATGGTTTTTAAAGGCTGACTCTGGGACCGCTAGGTCAGAAGCTATGGGCCCTTCTCACTGCTAACACAAGACCCATATGTTCAGTATGTTCTCTCTGGCTAGGTTGCCCTGGAGAGCAGAGTTGCCAAATTAGCAGGGTGGTTCTGAGGCCTGGGTTGTGCCCACTGACATCAAGACCTAGGTGAGGAAGTATCCTTCCTTAGCCCTTGAGGGCTAGCTGCTTCCTCCAGGTCCCCTTCCTCAGCAATGGGCCCAGGAGCCCTGCTCGAAGGGAGTTCCCATCTGCACAGCTAGAGGTATCCCCTGGGCTCCCAGCTCCAGAAAGCCTCTTGGGAACAATTTTACAAACCAGTTGTGGGGACAGGCTTGTCCTTGGTGAATTTTACACAGCAGCTGTCCTTTCAGGGTTTGCTGACCACCTTGGTCATGACCTTTTCACTTTCTTGAAAGATCCTGATTGCAAAGTAGAGGCTAGTCAGGGAGAGGTGGGGCCCACCTGCAGGGGTAGGGTAGGGTAGAAGAGCTGCAGGCTTTTCTCTCATGACCACGCAGCAGGGTGAAGAGTCACTTGCATTTTATAACATTTACATTGCCCTAGCAACTGTCATTTCAAAACCTGAAGTGGACAGTTGTGTTGCAGACAGGGCTAGGCTGCTCGTGTCTACCCTTTCCTGAAAATGATCAAGAAATACCCAGAGTTGGCTGTGGGCCCCCAGAGAGCCCTTCTTCCCAGTGGCTATCACTCTTGTCCCTTCCCAGGGGCTCTGCTGAGCCTTCGGGCACACTCTTTCCTGCCAGGGCCATTGGAGCTTCTGCCTCTAGGCAAGGTCCACTTCCTGACCAAGCCTTCTGTTTCAGAGACCACCTTGTATCTGTTACAGTAAAACCATAGTAGGCATGTACACCAGAGTGCTTTTAAGGATCAGAGGGGCCAGTCCATGGGGCACAGCTCCTCTGCTGGGAGCACTGGGGCCTGCAGGGAAGTGGGTTAGACAGAGGTAGCAAGGACTTCTGATGGGCAGATGGTGACATGACTCCCAGAGGTACCCTTGTGGCTAGCCTTTGGTGGATACTGACACTGGGTGGGGCCACATCTACAGGAAAGCCACAGAAGGCCTTGCCATAGAGCTGTGAATGGTGATCTGGCTGGTGAATGCAAAGGAAGGCTGGGGACTGATGTGGCAGATATGGTCCTTGCTGGCACTGAAATAAGCCATGTTGTGGTAGCAGTAATGACAGGGGAGGGGAAGATTCAGTGCATCTGGGTGACCTTTTTGCAGCTGGGCCTCTGGTTGGGCATCTACATGCATATCAGGAAGCTGGTTACTTTTGAGGGTGATTTCCTGTGCTTTAAATCCTTTGATTACTGTCATGGCCACTAGGACTGGGGCCTTCATGGTCCTAATGGATCTTTCTTGGATAAAGAGAGAAGGCAGCAAGCCTGCTGGAATCTGTGCCTGTGTGGTGTCCTGAGCAGGGAACAGAAGGTGTCACCCAGGTCATGTGATAGCACAGAAGCTTCTGGCCTTCTTACTCCAAGTGATCTGAGCATACTCAGATATCTCATCTGTTCAGAAGTATCTGATGTTTCAAGAGAAACTTTATCATCCAAAGGCTTGTGTTGGGGACATAGAAACAAGACTCAGGAAAACAGGGGAAGCCACACTCACAACTTCAGAATAAAAACATGAAAAAGTTCTAAGGAAGGGGGAACCTTAATAGCTGACACTTTTTTGTTTGTTCGTTTTTTTTTGTTTTTGAGACAGGGTTTCATTGGATAGCCCTGGCTGTCTGGAACTCACTCTGTAGACCGGGCTGGCTTTGAACTCAAGAGATCTACCTGCCTTTGCCTCCCAAGTGCTGGGTTTAAAGGCCTGTGACACCATTACCTGGCAACAGCTGAGACTTCTAATGTGACACCGAGCCTTATAGTTGAGGACTTTTTCTTTTTGTCCCTTCCCCAAAATAGGTTCTTTTGTTGTTGTTGTTGTTTGTTTTAAGACAAGGTTTCTCTATTGTAGCTCTGGCTGTCCTGGAACTCACTCTGTAGACCAGGCTGGGCTCAAACTCACAGATATCCACCTGCTTTTGCTTCCCGAGAGCTGGGATTAAAGACGTGTGCTACTACTGCCCAGCGCCAAAATAGATTCTTTTAAAATAAATCTTTTCATCTATTGCCAAACACAGAAATAAATAGCCCAAAGAGATGTTTATCTAGGTTTGCTTCTCTACAGATTTCTACCCAAAGTGACCTTGACCACTTCTTGCACGCTGGGAGTGGAGACAAGGGAGCTGCCTAAAGGAGGGTTCCAGTGGATCGTCCCACCCAGGGCCGTCGGGATCAAGAGACAGGGCCCTGGACTCTTCTGAGGTGACCAGTGCCATCATCTGTGCACAGGAGGTTGTCTCCAGGATCCCAGCCTGCTCAAGAACAGGTCAGAGCAAATGAGGAACTCCAATGGTGCATGGCTGTCTTGCAGGGAGAGGTGTCAGGGACAGTCTCCAAGGGCCATGGAGAATTGTGGGTGCTCCCGATGTGTCTTGCTATCACAAACTGCACTGGGTCCCTACCAGCGGGCCACACACACACAGAAGGAGATCCCTGGTGCCTACTCAGTGCTCTGTGGGACCCTCAGGCTCTTGCTGTGCAGTCTCATCAGGGGTGTCTGCTGCGGTTAGTGCAGGGAGCTGGGGGATGCCAGTGAGGGTTCGGAGGCTGTGGGGATCCACTGGGGGGACCAGGGTCAGTGACTCAACGCTCAGTGTGTCAGCAGTGTCCTCATAGAGCAGGGAGATGGTGGGCTGCTGGGCGGGGAGGAGGCTGGGGGACAGGTGCATGGTCTCCACCTCAGAACTCCTGACCAAGTTCTTGCTGGGCTTGGAGTTGACATCCACTTCATTCACAACCACCGACTGGTCTGGAAGGTGAGGCTGAGGCTGTTCCGGAGTTGTGGGGGCATCTAGGTGAAGGAAAGCAGAGATACTCTCAGCTCTGGAGACACTGTCCTTAGCCAGCACCCGCTTACTCCTGTCCTTCACCAGGGTGGAAAAACCTGTGGGCAGACTGCTGGTATTAGGGGCCTGGCCTGGCTCCATCTATTCCATCTGGGGACCCAGACGCTGCTAAGTCTCATCTTACTTAGGCATAAGGGTAGTGAGTTGGGATCCTGGGTGCCCGACTTGTGACACAGGGAAAAACTCAGGCCTTGTGTGAAATCAACATGTGGATACTGAAAGTGAAACCTGGCCCAGGCAGGCTTTGTATTCAGGGTGAGTCTGGACCAACTGCCTGGTGGTAAATAAGTACATGGAAAGCTGCGGTACACCTACAATTCCAGGCTATTTCCAAAGGCTACATTTGGAGATACTTGTAGGGCAATACTTAAAAGAAAAAAAAAAAATCGGTAGAACTTTCCAGTTTCTAAAGTCTTGTACTGTGGTTTGCTTCTGCCTTCTCCAGGAATGGAGGTAGCACCCACCAAGGGGATGGGCTCACCCACGACCACTACGATCAGAAGTTTCCTACAAGGGCCACAAAGAGGAGCCATCAGCCTCTACCAGATGTAGATGGCTGGTTTTTGTTGTTGGTTTTGGTGCTTTATAATACCCTTGATTAGACCATGCATAGACTATGGTACTTGCTTTTCAATGGTGAGTCATCCAGGAATGTGTGACATTCAAGGGGAACACTATCCAGGATTGCAGAGGTTGGGCATTTTACCCTGAGAGGAACTGTTAGGAGTGTAGCTTGGACTGTATGTTCACATTTGTGTGGATTTTAGGGTTAACAGGTTTTGGGAAGAAGATGGTGTCTCTTTAGCCCTGGAGCTGTGTGAGGGGACTTAGGGGGCGTACAGGATGTAGTCTTGGTTCAATGTTATTATGGTTGAGTTCATTTTTGTTTTCTCATTCAAGCCAAAATAAAATGGAAAAGCGAACCGAACACAGAGCCAAAGGATGGAAGAACGAAGAACAAAATAAAACCAGGTGATATGAAGAATGGGGTGGACAGCAGGGGAGCCGCTGGCAAAGGAAAGCACGCTGCTCTCCAGCACATGCTGCCCCCTTTCCCACTAGCCTCCAGGGAGGATTGAATCCAGGACCAGTCAATCCTTTCCTAGGAGCTTTATTCTTGTTTTCTGTACTGCTGGAGATGGAACCCAGTGCCTCAGGCATGACGCTAGCCAAGTGTTTTACCACTGAGCTACTGCCCAGCCTGGCCTTTCTTAAAAAAGAAAAAAGAAGAGGGGGAAAGCAAGCAAGAGGAGGTCTGGAGAAAGCCACTCCCTATGGCTCTGGGACCATCCTTACTTGAGGGGCTGTGGGTGTCAGTGAGATCTAGTACACAAGAGACAGAGGTGTGAGCTGAGCACAGCAGCTCAGAAGTGCCGTGTTCAAACCACCATCAGTGCTGCTTTCTCTGGCTTTCTATTGTTCCATTGTGTAGCAACACCTGTGAGGGACTAGCTTTAGCTTAGGTCCCTGTTGTGACTCTGTGTGAACCTGCTGTCTCTAGTGGCACTCAGCAGCTCCGTGACCGCTATGAACGTTTCCAAATGGGTCTGAGCCCACCTGGGAACTCTTACATGGGGAGGGGGGTGTTCATGGCGAGGCAGCTTGGAAATGACTAACTGCAAATGGAATCGTCCTGCCACTGGTGTTGGGGGTGGGTAGGGAATGAGGAGCAGAAGCATTGCTTTCCTAGGTTCTTACCCCTTTCCTGGTTCTCTAGTGGAACTTTTGCTGATAAGAATAATCAGGATGGCAGGGGGACCAGAGTCAAACCCATGCAAAAAAGCAAAACAACAATATCACATACACAAATGGCTGCCTTTAGGAAAGTAACAACTTTTGTTTAAAGGGTCATTTGTTTCACCTTTAAAAATATTCCTACTCATTTTACTAGAAAAAGAGAATTCCCTCTTGTTCTCGCTTTCAATTGCTGTTTTTACTAGGAACTACTTTCTGAAAACGGGCAGCAAATACATCTAACCAGAGCAGTGAAAAAAAGCAGAGCAGGTTTCCCCAGAGCAGGCACCGAAGGCATCTCTGTTCTGCTGTGGCCTCTGGGCCTAAGGCTACAAAGTGGGCTGAAAATTAGGGGTTTGAACATGGGCTGGGGAAGCAGAGCCAAGGCAAGAGTGACAGCTACAGCAAGCTTGTACTCCCAGGAGGGGTTAGCAGCTGCCAGCCGCCTGCCTGTGAGTACACTAGGAAGTGTCCTGGCTGACTCCTCAGATGTGACCTGCAGCTTTAGGGCAGGGGCTCACTGGTCTTTGTGAAGTAAGTGATGGCTTCCAGAAATGATGTGGACTGGTGGTATGTAGGCTGGAAAGGCGGGCAAGTGCTGTGGGAAGGAAGGAAGGGCTCTATGTAGCAAGTTGATGCAAAGCTCAGAGGGTCAGCTGGCGAACAGAAAAGAAGGTGAAAGGCTCCCGCTGACACGTACTGTCAGCACACGGACACAGCAGCAAGCAAATGTCCCAGGATAGCAGTAGCGGTGGCCCTGACAAGGAGAGCCTGGCTCACCTCTCTTGGTGATGTTTGAAGTGAATGCTGCACTGGAAAGGTAGCATCTATCAAGGAGGAAACACTGGGCCTGGATGGCAGCTACATTTGCTACTTAGCTTTGGCCAAGGCCTGGGAAAGAACATACTAGGTTGCTTTTCTCAGTTCTCTAGTCAATAGTGAGCCGAGTTGCAGGGATCTGTGTGGACACATGGGACATGGCCTCCAGTTCAGGGCTGACTCTGAGGAAGCCACACTGAGCCTGATGCTGAATAGGACTTCAGGGATAAGCACAATGCTTTGGGATACCCAGGAAGGACTGACCTGGGGGCAGGGGGCTGGGGCATGTGGCCTTAGACAGAGGACAGAAAGGGAAAGAATCGACTTCAGGGAAGCTTAGGTTGGGATGGTGTGCTCTCTAGGCCCAGCTAGCCCTCCCTGCTCATGCCAACCCTGTTGCATGTGGCAGGGAAACTGTGGGCCCATGGGGGCTCCTCAAGGAGACCTGCCTGATTTGATTGTGCGTGAGTTGCCGTGGCAGCTGCTGGTCGAAGCACTAAACCCAGTGGCCACCGTGACTGTCGGCCTCCGACAGGCTGAACACACGCCGGCGTCCTTTCCTGCCACTCCTGACTAGAGGGAAACACAGCGACAGATCATAGAAAGCCTGTAACAATGGAACGACGAGGGTGAGGTGGAGAAAAGGACACAGCAGCGACGGACACTGAGCATCGGCAAGAACAAAGGAAGAAGGGCTGTGGCTGGACTAAAATCCAGCTGGTACCCAGACTGCCAGCCCACCATGCAGACAGCCCAACATGTCCATGTTGTCCCCCAAGACGAGCCAAAGTCAGGAGATCTAAGAAAAAAATCATTCATTTATGCAACTTTTCTTCTTCTTTTTAAGACCGAGTAGTCAAGGCTGGCCTCAAACTCTGCTATGTAGCCAAGGATAATCTTGAACTTCTGATCCTGCTGCCTCTACCCCCTGAGCACTGGGATTACAGGCATGTACCCAGGCCTGCTTTATGTGGTCCTGGGGATGGAACCCAGACTTTATGCATGTCAGGCAAGCACATGGCTGACTGAGCTATAGTTCCAATCCCTCACTCGTGCAACTTAATACTGTCAAGACAGAGAAGGCTCAATTCTGTTGCAAAGATTTAGGTCACTGATAACTTCTGGCCTTGTCAGAAAAATTAGGGAACAAAAGGACAAAACCGTGTCAGTTTTATCTGGAACCTTCAGCGAGCTGGGAAATATAGGAGGAAATGCCTCCAGGAGGAGGGTTATGGTCGGAAGATCAGAGCCAAACCAGAGTGAAGTTAAGCCTTCTGACTCAGTTGGTGTCTGCTCCAAGTTATAAGTGAATCCTGGATGTTGGAGGTGTTCTCACACCTGCCTTAGGCTCACAGTGGCATTTATGGGGGGACAACTTGGAAAGCCTCACCTTGGGAACCAAGGACCAGGGCACAGCACAGGAAATGGGCAGACTTGGCACTTACTGGCCACATGTGAATACACAAGCTGGAGCAGGAACACAAGGAATGGCTAATGGTGTGTTTGGAGTCATGTCCTCAGAGACAAGCTGCAAGAGTAGAGCTAAGAGTAATGCCACAGAGCACAGCGGGAACATGCGTAAACACCATGGGATCCATGAATGGCCACGCGTGTCCAATATGTGGTGGGTAGATATTGTCACCATAAAAAAAAAAAAAAAAAAAAAAAAAAAAAGAACATCACAGAGAAAATCAGAGAAAAGATGACAACACTGCCTCCTTGGAGTGTCTGCCCTTGAAAGTCTACTGGACTGGGTGACCAGAACTTCAGTGTAAAAATCAAGGTGGGATGTTCAGGGTTGGTGCAGGGAGGAAGGAAGCCCAGGAAAGGCGGTCATGGAAGCTCTCAACACTGGGACCCCAGAAGTCAACCCTTGGGATGGCCAATGGTGGCTGCAGTGCACAGGCTGGCATTTACATTTACATTTACAAAGGCAGACTGACCTTTGCTCTGGCATCGTTTCCAGTAAACACTTTCTGTCTTCCTCCTCAAAGAGGCTCACAAAGAAACTATAAAACCTAGCTCATGCGGACGCTGGGAATGCAAGGGGCTGTTTAAGATCAGGGTAGATCATAGAACCAGCATCTGAGGGGCAGTCTCATCAGGATACCACAAGGAAGTTAAACATACTGGTCTCAGAATTCCACAGAGTGAGTGTGTACAACTGACTATGACTTTGAGTGGACATCTAAGCATGCTCGTATGTGTGTGCATGCAACAACATGAGGATGCACAGGACACTGGGCCCACATTTGATTCTGACAAGCGGCTCAGCCTGCTGCCATTTTCTCACCAGGAGCCAAGCTGAGGCTTGTAGGCTAGTTGAGCCAGACATGTGGGTCATGATATGCCTGGTCACCAGAACACAGATATACATGGTGTCCAGCTCTCCAGTGAAGTGCTGGCCACCCCAAAGCACTTTCAGTAAAGTGCCATGGAGCCAGGTGCCATGGAAGAGGCCTGCAGTCTTAGCACTCTAGCATATCTAGTAGAGGGATGCCTTGGGTCAGGTCTCAGGGCCACCTAACCAAGATGGGCAGCCTGTACCACTGATGCCTGGGAGCACATGCTGGAGAACCCACAAGAAGCTGAGACTGTCCATCCTGGGATACATATGGGTTTCTTTCAAACCCAGGCAGAAAGAGTGATATCAATCTAGCTGGACAAAGCAGATGCACAAATAACCTTTCCCAGCATCAGCCTGTTTTATCCCTAGTTTGGGGATGAACCTGTATCAAAAGTGGGTGTGGCTATCTGGGGCCTTCTGTGCTTTTAGGGACCCTAGCAATCATTCCTCTGATGGGGACCTACAAAGCCCAGCCATCTGCTACCTGGGACTATAGGAGCTCCCAGGCCTCGATGAGTGGGACTGTGGCTTTGGAGCTGGGCCCACAGGCAACTGTGTATGATGGAGGACAGCTATAAGACAGCTACTGCAGTCAGGACTCAAATCCTAACTCAGGTCCATGTACACTCCTGGAAGTACCTGAGGAAGACTCTGGGGCCATGTTCCATTCTCTGCTGGGTTGTTTTAGAAAGCAGAGCATGGCTTTGGAGTCACCAAGGATAGGGCTTGCATTTGGACTCTCCCACCTGCTAATGGCAGTGCGGTTGATAAGTCCCATGATTTGTCAGAGCTGTTATGTTTTCCAATGGAGGAGAGTGAGGAAGGCCCCATGGAGGAGGCCTCTATGTATGCACTCAGGCAAGACGCACAACCATAGGTGGGCGTCTATTGGGATGCTGCACGGGGTGTACACTGGGGTGACCATGTGTGAGCTGGGAAGGAACCCACACTGACCAGGGGTGTCCAGGCCATGAGAAATGCCAGAAAAGTACGAGAGTCTTCACTAGCTCTTCTAACTATTTAGATGACATACTGTGTGTTATCTGCGGGACTTGGTGTGCTATTTTGATACATGTATCTTATGTGTGGTCATCAAGTCAAGGGAAGAGGAGTGTCAACACTCAGAAGTGTTTCTTTGTGTTCAGGAATATTCCAATCTGCTCTTCTGGTTATTTTGAAATTGACATAAAGGTACTGGGACCCAGAGCTGCCCTATTGAATTACCCAGCCCTAGACCTTATCCCTCCCACTTAGCTGTATTTTTGTGACTTGTACCTTGTACAATATTCAACACATGGAGCAGACATGGGAAACTGGTCTCTCATTAGCTAGATAGCATCAGTCCTACACTTTCCAACCAGATACCAGACCCTGCAGTAGGGCATCAGTGTCTCGAGGTCTCTGGAGTTTGCTCTCCTGGCTTCAAGGGGCCTGGCAGCTACTCTCCACACTAAAGAGCTCCCTGGCCTCTGGGAGGTTCAGTAAATATAAGGTCAGCAACACTCTATGTTAGCACCAAGCCCTCAAAACTACTCTGAGGACAAATGGACTCTTGGTAAGGCCACAGCTGTGCAGGCTGAGCAGCTGACAGAGATGGTGGATGATGTGGGGAAAGGCTCCTTAGGTTCATCCAACTACCAGCTGATATCCAAGGGCAGTGTCTTTGGTTGATGGTGGCAGCCCTTGGCAGGTATAAAAACTGGCTAGGAGGTCATGTAGGGGCATTTTCTCTGATCCCTAAACACTGGGCTGTCACTTAGAGTTAATGTCAAACTCAGACACTTGATAGAGGGACTCCTACCCCTTCCTCTGTCCTTGGCTTTCCCGTAGCATAGTCTCATAGGGCACAGGCAGGGGAAAAACCTGGTTAAGCTGAACCTTCAGGAACAAAGCATGCACTTGGTTTTGGGTGGAAGGGTACCCTGAAGTGGACCACTGAGGTGAACGGGTTCATAGGCTCCAGCAGTCTCTTCTCAGGCTCAACGCTGCATCTCAGAGCCTCTGATCCCGCCCCAGAGTGAAGCATAGCTCTTGGCTGGGCCAGCTTCTCTGAAAAAGGTGAGCTATTTTGGAGTGGACAGAAGTGGATGAGTAGCCAGTCTTGGGCTTTTACTGTCACATCACATAAAAAATGGGGCTGGTGTGCCTGCCGGGATGCAGTGAAAGGGAGCAGACACCTCAGAGGTCCTGACTATCACTTATTCACTGGAACTGCCAGGCCATCTGACAGCCAGGCTAATGGTCCCTGGATTTGTGAGATGCAAAGACAAGTTGTTGGCACTGGGCGGAGAATGGTGGTGATTGGGGGTTGAGGGAGGCCAAGGCAAAAATAATGAGCACAGATTTTAGTGTTGATTTGGACAATGTAGGGCTTCTCTCTGGTTTTAGTTTTAGGCAAAGAAGTGTGTGGCTACCTGATCAGTTGGCTCTGCCTCCTTGAAAATGGAAGAAAAACGTCCATAGCTATGTGGGAAAGACCTTCCACCCCAGGAATACTGGCACAATGGAGTGGTGTCTGGGTTCATATGCCGAAACAGAGTTGTGCATGCCAGCAAGTGTGTGCACACAGCACAAGAACATACAGCCCTGCACTCCTGTCCTAGGCCAAGGCGAGACCAGGGTAGGCACCCCAAGTCTTTTCTCAGAAGGATGTTCTATTTGCATTTCTCTGCTGTGAGCCTGAGAATAGCATAGGAACTGCTTGGATCTATAGCTAACCTTCAACTGAGTCCAGCAGTTATTTCCCACTAGCCTGGGGCAGGGAGAGGAGCTGGCAGCAAGTTGGAAGACATTCCAGTGAGGTGGGCCTGAGGGTGACCTTCCTGCCTGGGCCTGTGACATCAACAGATGGGAAAAAGTACCTTGTCGGGGTACTACAGGTGAGCTAGGATCCCCTGAGCCACAGGCCTGGGTACAAGGCTGACTTAATCCTCTGCTGGGAAGATGAAAACTGACAGCATGGGGAGGGAAGTACAACATCCAGGAAGACATCGGTTCCAATGGTAAAGATAAAGCACTATTGCCATTGCCTGGCATGTTTCTCACCCTGATTCCTCACTCCATAATTAAGCCAGAGGAGGGATAGGTGCCCCATGAGACATGCTTAGAAGGGCTCTGATAAGACCTTGGAACCATAGAGAAGGGCATGAAGGAGTACAGGCTACAAACATGGTCACCCTGTAGATCACGGGGTAGTGCTGCTGAGTGTGCAGCCCTGCACTGGCTGGGGACACTGGGCTTGTCCCTATTTTTGCTCTGTCCTTTGGCTGTATTGGGGGCTGTGCTAATCATAAACCAAGTCTGATGTCTGATCCCTGGGACCTGATGCAAAACAGACACACATGTGCAAGTTGCGCACAACAGCCCAGGACAAGGCAGGTGGAGGTGGGGCTGAGGCACTCCAGTTTTGACTCCATTTTATGGATTCTTTATTGACTTTGAACTGGTATATATTAAAGGGCATAAAGATGTGATTCTGCTCTGTCCTGATGAGCTCCCTTAGAGTAGCAGAGCATGTCCCTAGTGGGACATCTAGACAATACCAAACACTGAAAGAGGAAACTTGCATGTTGGGGCACAGTTAGCAAGGACACTCTTTCTTTCCCCAGGGTTCGTAAGTCATCCCTGGTGACACACAGAAGTGATGGCATGTCACTTAGGCTAGGTCTAGCTGGTGCCATCCCCTACAACTCTGTGGCCATAAAAGCCCTGCAGAGCAGACCAGCCATGATAGGTGCTAACCCAGCTGGTGTATGATGCCATCGTGCTCAACCATAAAGAACACCCTTGAGTGGCAGTGTCTTCCAGACACCATGAGGAGGAGCTGTGGGTCAGAGGTCATCATAGAGGTAAGGGGTCATAGGGTCTCCAAAGGGCTTCCCAAACCCCCCATGTCCCACAGCCAATACCTGCTGGGCTCTGGGTTGCTGAGGGTGTAGAGGAAGAGCCCCCTGAGTCACAGTGGCTGGTGTTCCCACTGCCGCTGGGGCTCTCGCTGGCAGATGGTGGTGACGGTGACGACAGTGATGGAGAGCTGTGCTGGTTTATGCACTGGGCCACAGCAAAGCCTGTAAGACAACAGTGTGTGACACGGTTAATTTTAGGAATTCGGGCAGGCTTTGAGAAGTGGTGCCATCCCCATGCTGACTCAGAGACAGTGTGAGGCCAGTTTTTGCCTCAGAGGCAGCATGGGGGCCTCGATGTCAAGGTGACTCTACTGGTCTTGTCTCTCTGTGAGTCCTGGCATGTTTTCCAGAATGAGTTGCTCTCTCTGGTCAGGGGCTAATCTTGGCATGTGTGAAGCTTCTTTGAGAAGCAGCTGTCATTGACCAGGCCAAGGCAGGGCTGTGGTGTCTGTTGTAACCATAGCAATGGCTAGCTGTGCTTTGGGGCTTCAGGGTTCCTGTTAAAGGTAATACAGAGAGACCAGCATCCTCTGGGTCTCATTCTGCCAAAGGGAAGGCAAGCTGGGAAAGCAGCAGGACAGCAGAGAGCCTGGATTCTCCCACCCCATAACCCACTCTGCCCTGGCAGCCCTGGCAGGTCAGGTTCAGGAATACTGAGGGGTCTGCTAAAGAGCTGGGGGATAGTCACCAACAGTCCACCCTAGAGTCACTCATAGATGTGGGGGCTCTGGGTGTATGACCACACAACATGGGGAGGGGTCTAGCCTCCAGTCTGAGAGATACTTATCTTTGGATGGTGAAACCCACTTCTCAATAGCAGGTAAGTGGCTACTGTGGCCTCTCTGTCTGTTTCTGGTTGTTCACCTTCATGGCCTTAACTGTGGGAGATGGGGAGATTTGAGATCCCAGCAGGCCTAGCACAGGCTACATGGCAAGCGCCCATCAAAAGTGCTCTTTAGTGACCGAAGAGAGGACTCGGCAGTTATGAACATTTGCTACTCTTGCAGAGGACCCACATGATAGCTCAGATGCATCTGTAACTCCAGTTTGAGGAGATCTGATACCCTCTTCTGGCCTCTGTGGATACCAGGCACACACATGGTGTACATACATTCATATAGGAAAAACACTCATACACATAAAAATAAATAAATCTTCATTTTTAAAAAAAGTGTTGTTTATGCTGGGTGTGGTGGCACACACCTTTAATCCCAATACTAAACACTCACAAGGCAGAGGCAGGCAGACCTCTGAATTTGAGGGCAGTTTAGTCTATATAGTAAGATCCTGCCTCAAAAATGAAACAAACAACAACAATAACAAAAAAACAAAACAAAAACCGAACCCCCAAAGGGCTTCTTTATGACAAAGCTCAGTCTTGCTGGCTGGCCCAGGAGTGGCACCCCAGCCTCATGCTTTCCCCAGACTAAGGCTTCTGTGCTCGCTTCTAAGGGGCTGTAGCATCTGATTTTCATCTCTACAAACATGATAACTCTCGAGGAACAAATCCCTCAACAACCCCATGAGTCCAAGCAGACAAGCGGTCTCTGCTTCAGCTCCAGGACCAGGTGCTCTGCAGACCGAATTGTCTCTGTTCTCTCATTCAGAAGCTATACTAAGACAGGGTCAGAAGCAAGTCCTTTAACAGAAAGGGTTCCTGACATTCCTGGCCACTCTTAGTGAGCACACTCATCATAGCTGGCCCAGTCCAGTCCTCACTCTGCCCCCCATCCCCCTCACTGCTGGAACCTCCAGGTCCAACTCTTGCTGACACTTTCTCCAGGAGGTATTCCAGGACCAGCCTTATTTCCACAGAACACTGGGAGGTAGGAGGTGCTGGCCACTGCCTGTTTGATAAGTGTGACGGCAAATCTGACTAGATTTGGAATCACCGTGGAAATACTTTTGCCTGTGAGAGTGTTCCCAGAGAAGTTTAACTGAGGAGGGAAGACTCACTTTGAACATGGGCGGTACCATCCCATGGGCTGCGGTCCCAGGCTGAATGAAAATGAGAAATCAAGAGGAACTCCAGCATTCACCTCTCAGTTTCCTGACTGTGGGTGCAATATGACCAGCCACCACATCCTCTGGTCATTAAGACTTCTCCACCATGATGGACTGTATCCCCTGAAACCATGAGCCAAAACCAACCTTCCTTAAGCTGCTTGTCACAGCAACAGGACAAAGTTTTGGAACTCGATTTAAATGCAGCCTGGCTACAGAGTAGAGTCACTGCCATGGAAATGATGTCTGAAAAGCATAAAATACTGTGCTCTGGTCTTCTATGGAGCAATGTGTTTGGCCTCATGCATTACAAAGGGTAGAGCAGGTTCTGGCCCCTGGGGAAGCTTACTAGTCAGTGGGTGGCCTAGGCAAGGCCCTGCACCTCTTTACTTCCTTCTCTTCATCTAGAGACAAGACTCCTGCTCTATACACCTTTCCCTGTGGACTTGGTGGGACCCTGCACTTGGCAAAGGCACAGCTATTTGTACTAATACTCATGAAGAACTACTGTTATCAAACTGAACCAGCTCACAGATACCCTGGGTCAGGCTCTAGGAGTACATGACATGCACCATGGCAATGGCAGGTGGATGGATGGGGCTGGTGGGCAGCATATCTCTAGGTGTGATGGGCAGTCTTTAGCAAGGAGCTCTTTTCCAGTAGGGAGTCTGCCCTCATCTACTGTCTACCTCAGTCTACCTCAGATGGCTGCAACAGAGGGAACTGCAGTGCCACTGGGCTCCAGACCCCATGAAGCTGCACTGGGTGGTTGACTGACTATGGCCAGAGAACTCAGCAGAGGAAACACAGCGAACATCTGGCAGATCCCAACACTGCTTGGGAGAATTCCACAGGGACAATCAGCCACAGCTTTGCACAGTGAACGTCACAGCTGCTTACTTCTTAATCACCTACAGTGGTAAACCCCTGAGTTTACAAGCTGTTTACTTGCCTGGAAGATGAATTACCCTGTAACAAATCAAAGTGTCAGGCGGCTTTTCCCCAGCTGCCGATTTATCACACACAAACGAGCTCAGTCCAGGCTGAGTGTTGGGAGAAGGCTGGGTCTGATCCTTGTGTGCCCTGAATGGTAAGTGACAAAGCTGGGACCTGGGAGTCTCTAAAGACAGGTCTTCTGTCACCATGACATATCTGGAGTGAGGCTCATAAGGGGATGATTCAGGGTACTAAAGTTCCTCCCTGGGTAGGGCAGAGCGTGGTGGTACAACACTTGCTTGGCATGCGGGGTACTATGGGTCTCATGTCTAGTATGCTCATTGAAAAGAAGACAAAAGAAAATTCTTTCATTTGGGGTCAGCATCAAGTCTTAGATTGGTAATAAAATTTACATGTAATTAGAGTTGGACAGAAAAAGAACATCCCCAGCTTGCGGTCTTACCATTAAAAAATATTTTCCTATTCATTTACTTATGGTGTGTGCATGTGTTTATGTGTGGGCATGTGCATGCCACAACATACCTATGGAGGCCAGAAGACAGCTTACAGGAAGTGGCTCTTTCCTTCTATCATGTAGGACCTAGCTACTGAACTCATGCTATCAGGCTTGTTGGTCCCAGCCCTGTCAGGATCTACTGAGTAGAGGTGCTGAGCATACATTTCTCTCTCCTGCTGCTGCTCAGATCTCTCCTTCTTCCTCTCCATTTTCCCTGTATGCTGCAGTTCCAAGGGACTCTCTTTCACACTGGCTTGCCATATTGGGGGATTGTGTGAGCACTGGAGAGAATTGCAGTTGAATACCACGGCTGAGCCCTGGATTTGAGAATTCTTGCTTCATCCCAGCAAGGCAGTTCTGGGAGAGATGGCTAAGGCAGAGATGCCAGAGGCCTTCTGGGCCTGTGTCAACCTACAAGGACTGCCAAGTCCTTGCGAACACAGACAAGCCAGAGATCATGGGATGGGTAACAGGCACACAGGCTCCCCAGGGTTTTCTCTGCTGATGACAAGGTTGGCTCGTCCTGTGTCTGTCTCAAGAACAGCTCTTAGACATGTACCAAAGGCTGTGGGGACTTGCAAGCCTTTGGACCCAGTCTGTGTCTAGGAACTGGAGTCACTGGTAGTGGCAGCGGCAGGGGTGGGGTCCGCATGAAAGGGTATAGTATGGACATTGGTTAAGACATGGATGTGCCCAGCACTGGAGGAAAGCCAATGAATTCTGACATAGCCAAATGATGAAAGCCTCCACTGTTGGCAAAAATGCTGGCAGAAAGCAAGATTAAGTGCCCAGGGAAGTGCTCAAGACGTGGGAAATGAGAAAAGGGTAGCAAAAGTGTGTCCATATACTCCTACTGAGAAAGATTCAGGCTTTCCCTCCTCACTGTTCAGAGCAGAGAAAACAGCTGCAGGGTTGCAGCTGTGAGAGGAGTGGGTGGGTTAGAGTGGGGTTCATTGTCTTTTGAGGCTTGTCTGAATTTTCTAATTCAGAATTACCATGAATTACTATTGTTTTGAGACAGGGTCTCATATTTTTCAAACTGGCCTTGATCTCACTGAAAACAGCTGAAAATACCTTGAACTTCTGATCCTCCTGCCTCTACCTTCCCCAAGTGCTAGGATCATAGGCCTGTGGCACCACGCCCAGTTTATGTGGTGTTGAGATTAAACCTAGGGTTCTGAGCATGTTAGACAAACACTCTACATCTCCAGCCCTATGGATCCTATTTCAAATCAGAAAAGAAGAGGATAGAGGATAAATAGGCTACCTGAGAGTTGGACATTCCCAGGCCTAGCAGTACCACCCACTATGAGCCACTATGGTCTCCCAGGTTCCCTCCCTTTGAGTTCTCAGGACCTGGACAAACTTTCCCAGAGCAGGGCCAGATAGGTGAACCCACGCAAGTATGCCCCTAGTTTGCAGGATCTCTGAGGTGCATGGGGCAGCCTGGAGCCTTCCTGTCTTCCTCTGCTCCATTCTGCCACGATTCTTGGAATGTGGTCTAATGAACAGCTCTCTGGCATTTGTTAAGAACAAAATTATCACCAAAAGGTCAGCCTTCTATTTTAGGCCCAATGACAGAAGCAGTACTGGGCGTGGAGTCAGAATCCCAGGTTCAAGTCCAAGCTCTGCCCACTCTGGCTTTGAGACCTAGGATAAGTCCCTTTCTCTGTTTACTTCTGCTTTTAGCTCTCACTTTTAATAACCAGGTTCATGAGATTTCGGTAACTGAGCTGGTAATGGTGGTCTACAGGGCATTAGCTAGCTTACATCTAACTGGTGTTTGCTTATTGTGCTAGTGTTTAAACACAGAGATCCCACTCACAAATCTGCATGTCTGCCTTAGAAAACACAAAGACCTGGCACTGCAGGACCTGTCCTGATGCAGCTGTAACTAGACTGAGATGGCAGGCTGCTCTCTCCCTTCTGATCTGACTTGACTGTGCTGTGGCAGTTCAAGTTCAATTTTGTTCCCATTCTTAGATTCCTACCCACGGAGACACTCTGAACCACAGGTGAGCAGTACAGACTGGTCCTCTGCACTTGTTGGGCCATTTCTGCAGATGGCAATTCCCTTTTGCCTCTGTCTTCACAGGTTCCTTTCTAGCCCTTCAGGGCTGATGTGTTGGCTGCCAGCTTGGGCAAAAGTTCTCTCCCTACAACCCACAGTCTGTCATGCTCAGGCAGTACATGAGAAACTTGACTGCAAAGATGCCTAGTATTTTGTGTAACAACTTTCATTACTTTAGCAGCTAGCGCCCGATGTCCTCTGGGCCCAGGGGGGTTTGTATGTGTTTCTGATATTGCTATTTCCTATTATTCATTTTCTCCCCTCACCTGCAGTTACAGAACCTGGCCACTAGGCATGGCCATGTGACTGAGTTGTGGCCATGAGACAGACATCAAAGCAGCATGTGGGATTTCCAAGAAGCCTCCTCAACAGGAAAGAGGGTACATCCTCTATTCTGCTTCCTGGAACACGGATGTGATAGCCAGAAATCCAGCAGTCATCCTGGACTATGAGGGGGAACTATGTATGAGGAAAGGAAGAACACTGAGCAAGGAGGAGCTTAGACACCTGATGCCTCATGGAGACCTGGCTTACCCATATCCATGATGCTTTACTTGAGGGCAACGTAAACCTCTCTTCTAGGATTTTCTATGAAGCTGAAGCTAATCTTACTGGACATTGTTGTGGGGCATGCCTTATTAATGCAGGATATGGGCTAAGTTTCCTGGTCACACTGATGGGCTGGCTCTGAACTTTGGGTAGGGAGAAAACTGCTGTGAGCCTGTGGGATTGGTGGTAGTGGTGGGGTGTAGGCATCTGGACATGGTGGGGTGAAGGAAAAGGGGAGGAGGAAAGTGATCCTGTCTGTGAACTCAAATTTTTAGGAACTTTCTCTTAACTTCCTTTCATGGAATAAGGGTAGTTTTTGGTAGAATCCAGTGGAGGAATGGTGTTTTTGAGTTCATAAAAGAGGGCTAAGACCTTAAAACTGAGGGCATCAGAGACTGTATAGTGTGTAAGTAGGGACACTGGAGGTTAGGAGTAGGTAAGCTGAAGGTTTCCTAATATTCCAAGAAAGCAAGGGCCACTGGTCTCTGTGACCAGCCCAGACCTCTGCCCTTTGGGTACTTGAACTGAAATGTAACTGTTTCAGGTTAACAAGCATTTGCCCTTTTGGAGTTGTGGAACTGGCTTGAGTCTATATAGGGGATTCCACAGGGGCCTCAGAGGTGAAATGCAGGGATCTGCTTAGCTCAGGAGTCGCTCCAAGGATTCCCTACTCTGTATAACATAGGGCTACACCTTGCAGACCACGAGGGACCACTACTATCAAGATTAGCTCTATTATCATCCATAGACTTCTAGGGGCTCCCTGCTCCCAGCTCCCAGCATGGATCTGTACTATTTCCCATTGAAAACTGAGTCTACCACCAGAGAAAAGCCCTGAAGCCCTATAACAAAACTGGTAGGTATTAGGCAAACATCAGAGTGCATGCCAAGTGAAAATGACAGGAGGGAGACTTCTGTCACAGCACGCTGATGTCAGCATTTAGCTAGAGCTTCCCAGGAGTTCCAGCTTCGGGGAAAACCATAGCAAAGGTGGAGCTCTTGGGACCCACCATTCACTGAGGGGCCTGCATCACTTGAACCCCTCCCCGGCACGTCCCTGAAAGCAACAACAGAGAAGACTCAGCTGCCCACCTTTAGAAGGTGTATCATTCTTCCAAGAGGGTAGCACATGGGTGGCCTTTGTCAAACTTTCTTTTCTAAGCAGTGAGACTGATTTCTATAAGAGTTGAAAAAGGAAGTGCTCTGGCTGGTGCAGAGCCTTGCCAGAGTGGGGCTTCCCTGCTTCTTTCCAGATTTTTCTGTGAACCCCACTGGTAGAGATCACACACCCTACAAGGTTAGTTGGCAAAGCAAGTGAAGGAGGGCGGGAAGAGCCCTCCTTCTGGCCTCACAGAGGCCTGAAGGCTAAGAAGCCCTTCTGTTCTGTTATGAAAACATAGCGTACCAACTTTGGGGCCTGGGAGATAGTAGGGACTGAGACGGGATTATAGACACCTGTAGTGTAAGAACATAGCTTCCCACAGGCAGGCAGGTTGGGGGTGTATTTCCAGTTCTTCAAAAGAAGGCTGCTATCTGGATTTTTACATAAACTATCTACAGCTTTAAATTTTAAAGTATGGAAATTAACTCAATCACCCTCTCCCCTCCTTTTTTTAACAGGGTCTCTCCCAGGGTGGCCTTTAATTTGCCATGCTTCTGGTCCTCTTGCCTCCACCTCTTGAGTGCTAAGATTACAGGCTTGCCCGACTGTGACAGGCCTAAGTGGTGCTGGGGACAGAAGTCAGGGTTTTGTGACCACCAGGGGAGCACTCTACCTACTGTGCTACAGCCTCAGCCGTCATGGTCCTTGGAGGGTTGGAGAAGACCAGCTTACTCTCGTCTGTGTGCAAGCTCTGCCCTGTGCTGGGCTGTCATCAGCCCCATCCTGATCCTGAGATGTCACCTGTGGAGGTGCCCTGTGACTGCTCCTGTGATGAGTGGTGAGTCTGGAGCACAAATATGAGCTTGGCCTGGGACAGAGGTGCTCCTCCGAGTCCTCTGGGAGGGAGAAGCTTTAAGACGTGCCTTCCCAAAGCCCAGCCATCTGTCCATGAGGCTCCAGGGTGAGGAAGCACAGGGCTGCTTGGGCCTTCACTGTGAAGAGCTGAGGGCCACAGGTTCCTGAGTTTGCCTTTCATTAGCAGATTCACCGAGGCTTAGCTCAGGCTCCTGGCCAGGCAGTGTTCATATTTTTTCACCACACATCAAGATGCTGGGAAACGGTAAAAAAAAAAAAAAAAAAAAAAAAAAAAAAAAAATCGATCAGCCCCGTTACCTCCTGCACAAACCTAAAACAACCAGTGTGGCATGGCCTGCTCCTCCCTTGCTGGCTCTTTCCTTGTCTCCAACTTTTCACCTCTGCTGCACTCTGCCAGGTCCCTTGGGTGAAGCAGGTAGAGAAATGACCAGAATCTAAGACTTCAGTCTGCTGTAACTTTGGACTGGTGCTGCTTACAAGGTCTGGGGTGACGTGGAACTTTCTCACTCGTGTGTCTGACATGGGGAGATTAGGGGCCAAGCAGGGAGCCAAGAGGAAAAGCCACCTTAGGAAAACACCACCAACATTGTTAAAAATGTCCACAAGTCAGGCTGGAGAGACGGCTGAATGGTTAAAGAGCACTGGCTGGCTGCTCTTCCAAAGGACCTGGGTTTGATTTTCAGCACTCACAAGGTGGCTTACAAACATTTGTAACTCAAGTTCTAGGGCGATTTGACATCCTCTTTTGGCCTTCTTGGCATCATACATGGCATGCACATAGACTTACATTCAGGCAAAACACTCAAACACATTAAAAAAAATCCAGTAAGAGAAGCTGGAGAGAGAGAGCTCACATGTAAGATTGTCTGCTGCACAGCATCACAGCAAGATGATCTGAGTTCAAGTCCCCAGTACCCACATAAAAAAAGGTCGGTGTGGCTATATGTACCCCTGAACCTCCATTGCTGTGGAGGTCAGAGGCAGAGGATCACTTGTTGGTAACAGCCTATCTCCAGTCTCAGTGAGACAGCCTGTTTCAGGGAAATAATGGTGGAGTGATACAGCAGGACATCCAATGTCCTCCCCTCTGGCCTCTTAGCATGAGTCCTTATACACATGTATGCATACATCACCTACTGTCAGAGCCAAACAAAAACAAAAACAAAAACAAAAACAGGGGGTTAGACAGACAGACAGCTCAGTGGCTAAGAGTGAGTAACATTCTTCCAGAGGACTGAGTTTGGTTCTCAGCACCTAGGTTGAGAGGCCCACAACCACCTATATCTCCAGCTCTAGGGGATCCAACATTTTGGTTTCTGTAGGCACACACATATGTGGCACACACTCTTCCTTCTGTGCGTGTACACACACACACACACACACACACACACACACACTAAACAGGGGACCAGGTTGAGATGTAAATGTCGGCTAGAGTACCTCAGAAACCCACACAGAAATGAAGGTCTACTGACATGTGAGCACCATGTGGCTTGGGTCCCAGGAAGTCAGGGTACCTCCTACCCTCACTTTCTGTCTCTCTTTAGTGGGTCTAAAGATGCAGTATTTCAGAGTTGTGAACTCTAGGATCATTCTAAGGGCTTCACACCCAAGAAGCACTTTTTGATTTGCTCCTTGTGTCCCATTACTGGAAAAGTCACTTCCTACCCCACATCAGGGATGGAGGGGATGGCAGATATGTAACCAGGGGACATTCTACAGCAGCCACCATTGTTTTCTGACCCTTGCCGCAGGCAAATCGATGACTGGCTATGCCTCCAAACACTTAAAAGACTTTATTTCTGGTTGGTTTTTTAAGGGATAACATACAAAAATATTTGGGAACTTGCAGAATATGATAGCCTATAGCTCTTTATCCATGGACAAATCCGCTTGGATTTTAAGGGCTATACGTGAAAACCTGCAGAAAAGAGAAAATGCTTTTTCAGTATCCTGCTTTCTCCCTGTGTCACTCTGTTCTAATGAGCCCTGGTATCAGGCGAGGGCCTGGCTGTGTGGGCTACTACCCACAGGAGACACCCAAGGACCAAGTGTCCATTTTGATGCTGGGGGACACCTGGCCTGTGTGGATGTCAGCATAGGTGGTCCTCCCTGCCTTGAACAAAAGCACTTGCCATGGAGGGTTGGCTGGCACGTGGACATGGGGAACTGGTCCTCAAGATGCACTCTGTGGTAGCCTGCCTTTGGGTTATTCAAACTGTGGGGCACCAGGGCTTGGGCTTTCCCCAGAATGACTGGGCCTTTGCTCTCCCAGCCCCTGCCCACTTCAGAGGGCATTACCGTGTATACATGAGAGAGCACAGAGCTCCACAACAGTCTCTCAGCCAAGGCAACAGAAAGCTCACCAGCGGTAATCTTGGCTGCCTGTGCTCTGAGGCAGCATACAAGGCTGAAAGAGCAGGAAGAGGGAGGCTGTTAGATAGCTATGGGGACATCTCTAGGCACAGGGGATTCCCAACCCAGGAACACACAGAGCAGGTGGGCCAATTAAAGGCCTCCCTGACAAGGATGTCCCAGAGCCTGTGATGGGCCGGGAGGGCCCGGCTTTCTGAGAAGCTTATCAGCCCTGCTCTATATCCTCTCAGGTCAGGAGCAAGGCAGGCTTGTAGGGCAGGTCTAATGATGCGGAAGCCCCAGCCCTAAGAATTCTATAAGATGGTGGTATATAAAAGGGGCAGGGAATTTATTGTGAACTTCTGTAAAAGGTGTGTGACGTTGACAAGTACTTAATACTCCCCCATGGCAGATAGCCGTGTGCCTGGAGTCCTTTTCCATTTGCTTGTGTTTGCTAGGACTCAGGATTACAGAGCAGGATGATTTCTTACTTCCCCCACCCCTACCCCCAACACACAGTGGACCACATCACCAAAGCCTCTCCTCCTGTGTGTTAACTGACTGGGGTCAGGCCAAATTGACAGACACAATGCTGCCTTACACATTACTACCGAAAGAACCAAAGATGCTATCTGTATGGTAGGTCAGATGGGATCAGGGAGTGTGCTGAGTCACATAAAGACCAAGATGGGCAGCAGCCCAGGACATGCTTCAGAAGCTTACAGCTGCTGCTCAGCAGACAGGTCTCTGTAGGCTTCTGTTCCTGCAGCCCCATGAGATTTGGCCAACTAGATGTTCAGTTTCTATCATCTGTGAGGGAGAAGCCCTGGGAAAAGCAGAAGCTCTGGTACAGGCCAAAGGGGAAGAGAAGAAAAGAGTTCCCAGGGTTTGGGCTGCTCCTGGGTAATGTGACCATGGAGGACTTGCTTGCCCTGAGAGCATGTGTCTTTTCTTTGTATCAAGTTATTAGACCCTGGGACTGATGAGGTTGGAAGAGTAGTAGTATAGGCTAAGTATTCAGGCACTTGCATTTTGACTGCTGAACTGGAACTTGGTCTCAGTGAGGCAAGACTTAGTTAATTAGTGATTTAGATGGAGGGCTATGTGGCAGGAGAAATTATTGGAATCTTTGAGAATGCAATGCTACACAAAACTGAAACCTTCCTTTTGTCACCAGTGTGTTGGAGCTTTAGTCAGTAAGGTAAGACCTGACAGTCTCCTAAAGAAACTTTAATTGTCTAAGGCTAAAGACAGAGTAGCTTCAAACTCACAGTGATCCCTTGCCTCAGCTTCCCAAATTGCTTAGATTACAGAAGTGTACTACCATGCTCAGTTTGGCTTAAGGATTTATATCCAAAGCCACCAGTGAGACAAAAGAGTTTTTATCTTGACCATAATGTGAAAAGGCCCAGCTTCACTGCTTTCAAAACACCCAGAACTTTTCTGTGTGTCTGAAAGAGTTGCATGTAAAAGGTTTAAATATATGAAACTCGAAATTCAACCAGTTTGATCTGGTTCCAAAAACAGTCAATACATGTGATTCAATGCTTCCTAAAAGAACTCTATTAGAATAATTAATATTGGTTCAAAGGAGGGAGGGACAGGTGGTAGATACGTAAACAAATAGCTTTCTTCAATTTTCTACCTTTCCTACTCCCTGCTGTCAGCATATGCATGTGTGTATACCCCTTCAGGCTCCTTTCTTTCTCACTTCTCATTTTTCCAAATCAGCAGTTTGGAAATGCTTGGAAGTAACTTTGGCAGGTCATGGAGATATGTGTGCTTTTGAATGAAAATCCACAGGTGGTTCATGAAGCCTGAGAGGAGCTTCTCAGAGAGGCTCCAGTGGGTTCTACTCTCTGTGCTTCCTTGCAAATGCCAAGCTAATGCCTGAGGCATTAAAATCACTCTGGCTCTTGTGCATCTCTAGTTTTGACTTATTTTTTAAAGGATGATTAATATTTCATCATAAAAGTATTGATTTCCTTTAACTAAGAGACTTCAAGTTTGTTGCATCCTTAAGCATGATTTTATTATGTCTCGGGCCAAATGTTTTCTTTTCTCCTCCCCCCAAAAGGATGCTTTTGCCTTTGATATAACATGTGTCAAGAAGAAAAGAGGAATTGATTCACAGAATTCTGCATTACACGCAATTTTGAAGGCAGATATCCAGTTTGTGGACTTGAAGAGATGGCTCTTAAACCAAGTCCACTTTTCTCCATCAGTCAGGCCACTAAAGCCCAACACAGATGAGACACAAGCAGCACCAAGAAGAGGAGTGTGAGGGATCCAGGCAGCCCTGGACATGAGCCCTAAACACACGGATTGTGTACCACAGACCTCATCCCTGTGCTATTAGCTCCTTCTTTCAGGAAAGCAACAGAAATCTTGCTTGCTAGAGAACCTCAAAGCTATTGTTCCCTATTCATGTAAGCTGGTGGCAGAGGCCAGCAGTGGGGTTGGGGTAGTGCTCAGTTTTACAAAAGCCATCCAGGAAGCAGGCGGAGGGCAGTAACTGGCAAGGCAGCCAGCGCTTTGCACTGTTTAAATATTGAACATCCTCTCTCCTTCCTCTACATTCATTATTAACCTGGACCTGCATAGCTGGGTGCACTGACTTCATTTCTTCCCAAGAATCCAAGATGCAGTGGCCAATGCCCAGGTGCTGGGAAGGGAGCAGAGTGGAGATTTAGGGTTCTTTTTGTTTCTTTCATTCCCCTCTCTGGAAATCCTTTCCAGTCAGCCCCACATTTTTAGAGCCTTGGATTCCTGGCAATGTATCAGCCTCTTCCTGACCTCTGGTGCCTGAACACAGATGGCCAGGGCCTCAAATATTGACAGGTTGGACATTCCCCGTTCCCCACAGGGAGCAATGGCAGAGAGGCCACAGGGAAGATTCTGCCATCACAGATCAGCACGGCCTTAGAGGTGACAGGTACTCCATCCTTCGGAACCCCAATAGTTCCCCAACCCTGTCTAGGTAACAGTCATGTCAGAATGTCATAGTGTTTTTGGTTGAGAAAGGAATCCAAAGCAACCAGTTGTCCTTGGCTCAGGCACTAGACAACCAGGAAGGAGCTGGGAGATGTCAGGGAACCAGGCCAGCCACCAGAGCACAGGCCAGGTTTAGATCACTCTTTTTGAGACTGTGAGACTACAAACCTATCATCTTTCTATAGAACTAGGTAGCCCTTCCTGGACAACAGACGACAAGGTAGAAAGGTCCCTTCTGGGCCTGGACTGGCAGGATGGGCTGCTTACCAGCATTCCTTTTTCTTGGGCTTTTATCTGTTCAAGGGATTTGCCCCAGATGACCAGTCTGAGGCTTTTACTGTAGCACTATATTTGAGGTTGGTGTTTCCCCTGTCTCTAGGGCTAAATTTACCCCTCTCTGCATCCTGTCCTGGTCTCTTCACTGAGCCTCCTTGTGCTACGTGTCTGCAGGCCAACACCCCCCTCTGGCCTTTGTTTCACTTGTATAAACCCCACTGGTTCTCTGACAGCCTTCTCTAGGCCTCCATCTCTGAAGTCCTCCTTGATGACACTGCATATTCCCAGGTTCCTTCCCAATTCCACCTTCTAGAATATAGTCTAAAAAGTATGTATTCTAAAAGCTCTTTAGAACCAGAGGGGCTCTGGAGAGTTCCTGCTTCAAAGTGCCTGGCAGCTCGTTCTCTAGCTGCCCTTCTCTGACATGGGCTTCTTCAGCCTCAACTAAATCAGAAAATGCTTTCTCCTGGTCCTGGCACACTGCCCCAGGAGTGAGATTTCATGGATGGATTTAATGCCTGGTGTCCAAAGGCCCCCTGTATTTCTGAAATTTCTATTTGTCTCCATGTCTGCAAGAGAACATGCCCTGCACAGACATTCTGATCTATGGCTTCTATTTTGCTATTAACCTGTGGACTCTCTTTCTTGGCAGGGAGGAAAAAGAAAATAAAAATGTGACATGGAAGAAAGATCTCCTGGGCCCAGGCACAAGCGTATGAAGGGACCTTGTCTTGGTGGCACCTCTGAAAAGCCACGTGAATGAGAACTCAGGTCCAGGTGGGTCCAGCCAGATATCTCCACTTAACCCTAAGGAATGGCTTCTAGTGGAGTAACTAGAAGCATAGATCATTGCAATGTGATTTGTAGAGCAACAGAATTTATAGAGCACCCTGGTACCAATGTGAGGAGACTCGTACATTTTGGCTGATCTAGAGCTAAATTATGCTTCCTCCTAAATTTGCATGCTTAAGTTCTGACCCCTGGAGCCTTGGGATGGGATCTGATTTGCAAACGGGTTACTGCAGATGGAGCTGGCTAAGATGAAGTCATTAGGATACATCAGAATCCTGCATAATATGAAAAGCAGAGATCTGGACACAGTGCTATTCACTACAGTGGCTTTAATCTGAAATGTCCCCAATGAACGTCTGTGTAGCAGTTAAGGAACATCTGTGTGCAGAGGTGCGCTTTGCAAGTGACTAGACCGTGAAAGCTTTAATCTTTTAATGGACGAGCCCATTGATAGATTCATATCTATGAATCATGATGAAATGACTTTAGCAGGGTTTGGGTGGAAACTAAGAAGAGAGGCCTAGCTTAAGAAAGTAGGTCATTGTGGGTGTGGCCTAGTAGCACTTGGCCCCTGGTTCCTGCCTTGCTCTCTCTGCTTTGTAACTACCTTGAGGTAAGTGACTGCCTTCCATCATGCCCCTCTGCCATGATGCTCTTGCCTTATTACAGGCCAGAAATCAATGGATCTAGGCGGCCATGGGCCGAGACCCCCAAAACCAGGAGTCATGACAGAGCCTTCCTTCTTTAT